>CM029597.1:13718572-14337052 GCA_017311375.1 Mytilus coruscus
AGAAATTAACAACTATAGGTTATCATACGGCCTACAACAATGAGCAAAGCTTATGCCGCATACTCAGCTGTAAAGGTCCCAAAATGACAATGTAAAACAATCCAAACAAGAAAACCTAACGGCCGAACTTTGGTGTTGGGTTTATATCAATTAACATAACCTCCCTTTAGTTTTCATGAATTTGTGATATGACATTGAGAAGTTATTGAAATTTATTCTTTGAAAAAGCGACGGGCGTAACATGCGCTCATGGCGCAGCTGTTTATTTTTATTTTATGGAACTACACCACTTTCAAAGTCTAGGATCAGCCCTTTAAGGTATGAGTACATTTGAACTGTGCAGTATATCTGAGGTAGTTAATGTACACCTTAGCATTGCATTATCCTGATTGTAGCACAGTAATAACAAAGAGATTTTACCTTTGTTATGTGTGAAGTGTTCTTAAAAGACCATGACTTTATATGTTTTCTTTTGGTCAGTCCGTCCATCTGTCTGTCCTTGTCACTGCAGTTTCAGTTTGGAAATGCTTAAACCAAATGTTTCTATTATTGGTTTGTAAGCTTATATTTATAAGTGAGATTTCAAGTTGAGTCTCTTGCTGTTTGGATTAAATTTGTGAAAGTTATTGTGCTAGGAAAATTAGAATTTTGCCAAAATTTCATAATTTCTTCCCATTGGTGAAGGACATTATATTGTCAGAGCATTACTTTCAAAATTACATGGACCTTCACAAAAACTAGAATGTGCTATTGCAATTCCCATGAAGTCCATCATCTGTTAGTAACATTTCATGAATAATTATAGATTACCAGATTGAAACCAGATGTTGTAGGAAAAAAGTAAAATAACAAATATACGGAACACTGAGGATAATTCTAAACAGAAAGTCCATAAGCAAATGACAGATCAAAAGCTAAAACACTTCAAACAAATGGATAAAAACTGTCATATATTACTGACTTGGTACAAGCATTTTCTTATGTAGAAATTGGTAGATTAAACCTGGTTGTATAGCTAAACCTCTCAATTTTCCTTATATGGATTTATGAAAGATTCAAACAAAAACTACCAAACCTCCACTTCTCCCCAAAATGCTACAGTGTATATATTCAAATTTTGTTTGTTGAGTCTTCTCAAGGAGCAAAGACAGGACTGAGAGTTAAACAGATTAAAGCATGCAGTTATATTCCCATTAGAAAATGAAAATTATTAACATAGTTTTTACATAAAATTATATTATATATCTTTTGATTGGATGTTGTTATGGGTGATATTTGTTACCATGGCAACTGTTGTAATAATACTTAGCCGTTGTAGTTTAGATTTAGAGTATATGTATGCTTCTATGTATTTTCTTAAAGGTTTGGAAACAATTGAGAATATTGAATTCCTATACTGCAGAAGTCAACAAATAATAACGCTGTTTCAAGGGAAGATAAGTTAATATGGTGATAAAATTCAAGAGAGCCCCACGCAATATTCTATTTATTTTGGTCAAGTAGTATTCAAACTTTGTTACTACAATGCTAGCTATGCTTTACTTATTTACACTTTTCAATAGAAAAACACATGAGAAAATTTGATAATTTCACAAAACTCCATGATTCAGAAAAATGAAAATAAGTGTTTTTTTGTATATTTTAACAAAAATCTAAAAGTAGGGTTGAACTGCAATCTTAAGGAGTTCGCTTCTCAGTTTCAAATTAATTAACTTTTCAAAACACTAGTTAATATCGATAGGGATTAATAAAGGAATCAAAAGATTTAAAAATGTACAGGTCAATGTGCTTGTTTTCGAGATATTAGACATTAGAATTTTGGCGGAAAATATTCTCTCTTGACTTTTCATAGCTTTATCCATGACAAGTTTACATTCTCAAAAACTTTTAAAGAATAATTGAAATTTTATAAGACTTTTACAAATGGCTTATCATTATACATGTAAAGATTTATAAAAAGAAAATGGGGTCAATGGCCAATTTTTTAGGCATTCAAATGAATAAAACCAGAGGTTTCCGAAAACATGACAAAATCCCAAGACATGACAAGCGAACTTCCTTAACTAAGCTCTGAAGCTAAAACCTAGTATCGATGTAATATATGAAATTTCTGAAAAAATTGATTCTATACAATAATCAGGCTCTCCGGCCAAACGTTATCTTTTCAAGAATCTACATGTATGATATTTTTAAAAATAAATCTACCCCCACCCCCTTTTGTCCCAACCTTCCAACCCCAATGTTAAATTATATATTACATTTGTTGAACCTTATGAAAAGAACAGACAAGACTCTGAGTGAAGCAAAGCATGCAGTCATATTCCAATTTGAATATAAACACCCTCTATTTATTTATTTTTACATAAATTTCTATTAATGCAGTTTTGAATGGATGTTGCTATGGATAATATGTGTTTCCGTGGTAACTATTGAAGTCAGCAACTATTAACAATGGTAATTTAGTGTTAGCGGATGCTTTTATGTATTTTCTTATCGGTTATGAAACAATTCAGGACATTTAAGCACTTAAACTGCAATATTCTGCAAATAATAAATCCGTTTCAAGGAAAAATTGGTTGCTATGGTGATAAAATTAAAGAAAGTCCCACGCATTTTCCTATTTAATTTGGTAAAGTAGTATCCAAACTTCATAACTACAGTGCTAACTATTCTGTACACATTTGCACATTTCTGAAAAACACCACAGAAAATTTGATAATTTCGCAAAATTCCTATTTCAAAAAGTTGAAAATATGCATTTTTGGCAAAATTTTTCAAAAATTTACAAATTTGGTTGACATGCAGTCTTCACTAAAATGAAGCTTAAACCAAATTGTATCAATGTAACATATGAACATTAATGAAAATGCATGATACTATTCATAATCAGGCTCTGAATTCTAGTGATTTAGCTGATTTTTAAAAGATTTTACCACGCTTAACAACCAAAAATAGAGTGTCCGTTACCATGGCAACCACTCATATTTTCCCACTCAAAATGATTTTTGAGCAGTATTCATTTACTTCTTCTACTAGGCCAATTATAGATGAAATCTGGAACCTTCATAAATCACATGTATATGGCACTCTGCCTGGTTCTTATAAAGAGCTGTACTTAACAGCAAGACAAATGAAGTAAAAAATATAACCTCAATTTCTTTCTTTTGTTTCTTGCTTACATCTAGAAATTTATATATCGCAACTTATAAAATATTTAACGGAGGTTTTTCTTTATTACTTGTATTTTAGTATCTACTTACCCTTCCGGAGGACCTGAGACCACTCCCGGTTTTATTTTGTGGGTTCGTGTTGCTCAGTCTTTAGTTTTCTATGTTGTGTTTTGTAGACTTTTGTTTGTGTTTTGTTCATTTTTCGTTTTTTTGCCAATTGTCAATTTGTTTTCGACAAATGAGTTTGAATATATCTTTTTGGTATCTTTCGCTTCTCCATAAAAAGTTGGTTAAAGAAATTTAATAGGCTGGAGTAAAAAGCAACTTAGATTATCCATATCTCAAAAGATATTTCCCTTAAACAGATTATTTGTAAATATTCTTGTTTTACTTCATTTTTTTTTTTTTTTTTTTTTTTGAAATCTAGTCACAGTGTTAGATTATTTCAATGCTATTTTAGGTGATTTTCATACTGTGATGCACATTAAAATATTATAATTCATCTCTTGGTGGTTTTAATTGGTAAACCTATCTATATTCTAAAGCTTTTCGGTATATTAGATGTCATCATACACATTTATCTGATCTTAAAAGGCAAATCAAACTCCTACATAGGTACTTCAAAGAAAAAGTCATGTCATTGAACGAACACTTTCTACACATATTATGCAGTTTTAAAATCATTTTACGTAAAGCTTTTATATAAAAAAAAGTGCATTTTCGCAGTTTAGTGGTTTCTTTGGAGCTTAACACTACATGTAAATTAGCTGAGAAATTTTATTACGAAATTAAAATATGAAAAATGACATTCAAAATTAAAGTTTATATCCTCTTTCTATGAGAATTGTCGAAGCAGAGTTAATAGTACCTATCCTTCAGACATAGTATCAATAGTGATTAATTGGAAAATTATCAGGTGAAAAGTCCGAAATAGATTAATGGTGTTCCAGCAGAGAAGGAACTTATATATGTTTGGGAATACGCATATAAATTATAAAAAAGTAAACTATTTTACCTTCATAAATGCAAAATGGCGGCTGTATTAACAAAATAAGCTTATTACGTCTGAAAAGTAACATTACTAATGTGTTTCAAGATGGTTTTTTTTTTTGTCCTGGAGGTATGTTGATACATCTTTGTTCAGTTTTTACTCCGTCCAATTATCATTAGTGTCATATTATATCTCATGACCGGTTATACCACAGGGGAACATATTTTAATTTAAGGAAAAGGCGAACAGAAAAACACTCAACAAGATACCTCACAGAATACGAAACCCACCAATATCCGGAGCTCTGCCCATTATAGTGGTACCTGTCGTGTTGATCATTGCAAGAACATATATAAAAATATCCGTTAACTGGTCAAATTCCGTGACAAAGGCAATTTTTTAGAAATTGTAAATAGTAATAATCACAGCTAACTACTACAAAGTTTATTCCATTATTTTTCAGTGTAAACGCTAAAGATATGAGATATATATATAATTTTAGTGGAGCAAACTCTACATACATTTCCGGAGCACCTGAGATCATCCCCGGTTTTGGACGGATTCGTGTTGCTCAGTCTTCAGTTTTCTATGAAGTGTTATGTATACTGTTGATTTTCTTGTCGTCGTTTTTACAAAAGTATTTTCTTTTTTTTAATTCTCCCTTTTGTATCTTCCGTTTCGTTTTGTAGTCAAAGGTTAAATAACAGCTACTTAAAATTACAACAAATGTAAAGGAAAACGTAAGTAATTTATGAATATAGTTTAATTTGTATTTATATATTAAACACGTTAACACATAACAAGTATAACAAATAATTAATTAAGGCAATATACAAATGATATACATAATAATGTACAAAATCTACAAATATCTGTTAAAATGTAAATATGTGCTTATGGAATTATAAAAATGGACGAATATTTTATAAAATGCATATTCCTAACATAAAACCATAATTAGTAGACGTTTTGAGTAGTTATAAATTGTGTCTCAAAATTCATCTGAATTTGACATGCGAAATATCATGATAACTTATTGAATGGGCTGTTTAAATTTATCCTGGAAAATGATATTTTAATGTGCAAAATATATATTTTCCGAGCTGGACAGAATGAAAAAAAAATTAAATGATTTCATTTAAGGAAATAAAAAAATGTAGAAAATATATATAATATATGAAAACAATATCAGTCAAAAAATGTTTTGCATAGTTAGGTGATATTTTAACAGATAAGCTGTCACTTAAAATCTACTCCTACAAAATATACTGAGACCCGCTCAAAATGTCCTAACAATATCAACACTGGTATGCTAGCCAATTACTGAAGGCAAGAAGTTACTCACTGTTCGAAAAAAAAACTAGGAATTCAAATACAAATATTTTACGTTGTTGAAAGTAATCGAAACGGTGGATTCTACATTAGTAATTCGAAATGAAACATTTGGTTAAGTTACCAAAGTTTTCTATATAGCTTATCTATTAACTAAAAGCTTAGCAGCTAATACTTATCCGTGAAGGATTTTGTCAAAAATTTATATTTCTAGCGAAGTGGTTACTATGTTGTCTACCTAAGCTAATGTCCTGTAGGAAGACCATTCCTAATCCCTTTCACAATATCATTTCTAACCCTTCCAAAAAATCTTGAGTCTAGGTAATTCCCAAACTTTTCACAATATGTTAAGAGTCCAGGATATATTCTTTCTCGTTAAATTCAATCATTTTGATAAATACATCCATTATTACATTTTTTTCTGATATACACAATTATCCGAAATATTAAAAAACAAATACGTTGTTTTAAATAGAAAAATGAATTATATATTTCTACGATAGGTTTTGTATACATACAGCATGATAATGCAACAACATTATCTTCCATACAACATAATAATTTGTGTCACAGTTGAAATGAGACTAGAAAATGGCATGAAAACTACTGAAAATGAAAACCAGTCATTCCAACAAAGTAATTCGATGTTTTCGAGCACTATACATTTAAATGGGTTACAATTTATTAAACTGTATTAGTCAATAATGTGAAATAACTGTCAATATCATTTGGCACCTGATCGGGTTGTACAAGTCAATCATATCACAGCAAGCCGTAACAACATTCTCAAAAGAAAGCTGTCCGTCGTTACATCATGTAGTAACACTACCGATTCCGAAAGTTCTCACATACTTCGTTTCTTTTTTCCTCGGCGTGCTTCGTTCATTGAACAGCTGTTGAATTTGAGATGTGTTCAAAGAGCTGTAAACAAAAGAAATCTTTTGTTTGCTTTTATAAGGACGATTTTTTCTCCATACGTTCATTTGCTAGGATTTCATTTTTTCAAAGTCTTCTTTTTGTCAGACAAGTCCTTTTTTGCTGAATCTGTAGACCTTTTGGGCAGAATTTTATCTTTTGTTTTGTTCACAATGCGTTTGATAGAGGAGCCTGTTTTTTCCTTCTCCTGTGACTGTGCAGCTTCTTGCTCTTGAGCATCTTGTTCTGTTACAGTTGCTAATTTTGATGGCGATTCTGGTTTAACCTTATTCCCGCCTATTTTACTTCTAAAGGATTTAACTTTACCCTCCACTTTATCACTATCTCCAGGTGCATCAGCATACACTAGTTTTGAGGCAGATCGAGCCGGTAATCGTAAGCTTCCATGTCGGGTCAAAGGTGAGGGAGCTGGGGAAGATTTAGAGGAAGATGCAGGTGATTTCCTTACTGACGTAGGTGTTGTTCTTCCCGAGGCAACAGATGTTGTACGTGGAGGAGGTGTTGGTGCTGGAGATGTCGTGCCATCCAATCTTGCTTTAGATGAAGCTGTTTGAGACATAAATCCACTTCGACTTGATGATGACTTAGATGACGCTGAAGATGGTCTAGACCCTGCTGGACTAGTAGTTTCAGAAGAATCTCCTATCGATGGTCTTGTTTTCTTCGGCAGCCGCAGAGACTGAGTTCGATTAAAGCCTGATGGATGGGGAGTAGTGGAAATAGCTCCTTTTGTCTTTGTTGTTGAATTTGATACACGCGGTGTTGTTGGTCGAGACACTGGATGAGGTGTGGTTGATCGAGGCACTGGATGTGGTGTGGCTGATCGAGAAGTTGGTGTACCACCAACACCTGTTGATGAGCGTTTATTGGGCGTTTTGTTCCCAACTTTGGTGCTAGTCTCTGATACTGCAGAGGTAATGCTAGTATTTGAATCAGTCTTTGTTCGATTGAGATTCGATGTACGTGATGGGGTTGTACTTTTCCTTTTACTTGTATCAACGGGTGTCGTACTAGTACGATCTACCCTCTTTGTACTACTTGTTGTTCCACGCATATAACTTGGAACTGATTTTTTCTTCCCTGATAAGTTGTAAGACTTTTCGGCTGTTGCAAGAGGCGCCTGTGATTTTTTACTTGTAGTAGATCGAGGACTTTCAACAGACGGTGCTGGCGACCCTACTCTAAGTGTTGACTCAAGGTCAATATTTTCACTCCAAACATCCTCTTTAAATGTTCCATGACCACTATCGGGAGATGCAACAGAATAGTCTATTGAAGAATCAAGTGAGGAATCTTTGTCTATGTTTGCTGCAGTTGCCACGACCTGCTCAGTCCAGGATTCCGTTCGTTGTTTTCGGGTTTTTAGTTCTGTTTGTTTATGTACACGTGCTACTACTATTTCTTGTGAAGCAGGTCTTACATTTTCTATTAAGTTGGTCTTCTCATTTTGATCAGACTTCATATTATTAAGTATTTTGCGAGACAAAGTTGGTGTGAATTCAGACTCTAATGTACTACTCATTGATGTCCTTTGTGAAACAGTTCCTGACATTGTTTCAAATCCTTCATCTCTTGCACTATCGCTACTACTAGCATAACTACATCTCGATCCTATATCATTTATAATAAGTCCTGTATTTGTTCTAGGACTTGTTGATATATTAGATTCATTAACATCGTTAAAGTTTTTGTTTCTTGGAGATGTTGGCCCTTCGTGTTCTTGAACGTTGTCATAGAAACTTTGACGTCGGTTATTTTTCCGTTTGTTTTTCCATTGTGCCATTATAGAAGCTGGTGATTGTTCAAAATCATTTGGTCTAGATTCATGATTTGTAACTGCATATTCAATTTCTGAACTTTCAACAAGACTTACGGCTCTTCTATTGTTTCGCGGTGGAACCACAGGCTGGTTGAAGTCTTTTGATATTGGTTTTTGAATATCATCTTTGTCAAGCAGGTCTTGACTTTTGCTTGTCGAGTTTTTACGTTTCTGTACAGGCGATTCATTATCACTAAACGGTGTATCACAGCGTAATGTTTCCGTAGAAGTACTTGTCGATTTAATTGATAACCGACTGTCACTTTTTGGACTATCACTTTTAGTACTAGACGGTCGTTTCGGAGATGAAGTACCGTCAGGTGGAATTTCGCTGTCACTATCACTACTTGCAATATATACACCATTTCGACGACCGTCTGATCCAAGACGACCGACACTACCACGGAATGATTTCCGTTGTGATGGTGATACATCACCATTGAGAACAGTCCCATTTTGATTACTGGCCTTTCTAGCAACTGATTCGTCATAAGATTTGGATCTGCTCATGCCATTCTTTACGTCTCTTAAAGCCTGATTTACCTCTTCCTTATGAACATCACTTTTACAACGATTATTTCCACCGGTAGAAGCCGGTCTATCCTTATCACCAAAACGTTTGTGATTAAATTTCCGCCTTGCTGCTAATTTGGCAGCTTTGCTCATGTTTGATTTTTGAGCTGGTGATGATGAATCAGACTCGCTATTTTCTTTAAATGGTGAACGTGGTGGTATTGGAGGCGGGGGAGAACATTCCCTCTCAGTCGATGTACTCTGAGCAGTCACTACAGTAGTATGAGAATGAAGCGATTCAGGGTCCTCGTCAGTGCGAATTTTACGCAATGCTGCGTGAACATCGCCCATATCTAGTGTTGATCGCTGTTTGCGTTGTTTTCTTCGAACTTGCAGAGTTTCTTCGAATTTTTGGTCTGATTTTGGTATATCTATACAAGAATCGTCCTGAGTAGTCATTTGGTGTTTTTGTTGTTGTTCTTGTTGTTTCTCCCTGTCTTCAATTGTTTTAAGCACTTTGTCTATATCAGATTTACCAAGATCACTCTTCCATCGATGATTTATTTGTTTCCGAACAGAAACTGATACCCTCGGATCTTCAGACTTGGTATCATTTGATTGAACAACTGTAGTTTTATCGACTTTTTCCAACATTTTTTGTAGCTCCGTAGGATCTAAAGAATGTCGACTTACACGCCGTTCCATTTCTTCGCGTGAATTCCTTACTGATGTGTCAAACATTCTTTTACTTGGAGACTGAAGCCTTGACTTTTCGTCAATTGTTTGTAAATCTGATGCAATACCACTTCTCCATCTTTGTCGTGATTCATCAGATGAAGAACTATCGGCAACATGATGATCACGAACAGGTTTAGTTGCTGTAATGTCTGGTGATTTAGTTTCTTTTCTTTGTAACTTCCTTTTTAATCTTTCAACTAAATCATCACTTTCACTTGAATTATTTGTATCTACAGAACTTTTTTGTTCTGCAATTGGTATTTCCGTTTCACGTTTATCATTCATACTTTTTACTCTACGTATAGACGAACTTTGATAGTCTACACTAAATTCCGCGGATTTTGGTCGCTCTGATTTAGGTGTTTTAGACCGAGCTGGAAGACTAGAATTAGAAACATTCATGTGACTATCAACAGCAGGAGAAGGTGCTCTTTCTCTATCACCATAAACTTCAATTACACTTCGTTTTTCGCGCCTTTCTTGGCGTTTCTTGCGTAAACTCGGATATCGTTCAAATTGTGGTTCTGATGACCTGCTGTCAGACTGAGAGAGAATATCGAACAATGTATCCTGTGAACCTTGTAAAACACGTTTTCTGTCTGTTTCCATAGCATCTTCTAAACTACTGCATGTACTTTCCGAATCAGCATTATCGTCGGAATCGGGTTTTCGGCGTCGCATGCTCCGTCTTCCATAACCTTGACGAACAAACTGATCTCGATTTCCAGATTTTGTGTCAGCGCTTGTAATGTTTTCATTAGAATCCAAATTTACTTTCTTAACTCTAGTAACAGAGAAATTGCTTTCTCCAGATCTTCTACTTGCAAATCCACTTCTAACATCAGCTAGCAGTAGATCTACTATGTTTTCAGATCCATGATCTATTTTCTGTTCAGATGGAGCTTCTATTTCATCTGAAAGTAAATCAAAACTGTTTAAGTCCTGAATTGAATTTGTTTTACTTAATATAATGGCTTATTACTTTAAAATGTTACATACTTACAGTTTTCCCTTTTTTCAATATTCAAATATAAAACGGACAGTTAAATATTTGTAATAGAAAAACTGTGTTTACTCTACAAATAAAATTGCATATATTCCAGTTAAACCAATGGAACTCCTTCATTTGACTTCAAAACTGTTTCAAGAATGTAAATTTAGAATTTGCTTGTAATAGTGGAAGCACTTCATGTACTTTTTATTTCGGAATCTATAATTCCTGTATCTAATATTTTATATGTTGTTTTTTTTTTTGTATGCTATTGTACGATTTCTTTTTGAACTTAAATCATAACATTATCTGCTATCACATCAAGGTATACATCAGATCATCTAACTATATAATTTGTTTACTTAACATAATCGTCGAACATACCTTGTAATTGTTTCTTTCTCTCAATTTCTTGTAGTCTCTGTCTTTCTTTTTGCTTTTCTTCAACTTTTTTCCTGTGGTCATTTTCCTAGAAAAACATAATACATTGTACATAAATCAGGAATCAAGTCCACTTTCTAGTATTGTTTAATTAAATTGTGTTTTATCATTAAAAAAAAGAATATAATGTTGAGTTATTTTTCTAAATAGATTTGTATTGCACGTCATATGTGCACCTTCCGTTATTGAACGGTTTCAGATGGAAACAGAAAGTTAGACATTTACAAAAATGTAGTCAACATCTTCACATGGATATAGACTGTTAAAAAAAAAATGAAAAATATCAATAGGGTAATTAATACTTTTCTGGTATTGATTTCTATTTATTTCTTCAAAAAAATAAACCTCCAAAATGTTTTATCCCTGAATCATTATTAAGTTTATAAGCAACTTAAAAGTTTGAATGCTGGTTTCTGTTGTATCATTTTATGCTTGATCTTATTTTATTTGATTGAAGATGGTTTATTATAGATTGCCTTAGTCGTATTTGGCACAACTTTTTCTGAATTTCCGGTTTTTAATGTTCTTCAACTTCGTATATGATTTATCATTAAGCCTTCCAACTGTTTTGATTTTGGCGCCATAAATACGTCTTATATAGACCAATTTACATGCCTGATATTTTTGATAAGTTTTTAATAACTTCAACTTACGGTTATTGCTTTCTTGAATCTGGTACAGAATGTATTGAGGACAGAGAAGCATTCTTCCAATTTAAATGAAGACGAATCCTCACAGAAGAAATCTGCCAGTTCTAACTTTAGACTTTCTATGTCTTTTAAATCTTCTTGGAGTTCAGATAGATCATCTTTTGCAAACTAAAAAGAATTAAGATCAACAGTTTAAAACACAATGTAATTTAATGTTGAGCATAAGGAATTAAAGTTAACGTTTAAGAAAGACTTATAAAAAGAACAACAATGACCGTCTATAATATACCTCAAAATACGAATATAAAAACTATCAGAATGAGTGTCTTACTTGTAAGAAATCTGACATCTGTTTTTGGAAATCTGCCCCAATGGTTTCAGCTTGCATTGATAGCTTAGTGATTTTATCCTGAAGACCATTTATATCAGATGTAACATTTTCTAGTGATGCCCTGAAAATGAAAATCAATTTTTTACTTATTTATGTTTCTAGATATAATCATGAATGATGAAACGTAAAATATTAATTTTCTGTGTGTTGTCGAAGTTCATTGACTAACTAGAAGTGAGCAAGATTTATTTCATTAATACCACAGACATTGATAAAATATAAAATTTACTTTTTATTTGTTTTGTTTTTGGGGCATGTCTAGTAGGCAAATATTAAAAGTAAATTTCCTAAAGGCTTCATGTTTTGCAATTACGGGTATCATCAAATATTCAGTACTGTACTTGTTTTTGCAAGTGTAATATTTTACTTTCTCTGTTTCAGTTCAAGTATGTAGATAGTTTTTAGCATGACATAAAAAATGCAAATTCTTGTATAAAACAAACATTTTTCAAGAAAAGATTTTTAATGCCCTAAAATACACCCTTTTATAACAGAACTAATTTGTTACAGAACTAATTTGTTATTTGGTTCATCGGGAGGTCAGAGCAACAAACAAACATGAAAATAAATTAACAGGTCTTTTTATTATGATAGGTGTGTGCTCAGCATTAATTTCATGTCAAGATCAAGCAAGGTCAAGTAAGATTTACTTACTGAGAGGCATCTTTTAAATATCTCATTTCATCAGGAAACTTTAGCAAATCTGGATTTTCTCATCGGCTTGCTGAAAATACAAATTCAAGAAAAAAGTATTGTCTGACTTTTATTGGTCGTTTAAGCATGTATATAATTTTAACTTGTGCAATTAAGCATACTCAATATATCTGAAAGTATGTTAAAAAACTGGACAAGTTTGAAATGTAATGTAAGCCTATCAGGTTTCAAAATAACTGGCTAATATGTTTTATATACTAAACTTAAATATTAAAGACACTTACCAAAATGACATAATGAAGAAGGTTCATCCTAGGTTTATTTGCTCTAGTTTCTGTTAATTTTATGAGAGAAGACAATTTGAATCCTGCTGCATCACCAGCATAGTTACCCTGAAATGTAGAAGAAAAACATGTTAGTGTTTTATTGATAGAAAGATAATATTTCTATATTCTGGGGAAAAGGTGATGACATATGACAGAATACAGCAGCAGAGAAAGAAAGATGTTTCTAGTTTACATGTACCCATGTTTTTTTATTGTGTGTTGGTCTTTGTCGTTTTTCAATAGTCCCATTTGATTTTCTCTGTAATGTCTCTTTGGGAATTTGTTGTACTTCCGTCTCTTCCTCTGTTGTATTAAACCTAATAACTTTTGGAGTACTAAAGCACGGCTGTATTTAGAACATTTTGTTTCTAAATCTATAAACACTTGACCAAATTTACACATTACAAAAGAAGAAAAATAATCAACGATTTTTAACCTTATAGTCGTAAACAATCAAGTAATGAAAATTATTATCAACAAAATAATGAACATTCTCTGTTAACATTACAGTTACCAATTGAGTTAAATGTTAATCAAGTACAGATTGACTGAGGGCTAGGCCCTTAATCCTTACAGCCAATATTTAGGTATGATATGATTGGGTGTAATAACAACCATTACAAGAGTCAGTGTATAAATATTTCAAAGTATTAAAATATATTATATACTTCAATAGCATTAATTCGTTCAAACTGGCAGAGTTTCATAACTTAGAACAAAGTGATTAGTTCATAACATTTAACCAAGGTTAGGCACCGCTTTAAAGAGTAAGACAAATATTGTATGTTTGTATATATAATTCACAAATTATAAATCTTGAACGTTGAAAAATTTGATGTTAAAAGTTCTGATATAAGAAACAATATCTCACATTTGTTGTTGTTTAAAGGTTTATTTTGTTACCAAATAAGAATGTAAGTGTATTTATATCCTAGTTAATATGATGTTATACTATAATTGATTCCATATTTTACTTCATTTTGTTTTATAAAAGTTTAATATTAAAGAAAGATATTTTAAGTATAATGTCAAAGGCATATATATTTCAAATTTTAAATTACATTAAATCAAAACTTTAACAATTCTGATCTAAATAAGTAATCCTTCTGCCCACTACTCACTGGTATTATACAATAAAAACCAATATATTATAGTAACAGTATAAAATCGGTTCAACATAAGTCCTTATATAAACTTACATTATTTAAGTAGTTTCCAGCAATCAGTACCAAATATAGCAGTTCGTGGAGATGACTGTTCTCTTTGATTTCTGAAATTTAAAATCCAAATAATAAATAATGTTTGGAAAATGTGTTAATAAGTCAATATTTGATGAGTGGATACATTACTTAAAATACGTTTGTATTGGTAAGGACTTAATCTGGATACAAGAATAGCTCTTCTTAGCAAAGGAAACCATTTTTTTAATAAGTAACGTGACCTGACTAACCTTTCTGTTGCCTCACTTATGCAAACTACTTCCAATGCCAGTAAAAAAACCAAATTGAGCAACAATGAATATTGTAAACTGTTTTTTAAGTTATTTTTTAATTTAAGAAAAATTAAGATATATACACGTTTGGAACATATTTCAATGATTTTACATAAGCAGTAACAAATCTTAAGTTTGTCATCGACAGGGTTTTGGTAGGTTCTTTGTATATTAACTTATACTATCTTTCAGGGTTTTGGTGGGTTCTTTGTATATTAACTTATACTATCTTTCAGGTTTTTGGTGGGTTCTTTGTATATAAACTTATACTATCTTTCAGGGTTTTGGTGGGTTCTTTGTATATAAACTTATACTATCTTTCAGGGTTTTGGTGGGTTCTTTGTATATAAACTTATACACTATCTTTCAGGGTTTTGGTGGGTTCTTTGTATATTAACGTATACTATCTTTAAATCAAACATCATGAATTGATAAATCATCATATGATTCATTGGTTTGAAAATTGAACATGTCCAATTATTTGTGACAAATTGTTTTCAATAGCAGCCTCAAAACCTTCAACTTTATCTGACATTTGCCTTATAGCTTTAATATTGTTGAAGTGTTAACTTTGTATAAGTAAATCTTAGTTATTGAGACTGCATGACAAATAAACTCCCACCTTGTATCTACATCTTATAAACGAATGTATTAGTCTGAATTTCATTTATGTCGCAAAATTTTAAGTAGTGGGTAAAATTTAATAGAATGTACTTATATTGAAAAAATATATCATAATGACTAATACTTTTCATAAATATATACAACGTCATCAAAGATACTAATTTAACTTTTAAGGAACTATAGATATTAATGTGTATTTCATGTATATATCAACATTTGTTTATGCCTTTTATTACCTGTGTGGTTTGAATTGTTGTTTTGTTTATAAGTCGCCGAAGATACATCACAGTTGTCAGTGAAGTGAAAAAAGTTAAATTGATGCTTCATGTTCTCATCCATAGGCTAATAACATTGAGCAAAGTTCAAGAAGTTCTCACAAAAATGATCAAATATCTACTTTTTAGATAGACCTATCTATCAAATCATCACTTCCTAGACAGCTTAAAACAAAAATTACCTAAATTAATGAATTACTAAAGTGGCATTTAAAATGGTGTAGACAATGAGAAAACACATTAAAATCAAAACTAAATGTATATTTAACTAAGTTGTACCTTTTGCTGCTGCAATCACTGCATCTATGGCAGGTTTTATCCAGTCCATGTTCGTATTGAATTCCTCTTTCACAGCAAAACCTTCTATTCTGGATTTATAACTGTAATAGATAGAAACTTGCTCTATGTTCACATGCATGTATGAGGGTCTGATTCGGGGGGTTCTTCATTTCTTTGTTCTTTAATTTTTTTACCTTTTTTCTCTATTCTTTCTCTTTTTGCTTATTATTCTTCATTCTATAAAGTAGCACCCCATTAATGTCTATTTTTTTTATTATCTAGCGGCCCATTATTCTCTATTCTAAACTTTTGGCATTCTGCAATTGGTATTTCCGTTTCACGTTTATCATTCATACTTTTTACTCTACGTATAGACGAACTTTGATAGTCTACACTAAATTCCGCGGATTTTGGTCGCTCTGATTTAGGTGTTTTAGACCGAGCTGGAAGACTAGAATTAGAAACATTCATGTGACTATCAACAGCAGGAGAAGGTGCTCTTTCTCTATCACCATAAACTTCAATTACACTTCGTTTTTCGCGCCTTTCTTGGCGTTTCTTGCGTAAACTCGGATATCGTTCAAATTGTGGTTCTGATGACCTGCTGTCAGACTGAGAGAGAATATCGAACAATGTATCCTGTGAACCTTGTAAAACACGTTTTCTGTCTGTTTCCATAGCATCTTCTAAACTACTGCATGTACTTTCCGAATCAGCATTATCGTCGGAATCGGGTTTTCGGCGTCGCATGCTCCGTCTTCCATAACCTTGACGAACAAACTGATCTCGATTTCCAGATTTTGCGTCAGCGCTTGTAATGTTTTCATTAGAATCCAAATTTACTTTCTTAACTCTAGTAACAGAGAAATTGCTTTCTCCAGATCTTCTACTTGCAAATCCACTTCTAACATCAGCTAGCAGTAGATCTACTATGTTTTCAGATCCATGATCTATTTTCTGTTCAGATGGAGCTTCTATTTCATCTGAAAGTAAATCAAAACTGTTTAAGTCCTGAATTGAATTTGTTTTACTTAATATAATGGCTTATTACTTTAAAATGTTACATACTTACAGTTTTCCTTTTTCAATATTCAAATATAAAACGGATAGTTAAATATTTGTAATAGAAAACTGTGTTTACTCTACAAATAAAATTGCATATATTCCAGTTAAACCAATGGAACGCCTTCATTTAACTTCAAAACTGTTTCAAGAATGTAAATTTAGAATTTGCTTGTAATAGTGGAAGCACTTCATGTACTTTTTATTTCGGAATCTATAATTCCTGTATCTAATATTTTATATGTTGTTTTTTTTGTATGCTATTGTACGATTTCTTTTGAACTTAAATCATAACATTATCTGCTATCACATCAAGGTATACATCAGATCATCTAACTATATAATTTGTTTACTTAACATAATCGTCGAACATACCTTGTAATTGTTTCTTTCTCTCAATTTCTTGTAGTCTCTGTCTTTCTTTTGCTTTTCTTCAACTTTTTCCTGTGGTCATTTTCCTAGAAAAACATAATACATTGTACATAAATCAGGAATCAAGTCCACTTTCTAGTATTGTTTAATTAAATTGTGTTTTATCATTAAAAAAGAATATAATGTTGAGTTATTTTTCTAAATAGATTTGTATTGCACGTCATATGTGCACCTTCCGTTATTGAACGGTTTCAGATGGAAACAGAAAGTTAGACATTTACAAAATGTAGTCAACATCTTCACATGGATATAGACTGTTCAAAAAAATGAAAAATATCAATAGGGTAATTAATACTTTTCTGGTATTGATTTCTATTTATTTCTTCAAAAATAAACCTCCAAAATGTTTTATCCCTGAATCATTATTAAGTTTATAAGCAACTTAAAAGTTTGAATGCTGGTTTCTGTTGTATCATTTTATGCTTGATCTTATTTTATTTGATTGAAGATGGTTTATTATAGATTGCCTTAGTCGTATTTGGCACAACTTTTTCTGAATTTCCGGTTTTTAATGTTCTTCAACTTCGTATATGATTTATCATTAAGCCTTCCAACTGTTTTGATTTTGGCGCCATAAATACGTCTTATATAGACCAATTTACATGCCTGATATTTTTGATAAGTTTTTAATAACTTCAACTTACGGTTATTGCTTTCTTGAATCTGGTACAGAATGTATTGAGGACAGAGAAGCATTCTTCCAATTTAAATGAAGACGAATCCTCACAGAAGAAATCTGCCAGTTCTAACTTTAGACTTTCTATGTCTTTTAAATCTTCCTGGAGTTCAGATAGATCATCTTTGCAAACTAAAAGAATTAAGATCAACAGTTTAAAACACAATGTAATTTAATGTTGAGCATAAGGAATTAAAGTTAACGTTTAAGAAAGACTTATAAAAGAACAACAATGACCGTCTATAATATACCTCAAAAACGAATATAAAAACTATCGAATGAGTGTCTTACTTGTAAGAAATCTGACATCTGTTTTGGAAATCTGCCCCAATGGTTTCAGCTTGCATTGATAGCTTAGTGATTTTATCCTGAAGACCATTTATATCAGATGTAACATTTTCTAGTGATGCCCTGAAAATGAAAATCAATTTTTTACTTATTTATGTTTCTAGATATAATCATGAATGATGAAACGTAAAATATTAATTTTCTGTGTGTTGTCGAAGTTCATTGACTAACTAGAAGTGAGCAAGATTTATTTCATTAATAATTTGTTTTGTTTTTGGGGCATGTCTAGTAGGCAAATATTAAAAGTAAATTTCCTAAAGGCTTCATGTTTTTGCAATTACGGGTATCATCAAATATTCAGTACTGTACTTGTTTTTGCAAGTGTAATATTTTACTTTCTCTGTTTCAGTTCAAGTATGTAGATAGTTTTTTAGCATGACATAAAAAAAATGCAAATTCTTGTATAAAAACAAACATTTTTCAAGAAAAGATTTTTTAATGCCCTAAAATACACCCTTTTTATAACAGAACTAATTTGTTACAGAACTAATTTGTTATTTGGTTCATCGGGAGGTCAGAGCAACAAACAAACATGAAAATAAATTAACAGGTCTTTTTTATTATGATAGGTGTGTGCTCAGCATTAATTTCATGTCAAGATCAAGCAAGGTCAAGTAAGATTTACTTACTGAGAGGCATCTTTTAAATATCTCATTTCATCAGGAAACTTTAGCAAATCTGGATTTTTCTCATTGGCTTGCTGAAAAATACAAATTCAAGAAAAAAGTATTGTCTGACTTTTATTGGTCGTTTAAGCATGTATATAATTTTAACTTGTGCAATTAAGCATACTCAATATATCTGAAAGTATGTTAAAAAACTGGACAAGTTTGAAATGTAATGTAAGCCTATCAGGTTTCAAAATAACTGGCTAATATGTTTTATATACTAAACTTAAATATTAAAGACACTTACCAAAATGACATAATGAAGAAGGTTCATCCTAGGTTTATTTGCTCTAGTTTCTGTTAATTTTATGAGAGAGACAATTTGAATCCTGCTGCATCACCAGCATAGTTACCCTGAAATGTAGAAGAAAACATGTTAGTGTTTTATTGATAGAAAGATAATATTTCTATATTCTGGGGAAAAGGTGATGACATATGACAGAATACAGCAGCAGAGAAAGAAAGATGTTTCTAGTTTACATGTACCCATGTTTTTTTATTGTGTGTTGGTCTTTGTCGTTTTTCAATAGTCCCATTTGATTTTCTCTGTAATGTCTCTTTGGGAATTTGTTGTACTTCCGTCTCTTCCTCTGTTGTATTAAACCTAATAACTTTTGGAGTACTAAAGCACGGCTGTATTTAGAACATTTTGTTTCTAAATCTATAAACACTTGACCAAATTTACACATTACAAAAGAAGAAAAATAATCAACGATTTTTAACCTTATAGTCGTAAACAATCAAGTAATGAAAATTATTATCAACAAAATAATGAACATTCTCTGTTAACATTACAGTTACCAATTGAGTTAAATGTTAATCAAGTACAGATTGACTGAGGGCTAGGCCCTTAATCCTTACAGCCAATATTTAGGTATGATATGATTGGGTGTAATAACAACCATTACAAGAGTCAGTGTATAAATATTTCAAAGTATTAAAATATATTATATACTTCAATAGCATTAATTCGTTCAAACTGGCAGAGTTTCATAACTTAGAACAAAGTGATTAGTTCATAACATTTAACCAAGGTTAGGCACCGCTTTAAAGAGTAAGACAAATATTGTATGTTTGTATATATAATTCACAAATTATAAATCTTGAACGTTGAAAAATTTGATGTTAAAAGTTCTGATATAAGAAACAATATCTCACATTTGTTGTTGTTTAAAGGTTTATTTTGTTACCAAATAAGAATGTAAGTGTATTTATATCCTAGTTAATATGATGTTATACTATAATTGATTCCATATTTTACTTCATTTTGTTTTATAAAAGTTTAATATTAAAGAAAGATATTTTTAAGTATAATGTCAAAGGCATATATATTTCAAATTTTAAATTACATTAAATCAAAACTTTAACAATTCTGATCTAAATAAGTAATCCTTCTGACCACTACTCACTGGTATTATACATAAAAACCAATATATTATAGTAACAGTATAAAATCGGTTCAACATAAGTCCTTATATAAACTTACATTATTTAAGTAGTTTCCAGCAATCAGTACCAAATATAGCAGTTCGTGGAGATGACTGTTCTCTTTGATTTCTGAAATTTAAAATCCAAATAATAAATAATGTTTGGAAAATGTGTTAATAAGTCAATATTTGATGAGTGGATACATTACTTAAAATACGTTTGTATTGGTAAGGACTTAATCTGGATACAAGAATAGCTCTTCTTAGCAAAGGAAACCATTTTTTAATAAGTAACGTGACCTGACTAACCTTTCTGTTGCCTGACTTATGCAAACTACTTCCAATGCCAGTAAAAACCAAATTGAGCAACAATGAATATTGTAAACTGTTTTTGAGTTATTTTTAATTTAAGAAAATTAAGATATATACACGTTTGGAACATATTTCAATGATTTTACATAAGCAGTAACAAATCTTAAGTTTGTCATCGACAGGGTTTTGTAGGTTCTTTGTATATTAACTTATACTATCTTTCAGGGTTTTGGTGGGTTCTTTGTATATTAACTTATACTATCTTTCAGGTTTTTGGTGGGTTCTTTGTATATAAACTTATACTATCTTTCAGGGTTTTGGTGGGTTCTTTGTATATAAACTTATACTATCTTTCAGGGTTTTGGTGGGTTCTTTGTATATAAACTTATACACACTATCTTTCAGGGTTTTGGTGGGTTCTTTGTATATTAACGTATACTATCTTTAAATCAAACATCATGAATTGATAAATCATCATATGATTCATTGGTTTGAAAAATTGAACATGTCCAATTATTTGTGACAAATTGTTTTTCAATAGCAGCCTCAAAACCTTCAACTTTATCTGACATTTGCCTTATAGCTTTAATATTGTTGAAGTGTTAACTTTGTATAAGTAAATCTTAGTTATTGAGACTGCATGACAAATAAACTCCCACCTTGTATCTACATCTTATAAACGAATGTATTAGTCTGAATTTCATTTATGTCGCAAAATTTTAAGTAGTGGGTAAAATTTAATAGAATGTACTTATATTGAAAAAATATATCATAATGACTAATACTTTTCATAAATATATACAACGTCATCAAAGATACTAATTTAACTTTTAAGGAACTATAGATATTAATGTGTATTTCATGTATATATCAACATTTGTTTATGCCTTTTATTACCTGTGTGGTTTGAATTGTTGTTTTGTTTATAAGTCGCCGAAGATACATCACAGTTGTCAGTGAAGTGAAAAAGTTAAATTGATGCTTCATGTTCTCATCCATAGGCTAATAACATTGAGCAAAGTTCAGAAGTTCTCACAAAATGATCAAATATCTACTTTTAGATAGACCTATCTATCAAATCATCACTTCCTAGACAGCTTAAAACAAAATTACCTAAATTAATGAATTACTAAAGTGGCATTTAAAATGGTGTAGACAATGAGAAAACACATTAAAATCAAAACTAAATGTATATTTAACTAAGTTGTACCTTTGCTGCTGCAATCACTGCATCTATGGCAGGTTTTATCCAGTCCATGTTCGTATTGAATTCCTCTTTCACAGCAAAACCTTCTATTCTGGATTTATAACTGTAATAGATAGAAACTTGCTCTATGTTCACATGCATGTATGAGGGTCTGATTCGGGGGGTTCTTCATTTCTTTGTTCTTTATTTTTTTTTTACCTTTTTTTCTCTATTCTTTCTCTTTTTTGCTTATTATTCTCCATTCTATAAAGTAGCACCCCATTAATGTCTATTTTTTTTTATTATCTAGCGGCCCATTATTCTCTATTCTAAACTTTTGGCATATTTTTCTTTTTCCTTAATTTGTTTGTCATTTATTCAGCACTTATTGTCCATTATTCGGCACTTTTTGCCCATTATTCGACACTTTTTGCCCATTATTCGGCACTTTTTGCCCTGTAATCAGCACTTATTGTCCATTATTCGGCACTTTTTGCCCATTATTCGGCACTTTTTCCCCTTTAATCAGCACTTTTTGCCCATTATTCGGCACTTTTAGCCCATAATCTCTATTCTATCCAGACCCTCCTTTATATATTCAAATATAGAAACAATAACAACTTTATTGAAACAAATGTTTTAATGTGCATACATGTTGAAAGGATACCGCATTATTGTAAGGGCCTACAAATTATTTGAATGATATATATAAATCTTACACATGTACTTACTATGGTATGGTAAGAAGATTAACTAGAAATTTCTCTGCATTACCAAGTTTACTTTTGTCACCATCAAAAGTTTTGAGCTTCTCAACCTTTATAAAAGATATAACGAAGTATGTTAAGTAGATATCAGTAACTGGTTTTGTATATTTAGTCTTAAATCAATGTTTTATAATTTGTTCTTTTGCAATGTATGTCACATAAGTATAATACATTATATTACAATATTTGATACAGAAAGATGATCTTGACAGTATACGAGTTTATGCTATTATCTTTTATAATTTATATTAAAGAATGTCTTTCTATTATTTTATAGTACTTCTGCATATATCTTTATGATAAATAAGTTTTGATTATTTAACTGCAAATGGCTACATCGTGTGATCTGATATTATTGAATGCAAAAAACTTACTTCATCCTCATATGGAAGAATTTTAAGAAGATTTCTGAGTTTTTCTGCACCTATTTTATCACTAGCACCTTCGTGTATTAATTGTACGATTTCGTCACTTGGCATTTTAAACTGTCTCAACAATATATTAATATGTAGACTCCTCTTT
This sequence comes from Mytilus coruscus, assembly GCA_017311375.1. Classification (NCBI taxonomy): domain Eukaryota; kingdom Metazoa; phylum Mollusca; class Bivalvia; order Mytilida; family Mytilidae; genus Mytilus; species Mytilus coruscus. Next base: position 13,741,595 of record CM029597.1, read on the forward strand.
CCCTCAAGTAGGTTTATCTGAAATAAAAAAATATGTTTGAATGTATGTTCTTTTTTTTTTTATTCAAAATGGTTTTTAACGATTTAAGACATCGGCAAACTACTGTTTCTTCTATCTACGATTCAAATGTTTTGATTGTTTGTACCATATTTTAACATTGCATATACTCATGTTTGTCGTGTATTGGTCTTAACGTATCAGGTCCCGTTAAACTCAGTTCGGGAGTGATCGTGAGTTCCGTTAAACTTAGATCGGGAGTGATCGATATTAACCTGTCAAGATGTGTTTCATGTACTTTCAGTATAAGTATTTCATGTTTTATACATATCTGTATTCTTCTTTGCAACGCATTATGATTACAATTATTTCAAATATACAAAATAACGCTTTCAAATGTAATTGTGCAGAAAGGTCACAAACTGTAAAGGTTGAAATGATTTTTGATTTAATGTCTTTTATACATTTAATTGTTTGACCATTTTGTCTACTATTGACTAAATAAGTCTTTGTTTTGAATGAATTAGTATGTTTTACACTTCTTTAGACTGACCTACCCAAACCTAATAGCGGGAAAATTACATATAAATTATGTTTATATTATTATGTTTTCACATGTTTGCGTGACGGTAAAATAAGGAAAAACGTTTTCAAAAATTATAATTGACAATGTTTATACTCATTTTCAAAGTGTCATTTTGTTTTCATAAAGCATTGTACACATAAATGAAAACACTTTGTCTAGGTTAAATCTAAGTTTGTCAGGTGTAAAGATCAGATGTAAAATGTTTCCATACATTACAACTATAGACACAATGAATTCTCAGAGTTGTTTCAAAATCTGTAACAATATTTATTTAAATTAGATGCTCTTAGTGTATCAACAGGATATATTTTGATAAACTCTCAACTGATAATTTAGAAATTTTACACACATTTAATTCCAACGCCCTCGTGTGAGGGTGAGTTAGGAGCTACCATTTGATTTTTATGGGGCTAGGATGAAATTTGAAAAAATAGACAGGACAGGAGTTTTGAGTAAAAAAAAGGCAGGATGAGCAACTTGGTAAAAAAAGGCAGGATGACAATTTGTGTAAAAAATCAGGATAAACTAGTAAAAAAAAGGCAGGACCGAATAGAGTAAAAAAAAAGGCAGGACAGAGATTACAACTAAAAAAAAAGCAGGACAACATTTTTCATCCTAGCCCCCCATAAAAATCAAATGGTAGCTCCCTTAATACTGTTTCAACAATTTCTTTTAGGCCCTACTGACTGCATAATACTTTTTGAATAAATCGTTATGTTTGATTAAGATCCTTCCTAAAGCATGTTTAACCACAAGGGATTGTTCGAACGTAGAAAATTTCGTGTAGTTAGAATTGTTTCAGAAGTTTGGCTCTGAGAGTTCCTGATTAAAGTTAATTAAGAAAGCACACTGATTACTGCTACAACTTTCGTGTTAAACAGAACGGTAAATGGTAGGTTACCCTGAATTATCGCTGATTAAAACTTGTACAAATAAATGTCAAATAAATGTTCTCATTTTTCAAAATTCGAAGCAATATTCAGGATTATATATCGATCTAATATTCCTTTTACTTCCCAAAAACGTATGAAAATGTTCAAAATATACACCACGTTAGTTTAACTAGATATTACAACAAGAAATTTTTTATTACGTCGCTTTTTCAATAAAAAAAGCCATCTTGAACACTAAATATTAAACGATCTTATGTCTTTCCAACTGTGACGTGTTTTGCTTTAGCAGGTGTTCGTGTATACATTGAACTTTTGGAAAAATTCAGCAAATAACCCCCTGGAATACGAAGATCAAAGTGACGTCAGATTGAACAAGCTTAACAATATTATCCTTCTGATAATTTGCACGTGTCTCTTTAAATAAATGCAAATCGTGGTCAATGAAGGGTTTAACCTAAAGAAAAATACCAGATTGACGGTAAAGATTGTGGTAACAGGGTTTTGTAATCTGTACAATTACCGAAAAGACAGTAAACAGGGCACAATTGTTCTTGGTGTAAAGAGGATCTCCCACGGCTTACTGGATGTGATATTAAAGTGAGATTTCGCGGATCAGTTGTACAGAAAGATATTGATAGCTTTGTAATATTAATTGTTGATAATATATTTATAACAAATCCAGCTATTATAAAGCACTTGAATATTCATGATATATAAAATATTTGCTTCGTTTTAAAGGGGTCTACAACAATCAAATCGCGATTACTAAAATCTTGTATAAAACAAACATTTTTCAAGAAAAGATTTTTAATGCCCTAAAATACACCCTTTTATAACAGAACTAATTTGTTACAGAACTAATTTGTTATTTGGTTCATCGGGAGGTCAGAGCAACAAACAAACATGAAAATAAATTAACAGGTCTTTTTATTATGATAGGTGTGTGCTCAGCATTAATTTCATGTCAAGATCAAGCAAGGTCAAGTAAGATTTACTTACTGAGAGGCATCTTTTAAATATCTCATTTCATCAGGAAACTTTAGCAAATCTGGATTTTTCTCATTGGCTTGCTGAAAAATACAAATTCAAGAAAAAAGTATTGTCTGACTTTTATTGGTCGTTTAAGCATGTATATAATTTTAACTTGTGCAATTAAGCATACTCAATATATCTGAAAGTATGTTAAAAAACTGGACAAGTTTGAAATGTAATGTAAGCCTATCAGGTTTCAAAATAACTGGCTAATATGTTTTATATACTAAACTTAAATATTAAAGACACTTACCAAAATGACATAATGAAGAAGGTTCATCCTAGGTTTATTTGCTCTAGTTTCTGTTAATTTTATGAGAGAAGACAATTTGAATCCTGCTGCATCACCAGCATAGTTACCCTGAAATGTAGAAGAAAACATGTTAGTGTTTTATTGATAGAAAGATAATATTTCTATATTCTGGGGAAAAGGTGATGACATATGAAAAAAGCAGCAGAGAAAGAAAGATGTTTCTAGTTTACATGTACCCATGTTTTTATTGTGTGTTGGTCTTTGTCGTTTTCAATAGTCCCATTTGATTTTCTCTGTAATGTCTCTTTGGGAATTTGTTGTACTCTCTAAACCTCTGTTGTATTAAACCTAATAACTTGAGTACTAAAGCACGGCTGTATTTAGAACATTTTGTTTCTAAATCTATAAACACTTGACCAAATTTAACATTACAAAGAAAAAATTAACGATTTTAAACCTTATAGTCGTAAACAATCAATAATGAAAATTATTATCAACAAAATAATGAACATTCTCTGTTAACATTACAGTTACCAATTGAGTTCTAAAGTTAATTAAAAGTACGATTACTGCTACACCTTACGCTTAACAAGTAATGGTATGTTACCTGAATTAACCATTAAAAGTCAGTGTATAAATATTTCAAAGTATTAAAATATATTATATACTTCAATAGCATTAATTCGTTCAAACTGGCAGAGTTTCATAACTTAGAACAAAGTGATTAGTTCATAACATTTAACCAAGGTTAGGCACCGCTTTTAATAGATAAGACAAAATAATGTTTGTATATATAATTCACAAATTATAAATCTTGAACGTTGAAAATTTGATGTTAAAAGTTCTGATTACAAACAATATCTCACATTTGTTGTTGTTTAAAGGTTTATTTTGTTAACAAATAAGAATGTAAGTGTATTTATATCCTAGTTAATATGATGTTATACTATAATTGATTCCATATTTTACTTCATTTTGTTTTATAAAAGTTTAATAATAAAGATATTTATAAGTATAATGTCAAAGGCATATATATTTCAAATTTTAAATTACATTAAATCAAAACTTTAACAATTCTGATCTAAATAAGTAATCCTTCTGACCAACTCACTGGTATTAGGCAAAATTCCAATATATTATAGTAACAGTATAAAATCGGTTCAACATAAGTCCTTATATAAACTTACATTATTTAAGTAGTTTCCAGCAATCAGTACCAAATATAGCAGTTCGTGGAGATGACTGTTCTCTTTGATTTCTGAAATTTAAAATCCAAATAATAAATAATGTTTGGAAAATTTAATAAGTCAATATTTGATGAGTGGATACATTACTTAAAATACGTTTGTATTGGTAAGGACTTAATCTGGATACAAGAATATAAATTTTAGAAGGAATCCTTTTTAATAAGTTAGTACCTGACTAACCTTTCTTGCTGACTTTGCAAACTACTTCCAATGCCAGTTAAAACCAAATTGAGCAACAATGAATATTGTTAATAACTTTCGAATCAATATAACTACTTTTAATGTTAATTTCCACATCATTTAGGTCATACTACATTATATTGACGCTTAGTCGTTGTAGAAGAATAAGCTTTAATTTCTAGCCAATGCATGGTTTTGATGACAATTCAGCTTAGTTATCGTTAGGCTGTAAGAACGTTTACCCTCGTTCTTCGCAATTTTTTCCTTAAGGGTTTTACCTATGCCCCTATATCTCCTGTATCAATCGAGCTTAATCGGATTCGATCAAGATATTATTTATGGCAATCTAATATTTGTACATTTTTGAATTTTTTGTACGTTATTTTCTGTAGTCATGAATTACAAAATACAAATCTAAATAATGATAGAAATCTTTTTATTTTTGCCTTACGACCTAAAAAACATCTCATCACGCATCGATCGCATGGTTTTTATCTAGTCCTCTTCAACCAACGCTACAGTATATCTGCATTATGCAGCGAAGCATATTATTATGTGGTGCAGTTCTTGTCATAAATCTATACATATGACATCATGCGTTAATTTACAATTTGATTCCCCAATAGATAAAATCACATGTGAGAACTCAAACTTTAAAGGGTGTTTTGTCATTTATGAATATTAAGTAGTGTGAAGATTATATACACATGAATACATTGAAAATATCATTTTTAAAGATGTGCTGTATCATTGCTTACTGAATACGCAGCCAGAGGATTTAAAAACACAAATTCTGAATCATATAAATATTGTATAACTTGATAAGGAAGTTTTAAGGTTGTATAGAATTCTCAATTTCTTGTGACAGGTCGATGACGAAATCAGATTGTGTTTCGAAAATGCTAACAAATTATTTCACTATTAATTAGCAGTTGCCTTCAAAATGAATTTACCGCCAAAAAAATCAAAACCACTTTGCCCAATCTGATATCAGTTTGAAGAACTAGCTTGCAAGAAGATGATTGATTATGATAAAATATCATTTGATCAATAGAAACTGTATGAAAAGAGACAAAGTGCCTAAACTCAAATTATAAACAGATGCATTCATAGTCACGTGGTGTTGGTAAATAACCATAAAGCAAATCTAAATTAAAAGTGAAATAATTTAATTTTTGATAATTTCTATATAATGTACGGACATTTTATCCAAATTCTGAGTGGTTGAGAAATATGCTAAAGATTTTATAGTAAACTGTTTTTAAGTTATTTTTAATTTAAGAAAATTAAGATATATACACGTTTGGAACATATTTCAATGATTTTACATAAGCAGTAACAAATCTTAAGTTTGTCATCGACAGGGTTTTGGTAGGTTCTTTGTATATTAACTTATACTATCTTTCAGGGTTTTGGTGGGGTTCTTTGTATATTAACTTATACTATCTTTCAGGGTTTTGGTGGGTTCTTTGTATATAAACTTATACTATCTTTCAGGGTTTTGGTGGGTTCTTTGTATATAAACTTATACACACTATCTTTCAGGGTTTTGGTGGGTTCTTTGTATATTAACGTATACTATCTTTAAATCAAACATCATGAATTGATAAATCATCATATGATTCATTGGTTTGAAAAATTGAACATGTCCAATTATTTGTGACAAATTGTTTTTCAATAGCAGCCTCAAAACCTTCAACTTTATCTGACATTTGCCTTATAGCTTTAATATTGTTGAAGTGTTAACTTTGTATAAGTAAATCTTAGTTATTGAGACTGCATGACAAATAAACTCCCACCTTGTATCTACATCTTATAAACGAATGTATTAGTCTGAATTTCATTCATGTCGCAAAATTTTAAGTAGTGGGTAAAATTTAATAGAATGTACTTATATTGAAAAAAAATATCATAATGACTAATACTTTTCATAAATATATACAACGTCATCAAAGATACTAATTTAACTTTTAAGGAACTATAGATATTAATGTGTATTTCATGTATATATCAACATTTGTTTATGCCTTTTATTACCTGTGTGGTTTGAATTGTTGTTTTGTTTATAAGTCGTCGAAGATACATCACAGTTGTCAGTGAAGTGAAAAAGTTAAATTGATGCTTCATGTTCTCATCCATAGGCTAATAACATTGAGCAAAGTTCAGAAGTTCTCACAAAATGATCAAATATCTACTTTTTAGATAGACTTATCTATCAAATCATCACTTCCTAGACAGCTTAAAACAAAATTACCTAAATTAATGAATTACTAAAGTGGCATTTAAAATGGTGTAGACAATGAGAAAACACATTAAAATCAAAACTAAATGTATATTTAACTAAGTTGTACCTTTTGCTGCTGCAATCACTGCATCTATGGCAGGTTTTATCCAGTCCATGTTCGTATTGAATTCCTCTTTCACAGCAAAACCTTCTATTCTGGATTTATAACTGTAATAGATAGAAACTTGCTCTATGTTGTTGTATCACATGCATGTATGAGGGTCTGATTCGAGGGGTTCTTCATTTCTTTAATTTTTTTTTATCTTTTTTTCTCTATTCTTTCTCTTTTTTAATTATTATTCTCCATTCTATAAAGTAGCACCCCATTAATGTCTATTTTTTTTATTATCTAGCGGCCCATTATTCTCTATTCTAAACTTTTGGCATATTTTTCTTTTCCTTAATTTGTTTGCCATTTATTCAGCACTTATTGCACTTTTCCATTATTCGACACTTTTGCCCATTATTCGGCACTTTTTGCCCATTATTCGGCACTTTTTGCCCATTATTCGGCAGTTTTTCCCCTTTAATCAGCACTTTTTGCCCATTATTCGGCACTTTTAGCCCATAATCTCTATTCTATCCAGACCCTCCTTTATATATTCAAATATAGAAACAATAACAACTTTATTGAAACAAATGTTTTAATGTGCATACATGTTGAAAGGATACCGCATTATTGTAAGGGCCTACAAATTATTTGAATGATATATATAAATCTTACACATGTACTTACTATGGTATGGTAAGAAGATTAACTAGAAATTTCTCTGCATTACCAAGTTTACTTTTGTCACCATCAAAAGTTTTGAGCTTCTCAACCTTTATAAAAGATATAACGAAGTATGTTAAGTAGATATCAGTAACTGGTCTTTGTATATCTAGTCTTAAATCAATGTTTTATAATTTGTTCTTTTGCAATGTATGTCACATAAGTATAATACATTATATTACAATATTTGATACAGAAAGATGATCTTGACAGTATACGAGTTTATGCTATTATCTTTTATAATTTATATTAAAGAATGTCTTTCTATTATTTTATAGTACTTCTGCATATATCTTTATGATAAATAAGTTTCGATTATTTAACTGCAAATGGCTACATCGTGTGATCTGATATTATTGAATGCAAAAAACTTACTTCATCCTCATATGGAAGAATTTTAAGAAGATTTCTGAGTTTTTCTGCACCTATTTTATCACTAGCACCTTCGTGTATTAATTGTACGATTTCGTCACTTGGCATTTTAAACTGTCTCAACAATATATTAATATGTAGACTCCTCTTTCCCTCAAGTAGGTTTATCTGAAATAAAAAAATATGTTTGAATGTATGTTCTTTTTTTTTTTTTTTTATTCAAAATGGTTTCCAACTTTTTAACGATTTAAGACATCGGCAAACTACTGTTTCTTCTATCTACGATTCAAATGTTTTGATTGTTTGTACCATATTTTAACATTGCATATACTCATGTTTGTCGTGTGTATTGGTCTTAACGTATCAGGTCCCGTTAAACTCAGTTCGGGAGTGATCGTGAGTTCCCGTTAAACTTAGATCGGGAGTGATCGATATTAACCTGTCAAGATGTGTTTCATGTACTTTCAGTATAAGTATTTCATGTTTTATACATATCTGTATTCTTCTTTGCAACGCATTATGATTACAATTATTTCAAATATACAAAATAACGCTTTCAAATGTAATTGTGCAGAAAGGTCACAAACTGTAAAAGGTTGAAATGATTTTTGATTTAATGTCTTTTATACATTTAATTGTTTGACCATTTTGTCTACTATTGACTAAATAAGTCTTTGTTTTGAATGAATTAGTATGTTTTACACTTCTTTTAGACTGACCTACCCAAACCTAATAGCGCGGAAAATTACATATAAATTATGTTTATATTATTATGTTTTCACATGTTTGCGTGACGGTAAAATAAGGAAAAACGTTTTCAAAAATTATAATTGACAATGTTTATACTCATTTTTCAAAGTGTCATTTTTGTTTTCATAAAGCATTGTACACATAAATGAAAACACTTCGTCTAGGTTAAATCTAAGTTTGTCAGGTGTAAAGATCAGATGTAAAATGTTTCCATACATTACAACTATAGACACAATGAATTCTCAGAGTTGTTTCAAAATATGTAACAATATTTATTTAAATTAGATGCTCTTAGTGTATCAACAGGATATATTTTGATAAACTCTCAACTGATAATTTAGAAATTTTTACACACAATTTAATTCCAACGCCCTCGTGTGAGGGTGAGTTAGGGAGCTACCATTTGATTTTTAAGTGGGGGCTAGGATGAAATTTGAAAAAAAATAGGCAGGACAGGAGTTTTGAGTAAAAAAAAAGGCAGGATGAGCAACTTGGTAAAAAAAAGGCAGGATGACAATTTGTGTAAAAAAAATCAGGATAAACTAGTAAAAAAAAAGGCAGGACCGAATAGAGTAAAAAAAAGGCAGGACAGAGATTACAACTAAAAAAAGCAGGACAACATTTTCATCTTAGCCCCATAAAATCAAATGGTAGCTCCTTAATACTGTTTCAACAATTTCTTTTAGGCCCTACTGACTGCATAATACTTTTTGAATAAATCGTTATGTTTGATTAAGATCCTTCCTAAAGCATGTTTAACCACAAGGGATTGTTCGAACGTAGAAAATTTCGTGTAGTTAGAATTGTTTCAGAAGTTTGGCTCTGAGAGTTCCTGATTAAAGTTAATTAAGAAAGCACACTGATTACTGCTACAACTTTCGTGTTAAACAGAACGGTAAATGGTATGTTACCCTGAATTATCGCTGATTAAAACTTGTACAAATAAATCAAATAAATGTTCTCATATTTCAAAATTCGAAGCAATATTCAGGATTATATATCGATCTAATATTCCTTTTACTTCCCAAAAACGTATGAAAATGTTCAAAATATACACCACGTTAGTTTTACTAGATATTACAACAAGAAATTTTTTATTACGTCGCTTTTTCAATAAAAAAAGCCATCTTGAACACTAAATATTAAACGATCTTATGTCTTTCCAACTGTGACGTGTTTTGCTTTAGCAGGTGTTCGTGTATACATTGAACTTTTGGAAAAATTCAGCAAATAACCCCCTGGAATACGAAGATCAAAGTGACGTCAGATTGAAAAAGCTTAACAATATTATCCTTCTGATAATTTGCACGTGTCTCTTTAAATAAATGCAAATCGTGGTCAATGAAGGGTTTAACCTAAAGAAAAATACCAGATTGACGGTAAAGATTGTGGTAACAGGGTTTTGTAATCTGTACAATTACCGAAAAGACAGTAAACAGGGCACAATTGTTCTTGGTGTAAAGAGGATCTCCCACGGCTTACTGGATGTGATATTAAAGTGAGATTTCGCGGATCAGTTGTACAGAAAGATATTGATAGCTTTGTAATATTAATTGTTGATAATATATTTATAACAAATCCAGCTATTATAAAGCACTTGAATATTCATGATATATAAAATATTTGCTTCGTTTTAAAGGGGTCTACAACAATCAAATCGCGATTACTAAAATCTATTTCGCTTTTATGTTTGGATAATAAATTATTGAAATATTTGTGTGTATATTTCGTTATATATATTGGTTCTATTTGTATTTAGTCTAAAAAGGAAGAATTGTAAAACATCAGAAACATTCCATTTTGTAAACAAGAAAGGTTTATGAAGAAAAGGTGTTCAATAACTTTCGAATCAATATAACTACTTTTAATGTTAATTTCCCACATCATTTAGGTCATACTACATTATATTGACGCTTAGTCGTTGTAGAAGAATAAGCTTTAATTTCTAGCCAATGCATGGTTTTGATGACAATTCAGCTTAGTTATCGTTAGGCTGTAAGAACGTCTTACCCTCGTTCTTCGTAATTCTTTTCCTTAAGGGATTTTACCTATGCCCCTATATCTCCTGTATCAATCGAGCTTAATCGGATTCGATCAAGATATTATTTATGGCAATCTAATATTTGTACATTTTGAATTTTTTGTACGTTATTTTCTGTAGTCATGAATTACAAAATACAAATCTAAATAATGATAGAAATCTTTTTATTTTTGCCTTACGACCTAAAAAACATCTCATCACGCATCGATCGCATGGTTTTTATCTAGTCCTCTTCAACCAACGCTACAGTATATCTGCATTATGCAGCGAAGCATATTATTATGTGGTGCAGTTCTTGTCATAAATCTATACATATGACATCATGCGTTAATTTACAATTTGATTCCCCAATAGATAAAATCACATGTGAGAACTCAAACTTTAAAGGGTGTTTTGTCATTTATGAATATTAAGTAGTGTGAAGATTATATACACATGAATACATTGAAAATATCATTTCTAAAGATGTGCTGTATCATTGCTTACTGAATACGCAGCCAGAGGATTTAAAAACACAAATTCTGAATCATATAAATATTGTTTAACTTGATAAGGAAGTTTTAAGGTTGTATAGAATTCTCAATTTCTTGTGACAGGTCGATGACGAAATCAGATTGTGTTTCGAAAATGCTAACAAATTATTTCACTATTAATTAGCAGTTGCCTTCAAAATGAATTTACCGCCAAAAAAATCAAAACCACTTTGCCCAATCTGATATCAGTTTGAAGAACTAGCTTGCAAGAAGATGATTGATTATGATAAAATATCATTTGATCAATAGAAACTGTATGAAAAGAGACAAAGTGCCTAAACTCAAATTATAAACAGATGCATTCATAGTCACGTGGTGTTGGTAAATAACCTGAAAAGGTTAAAGCAAATCTAAATTAAAAGTGAAATAATTTAATTTTTTGATAATTTCTATATAATGTAGTGGTTGAGAAATATGCTAAAGATTTTATATGTAGGATGTTTAATAAAGAAATCCTACCTCTGTTGATTCTTTTCTTTTCTTTTCTGATGAATTTGTCCCAGCAGCTTTATCCGTAGAAGAATCTGGATTTGAATTTACACTAAATAATTCATCTATTGTTCCGAAGTCAAATTTTGATACATATCCATTGAATAATTTCCCTGCCGTATTCCAAATGTTTGGTTTGCCTGATAGCACTTTTGTTGCTGAGATTTTCTGCCATTGTAGTGTTCGTAACTTTGTTGTAGGTTTAGGAATGTTTTGTTGAGGTAGTTTTTGTACTGGAGATGGCCTGGCAAGGCCTGGAACCGGAGGTGGTGGTGGCATTCCCGGTGCCATCGGTGGAGGAGGTGGCATGCCCGGTGGTGGTGGCGGCGGTGGTGGTGGTGCTCCTATACCAGGAGGCGGTGGAGGAGGCGGTGGAGGTGGCGCAGGGGCTTTATTTGATGAATCTATCGTTCCCGGATGTAAATTGTCTGTATTCCGTTTAGGAGACATTACACGAGCTCGCCCATCATGACACGCACACGTACATTTCCCATCAGTTGATTTTTCTCTCTGTCTCATAAAAGATTTAAGTAGTTTCTGAGAGTCATCATTGTTTTCTATAAGAGTTGCTCTCGATACAAGTGTTTCCACGGTCTGCCATAGTAATTTACTATTTTCATCACTCGGGTCTATTTTCAGCATGTGCTGAAGCGTCGTTAGGAAACAAATCTCCTGAGTTGTATCCGTAATCTGTAAAGATAAAAGCATATGACTGGTATGGAATTGTTTGTAACATTGTTTCATCAATCCACATTGAGCTAAAAATAGTCATTCTTTGCACAGCACATATTAGTTAACAGTTGTATCTTATCTACTTTTGGTAAAACACATATAATTTACAACAGTATGAGACAAATGAAAGGAATGGTATGTTTGGTGCATGTGTGAATGAAGAATTTCTTTTAGTTTGCTAACAGGTATCCGGAAAGTACAAACCATTTCTCCATGCTTATGGTGACTCAGACAGACAAATATTGACTTTTTCACCTTTTTTTTGTCCAAATCTTCTCCTTAGACCTAGATTCTTTACTGAATAGCTAACAAAAGGACTACACGAAGTGTTTATATTGATACTATTATATAAATTATGTTTACCAAATATATACATATACTTATAATGTAAACAAACTTATATAATAGAAATTTGATTGTACCTATCTGGGATGAACAAAAGACTAACAAAAAGATTAATAAATATTGATAGTGGTATAGAAACCAATTCCTCCTGGTGTAATTGGCAGATTAAGATTGTTAGTTACCTTATTTATCATGTTTAGGTTTGTTTATAGAAAATAATTATTATATCATTTTCAAAGATAAACATCTATATTTTTTATATTTTCGATTAATTCTTAACAGAGATTTTAATATGAAAGACAGTGTAAAATGATAATCACATTACTCATAAAACTGAATTTTTGTATTTCTAAAAATATTTAAATTATGATTCTAATTTCAATATCATCCTACATCTTATTTTTAAAATAAATGTCATCTGTATTTATGTAATTTTGAAATGACATCGAATGAAGTTAATTTAGACTTTTAAAAATAAGAAGCTGTGAAGAAATCACCTCCGGTAAAAATCCAATTAATGACTGATAAAGTATCTTGTCATAATTCGAGTGTCATAAATGATTGTTCTCCTTAATGGGATATCACATGTAACAGATAAATGAAAATGTCTCAAAACATTTCAATGAGTGTGAAAGCATAATAATTTGAACCTGATAGGTAGAATTATGCCACTTGTAAACTATCAACTCAGCGAGACCTGTCTGTCTACTCATTTGTTTATCCTGCATTCACAAATTATGTAAGAAAAACAGACAAATAATAGATTTTTTTTCAAACTATAAATGGGCCTGTAGACATTTGAACTTTTGATCCTCATTGAAAGCTAATCATTTTCTAAACTGAACTAATTGTTCCATTTATGACACAACTTTTTTTTCAAAATTGTTTGGAAATTAAATATAATTTATGTAAACTATTTACACAATTTTGTGTATGGAAGCAATTTTCTATCAGAACACTATAAACATTTCTAACAATAGCTAAACACATTTTTATCACAAGAAATATAAAACGACTACATAGACATAACGTATAATAAATTCGTTTGGTATTTATTTCTTTGAATAAATAACTAAAAAAAACTGTTCACTTGTATCTTACCTGTGTAAATATGGCATGAAAAACGTCAAGTGGACTGTTAAGGTCCACACCTTTGACACCAGGAAGCTGCTCTTCATCATTAGACTTTTGCTCATCGAAAACGTCCAGCTGAACAAGAATCTGTGAATCTACGTCTTCTTGTTTTCTGAAAGAAGAAATTTTGTTTTACCTTTTGATCATTCAATTATTTTTTGGTTTTACAAAATAATAGTTATTGCAATGAATATTGGGATGTTTTGTTTTGAACTGAGCATTAAAAGTTATACAATTCATCTCTATATCGCTATCAATTCCTACACTTAAAATAGCCTGGAACCCTTACTCACACTCTATGGACCAAAGGCAGAGAGCTGATATCACCAAAAACAAGAAAATGCAAAGAAGAAAGTAGCTGATATATGATACGGCGGACAAAGAAAATGTATCGGTTTAAAGATTGATAGCCTGAGAAAGTATCGGTTTTAAGATTGATAATAGTAACAAGTTGAAACAGTCTTGCACGAAGAAGCAGTTTGTAAGTGCAGAGTGGCAGAGTTTGTAAAAAAAGATCATATGTTCTAAGATAAGTTTTGAAATATTAAAGTACAACATTTCGTTGATGTCATAATTCCCATTAGTGTAAAACAAAAACAGCCCTTGTATACACTGGCTATTGTTTATCAATAAAAGTAAACAAAACGTTAAAATAAACATTCTGTTAAAACCAGGCAGTGTTACAGCTTTATCTTTAGTTCAAAGAGCTGTTAATACTTGTGTATATTATACAAGCTTTCTTAAATATACATAAGGTTTTTATAACATACGTTCCTCCTAAAGTTGTTACCATGATGTTTTACCAGCTTCAAATGTTCAAAATCATTCAATATACTAGTATATAAAAAAGATTTCGTTGTCAAAATATACAAAATGATTAAACAAAACTTTTTTAAATATCATTTTTATTTTTATATTCTCATGCTTGATTAGTTTGAGGGTATAAGTTTCCATATAATGAACCAAAACTTTGTACTTTAATACTCTCAAATAACAAAATTAAATGTTAGTTTTAAAATAATCTTCCATAATGACTTAGTGAAACGTTCCTCAACAGGTCACCTACCCAAAAAAAGTTTATAAAATTTCATGATATTTAAACAGAAAGTCTCACGACGCCCTCGCTTGATCTCGCTTAGCTCAATTTAGAATTGTTGTTAAAGGTAAAAGGATTCCAATCATAAAATTAAATCGTAACTCAATCTGTCCGAGAATAATCGGCAACAATTGTTCGTTTTTCATTTCGTTATGTCTCACAAAAGTGTCATTGAATTTTAGTTGAACGTCGATGCTTTTTTGACATCGTTCTAACATTGTATAAATGTTACGAGTGGGATCTTTGGCTCATTAAAACCCTCCCACCCAATATAATAAATTAATTTGTCAAATTCTTTTTGATATGCCTTATTTGTCATAAAAAGACTTATACGTGTTACAAAATACGATTTAGGAGCTTCAATTAGTTTTAATCAGACGTGAGTTTGATACTAAAATTTGTTAAATCTTCTCAATTTTGTATCATACAACAAATTTAAATGAAGTACTATGTATGTAAAAGATCAAAGTCAAAGTAGAATATATTAGATGTCCACAAAATTTAATTTGAGCAATCTATGTTACCATAACAAACATGTTTATACAATCAGCCATAAGAAAAATTCAAATCAGAGTGTTCAAATTAATTTGTAAGTTGACTTTTAGAGGTTTACTGTTAAAATTGTTTACCCCCTACATTGACGAGAGAACATATAATTCAATTTAAGCACAACATCTCGCACATATGTGAAGTTTACTCGCACATATGTGTAGTGTACAGCTTTGAGCAATAAAACTAGGCGGCATCCTGTACAACCTATGCTATATTGATTACATAGACATATTTTAGCAATTTCATTTTCTATCTTTATTTATTATCTAATTTGGTTTACTCTTGCCTTTAAAAATCTCCAATATGTTGTATAAAGGAAAGGATGTGTTGGGTTTACGTCAATGAGACAGCAACCCATCGCCACCACAAAAAAAAATCCAATTATGAGTCAATTTACCCCCTTACGAGTTATCACTAAAGTGAAGGAGCAGTGAGTGAGCGTACAGATCAAATGAGAAGAAATGAGAGACACTTTTGGGGAAACTTATAAACAATCCTGACATAATGAAAACGCTAATAAAACTAAAAACTATAGATAATGAAGGGGGTTAAGACAAACTTAAAGTAAAACAGATAAAGGACAGGTGAACCAGTCTTATTCTGAGGTTAACATACCACGAACGCACAGTAAAATACCCGGTATACAAAAATCAAAGTCAGGTGCAATCAAGTTTAAATGCATCCACATACATTACGGAAAGGCACATATGCATTACAATGGTACATTTATATACTTGATATCAAATAAATATGCAAGAGTACATTGAAACACCTTTGAAAACAGGTGTCGAGTGTCACAAGTAAGCAAAATTATCAAATATACAGGTATATTGTATAGTGAGTCATACACAGCATGGTATAATTGAAAATTCTGATCAGGGTTCGAATGATCAATGGCATGAATATTAAACCTACTTAAATAAGTAAATAAAACCAACTTGTTCCTTCGATCTATTAGAAACGTGGGAAATTTGTTATACAGACTTTCGATCAATTATATTGTAATTTGGATGTTAATTCGTCCACCCCCTATTCACACGAGAAGATCTTCGGATGTTCACCATGTCTTAGTATTCATTATCCTCTCCCTAGGTTTACCATTTGTGTTGTAAAAAACTAATTCTGTGTTGTGTTATGGTGGAATCTTAAGTCTAAAATTAATGTTTCGTGTTAGCACAGATGACGAATCATATTTAGACCAAAAATACGTTGGGAAATATGTCAGGTTAAAATGGCAATGTCATTGTAAATTATGCGTTTTCAGAGACCACCCTCCCTTATTTTAAAGGATTCGATCAAATTTTAACGTTAGTTTGTACGGCGCAAATTCAAAAGCCGTACACAGGTCTAAGGCATTTAAAATGTGCTATTGTACTTTAAGCGAATTGCATTTTTGGAATTTATCGATACCGAGGATTTCCAACTCGTGTGCATATACATTTACTCATTAAATATCTGTATATCAATATCAAAGGTACGCATGCTCTTAGGCATCGGAGAGGTATTTATAGTACACATATGACTGGGAGGGAAATGTTGATTTTATAGATTGTTTACAGTCATTAGTTTAAGCCAATTTTGATTATAACACTTTTTATAGGACATGAGACGTTGACATTTCCAATGATGTAACTGTTCACAGGTTTTCTTCTAACTTTTTAAAACTTTTTAAAAGGTATTTCATCTTAACTGCAATGTAGTATTTCTACTGTAAGTGAAATCTTTAGTTATTAAGAAATTTCTCACATTCGATATGATCCCTTTTGACCCTAAACAATCGAACATTTATTAACAATTATCTAGATAACTATTTAACCAGAAAGCAAACGATTTGTCTGATTTTTACCTATACATGATTCAATGTACATTATAACCTTCAAGTCTTTCACATGTACTACTTATTATGTAGATAAAAGCTTTGAAGATGAATAAATAATGTTATTATTATGCAATAAAATAAAGGTGCATACAAATGCATATTTATGTCACTTTTCACAGATGGCTAATGATAACACATGATGGACATGCATGCATTTTATTCATGCTTCTCGTTGCTTGTCTACCGAGACATCAAAGGTCATGTAAGGCATGCATATATTTGTTGTTTATGTTGATCAAGGCATTGAATACCATGATGTACTTGTATGAAAAATAGTAGATATAAATGTATATGATTATTTTATGCAGGGATATCAGTGTTAACATTCCGTAGCTAGAGGGGAAATATATTAAATTCAACATCTTTAATGCATGTATGCTTTCATTGTGTTCAGATTTTCCTAAAAGCATAGTATCGCTTTTTGAAGAATGAAAGATTTCACATGAAAAGTTAAGAACAAAAACAATGTTTAACATAAAAGACGTATACTCTCAAAGAACGTTTCACATTAGTTATTCTGTTATCCAAAATAAACACCTTTCCAACTTCAAGAATTGGATCTACATCCTAAAGATACTACACGGTTCAGTCGTATAAGATTGCAAGCAAAGACAATAACAGTGCACCAAAATCTGCAATACCTTTAGTTAATCCAACGGTGTGTTCGGTTCGTTTGCATTAATAAAAGATTAAATGATTTATTTTTATATCAGAAGAGACTCTCATAGTAAGTTGTCACCGGCTTAGTAAAGAGACAAAAATATTGATGTTATGACAAGTTTGTTTATTTAGAATATATGTACAATAAAAACAATGATAGGAACTTGTTACCTGTGTGACAGAGGACGGAATAAGAATGTGTGCTATATAGATGCTCACATTTGACAGTTCTCCGCCTTTCAGTCTTCGATGAGGGCATATTGTTTGAAAGTTTGAAATGATGTCCTAGTAGTTTGTTCAATTAATGACGACAATTTGTCGAAAAGCATTGGCTATTGACTAAGATGATTGAAATGTTTGTAACTAAAATCAAACACTTAGTTAACTTTAAAGGTAGATAACCTGTAATATAGATTTCCCTAGTACATGCTACCCATTACTTAAATTGTTTCTATAAATTTATTTCTATTTGAAAGGATATTAAATATAAATCAATACTCTGACCAGCTTTGAAAAAGAAGTAGGAGATCTTTGAGTACCACTTGAATCAGACGAAAGATTGATTATTGATTATTGCTTGCTTAATGTCCAGTTGCAAGTATTTCATGCATATTACAAGTAGAACAGAATCACAATTAATAGATTAGGTAGGTTACGGAAGGTAGGTCAATCGAGATAAAGAACGAGGATTTAAGACTGCTCTGCAAAATGAGGAAATCTATGATTGAAGGTATACATTTTGCCTTGCAACAGACCACCTACGGACACTTCGGAAAGTTTTCTATTTTGTGATGTTCGAGATCTTTTCTTACTGCAACAGATGCAGGAAATGTGAGCGATTTCAAGCTAATTACAGGATATTACAAAGAAACAGATTTAGTGTCAAACAATTTTTATTTATTACCATTTCATTGCCAAATAAAAATTAAGTCTGAAAGGTGTGCCAGAAAATTATATGTTGGATCTAAACAACCACTCTGTCTTTATAAATCAATTAAAATATGAGGAAATACATAAATAGACCTAGTTATAACGATTAATCAGTTTTTGATTTACAATCAGTACTAATGACTTTTTTCTATAATGTCCTGTTTTTATAAGAACGCATGTATTATAAGAAACATAGGTTTTGCTGATTAAGAACATGTAAAAAAGAGATTTCGAAAATGTTCGTCTGTATGCCTCCAGAATAATTAAATTGGCTTCGGCAAACTTTCTGTTATATTAAAGTTGCACAAAATGGTAAATAAGTGTAAACGAATAACAGCTTCATTTATTAACTTAACTTTTAAGTCTCAATTCAAAGAAGAATCAATCTCTCGTTGTAATTTATTAACTTAACTTTAAAGTCTCAATTCAAAGAAGAATCAATCTCTCGTTGCAGTATCTAAAAATCTAATTTGCAAAATTGCAGTTAATAAATTTACAAAAAATAATAATGAATGCTGCGTTTATAAATTTTGAAAGAGGAGAAATTGACATAAAGAATAAAGCATTGTAAAATCCAGATTTAGACACGAAAGTCTGTCAGCAATATTTCTATTATTGTACTTATTAATCGTGAAAGTATGACAAAGTACTAGAACGATTCCATACCTTACCTATAGCAAATAACAATTAGTTACTACTTTAAGTACGTTTATCTCTTATCAATGGAAAAACGGAGATTGTTTCTTAATAACTTTATCTGATTTACACCAATAAAATCATAAATAGATAATTAAATTGTTCAAAAACTGGGAAACTTACTTTGTTTGTTGCCACGGAAGTCCCTTGTCATTTTTTGGATCAATGAATATAAATTTGAAACTCCGAAACCACCCCGGTCCACTCATGATTAGCCTAGTCAAGGCATATCATACTGATAGTGAAATGATCGGTTCCCCTAAACCAAACTAATTGCTGAAATAGCAGATCTTGTCTCAGACTTCTCTTTTCTCGTATTAATGGAGGCACGAGAGGGTTTTATATCGAGTATTTAATCAAAGAAGACGTTTGGTAATTACTTTAACTTATGTTTCATTTAAGAGGTAATTAAACCAATACAAATTATTCAGGCTATATTTTTAGCTCCTATTTATTTATTGCTATTTATTTCGCAACCCTAAGTATGCGCCTTGATTTTGCCAATTATTCGATCTACAAACGACAGTTGTATTGTAATTCTGTAGTAGTAGATAACAGAAGAACGGTTATAATGTGATCTTTTCCCCAAGTATCTCCTCCTACAACATCTGTAGGTACGTCGTTATAGTCATCTTCACCTCGGTATTATGTTAGAACATATTGTGTAATAAATAAGTTTCTAATTATAACCAGGTGCTTGTTAATCTTAGATAAAGTAGAAGTGCACCTTCACTATATATACAATAATCAATTATTACATTGATGTGTTACGATGCAAGTAGAACCAGGAAGTAAAATTGCATGCTACAAGGAAATGCCCAAGACAAAGGAAATGGAAAACGACTTAATGGCATAAATCGACAAAAGAAATCGTTAAACGAAAATGCACATTTTGCAAGTTTAACATGCACAAGCTACAAGTAAAATATGCAATAGGCGAAACATTAATAGCGGAAGCAAAGATTACAATGACAGTGCAACTGGAAGCTAGAAATTGAACATATAACTACATCGTATACCGTCGGCCTTGATAAGCAAAAAGGAAAACTCGATGGAGAGGACAAGATCCCCTTTTTAATTAGTATTTAAATGCAGAAATTTCACGAACCGCATTACTAGATTGCACTTTAAGACGTGACAAAAAAGTTCTGTGTGGTTTACCCAACCTTGGTTCTACTAATTGTTTTATATCTGTTAAAATAGTCATGATTCATATTGTGGTATAGGACGTTCTTTTTATCAAAACAAACACGCCAATCAAATCTTCACTTCTTTGGTTTAAGGTTTACAAGTTTTAAGACAGATTTACAGTTCATTTCAATAATTAATGTCAATTAAATAATTAAATATCAATAACATTCACTTACCTTAGTTTATTAATGATTTCTTGCAGCCGAAGACCTTAAAAATACAAGGAAGTGTTAGTCAGCAAAAATTGTCCTTTTGTTATTATTGTAAAGTAACAAGGAAAACAAAAGTAGTCAAGTTATTAAAAAGAATGCCATTGCAATTCCGTGTTGTGAAACGCTGTGGCTTATATTTTGACAGCAATTGTTCATCTATATTCAAACTATGGCCAATTTCCTCAAAGGACGACAAGAAGTTGTGCCGCAGCCTTTTATATTTATACTGGTTTGTCTTCAAAATAGTGACCAGTCGTATTAATAAATATCTTCTTCTATTACAATTGAGTTTCAGGTCATTTCATTTGTTTTCATTTAATTGTGATACAATATGTTTATGGTCTTTTTCATTTGCATGAATATTTAATACGTTCATGGTCTTTTTCATTTGCATGAATATCAAATACGTTCATGGTCCTTTTCATTTGCATGAATATTCAATACGTTCATGGTCTTTTTGATTTGCATGAATATCATATACTTTCATGGTCCTTTACATTTGCATGAATATCATATACGTTCATGGTCCTTTTCATTTGCATGAATATTCAATACGGTCATATAAGTTTGATATTCGTATTCAAACTCATAACCACATGTAGAACAGGCGCAATTTCACCATGTTTTATTATAGTTATTTTCTCACTTATATTTGTATCCATTTTTACTTTTATTTAAAAATAAGCACTGTGAAATCAACTGAATATATTGATACCAAGGCCTGTTTTTGAGCTAGCAATCACGGTTATTTGATTGTGGAGAAATGATTATTTCATGGTAAAGCACCTTTCTTTTACATTATTCAGAAGCTTGTAATGGTTTTATTAAAATAACTTGGTATTACTAAGTGAAATGTGACGTACTTAACTTTGACAATCTATTACATATTAACGACAAATTAAAATAGCATAAACACGACAACACAAACATTTAATTATCATTTTAAGAAAATTATCGATAAACGTGCAATTAGTTGAGTTACCTAATAATGTATTATATTCCAAAACAAATTCTCCGTAGAGAACGTTTTGTATTGACATTTCAAGGTATACATGCACTTTAAATATGAGTAGAATCATTATATTGATTCAATAGCAGGCAAACTTGATTGAAAATTTTAATTCAGATTTTTAACTGAATTATTCCTGCACGAATGACATAAGAGTACATATGATATACTCAACAACATGTTTTTTACTTCGACTGTTTTCATTTAAAAACACGATTTTAAAACTTAACAGACTTATTTGTTTATACAAATTGGAGTTAAGTGTAGAAACGAGATGAGGGTGTCATGTGCACATTTGTTGTAGACAGAAGAGCGTATATAAAAGCAAAAAGACGTGGCCATACGTTGGTTAATAGGACAAAGGGAATTGGGAGGAATGAAAACATATAACCCAATGTTCTCCTAAAAGAAACGCAAAATTTTAATCACTTTTAAGTACGACTCCGTCCTCGTATATGATTTGATTTTTTTGATTTTTGGTGTTTTAACGCCACTTTTAAGCACCGCTTTTGGGCTATTTCGTGGCGGCCAGTTTTTATTGGTGGTGGAAGCCGGAGTGCCCGGAGAAAACCACCGACCTTCGATAGGAAAACTGACAATCCTAGTCAATTAAGATTGGAGTCGAGTGCACCCGCACGAGCGGGGTTCGAACTCACAACCTCAGTGTTGACTGGCTAGTGATTACAGTAGTAACTACTTAGACCACTCGGCCACCGAGGCCCCCCTCCTCGTATATGATGAACATCAGATAACCCTCCCTTTTAACTTGAACTTGAATAGAGGTCAACAAGATATATGGCGACCTGACTAGAACAGTTTATGTTTATAAATCCTTGTCAAAATATTCAAAGTTTGGAAAAAAAAACATTTAAAATACACAATACTTCATAACTCAATAAGGACTATTAAAACATGCCTAAGGCTGTATGTGAAATTTACATTAGTTAAGTCGCCTTAGTAAGGATAGTACGATATTTTCACAATCATATTCATTATCAAAATACTTAAAACATCGAATTGTGGTCAATTTAGACCCCAGGAGGAAATTTGGACTTAAATGATTTATATATTGGTCCAGTGTTGCCAGTCAGGTGTTTTGCTTCTTCCTTAATACTCACATTGTTTAGTTATATTAATATTGATAATGGCTTGAAAAAAGTTGTCTTTAAATCCGATCTTTTGAAATTGTTGATAGAACTATGGTTAGATTTCCCATACTTTGAAATGAATATACATGTAAAACATTTGTTTAGATATGTACACCTGTGTCTGTTACGCTTCAAGAGGCAAGGCAGCTTAAGATCAGACAAAACGAAATAGCGTTCCTCTGCTAAAGACATTTCTGTAGTAGACATATTGCAAGTTCGTTCAATGAAAAAAGAACTTTTATCTTCATATTTTCAGAATCAACATTTAAACAAATCTTACCGAAAAACTCATTTCGGGTCCGAATTCTATCTTCAACTTTTTCTGTGTATATTATAATACAGTTAATTAACTGAAGTAATATCGTTTTGTAGTCTGTGTTATCTGTATTTCGTAGTTCATCAATCAATGTGGAAAATCTGTAATTCTGTTGTCTATGTTTCTGTAAATAAAAGAAAAAAATATGTTAATTCTATTGATGAAATTTATAATACGATACCGTATGGTATATATATATATATATATATATATAAACAAGTCTAAATTGAAAACGACGTTCAAACCTATATATATATATATATACATACATACATGTATATACAAGTCTAAATTGAAAACAACGTTCAAACCTATGATTGCGTTGGATAAAAACCGCAATTTTTATACGTGTGAATGCAAAACAAATTTCTTGATAGAGGGGTCTAAATACAGCACAAATATCAGTAGTTATATTATTTATTAGACAGGAAGCATCACTATATAGAATGTTCGCTATATGACTTTCGTAGAAACTCGGAGGTTGACAGACAGCAAGTCTATAACAGAGCACCAAAGCGATTGTCATGTGCTTAATGTAAAAAACAAAACAAAAATGGATGAATTTAACACAGACGATTAAAAGTTAAAAAAAAATAAGAACAGGCAAATAATAAACAAAACAAACGAAGGTATACATGGTTTAAACCCGCTGCAATTGTTTGCACCTGTTCTAAGTCAGGAATCTGATGTTCAGTAGTTGTCGTTTGTTGATGTGGTTCATAAGTGTTTCTCGTTTCTCGTTTTTTATATAGATTTGACCGTTGGTTTTCCCGTTTGAATGGTTTTACACTAGTAATTTTTGGGGCCCTTTATAGCTTGCTGTTCGGTAGGAGCCAAGGCTCCATGTGGAAGACCGTACTTTGACCTATAATGGTTTACTTTTATAAATTTTGACTTGGATGGAGAGTTGTCTCATTGGCACCCACACCACATCTTTTTATATCTATTTAGTAACAAACAAACAACAAAAAAAAAATAAGACACTGTTGAAAACTGAAGATTTGGTTTTCGAAATTCCGAAACCAATAAGATAGAATCCATCGGAAACATCCTTGAAATTTTTTGGGACATAGTCCAAGATATTCAGAAGAGCTTTATTGAAACTTGAACAAACATGTATTTACTTATTTACAGTTTGCTTATTTATTCATTCAATCATTATGTCATCTTGGTTGTTTCGGTCCTTTGTTTTGTTCTAGGTACTAACACGTTGCATACACACTGGTTCCAGTGTCTTACGCAACTAAAACACACTTGGATCCTGAATCTTTAAACGAAACGAACCAAATAAGGACAATGATGGCGTTATTAAGTTGTACACTGACTGCACTACAAGTGACTTCCCTGTTTGGTACCGCCTAATATGTTGTTATTTTTAACTGTGTCAATAGTACTGTATATATTATGACAAACTGAGATGGAATTTTAATAAATATATCTCAATCCACTTTTCAAAACAATTATTAATTATAAAACATATGCAACATAAAGTACTTCATTGTTATGAAAGAGCTTGTTGTGGATAAGTGTATCTCTGTTTAAATAAGTGCAAACCTGACTCAGATTTATGAATGGAACGGGAACAACCTACAATCACACTTGAAGTACAATGCAAAACTGTTTTTCTTTTTTATTTGATTTAAAAAAAAAACATACTCTTTGATTGGCAATATAATCACCATAGATTACTTAATACTTTAAAAGTAAAATTATATGCAATCTAACGATTAAGATTAGTTGATATAGCTCACAAGTCAGTGAAATCTAGACATCTTACAATCAAAATTGTTCAGAATTACTTTCACATTGCTAAATTAATTTTGTGATCGTTTAGTGTTAATATCTACAGATCATCTTAAATGTTAGTTGTACTTTGCTTCGCATTGGCTTGTGCTATTTTATAAATAAATGTTTTCTATTTCATGTGAAGAAAACATATCAACTGTAAAGTCTATCACGTGTGTAACAATATCTGGACGTCATACGACTCTATTTCTTAAAATACCAAGACCTATTTTGAAATATGTTTCATAGAAAAACTTATTTTCGAGAAATGCACTCTTCCTGTTTTTGGAAATCAATAGTTGAGTCCGAATATATATATATTAAAAATCTCTCAACATTAACAAATATACTAGAAACTTTGCTCTTTTGATAATAACACTAAACGAATTTAGCAACGAGAAAGAAATTCAGAGTAATTTTGATTGAAAGATGTCTATGAACAGACTAATGTGCTTTCTCAACTTATCTGTGTCGTTATATATATTATGCAAAGGACTTTTTGAACTCTGTTGATCAAATCAATACAGATGAAATTGGCACTTCTTCCTCGCGACATTCACTGTGTGGCATAAACCCGTTTTTGGTAAAAAAAAAATTACATGATCCATCACTATATATTCGGAATTTACAACTCCAAAAAAACTTGATAAAAACTAAATAAGAATTTGTTGAATTCGCATGTTCTCTATGATAAATTGATGTTTTGGTAAAAATTATATAAAACTAGTGTCAATTTGACATGTAACTATAATCATAACCTGTAAATAGATTCTGCAAGTGAGCTGCAACAAGAATATGTAGTGACCCCCAGTAATGTTTCCGTTATCTGTACACAGGTATTACAATAAAGATACGCTAATTGTATGATTAGTCAAATGATGTTGAACTTAATCAGAGGTGATGCCTTTTTGCCTCAGACAAGCAGTTTATCGTGTATTTATATTGGCATTAACCTATTATATTTTTACAAAATAGGAACAATAACTCCTACTTTTTGTCACAACTACATGTATCTCCTCTTACCTATTATGCTTTAATGTCAAAACAAGGAGGTACTATTAGCCCTTGGTAAGAAAACCTATTCAATTCAAAGGCTTTAAATAACTACCAGGGTGTGTTTAACGACTTTGACTACCCGCGAGGGTTTCGCACGGTCGGTATAAATAGGAATTTTAAACAAACATGTTCCTACATGCCTCAGCTTCCATTTGGATCTGCACATTAAAACACACCAAAGTCATTTAATTGTACTTTAATGCTCCTTTCCTCCTTCGGATACAATATGTAATGCATAAGGAGTTAAACCTTTAAATGATAAGCGCCGAGTCTATTCTAAAATACAGTAGTAAGACACTGACAGGGACACATGTATGTGTACAAAACCGGATTACGATAGTAGTGTAGCAAGGGATTCTGTCCCACCCTCATTCCCGTTAGTAAGATAAGTAGTTAGCTAGGATCCCATGTAAACAGTAGTGTAGCTGATTGTGTATGCTAGAGAAACCACATGGTCTCAACTAAACATTCCAATTGGTCATCCCTTATTTCCTTATAACTAGGAGCGTCTTGCTTATTTTTTGGCCTTACTACTCTACTTGACGGTAAAAGGTTAATGTAATGAAAAAAATATATATAGATACAGAGCAATGAGTTACACGGCTTTCTCGTAATGGTATTAAACCAATTTCAATACTACGAATGTTAATATATATGTTTTAAAATCGGTAAAGCTTTCGCCTGATACAGACTAAGTTCGTAACAGGAAATTGTTGGTACAAATTGTTCTTGTATTTACAGCCCTTGTAGTCAGAATATCAATCTTGCTGT
The DNA here is from genome assembly GCA_017311375.1 of Mytilus coruscus. Taxonomy (NCBI): domain Eukaryota; kingdom Metazoa; phylum Mollusca; class Bivalvia; order Mytilida; family Mytilidae; genus Mytilus; species Mytilus coruscus. Next base: position 13,768,536 of record CM029597.1, read on the forward strand.
GTCAGCTGAATACTGTTGTACGTGTACAGAGCAAATTATCAAATATGTTGGTTATTCATATACACAAATAAACATTCTTAACCAGGAATGCAATTTCATAAACGATTTATCACCATTAGTTTTTTTTAATTCAATTTTGTCAAAATTTATTCTTTGCCAACGAAATAATGTACTATTTCGTGCAGGTTATATTTTGCGTTAAATTAGAAAGAACTCGACCATATATAAATGAAATTAGTTTACATTGTGACACGTCTGGTCATCTAAGTAAGTTTGTAGACAAATTTAATAAATCACTTTGGTAAACATATTAAAGATTGCTTATTCTGCAATTTTCGGACTCACCTATCATTTTTTAATATCTGAAAAAAGTCAATTACCATATCCTGACATATTATCTTGTCACTTATATTACATCTGTTTGTACAAAGGAATACAAAGAATCCAGAGTGCATAGTTTCAGTTTACATTAACTTTTGTTCAGTGATTACACATGTGCCAGAAATATTAGCCGTTTAGTATAGATACGAGTTTAATAAATATGTGTGAAGACTTGCTTAAAAATAATATTACACGACAGACATGTTTGATGAAATGTTGAACCATCTGAATTTCCTTGTTATAAACCTATAAATTTTATATCATTTGTAGGAAGTTTATAGGTAGTTTGTAAGTATTTTGTTCATTCGTAGGTCTTTTGCAGGTAGTTTGTAGGTATTTTGTATCATTTGTAGGTAGTTTGTAGGTAGTTTGTATCATTTGTAGGTCGTTTGTATCAATTGTAGGTAGTTTGTAGTTAGTTTGTATGTAGTTTGTTGGTATTTTGTATCATTTGTAGGTCATTTGTAGGTAGTTTGTAGGTAGATTATAGGTAGTTTGTAGGTAGTTTGTATCATTTGTAGGTCATTTGTAGGTAGTTTGTAGGTAGTTTATAGGTAGTTTGTAGGTAGTTTGTATCATTTGTAGGTCATTTGTAGGTAGTTTGTATGTAGTTTATAGGTAGTTTGTTGGTATTTTGTATCATTTGTAGGTAGGTTGTATCATTTGTAGGTCGTTTAATGGTAGATGTAAACTTAAATGACAACCAACCAAATATTTAATTATGATAAATATGACTTATGAAACTATCAATTATAATCAATTAAACAAACAGAAAACAAGAGGACTAGCATTGTTAAGTTTATACTATACATATTTAATGTTCTTAAAAGTATATATACATATATGAATATAAATAGTACATATATGTATGAATAATATATTTGTTTTTTCCGGCTGCACTTCCAAAAAGTGCATAAAGATTTGTCGAATCAATGACTTATCTTTCGTTTGTGCTTTTCTTTAAGGGCAAATAAAATATAGAATTTCTTAAATGAAGATTCAATTAGCTTATAATTCTCAAAATGTATGGGAATTTTAAGATCAAACAGGTAAACTTGAAAGCAGAATAGTCAATTTCAAAACAAGCCCTGAGAGGTATCCGAATCTGAAACATAAAAGTGAGCTTTTTTTCTCTTTGTTAATTCCCCTTTGATTAAAGCACCTTTAGATTAAACTTTTCTATAACCTTCCCTATATTTAGGTCCTCCTGTCACGACCTATTGAAACATATTAAAGGAAGGGTCTACATCATAGAGTAAATATTGATTGGGAAAGTGTTTTTGTGTTTACTTTGTCGTTCTCAATTTTTTCCTCTCAGGTCTTTAAATGAAAGAAAAGGTAATTGTGTGTGTAATTTGACCCTATATTTCTGTGGTTTTGTCTTCGAAACATGGATTCTTATGGTTCTTAAGGGTTAATAAAAATATATCAACTCTTCTCTGTTATTTAAAGGCGGTCTTGTATATCTTTGAATTCAGACATGACACCAAAAACAACAAAAGTGCAAGTGACTTTTTGAGTCCATGGGATTATGCTTCTGTAATTTTTTAAAACATGTGTATTTCGTTAATATTGTTCACTGTCATATACTTATAAAGTTGCGTTGATTAAAATGTCTGGTTTTGCGTCTCTTGAAAGATTTTAAATACGTGTATGTTTTGTATAATTCATTGTTATTGATGGCCTCCGTTCTGAATATGCATGAAGTATTTATCACTGGACGTTAAGCAAACAATAATCAGCTTAATTGCAACTTTTTTTTGTCTCAAAATTTGACTTATTGTTAGGCTCTTCAACAACTTTCCAAAAGAGGACCATTACAGTAAATGTGCTCAGTAAAATGGTGTTCCCATTACGACAGGCTATTTTGGAATTTCTTTCACGTTAGGTCGTTTTTTGCTGTGCATACTTTGACTGTAAGCCTTCTTAAGGAAGGTTAATCAAGAAAGCTCATCGGACACAGCAAAGAAACAAAATTAAAACGTTTGCTTTGAGATATAAATCTATGCAATAACCAAAAAATCGTTTTTGTTCTTCCTCTTTTTCAATGAAATACCTCAGTGTCTTTGGCCCACATTATATATTTAATGGGAACTGTTTATCCCTTAAGAAGGTCGCTTAAGTAAAAGACAAATTTGTAATATGAAACACAAACTTGGCGGCAATTTACTCCAAACTGATGCATTATTTAGAGATAAACAGTGTGCATACAGTCAATTTTCTTGGGTGGAGTTAAAATTTCACATGTTCAATTTTAAGCAAGTCATTTTCAATTCTTTATTTTCACATGATTTCTATAATTTAAGTCTATAAATGATTACAACTTAAACGTTTTGGTCACACTGACGCAGCAAACACGGCGAACGGTTGGATACTTGTGACAAACAGACCTATTTTCGAACAAACCTATCTATCAAATCAAAGTCTTTTTACGCCCAAATATGCATGAAATGAGATGTTTAAATAATTGTGGCAAATTGGAAAAACAAAATGCAAGTAATCATTTAGGTTGTATCAATTACTTTAGATTAAGACTAATAACATCAATCATCTTATACGTATAACAAATCTTCCCACAGGACGAATTGACTTTTTTTTTTATTTCGGTTCGGATTTTGTTTTTTAAAGAATGACAAGCATTTTGCACGAATAGACCCGAAGTTTATTTTTATTTATTTTTTTTTTTTTTTTTTTTTTTGCAGCCAAAACAAATCATGCTAACGTATACTTACAGTAAAAATGTACTATGAACCAGTTTTAATATAATCATTTAGAGAAGGAACACTCACAATGTTTTTTTGCTGCCTACAGAAGTATGGTATGACCCTTTTTGGGAAAACAGATCATTTCTAGATACGCTAAACCAGAGGTAAATTACGGTGTTATTGCAAATAAATTTGAAATGCAAAGGAAATTTTTTTTTAAATAGTTCGAAAACAAACTTAAAGATGTTTCCAATAGAAAATATCCAAGGCGACGTAATTCAATTTATGACTTTTCTTCATTTCTTATGATGTATTCTAATCTTAACAACCATAACACCTTGATAAAATTACTAATTTGATTTAAATCTGTTATTTAGACTTTAGTACGACAAAACCTATAATAGATATTGTATCATCTCCAATTGAAATTGAAATTTGAAATTTGAAAGTGGACTTAGGATAAGAATTCAATGATTGAATAAATCAAAGAAAGTAAGATATTAGTCACGTGACTAGAGTAGTGGTTTGACTGTGACTTTAAAAAATAATACACCGCTTAAATTGAACTTCCCACCAACATGATCCAAAGTGATGAGGTTTACAGAACTACAAACGCAGTGCCTGAATACGACTCAGATTAAATGATATGGAACTGCACACACATGAACAGATTAACTAAAAGAATGATTTTTTTGAGTTTATGCGATTCCTTCAGTTGTGTTTTTTTTTTTTTTTTTTTTTTTTTTTTTTTTATACCTTGATTTGTATTTTCTTAATCTATTTATGAGATCTGAACATCGATAAACTACCTGTTGCCTATAAATAGATTCAAGGTGTAAAGGCAGATCATGCCGTAATAGAACATCCTCTAAGCTTATAGACTCAGTATGGGGGTACCAAAAGTAAAGGTGTAAAGGCAGATCATGGAGATGCCGTAATAGAACATCCTCTAAGCTTATAGACTCAGTATGGGGGTACCAAAAGTAAAGGTGTAAAATAAACATGTCCAGCAGTCGGACAGCAAGCTTGTGGACTCAGCATGTGGTAATATAACACAGGTGTAAGTCAAATATGTCTTGTGAATTTAATTATGAGGTAAACAACATATAGGTGTAAACATTTATATAATACAGGTTGTAAAATCACTTAACATGTATATTATAAAGAAAGCATACTTCAAATGGTCATCCAGTTTTATTTCATTTTTCGTTTTGGTGTCCTATTATAATATAGTCTATGTTTAATGTGTCAACAATAATGTCTGCCAAGAACAGAACGTTTTTATGTTGAAACTTTATAATGTAACGAATGTATCACTTAGTTATTGGACATTTTATATGTTCCTTCTTGTAAAACATTTTTAATTGTTGGAAAGAGTCACTCTGTTGGAAAGAAAGAAAGAACGAAAGAAAGAAAGAAAGAAAGAAAGAAAGAAAGAAAGAGAGAAAGAAGTTCCAATAAGACAGTATGAGTGAATATATTTTCTTAAAGATTGCTCTACGTCGAATATTTAAATCTTCGAATGAATATTATGCTTAAACCGTATGTTTCGTTGTTCTTCTTTATAAAACCAGGGTATATTTGAGAAAAATTATCATGGCCAAGTACTTTATAAGATATATTCAAAAGAAATTGCTGACACTGAATTCCTTCGCTTGCGGGTATTCGGTACAAAGTGTGCAAAGAACATTTTGTAGATTTTCCACTTCAGATAGTTTTGCAAAACAGACTGACAATATCTTTTCTTCAGTTTATTAGCATTTTAAAATTCGCATATATTTTAAATAACAAATTTATACAAAGATACATTAGTTCTTTTCAGTCCATTTCTCTCACATGACTGAACAAACATAAAATGGTTTCCTCACAGACACAAAATCTTTATTTGTATGATATATAATCTCCGTACTGTTAACTCCATTAAACATTATCACACCAAACATGGGTTTTAACGCGTTTTCACAAAACGATAACCTATTGCCGAACGGTCCAAAGAAAATTGAGTATTACCGTCAGTATGGTTTGGACCTATTTTTGATTTATGGTTACATCATGATGGGTGGATATTTGTCGTTACCAGATTAAGGTAGCACTTCGGTTGATAGTTTTGTTTATATTTCTATTCTATCTTTTTCACAGATTTGAAGGAAATTGATAAATTCAAGTATCATCCGCCCATTGATTGACATAGATCTTAACTTTCTTACAAATAATCAGGTTTAAAGTTTTTAGGGAAACGATTCATCATGTCAAGTAAAAACCATAACAGTATGAAAAGCATTGGCATAATTTAAGGCGGAAGTGTTTTGGCGATAACTGTCACGCACTAAATATTATCTAAATATTTTTTTTGTAGAGAAATGATGATTCGTCATTAATAATAAATATAAGTTGACCTTCAGCGCATGGAAGAAGGTTATAGCGGTTATGGGTGGAAGACAATTAATATGACATGTGAATAAAAGAAACCATTTGACCTATTTTCAAATATTTCATTTTGTATCGTTTGGATTTGATTGCGTGTAACTTCAGGCGAGATTCACGTCTGATAGCGTTAAGTCGTCTTTATCTATTTCCTTTAATGAAGAGCTCCACACCAGGAGGTCGTTTATATAAAGACCAAACAAAAAACCTTTCATATATACATAAAGATATCATATCAAAAAATTGAATAATTGCCACTTAATTTAGACTTAATGGTCGCCATCATGAGAACCTGTTGAAATCTAGAATTAAAGACAATGTCAGTAAATAATGTCTCAATGAAACCCTATCATTGGAGTTAAATTCTTATTCAACATATAAATCGAGCTGTCAAAATCGGATTTCACCATAATCAGTTAAAACTAATGCAAAATATGCAAAAGCATAATACAGCAACGATCTCATTACATCAAACGTAAATTCTGAAAAATATATTGGTTCATATTCCATGACACAGTCTCCTAAGGCTGAATTATGAGACACTAACGGTTAATCTTGTTATATTACTAGAATAGCTTATCTATGTATGAAGCTCTAGTCGACAAATACTAGTATATGTAGGCTTATATGCTGAGGCAGCATACAACATCAATCGATCAACCAGATATGAAGAACTAATGCATGACTGGTTATTAGATTACAACTGTATAGAAAACCAACAAGAATAACCGATTAGATTAGTTACATCTGTACAGAAAACCAACTAAAATGAACCAATCAGATTAGTTACATCTGTACAGAAAACCAACTAAAATGAACCAATCAGATTAGTTACATCTGTACAGAAAGCCAACTAGAATGAACCAATAAGATTAGTTACATCTGTATAGAAAGCCAACAAGAATGAATCAATCAGATCAGTTACATCTGTTCAGAAAGCCAACTAGAATGAACCAATCAGATTAGTTACAACTGTACAGAAAGCCAACTAGAATGAACCAATAAGATTAATTACATCTGTATAGAAAGCCAACAAGAATGAACCATCAGATCAATTACACACATCTGTTCAGAAAGCCAACTAGAATGAACCAATCAGATTAGTTACAACTGTATATAAATCTAACTTGATTGAGCCAAAATATATCTAAAACAAGCTGTAATAAACTGCAGATAATGCCTTAAGCAACCATCTTTCTAGTTTAAGCCTCTGTGTTTTTCAAAGCACAGAAATACATTTCTGACAAACAATGCTATTTCCTTTTCTGTTTGCATCCGAAAGGTTCTAAAGAGGATTAATCCAGGATTGTAATTTGATAACAATTCGATTTTACATGATGAACATTGATAGTACCAAAGGTAGGTAGAATCGTTTTTATTATATATATATAGTCAAGGTCAATCTTTAACGAATAAAAGAGAAGGTTATTTCTGGCCCCGTCACTTGTCTCGGGTTTAGTAGAATGCAGTTACCGGCCAACTTACACATATATACCAATATACATGCTTTAAGTGGTGATGATTGATCTATCAGACGAATCGATTGAATTTTAATAAAATTTGTGGTTAATCATAAAGTAATCTATCAAACATTTCTTTTGTAATAAAAATACTATAAAATGTTACATTAGCTGCATATTCCTTTCACGCATAATTAGTCCAAAAAGAGGGAGAACATGAAGTAATTTATAATTTACACATTACTAAAATTAGATTACAATGTAACAAAGTAGGCTACTAATTATATACTATGATCTATAAAGAACAACAATAAACAATAAGTGACATCAATTACATATGATTTATAATTCTTTATTTGTAATACTTTTAAATGTGACAACTGTTAGTTACATAAATTGAGTATGAAGTATAGTATGATATTAGTAATTCATTTACTGAATGAATCATTTTATATATAGAGTAATTTATATGATAGAGGATGTTGTACTAGAAACGAGAGAACACCGACGTTCATTGCTGAACTCCTTCCTTCATCTATCACAATACAGACACAAGCATGCAATCTAATTTTATTGTGTTTACGTGGCGAACAACAGGTTTTATAAAGGAAAATTACTGTTTTTATCGTTTGTCCAATGGTTAAAAAGTATACTGAGGTTGAATTACGAGAATATAAGTATATAACTATGGTGTGTAAAGCACACCTCTTATAAAATAACTGTCAAGGAAATAAAAATTCTTGAGTAATTTTTTTAAATGCACTAAACGAACACGACAAACGTTTGTGTCAGAACATTCTGCATGTGTACTCAAAGGTTCGGAATTCCAGAAAAAAAACATGCATTACTAAACCAGACTATAGCTATAATCTCATCCATACCTAAATAAATCTAAAATACGTTTTTCAATGGGATATCGCTGTATGTATCAAAACTAACATGTTATACGATATATATTCAAAGATCTGCTCTTTATCTTGGACTGTGAAAGGCACCATTATATTTGAATATTTAACTAATAAAACTTAATTACTATTGATCTAAGCTTTATCTTGTCATGTTAAATAATTCACGAGGTGTAAAATAAAATGGTTTATTTAAACAGTTAACGTGGAAACAGATCAACATATACCGATGCTGTGGAAGAATTGTAACGTTAACCTCAATCATAGCTAGGTAACGGGGTAATATTTATAGTGAAAATATTAAATAATTTACCTTTACGTTTACAGATTAACATCTTAACGCCTATTTTGAGACTCGATGTGTCGAAAAGATTTAATTAATATTAGATCATATAAAAATAAAAGGTCGACTTTTAGAACTGAAGCATTGCGTAAATTGTGTTACTATAAATATAATCTTTTAAAGTTATTGCAACTGAAACTATAAAACAAAACTGCCGTTAACTGTAAATGTCCTGCTTCCTTTGACCAAAGAATCAAATTAAAAAGCATTTTTGTTTTTCTTTTATCGACTGGATATATATTTACTTAATAAATAAAACTATATTATGATGCCTATTTAGGGTGCATTGTACACAGTCCTGAAATTACCGTTATATTATGACATGCTTAAGACCTTAAGATTTGAAAGCCAAAAGCAAAAATATGTTTTGGAGTATAGTTCATATTTTGACATTAAAAGACAAGTACAAATTCAACAGAAAAAAACTGACGCCATTAGTCGAAAATTGCACTGAATGCAATAAAGTAAAATATATATAAAGCTTTGGATTTAAACTAAGAACTGCGCAAACCCTTTCATTATAAAACGATGACAGATTTATTGTTAATCGGGTACTCAGACAACACAGAAAAGTCTGTTCCAGCGAGTATAGTCTCTTATTTCTTACTTTTTATGATACTAAAGTCGCATCCGTGGTGTTAAGATGTTTGGTTTGCTGCTGGGTGAAGGATTTTTGTGTCTGGCTATGGAAAGACGATTATATCTTTCTGGGTAATGAAAAGTTCTTTTTTATCGCCTGTTAATTATTACAATCTATTACATTATTGCTGTGTTACTAAGTAGAAAATGTTGAAAAATCGCAATAAATTTTGATGTCAAAATACATGCCGTGCTGTCTATATTTGGACAACACTGTGGGTTGTCTTTTTTCTTTATGGAGATAAATAATGTCCATTAAAACAACTTGCATAGCTAATTTTTATTTGGTACTGCTTCACGCTAGCAACGGCCTCAATAAGGAAAAAAATCGTAACATTGCATTCATTCAGAGATAATCCGCTAGCCTTGTCACATAATTCATGGATATGTACAATCTTCACCTTAAGCAATAAATACAAGGTGAGAAGATTACCAATAAAAGGCGTGATATAATAAGTATTATCCTTGGTTAAGCTATATTAAGGTGTTACAATTGTTTAAGAAAGTCTATGAGTGACATAACACAGACACTTCTGATGCCTATCACTAGAAAACTCAGGAATACCTTGTTTTAAACACTTTCTTGTAAATACATTGACGGGGGAAGATTTTTCAACCCTGTCGTTCGATAAAATAGCCTTTCTTAAAACATATGACATAAAGCTAATTTTTCTTTTTGTTGAAGTTTTTTTAGTAGATAACAAAATTTAAAAGGAAGTAGGGTAGAATTTCTTTTTTAAATAGGTATCTAGGGCAGAGATAATAACGGTTCAAAGATTTTCCAAAATGGATGATCATATACAAGCAATTTCATATAGCATTTTGATTATTTTTTTTCAATTTTGAATTAAATGTTGCTCGTTTGTTTGGTACATACCATTATTTTCAAATGGCAGTCTAAATTTCCTCTCCTTCATATCTGTCGTCCCAAGTGCAATACATATTGTGTATTATACATAAAATAATGGCCATTGGACGTTAAGAAAGCAACAACAATCAATCAATCATTGTTTGTTTGTTTCATTTGAGTAATTCATGATCAGCAGCTTCAATCATTCTGACCGACTTATGCACCCTGACCTAATTTTGAACATTTGTGTCCGAATAAGAAAGAAAAAGTAAACTGAAACAGGTGCTTTCATTTTAATCTGTAGTTAGCAAGTCATCTAACTATGGTCATGTGAATTTGAACTACAACGTTCTAAGGCTTCATCTCATTATAACCACGAAATTACAATTTAACCTTTATTTATCCACGAGGATAGTGTCATAAATTGAGAAACATAGCAGTAATTGGTAACAAGTTGAAAAGACTGTAATTATACCTTAGCAAACACCGAATCTTACAATACCGATCTTCAATTACTACTTATAATAGGTGATTTAATGGTGGCCCTTGTAATTAAGTGATAAAGGCCACAATAGAATATCACTGGTCAGTTATCCACAACAATGACAAGGTCTAACTTATGTATAGTGATTCGATAAATGCTGTATCAGAGTGATTACTGTATAAATTTTGAATTTTCATATCAGCCGGTTACATCTTAAATCAGTTGTTATAGTTTGTAATAAACAGTCTAGTCTCTTTGTAATCTTAATGGGTTAGGCATACCATTTTTACACACAGTAATATACAACGGTCCTTATAGTTAGAGTAAGTTTACCAAGCGAGAACAGGGGGCCCCGAACAGGCCGTACATGAGTTTCTATCTGAGTTAAGTTCATAACACGTGAGAACAGAGAAAATATGTTTCAACTTGGTCAAGTTCGCCATATTAGAAAAGCATCCAACTTCGTCAACAGAAGTGGATGGCTCCATGCATTCTCAAAGATAACTTACTATCAGAACCTCCCGGTATGTAAACCACTATGATGTCAATCAGGTTCATGAACTCGCAAACATCTGTTGATGTCATACATTTAACTATTCTTACCTGAAGATGAGCCAGAGTTTCCAGTGCATAGTGTGTTCCATCTTTCGAGTATACACATAGAGCTGAAAGAAGTTCAAACACTTGTTTCTTAGTTGCCTCATTGTCAGTGTTGAGTGCTAAAAAATAAATATGTAAATATATAAATATAATATTAGTAAACTAGATAATGCAGGTAATTTATTGCATCTATTTATCCCAAAAACTAATTGCTTGCAATGTGTTTTACTTGTTTATTCATACTTTGCTATCCATTTGAACATTGCATGTATACCAAAACATAGTGCCATTACATTCTATGCATAATTCAGTACACTGTAGTTGACTTGTCTTTTGGCAAAAACGTGTAGTGACTATTAATGCAAAAGATTTATGAAATTTCTTTTGAAAATATAAAATGCTGTGAAAATGTGTACTTATTACTCGACATGCTTCAAGTTGCATGTCTATGAAATTAAGAGTTCAATATTTGGTCAAGCTAAATACTAGATGAAAGATTAATTTTCTCTGCTTAAATCTATTATACAAGTTAAATGAGCTAACATAATGTCTGTTTTAGTATTATGTTCAGCTGTTTACATGTTTCTAAATGTCACCTATCAGTGCTAAGATCTTTTCTATTTGCCATTGTAAGATCAAAAGTTAACGATCGTTCAATATTTCCTGACTGGCCTTTCTATGTCCTTCTTCCCTCAAGGACATTTCAATAGCAATAAATTGACCAAAACAGGAAATTTAAATTTTGTAAATAGTTAATTTATTGGATTTTTTTCAAAAGATCTCACTTAGTTATATGTGTTATACTGTATAACTGAATAACAGATAGTAAATAGTTTAAGTGTAGACTGAATAACAACTGGATATCCTAACTGTCCCTATTCCTAAACCATTTAGAGGAAAACTAATTTAGTTCAAAAGTCTGTTAACCGTTTTAGCTGTATTTTTGTCCTTCGAATTAGTTGTTCCTGATAAGACAGTCCTAAGAATACTACTTATACATATATTGTATAGACTGCATATTTTCTTGTGTGCATAAATTTTCATCTTTTTCTTTTTTTAGCCTTAAAACCGACCTAATAAACACAGCATTAAAACTGTGTTAATACAACAATAACACCATGTTTACACTACTATGATACACGAACTTATATCAAACTATGTATTAGATGTCCGTTCCTAGTCCCGTTTGGAGTATGTTAAACTTTAAATGTATTTTATCCCCATTATTGTCAATCTAAAATGTATACACTGGTGTTAAATTCTAATTATAACAATACCTTATACCACGTTTGGTCTATATTTACGAGTGCAGCACGTTACATAAAATTGCATTTCAGTATTAACATTGTCAGTTTAAGGCCTTTTGGTTCTTAAAAAATCATAAATTTCGTAATTTGTAAAGGTCCTTATAATACCGCATTCCTAGGAAGGTCTTATTCATAACGCTAACTAAGCATTAAAACTATTTTCAAAGCTTTTATTGATATCTAATTTCAGCCTATTATTATGTTTCCTTTTTAGAGTTAAATTTTTGTCATTTTATTCCAGTATTTGCTTTCCCTTAAATTATTTACTTATTTTTATGATTGCATGCATTTGATTTTTCCGACAAACATTTTATTTTCCATAGATACCAGCATACAGCTTATGTAACTATACACATAGATACAAGCATACAGCTTACATAACTATACAATGGTTATAGTATTCGGATTGTTTGTTTGATCAAGTTCTTTACAAGTCAAAAAATCGTTTGTCATGCTGAAATATGTTCATATTTAAAGTTTTTTTTTAAATATTAATTAGAACTTGAGGGTATAGGTGTTAAGCCATACATTTACGTATGTTAGACAATTCTATAGTTCACCGACAAACATTTATTTACTTTACAATTACACTCAACTGTCCATTTGTTTGGCTTTTTTCTGTCTAAATGTTTGCTAACTGCTTGTAAGCAGAAAACAAACTTTGTCCAGCACGATTTTTAAGCATTAGATAAACTCGTTCCCTGGACTTCATTTTGAATTATTTCAATTCCATTATTTAATTAATAAAGTTGGCAGACTGTTAAAAGTTCAAATGTCAATGTATGCTTTTCACCGTAATACATGTGTACCTAGTAGTAAGTGATCGCTATCTCCTATATAGGTTTATAAGCTGACATGTTTATGTCGCGTTCACAAATTCTCTAGTTCTCACTTAATATGCAGAGAACATCTACAGCTAATACTCCAACAGCAATTTTGGGTTACGATCATGTGATTGTTGTTTCAAATAAGTAGGTGACAATGCAGATCAAGTATTTTTATCTTTCTAATTCCTCATGTGTCTTTATTCCATTTTTCACTAATGCATATACTTTGAACTTGTTTTTCATGTAATTAATTATATAGAAAAGCATATAAATTGTTGATTGTATCACTAAATATTATGTAGCATTTTTTTTTTAAAGTTATCCCCCTCCCTCGTTCAAAAATAAAGACAAAAAAGGTTCATCTAAAACCATTAAATCCCGGATAGTTCATTTATCAACACAAGTAAAATTGCTTGTCATTCGCCTTTTATCTGTTAAAAGACTGACAACCCAACTCAATTTAATGTTTATGTAAATTGATATTTGTCCGAATCTTAAGGATAGTAGGTAAATGATGACCCGATAACACTTAAAATAAGGACGAGATTTTTTGGATGGGAGCTCATCCATTTAATCGCGGGTAGATCGGTAGGCCATGATGTAAAAACAGGATTGTCATACATCGTAGGTAAACTGCTAAATAACTGTCGAGTAATTTAAAACAATGTACAATATTCGGTCATAAATCGACCTATTTCAATTAAAAAAATTTCAATAAATTAGAAAGTATTTAAAATGACATGAAATGTAACTGCTGAATGAAACACCTGGGCAGCAATATCAAAGTGTTTCACCTATCATCCAGGCCGACAGGTAAAATGAGTCATCATAGTTTGTATATATTGTCATAGTATACCTAAAATTTCTTATCTCAAACACCTATGGCATTGTGTTCAACAAAGATCAGTCAATTCTGCACACACCTAGATTTTGAGATACTCTGGGAGTTGGACAAGGTGCTTCTTTCACTAGTTGGTAGTTTGGCTGTAGACATTTATATTGTCAATCGTACAAAGTCAAACATCCGACGAACAAATAAACTATAAACCTAACAACTTAATTCTTCATCAATGGCGAATGTTTGTTCAGTATATCTGTTGCACAAGTGATGTCTGAAACAGGAGTTGTTTCCATTATACTTTGATGTAGAATGCAGTGAGTGTGTGTAAATGTTAGCAATACTGAGTCACATGCACTTAAATCGGCGAAAAAGTACATCAACAAGGATAAAACGGTTCTAAATTCTAACTTCTAATTTCTTAATAAAGACCCCCACAAAGGGTGACTGGGGAATAGAAATATGGTCACCATTGGTCTTCCTCCGACCGGCGGTAAAACCCTCGCTTAGTGGGGCGTCCGTTTGGCTATGCGGGATGTACAAGTTCGCAGTCACGTCCGGTCAGAATGGGGACGTTAAATCCGATGCCTCGTGTAAATCGAGTGCCACGTTCTTTGCACGTTAAGCACCCTTGCAACAACTCTTTGAGGGGTCCGTAGGTGGCCTGTTGCAAGGCTAAATTTCTGTCCTTATCCAATATACCCTCATTTTCCCGTGGCAGTCCAAATTTCCCCGACCTTCATCTCGGACGGCCTCTATTACAGGACCTACCTATTGTATTTATTGTCAACTTATTTTCGTCCTGAACATGCATGAAATGTTTGCCACTGGACGTTAAGCTACCAACAATCAATCAATCTTAATAAAGACTAATTTTGGACTAAGTGTTTTTGAAAAATCACAAGCTTATTCTTTCGCTTCAAATAAAAACATTTAATTCCATACACAAAAGCTGGCACGCGTGAAAACAAAGAAAATTTAAGTCATACTATCCGTTACCTTTTGGGTATCTAATAAAGAAACTATAAATTGAAATCCATATTAAAGTGAAAATCGTCGTTTACAAATATGATACAAAAGTTTCAATGGAAGGGCGTGAACAAAACTATGAAATTTGACCTCCATTTAATACAAAGTACATATCTATAGAGAAACACGTTCTTTTTTTTTTTGTGGTCCTTAATACATGAAATAACCTTTGTTATAGATTTTGCCAAAAGTCATATCAGTTTTTCAATTGAAAGTCAAGAATAAATCCCCAAACAAAGATTAATGATAAATGTTTTACTTTTGTTTTAAGTTGTCCAACTGATAGTTCATTAATTCGAAAATATATACGAGGCCCAAATAAGGTTATGTAGTGATTTATTGCCAAAAATTTACAAACAAAAAGAGGAAAGTTTATTGGTAAATCATGACTGGGCTTTTCTTTTAAGCTATCTCCACGTTTATGTTACTGAGGATGACTTCACATGCGTATTATCTATATTGAAATTGTGCTCCTGCAAATGGAGCATAGTATACTCCGTAGTGCAGAAAAGAACACTGTCACTTCCGCTTGAATGGGCTGCGTCAAGAAAATATAATACGATAGAATACAGTCGTGATAAATAAAGGTCTAATATTTCATAAATAACTGGTCATTTTCATAAGTGTTAAGAAGATCAGACATAACAGCTTAGACTTAAAGAAACGTTCAACAGAGTTCAACAAGGGAATAAAAACTAAGCTTACTTGTAATACCATGTAATAGATATATTATTATCCAGTTCAGATTTAAGAACTTATGTAGGAATGTGTTATTATCTTTGATATATTTTTGGATTTGAATAGGTTCATGCTAAATAAGAGGAATATTTTGTTCATATGCAATATGTTTCAGAGTATACAAAAGGATCAGTTCTTCTGACATCAAAACTTTTACGAACTATTATGGCATCGTAAACGATTGTTTTCTTTCTATTCAACTATCAAAATTTGAAGGTTTGTTTACAAAACAGCCATTTTCTTTGAAATAGTATTGTGACAATGAAGAATACCTTAACAGTCATCCCAATTACTTCCTGGGTCTGTCTATTGTTGCTATTTAAAGTGTGTATAAACCTTATTAGCAGCCTTTAGAATATTCTATGGATTCCAGCACCCTTTCAAACATACCTTAACACATTTAATGGCCGAATTGAACTTTTATTGAAACATAATGTTTAAATTTAAACCAGGACTCAATTAAAGTGTAACTTAGACATTTGATTAAAACTGGTATTAATCGGTATTTGAGTGTGGGACTCTGAATAGTGTTAAAACAGCCAACTGACCAAACCCTGGGTGGTAGAATGGACATAATGTCCAAACATAATTACACGTATCAGATTTCAAACCTATAAAATAAGAATAGAAGTTTGAATTTATTCATTGGAATTTTCACCTTGCTGGCAAAAGTTAATACTGAAAAAGGACATTATAATGATGTTTTTCGTACCTGCGATGCGCATTAAACAAGTGTCAGGTTTCCGGTTTTGCCATTGTAGTAACTGAGCAAGAATATGTTTACGGTTTTAAAAAATACACAAAAGATGTATCTGTGATCTGTTTTGACAAGACTCAATGACAGTTATGTTCCTTTCAACAAATGTAGAAAATAATTAGGATTGATTTTTTGCCACTTATACCGTTTGTCTTCAATAGTGACCGCTGTCCTAATGACATATATGTCCAGAAAATGACAATGAAAACAACACCTGTAAATAATGTCGTCTGCCGACATGTGATAGATAGATTTTATATGTTATGGTTAGTTAGTTTAGTCTGCTGCCGATTTTTCTCTACAAATTTGTTGTCTGGCAATACAACAAATAGAATTTGATATTGATTAACGTGTGAACTTTTCAGTCGGTAGACAAAAATGCTTAGTTTGAAAGAATCCACATTAAGGCTATACTTTTCTTATATAAGCTTGTATTTTCATTCTGATTTCTGAACAAAATTCTGATTTCTGAACAAAATATTAAAAGTTAAAAGACAATTAAAATAGAAATAAGAAGATGTGGGATCGAGTGCAAAGTTTTTATCTTTTTCGTCAGTTATAAACACACCACTGGAAATGGAAAGACATTTTTCTTTGCAACGGGGCCACCTACGAACCCCTCAAAAGATTTGTTGCAAGCTTGAGAGTTGTTTAGCATGCAAGTAATACTTTCCCTACGACAAGGCATCGGATTTAACGTTGCCATTCTGACCGGACGTGGCTGCGTATTAAAGTATACATCCCACACAGTGAAACGGACGCCCCTCTTTAGCATGATTTTAACTGCCGGGTGGGATAACCATATTTCTATATCCTAGTCAACCCTTGTGATAACTTGACATTAAGGGATATCATAGTGACTTAAACATGTGCTGAACTCGTAGTAAGAAGTAACGACTACATAAAAGTTACGGAATTCATCACGTTACCTACATATTATATCAAAAATCAAATTTGAAGAAAGAAGATTGGATCAAAAGTATATGTAGAAAGTTTTATTTTTGTTTTCTGTTTTAATCGTGTCTTGTCCTCATCAGTTTCTGTGGTGAAGCTTTGGTTTTCTTTCTTCTACGAAATTTCAACTCCATGCATGGCTTAAATCTAGTACCCGATATCGCAAGTTTAAATTATCATTAATAGGCATCGTTGAATAGATCAAAGTTAGAGTGTACAAGCCGTTTTATTACGCATTTAAATATTGTTCTTCGAAAAAAAATTAAAGATATCAATTTTGATATCATACAAAACCCCAAGGTTTCATCAATCATCCCACGTTGTCTAATTTGAACAAAAAGAGACAAACTGAAATGCAATCCTCAAGACATATTTTGTACAGGAAAAATAAGATGGACTTTCTAAACAGGGTATGATTATTGTATAATCACTGGAAAAGATCCCCTTACATTCGTCAAATAACAAGTACCTGTTAGTGAATTATAAAAAAAAAACACAAGTTTATTTCTGTTAGAAAGATACTATTTCAAACAATGTATTTACTATAGTTATACATTTCTATATGACTGTAGATGAAAATTAAACATTTATCCGAATACTTTGGTTTATTTTGCAGTGATAATTGAATGAATTATGTAAAATTGGCAAGAATTTTCACGATACATTTCATTGTCTTACAAGCGTTCTTTAATCGTTCACTTTTTAGGGTTATCTGTTTTCTTTTTTTTTGTTTTTCTCCCTCACTGTTAACAATTATTGATCTTTTTAAAAGTAAAGTTTGACCTTGCATAATTGACCTTGACTTTGACCTTTGCAAACTTGCCTCTATTCAAACTAAGCATGAGCATGCTTATGTTGACTACATAATTGTGCAAATAAATGACTTAATGGCTACTTCAAATGAATGGAAATTATTATGTAAATTATAGTATATTCTGTCTCAAAGTAAAGTCATTATTATTCAATTAAAATGATAGTATATTTTAAAGTTCGTTTGGGTAAATTATTTTCGTCGTATCATTTGTTTACACATAAGAAACAACAAGTAACAGAATCTCGTATTTCTTGCTAACTTACACGAGGATTTTCACAGCAGATTCTATCTAGTGTGTCCTCTAAAGTTTAGAAACGTCCCCCTAACCTATATCAAGTATAACCATGTATAACTATAATGTTGTTTATCTGAAGTTGTTGTTGAATGAATTAGATTCTGTTATTATCAGCTTTAAAATGTATGTTCACTTAATATGTAAACTGGATGAAAAATTTATATGAACTAACGAAGGCATATTTGCAATTTCTTTGTTAAACTATGATATAATTACATATCACTATTTTTCAATGTATGAATAAAAGGGGATGAGGGGTATACATTAAAAGGGAAGCAAACCAACGTCAACAATAACCGTAAGACATCTGTGTCTATACAATAACCAACGTCAACAATTACCAGAAGACATTTGTGTCTATACAATAACCAACGTCAACAATAACCATAAGACATTTGTGTCTATACAATAACCAACGTCAACAATAACCATAAGATATTGTGTCTATACAATAACCAACGTCAACAATAACCATAAGACATTTGTGTCTATACAATAACCAACGTCAACAATAACCATAGGACATTTGTGTCTATACAATAACCAACGTCAACAATAACCATAAGACATTTGTGTCTATACAATAACCAACGTCAACAATAACCATAGGACTTTTGTGTCTATACAATAACCAACGTCAACAATAACCATCAGACATCTGTGTCTATACAATAACCAACGTCAACAATAACCATAAGACATTTGTGTCTATACAATAACCAACGTCAACAATAACCATAGGACATTTGTGTCTATACAATAACCAAAGTCAACAATAACCATAAGACATTTGTGTCTATACAATAACCAACGTCAACAATAACCATAAGACATTTGTGTCTATACAATATGTCCAGCTCTTAATCGTCCCTAGTTAATAAAATAACATTCATCATGCAGACATCTTATACGTTCAGGTATTTCACATCCAATATTTTATGGTAATATTCTTCACAAAGCACAAAAATGTCGGCATTCACCTCAAAAGCTAACCAAACCTTTAAACAGGATTATTCGGAAGGGATATAGTTACGATACTGTTGTCAGGCCATTAAGGATTGCATATGTTGGTATTAATATTGATTCACTCATAGGGTCTTTGCATCGGAAATACGCACATTTATTCTAAAACCAGTTGTTGGCATGATACGGGTTATGTTCTCATATATTTTATGATGGTATGATACTAAACCCCTAACGGGAGGGATTGTACCTGATTTTCATATGATGAAGACACAATTTTTCAACCAGTTTAATTGAGGTCTTGAGCTGGCATGTCAGTAACTGCTAGTAGTCCTTTGTTAATTTTTGTATCATCGTCATTTTGCTTAGTTTCTTTTGTTACCTATTCTGACATCGGACTCGGACTTCTTTTAAACTGAGTTTTACTGTGCGTATTGCTATGTGTTTCTTTATTCTACATTGGCTAGGGGTATAGTGGGAGGGTTGAGATCTCACAAAACATGTTTAACCCCGCCGCATTTTTGCGCCTGTCCCAAGTCAGGAGCCTCTGGCCTTTGTTTGTCTTGTATGTTTTTTAATTTTAGTTTCTTTATATGTTTTGGAGTTTAGTGTGACGTCCATTTTCACTGAACCAGTATAAAAATTTTATTTAGGTCCAGCTGAGGACCACCTCTGGGTGCGGGATTTTCTCGCTGCGTTGAAGACCCATTGGTGGCCTTCGGCTGTTATCTGCTCTTTGGTCGGGTTGGTGTCTCTTTGACATATTCCCATTTCCATTCTCAATTTTATGGTACTAATTTTACTGCACCAGATGCCCAAGGCCAAAATATATATATCTTATAGACAAAGAAAGCGGTGTTAGCATGATGGTGAAAATGCAGACCTAAATTGGTCGTTTTTGCTTATTTTGACAGGTTAAGCCAAAAACTTATCAAACAATAAAAGAAAATACTAACTAAAATGAACTTTTTGTTATGTAGAAATGTGATTTCTTTATTCGTGACCACATAATCGTCATTATCACACGTCCAACAGCGCTTCGTTTGTCATTGTCTGATCTCTCAGTGTCCTCAAAACGTACAATATCTTTTCTCGCCATTAAGTCGGATTATTTATAATATTTTATCGATATATTTAGGAAGTTATTTGACAGTTTGTCATTTCAGTGGTCAAGTAAAATAACAACTCAACTGTTTCATCCTTTAGTTCGTAGAACTCAACAGGAAAGCGTGAAAAACAGGGTTTTTTCATGTTAAAGTTTAGTGTCATAATTGTATTTCACACCCTTAGGCATAACGGTCAATATCTTAGAAACAAACGCAGGGAAGGAGCAGAGAATTATAAAATGTTCAATAACTATAATATCAAATTTATCATCGAATTCCAATTCAAAATCATAACGAGATATTTCAGTATGATAATTCGTAACAAATTTACCACAAGACTAATTTCCAATACGATTTTGTCACAATGAAGTGTAAAGCCGTTACGATATCAAACTTGAATTTGTATTGGTTTTTGTCAAACGTATCCTATCTTAATCGTACCAGAGAACGTTCGGACTGAAATCTCTGCATATATGCCAGTTTGTATTGCTATATAGATTAGAGGCCGACAATCATATTAAGTGATTGATATGATAAAGTTTCCTTCTATACGAGTTACATGTATATGTTAATTGCTGGGATTTTCAGGGTGTAAATTTACAAGACGACATACCAATTTAGACATAGTTTTTGTCAAAAAGATGAAAGTAGCTTAAAGTCATTATTGGACATTTTCCGTTTATTCAATTAAATTTTTGAATTATCTATTGCAAAGATGTTTTCTGTGAATTCATTATCCATTGAAAAATCTCTGCAGATAATTTCAAATATGCTTTTGACATGTTTGTCAATAACCTATCATAATCATTGATATAATATTTTTTCATAAACAATGGAACTGTTTAAGCTTGAAGTGTAAAATCATTATACAATACACATTCCCAAAAACAGTCAACTGTCCATGAAGCACAATGTATCAAAACAAGTTGTTAATAATAGTGTACTGGCCTCAAGCCAGATGGTCAACAATGGTCAGAGGGCTTGACCATTCATATTTATTCTTTATAACAATGAAAATGCTTGATCATTCGTTTTAACACGAATTTGCAGTAGGGGTTTAACCCAGATTTGAACATTTGAATGTGATTTAAAATTTTACTTGACCTTGTTATGATTTTACAAACGCCTACAACGGACAATCCCAAGAATAAAAATATATTTATCAAAAATCTCATCGGAAGAAATTTTAACATTGGTAATGAAAATAGTGTTCTATAGTTTAACCTTTATTCGTTTGAGCAGTTAACAACATATCAAATATTAAATTTAACAACATATCAAATGTTGAAAGAGCGAGAGAAGAAAATCAGTGGAGTAGAAGAATGATACTTTTCAAGATCACGTGCTTCCTTTTTCTAATATTTGAAGGGGGTGGATATTTAATGGTGTCTCCGACGTGCTGAAATTCTACTGGGTGGTTTCTGCTTATTTCAAGCATTTTGTAAAAAACAGATATGGTCTTTCAGTAAGAGGATCCCAAACAACTACATGTAATTAATCTAGAAATGACATAATTACATCTATTGAAGTATCCAACATTACAGTAGTCGTACTTCCCCATATATCTTGTCTAAATAAAAATTTTCCTCTCCTGTAAGACATCAATTCTGTTCATTGCGTGTAAATTTAAATTAGAAGATTTGTGTTTTAACTTGACAATTGATGCGCTGACAAAATGTTACCTTAATACAGACACAAGATATCTGCTATCTAAACGAATGTTGCGTGAGCTTGTATCAAATTTTCTCGATGTTTCAATTTCTTGTACACTGCCTTTGACTATTCATAAGAATGACCAGACAAAGGATGTGGGTATCGAATATACTGATATCTTTATAATTCATCTTCACCTGTATGTATGATGAGAAAGTCTCATTACGGAAAAGAAATTGCAATATCATTCCGAAGAAAGGTATTGCTGCCATTTGTGAATGACTTTTAATCACTGATGGAATGCAGAGAAAATATTGAAAATCGATCGAGGATGCTGAGACGTTGCCGATTCCGTAGACGTTTACCGCCTACTTATTTCAAAAAGAAAAGGTCGCATAACAATCTTGTACAATGTTTAATTGAATCAAAATGCTTTTGGAGACGGAAAAAGGTTGTAATTTTAAAAATATATATTTAACATTTAAATACATCATTATGACAAATCAAATCGTTAATTTGTCATTCAAACTTATTGTTTTAGTTTTATTTTATTGTTTTAGGAATATAACTTGTTGGAAAGGTTGACAAATGTAAATATATATCTCTGATAGTTTGTCTAACAACCCCTTTTATTGTAAAGTATTAAAGAGCTATCTAGTCGAACAGGTAAAAATTGTCACCTGTTTCATGTTATAAACTTAAACGTATCAACTATATTTGACAGTAAAAATTTGTAGGTAGAAGAGAAAGAAATATCTAGAAAAAGCTTACCTGAAGCAAATTTTGGAATAAAATCACTATTTTCAACTACATAATCTAATCCTATAGAGGTATCCATAATTATCTTAATGCACTCTACACATCCAACTTGCAAAATTGAATCAAGAAAACTGGATGTTTTCTGACAACAGATTTCATCCAAACTTTCAAAAAGTAATTCCAAACCATCATTATGTAAAAATTGTAAAATCCATTCCGGGTTTGATCTAGCCTTCAGAAGTTTTCGTTTCAATGTTGAATATATTTGAACAGAAGGAGATCTCAGTAATTCAACGACACATTCTGGTTGACTGACTGAATCATGAATAGATGGTCCCGCCCCTTGATAGGGCGACCAACCAATCGATTGCCGTCTTACAGCATAGTTCCACCTTTTACTGCCAATTTTATGCTGTTCATACTCGGATTTATGAAAATCAACCTCAGAGTCTGAAACACTTTCCTCCATTTTGCAGCTTCAACAGACGGATTACTGAAATTAGCAAAAGAAAACATGAATTTTGATGTAGGAAATTTTAACATGTATGATTTGAATTTTATGTGGTTTATGGATTTTAACTTATCTTTGATTTTCTGAACATTTGTTTTTACTTTTGATTATGCTATGTCATTTGGCGGATTTTATGATGATCTCTGCCTTGAACTGTCAATGAATTCAAAAATGAACTGTTGAAAGGAAGATTTTTTTGGTATTTTGAAGACAGCTTTGTTGTTTATTGATATGAATATTATATCATATTTTGAATGTAATATAAAGAAATAATATAATGAGAGATGATGTACACATTATACATTTAATGTGCACTTTTATGTTTTCGTATTTATTTTTCAAAAGATATGCAAATGAAGACCAACTTTGAAATATTAATCTATATTTTCTGTATAAATTAAAGACAAATTTTCATACAATTTTCCACATGGGGTTTGCTTAATTTAAATAGAAGAAAAACAACAAAAAAAGCCAATCAGATGCTAATAAAGGTACTTAAAATAGAATGCCTTTATTCGTGAATACACATGATATTTTGGCTATCACGAAGTGGTCTGAATAATTGTTTACAAATTGTTCAAGTGGAATGTAATTAATCTGATTTTATAAGTCTCAGTATGCACTAGTTGTAACAAAGCCGCTGATATATATTCGTTCAGCATTTTTATTACAATGTGTACTGTTTGCATAGTAAAATTTCTTCAATAAAAACAATAAAGTTAATCGAATAAATGTGGTTTTTTAACTGTTGCTTTTGTATTGCTCTCAATATATCTGTCTTGTTTGGCATTCAAAAGTTTTGGTGTTAAGCCATCATCAAAAATATTGAACCAGGAAAAGGCATCGAACGTAACACAAAGACAGAGTGCATGATTTTCATTTACTAGTTGAATCTGCATTTTTGTCATTATGCGGCAGTTTGTATAGTGTTAATATTGTATTTGTAAAATTTGATCGTCCCAGAAACACTTGTAGAATTCCAAATCAGTTCCGGAAATCCTTTTCAATAAATCACAATCAAACAGTTATTTTCTTATAAATTCAGGTTTTTGCATTTCATAATAATCTATTTCAATTTTAATCAGGTTAATGTGAAAGTTTTATACTGACAGGAAATATGAGATAAATGAATAAATGTGTTTGCACAATAGAGAGGAATTCGTCTACGCAAAGTAACTGGATGTCTTTGGAATTCCATTTCTAAAGCCTTTGTTATACCATTAAAAGGAGTAGTAGGGTAAAGTAAAGATGACAGCAACCTTACAATACAGTAAAATCTAGACTAATAGTAACTGAATTCAAAAGGGACTACCACAGATCGACCACCAATTTCTTATTCCAAAATGAAATTAAAAACATTGAAATTATGAATTATGACAACGGCTGACGAGTGCAACCACATTGGAATGTTGTGAGTTAAAGTAATTGTTTTGTGATTACTCATGCCTTTGTCTTTCAAATCTTTTGAACGAAAAAAAATACACAAGGTACTGGAGGAAATAACGCTTGAGATCATTCCCAGTTTTTGATGGGGTTCGTATTGCTCAGTCTTTGGTTTTCTATGTTGTGTTTGGTGTACTGTTTTGTCTTTTTCTTTTTTAGCCATGGCGTTGTCAGTTTATTTTCGACTTATGAGTTTGAATGTCCCTTTGGTATCCTTCGCCTCTCTTTAACTGAATGATACAGATATAACCATGAATGAACACCAAAGTACAAAAACACATATATCCTTGAATTCCAGCTGTAACATTAAACGCACAATTGGTGGGCGTATGACATTTGCGCCGATTTTAAAAAGTTTCGATCTTTCATTTGCGCCGATTTGATTCTTTCATTTGCGCCGATTGTGCACAGGTTAATTACAAGTGAATGTTATTTATCAATATAAACCTCTTCCGTTAGTCAGTTGTACATATGTTATGAATCGTCAATTATGTATATAACTGTTGTGCCCTGCAAACAGATTGTTGCCGTTTTAATCTTGCTCAGAACTTTTGGAGGAAAATCTAGTCTGGTGGGCTAAGCACAGAGTATAAAAACAAACCAAGTGACACTGGTAAATGGCCAGCGCAAATTTTCGGGCTACCATTCCTTCCCCCAGATGAAATCGATTGATTGATTGATTGTTGGTTGCTTAACGTCCAGTGGCAAATATTTCATGCATATTCAGGACGATAGATGAAATCGAGTACTACTTTACATATGAATGATATTATGTCTGACGTTTCTTCTGA
Source organism: Mytilus coruscus (assembly GCA_017311375.1). Lineage (NCBI taxonomy): Eukaryota > Metazoa > Mollusca > Bivalvia > Mytilida > Mytilidae > Mytilus > Mytilus coruscus. The sequence goes on from CM029597.1 coordinate 13,794,112, forward strand.
TGACAAATTTCATGCATTCTTAGACTATGTATTAAGTACTTATATATGCTTATAGATTTCTGGACAGCTGCACCCGTTGAAAGCTGCATGTTAGAGGACGAATAACAGTCAAGAATCGTTTTATTCGCATTACAATAAACAGTTCTATTCGCATCACCCTAAAATATAATTCATAACATGTTTACAACTAGCTAACGGAAGAGGTATAAAATGATAAATAAGAAATAACATTTACCTGTTATCTACCTGTACACAATCGGCGCAAACGAAAGAAAAAATCGTCGAAAATGAAATGCAGATCGGTGCAAATGCAAAACGCCGATTTTGTGGTTCGAAAAAAGCAGAAAACTTGCAAGACAGCTTATTAGAAAAGAGCAGAATTATCTAAGTTTTACATTTTTGGCACATTGTTGTACTTTAACAATAGAATTAAACATGCCAGAATGTCTCAAATATCTGTAAGGGAAGAACACTTTTGTATAATTAAAAAAAAAAGATAAATGAGAGATGCATAGTTTTGATTTTTAATCTGACTTCAATGGACCTTTATGTATATCACTGCAGATGAATGGCAAGTATACAGGTTACGTCGAGAATTCCTGTGGTGTTCTAATACTGTAAATCTATCCCTCTTTTCTGAAGAAAATTCTCATTAAAACATGTCATCGTTTATATTAAAATTGTTCTTCTGTTAAATGATGGTTCAGTACCTGCGTAAACAGGATTAAATTTTTAACCACAACATTTTTACGTGGTTTGTTAAAATATACGGCATTAAAATTTAAAAAGTGTAAGTGACAAATAGTTAAGGATGAAACTTAAGTACATGAATCAGTTTTGACCTTGAATTGATGTATTAGTAGTTTAGATATATGTGAGGTATTCTCTCAAATTTAATGCTTACAATGGCTGTTAAAAGGCAATAAATACATTACAGACGAGAACAGTTCAAACCAGGATGCTGAAATCCATTTATATGAAAACCAAATTTTCGGCTGCTACTCTGTCAAAATGAGGCTACAGAATATATATTTCAAAGACCACACAAAGTAATTTGTCAAAATAATAAAGTACAAATTTATATTTCTTCAACAGTTTTCGGGAGTGTCTTGCAAAGGAAAAGACAACCTCTGTAATTATGATATATATTTTTTTTGTAAATTAATTTTTCTAATGTACAAAGTGGTAGGGATGGGGATTTATAGCCACTACCCTACTTTGTAAACGATAGAAACACTGACTACAATAAAACAGACCTTATGTTCTATCCTTTCTGATTGTGTATTACTTCCAAAACAATGTGTTCACAAGGTCTGACTATGCTAAGCCTTTAGCATGTTGACCTTGTACAAAATTATAGGTCAACACATGTGACGGGGTTATAGGTCAAACAGCAGTACACGATATATTTGTCATTGGTATAACATGTACAAATTAGTAGAAGATTGGTACATAAATTACACAATGGAGTAAGTTGTTCAAAAATTTGTCATAAATTATAACAGGTCAGAACAAGATAAATTGTTTAGTTTTCTTATGTAACAGTTGTCGCTTTTATTCATGTATATACCGACAACATTAATATGTATTTGTACCTAGTGTTCATTACAAAATAATATATTAAATAACATAGTGTAATGAGGTTGCACCTATACTTTATTGTTAAATGATAGTTGATAGTTGTCTGTCAATAAAAAAACGAAGAAGACGACAGAGCCTGTCAGAAATTGGACTAGAAGATCCAGAGTACATACATTTATATAGAATCGAATAAATACTCCGAATTATATCATGCTACAAAGTTTCAATTATCATTGCTGTTCTACCACCAGTTTTATTTTTTTTTACATTTAAACAATGCAAATTAATGTATAGTTTTATAACTGTTTATATAAAAATTTTATGAATGTTGCATACTAGTAGTGATATTTTCTTTTATTCTTTTAAAAATTTGCAACTAGATGTTAAGCAACCAACAATCAATCAATCAATTTATTTAGCTAGGAAATATGTATTTAAAAGGGTGCAGGCAAAACTTACCTGTAATAAAACTGCATGTATATAAAAATAAGGAGATGTGGTGTGATTGCCAGTGAGACAACTATCCACAAAAGTTAAAATGAAGTGGATGTAAGCAATTGTAGGCAACCGTACGGCCTTCAACAATGAGAAAACCCCATACCGTATAGTCTGCTTTAAAAGGCCCCGACATGAATAATATGACAACAATTGAGAAAACTAACGGCCTAATTTATAACAAAACAATTTACGAAAAACAGATATTACAAACATGAATCAACGACAACCACTGAACTACAGGCTCCTGACTTGGGACAGGCACATAAAGAATATGACGGGGTTAAACATGTTTGTGAGTGCTCAACCCTCCCTAACCTGGGACAGTGGTGTAACAGCACAACATAAGAACAAACTAAAAAAATCAGTTGAAAAAGGCTTAACTCATCAGATCGATACAAACAAAAACATCAAACAAAAACACAGACAGGACGTGGCAGGGTATATATCTATCTTTCATCCCTAACAACAAAAAAGACACTAAGTACATATCTGAGAGTACTCGCTGTTACTGACAGCTAGTTGAAAGCCAATAACAACTAATAAAAAAATCATGTATCTAAGACGATCTAAGACTAAATACCATTATTTTATATGCGTTCAGTAATTATATTTTAAGAACTTTTTGTAGCTTTACGATATAGTAAAATAAATATCTTTCAATGTCGTTATTGCTAGTGCTAGAAGCAATTACACCATTATTGATAATGTATTAACCCAAATCAGCCATTATATTCCGCTGCTCTACCATGGCTGTATTAACCTCGAGAGAGGGAGAGACGATCACAGGGAGGAACAGAATTATTCGGGTTAATAATATATCAAAAGATGTTTATGTTTTCAAATACGTGTACGTCTTGATATATGATATTTTAGATGGTTTTCAAATACGTGTACGTCTTGATATATGATATTTTAGATCGTTTTCAAATATGTGTACGTCTTGATATATGATATTTAGATAAGTGGATTTTGGTTATTTTTGCAACAACTACAAAAATTGCTTTCTCTAACACAGTCATTACATGTTTTTCAAGTCGTTTTCAATTTTCAGTAGCAGAAAAAACATGCAAGTAAACCTTCAAATCGGTCTATCATCATGAAATTGATTTAGTGCTGATCTTGTTTTCGCTCTTACTGAGTTATGAATAAGAAAGGTTGAATGTTAAGATACAAATATTATCAATCATTCATTTACAATGAGTAAATCTGTTTCAATCATAAGTTACAAGAAAAGATACTGTACCTTAAGAAACCAATTCGGATGCATAAGAATGTTGCTAGAGAATTGTCATCTGTATATGTATTTTTCATTACAAATATGTAAGGGTGTATCTAGACAATGCAGGATAGTTTTATTTATCGGGAATGAAGAGAGTTAATCATATTTATCGTTTGGTACATGCATGAATATGTACATGTTTGACCGAAGGACGTTTTATATACTGGTAAATACATGTTTAATTAGCTTCGCTTTTAATTTCTGCAGCAATATATTATTTTTAGATATTGATGAGTTCTTTGTGTATATTTCTTGATACCATATACCTAACAAAATTGATCATAAACATCAAAGTATTGTTCTTGTTTTATTTTGAACAGTTTGCTTAAACGGAGTAACTTACTATACCAATAAACTTCTTAGCCAAACCAGTAAATTAATTATAACAGCATATCTTTAACTGTTGGCAGAAGTACAGAGTTAACTTGTATTACAGATTTAGATTTTCTATAAGTGTAACGTATCACTTTATTGACGCAGATAAATGCAATTTTATATCCAATTTTGATAAAACTCTTACAATGTGATGACAAGGAAAAGTTCATATATATTATATATAGCTGATTATAGATTAATCTCTCTGAACTGCTGTGAACCTCTCTTTTCTTACTGTTATAAATTAATTATTAATTATCATTCAATTAGCTTCCATGTAGTTTTATCATTCTTTTCTCTGTGGTATATTTGTTTTCTTTTTTCTTTCTCTGCCAACTATGCCTGTATCTCCCTTAAGAAAACAATATAATAGAGTTTCACTGATCTAAAATAATGTTTAAATACAAAGGAAACATACTGATACCGTTTCGACCTACAGTAAAGATCGACTTGTATATCTGAAACATACTAGTTAATTGATGTACCTAGCATAGATATACTAGTTAAGTATAAAAATAAGATGTTGTATGATTGCCAATGAGACAACTCTCCACTTTAGACCAAATGACGTATTAGTTAAGCTCAATCTATAATTTGCAGTCAGCATTAGCTTTTTTTTTTGTGTTATTTATACAGTTAACAATCAACGTAGTTTAGAAGCACAAAAAGAATAACGAAACAAATAACATGCAGGCTGGAAGCTATTCGTTGATTGGCTTTTGGTGTTTAATGCCACTGGCTATTTCATGGCAGTCAGTTTTAATTGGTGGAGGGATACGGAGTGCCCAGAGATTACCACCGACATTCGGCGGGAAACTGGAAATCATATATAGTCAATTAAGTTGGAGTTGATTGCACCTGCCACGTGCAGGGTTCGAATTCACAACCTCGGTGTTGACAGGCTAGTGATACATTAAATGAACTGTCGGAAGCTGTTGAAATTTTAAAGAATTTGCACTTCTATTTTTTCCAAGTGAGAGAAACCAGCTGTCTTATTTTTTTAAGGGAATAATGTAATATCATTTTTGTACTGTAATTAATTTCTTGTTTTTAGACAGATACAAAAGCCAATCTAATTAAACACAATCTATTAATTAGGATAAAGCCCACACATGATGATGTTTGTGTGTCCGTCTGTTTTTTCTTCTTCTTTTCTCATAAAAATAAATAACATTTTTAAGCCCTAGGTATACATTTTATCAACTCATGGTGGTTATTATATAAAACAATAGATTGTCTACTGTCTACTGCAGTACGGCTAAAACGAAATGTATATTTTAATCATGGACTTCCCACTTAATAGTGGATTCACTGCATTTTAATCTCAACTATTTAGAATTAAATTTTTTTTTATTAAGATTCAGAATCAAAGTCTCACCACATACAAACATATAATAAGATTAACGGAATAATATATAAAACGATTTAAACATTTGCAATGTATGCATCAATCTTAACAAGATTTATGAGAGACTGTTAAGACAGAATATATAACTCGTCTCAAATTTAGCCCAACAATGTTAGATCTTCAAATTTGCGTTAGCAAATTTTTGTTCTTCCCTCAGCGGAATTCGAACACTTGCTTCTGTGACATCGTATCCACACCGCCGTCATCGTGTCCAGCGCCCTAAACCACTCGACAATATATATATGTATATATATTTATACATTTACATTTAAAATTTACAATGTTTGTTAATGATACATGTATAAAACAACAGCAGACACCATAATTACTATAGTCCAAAAAATCTCAATCTACGGTGGTCGATATTTCATATTTTTTCTCTTTTTCCTCTTAAATTATTATTTTAGCTTGTTTTTCAGTATTTTATATGAAAGCACAGAGTTAAATGATATATTCTTCAATACTACATGAATATCTAGTATTTTAAAGTATCAAAATTGTCATAAAATAGCTATCACTCAATTTTTAAGGAAAGAGAACGCATTTCCTTATAAGTTAATCTCATTTTTATTCATTGAACATTTAGCACTATATTTTAACTGTTCATATCAACACAAATATATAGTTCGTGCTGACAATACCGACATTAGGAAAGAACAAAGGAGAACAACATGTTTGTATCTATTTTCCATACATAAAATACTGATTACAACCTGCAAATTAAGTAAGTCCGGTCACGGCTACTTCATGATCAAGAGTTGTTGGGTATTAAAATGACAATACAAACACGCATTTATTGGGAGTTTGACAATAACTGCTTCTTGTCGAGAACGTTTTTAAAGACACAAGTCTGCATTTCAAAATAATTTTCCTTATAGAATGACATTTGTTTACAGTAGTTGTTTACGATATTATAAGTTTGATCTAGTAGTGGGTGTTCAGTCGCCAGTCTATTTTTGTACTTTAATTTGCACTTTTTATTCATGAATGCATGTTTTTAATATCAATGTCTACGTTTACAGATATACAAAAACTTTAGTGGGAATTTCATTGACCAAATAAGTCTATTATGTTCCACTTTTTTGACACCGTGCTGCCCAAACAATAACTTGAAGTGATCATGGTACAGGCACTTATCCGGAAATATCACGAATTGAATAAGTAAATGGCATGTCGTGCAGAAACAGGAGAAGTCAATTGCAGGATGGACATATCATTAAAGAAACACGCCTAGTAAGGTGGTGTCGCCTCAAACTTTCAAACGTCTGTATTTTACTTGTACGACCACTTATAACGTTTTATGCGACTTGTGTCAAAGTGTTCCATCTAAAAACCTTTTTATTATTTATTGTGGTTCTATATACGATTGTTATATACATTCACAACCCACCCTGTTGTGAACTGAAAAGAAGTAACACGAGGAACAAAAGGAGATAAAGAGTATTTTATCAATGACACAGCAAACAAACACATTAATATCTAAGTATCAAAATATGGTCTTAAACAACATACAAGTTTCCATACAATATGTTAAGCTCTATAAAGCGCCATTGAGATCAGAAATTTTATAAACTAATTTAAATGACTGTGTAAGATCTGCCATCACAACAAAATTTCCTAAACAACAAAATCATCTGAGGCGTCCGTATATGTGTGACCGGTTACAAGACAGAGTTTCTTTCCCAATACAACATACTCCATTTTTCCAGCGGCAAATTAAATTTCCCTACTCTCAGCACGGTCAACCCACTTTACAGAACAGGCTAATTATTTAATTCATTGTTAATATGTTCTCGTCCTGAATATACATGAAATATTTACCACTAGGCAAACAACAATCAAAATAAGTTTAAGACAGCTATACTGACGAGGCTCCTGACTTGAGACGAGCATGCACGTACACATAAATATGCGTCTGGATTTGATATTTTTTATTAGCTTTTGTGAATACTCTATCCTGTTACCGTTTTAACCTCGTTTAGAAGAATAACAAAAAGTACATAGAAAAACATACAATAAAAATCAGCTCAGCCACATGTACCAGTAAAATAGTCATCAATAATACCGTATTAAAAAGGACATGTAGTTATTAAATGCAACCTCAAATTGTACTTAACCTGATAATATGAAAACATTCCGTCCTATAAAAGTACAAATGTATCGGCGGCTGTATATCAGATTGCGTTTCATATAACAACGTTTTAAACAGTGCAGGAACACACGATCTTTTCACTTACAATAATTTCAATAGGTAAAGTGAATTTGCAAAGCTAGTGTCATCTTGAAATTACATATTTAGTTTTCTTTTTAAAGTTGTGTGCCTTTGGGTTAAGGAAAATTCTAAATGCCACATAGCTGATAAAATCCTGTTGTTCAGTGGTTGTCGTTTCTCGTTTTTTATCTAGATTAGACCGTTAGTTTTCTTGTTTGAATTGTTTTACGCTAGTCATTTTGGGGGCCTTTATAGCGTGCTGTTCGGTGTGAGCCAAGGCTCCGTGTTGAAGGCCGTACTTTGACCTATAATTGTTAACTTTTTATACATTGTGACTTGGATCGAGAGTTGTCTCATTGGCACTCATACCACATCTTCTTATTTATATTATAATTTTGTACGCTGGATGCGCGTTTCGTCTACATAATACCCATCAGTGACGCTCCAATCAGGACAGAAGAAAATGCTTACCTTGTTGATTCATCTGACCGTACCTTATCTCAAAGTTCTATATATGATTAATAACATGAATTCTGTAATATTGTCATCTGATCACAAAGCTATCCGATGTGAATATAAACAGAACCTGTAATAAATCGCCGGACATCCGTTTGCACGAATTAGCGAAACTTTGTTTATTTAACAAAAATTTACTGTTGATACTTTCCGATTGTTGGGTTTACGATTTTGAAATGATGGAATCATTTGGAGGATATTTTAAAAATATGAGGAACCGAAAAGATGAAACCGATGAAATATAGCGTCCTTGGTTAATGTGGCAGTGTAAACTGATTTGTCATTGTCACTTTTACCACTGCATCTGTTCATTAACTATCACCCATAGGATGGTATTGGTTAGGGGGTCTCGGGAGGCAATATTTTTAAATAGTAACTGAACGTTGTCCAATTATTTTCACCAAATCTTCCGGCATCAGCATGCCATGATATATTAATGATGAATTTTAGCAAAACTATTTTTATGTTATCTTGCTCATGTTGCTGGCTTGTTTCACATCGTGAAAATTCATATACTTTACATATCATATTTCATTTACCAAAAGTTTAATGCCAAGCGTATCTGAAAAATTGAATATAATGCAGAAAAATAAAGAATATCAAATAATAAGCAATTCATTTTTTTTTTTATAATTGAATAGAAAGTCCGTGTAATCAAATGTACACCTGTACTTTTTCAATCGGCTTGTCATTTGGATATAATTTTGTATACTTGTTCTTTGTGAGGTCATGATATCTTTTGGTATATTATCAAAACAAACCTTTCGTCACCTGTGGTTCCTTAATCACCATAATATTTATTATAAATTGCTAAAACATATTAACCTAATAGCCAGGGACAGATTTTATGTAGCGTGGTGGACATTTATGATGACTAGTCTTTGAAATTGTAGTACAATCAAATTAATCATTGTTTGGTACATTTTTGGAGACTATGATAATTAATATTACGTCAACAAAGTATTTTGTATGCATGGAGATACTGTTGAAATTCTTCTTCTTGAACGAACTGACCGAATTTTATTTTGTATATCTTAATCATGAATGCGAGGACTTCATAACTATTTTCTTCTATATATACGTTCTAAAGATAAAGTGGTTTGAACTAATCTTTCATATTTCACTGAACTCAGGTTAGACTATTATACCCATGTATGAATTATGTCCAAATATATCGATAATTTGCAGGTAAAACGTACTTTTAATTTTTAAATGAAACATAATATGCACTTTGCTTGTATTGCTCTTTCAATAGGGAACATGTATTTAATTGAATAGAATATTTAAGAATATACATATGTAATTATGCATATAACCATTATAAAAGCCCTACAATATTAATTTTAATTAATAAAAACATACTGCTGTAATGTGGGTCTTAATGAAACAGCCTAGATTTCTAGGCTATAATACTTTGGTCTTTATATAACTGCAATTTCAAAGATCGTCGTCACGGTTATATTGACCTAAAGTCATGGTTTTTTAATTCACGTTTGAAACCAAATTTAACCTATATCTTAAGTAGCTAGATCTAGGGTCAGCCTAAAAATTACTCCTACGTTTGAGTCTAACATTTTCATGTATGAAATGTTTTTAAGCATTTAATTAACATAGATTACTTCTTTTGGTTCACATGTGTGCTTAAAAGAGCACAAACCGTCGAAGCTGCCTATTTCACAAACGCATTACTGATTAAAAATGTAACCCCCTTACCCCCATGATAAGTCTACATATAAAATGTCCTCTTGATAGATTAGACTTTTAATCACCAAACACAAAGCGCCACGATTTATATACTAACACCTCTGTGATCATTACCTGCAGAGCTTATTCTGCAGTTTCACCAAACAGAAGGAGACTATCGGTGATACTTTCGTACCAGAAACTCTCAGGAAAGTAAACGTGTGACAAAATAGTTATTTAAACTTGAACTGTTTATTTCTCCTGTATATTGTTTAATTTCCAACAGTCCTTAGTGAACTAAATAATCTCTTCCAAACAATAAAATATGAATGACCAAGCTTTCTAACAAACACTTGAGTCTAGATTACTATAACATTTGTGATAACCAAAAACAAAAGTACATGAATGGATATTAAATGGCCCTAGTTTATTGTTGTGTGAGTGGGATGAGTGTTAAAGATGGCAAGTCCTTTGAACTAGACCGATTCTGTTGACATTTATTTACAACTAATGATTCAAACTTACATATTGTCTATGTATCCTCCATGCTATGATTTACTAAGTTTTTAGTACGTATTTGTTTACCTTGTTAGTCAATAAAGCATTCCTGTCTCTTAATTCTCCTTGTTTTAACGGTATTAAGATAGATATACGTTTGAGAGTACATATATAGAGTGACTTTATATGTATAACAGCTATAAATTTGACAATCAATGTGTTCGTACTATTCTATGACATTTATATAAGTCCCCTGTTGATTTCTTTGTTTTTGGTAGTGTATTCAGTACCGTCGATATATTTGAATGAATACAAGTAGTTTTATCTATATCTTTTTATATTTTATTTTCTTTAAGATATTAATTGTTTAAGTCAGATTTTCGAAGTCTTTGTCCATTTGAAATTGTTTTAGATCGTATGATGACCCAAGATATCTTTTGGCTGTTTGTTGTATTGTTTGGTTGTTGTTTCACTGATACTGACCACAATTTTCATTTTAGTCGTAGCATATTTCTTTGTCTGTGACGACCACGAAAATACGTCATCTTCTTTAACTAGATGCTCGCATATGGTATACGAAACGCGAACCATTTCGACACTCACTTTCTTTTTTTTCTCCATTTCTTTTTCTATTTATTTATTTATTTGTGTGTTTATTATTTCATTAAAGAATGTTGGTTTGTTATAGGAATGCCATGAAAATATATCATTTGCATCCGCCAGAAACTTTTTTTATTTGCTTTGATTTTAGATTATATTTTATTTACAGACGAATATCCCTGTAACACAACACGGCTCGTTTTTCACTTATTATCAATAAAAAGATGGTTAAAGTACGAAATATTGCCAAATTATTATAATTCTAGCCATATTAGATATTCCATAGTGATATAAACATAATTCATAACATGAATGATTGTAAACATGTTCCTTATGAGTGTTGACGGTAGAATCAAAGTAAACAAATCATCATGATCCATTCAAATTGATTTCACAGATTATTTCTAAAGTTTGAAGATTTGTTATTTATCAAGAATTCCATGAATAAATTTCATTAAATGCGTATAATATTACGCGGTGTGGGGATTTTGGTTTTCAAATGATCTTTTCAAATATTTTGTGGTAAAACACTGCAGAAATGCGTTCCCTTCCCTAAGGTCAATTTGTTACCAGTCTTACTCTCGTTATAATTCGTACTATAGATTTGTAACTTTCTTACAGGACATTCACCAAATAATAATATACAAATATGTGCATGTGTCTGTCCAAGGTCAGGAACATCGTTGCTGGTTTTCTTGAAAGGTCCACATGAAGCGTTTCGGAAACAACAAATCTTGACCTTCAGTCTAAACTATACGTTCTCCCTTTGAGAACTCGTCTATTGTTTGACGTTGCATGTTCGGCACCTAAGAAGCCAAAACACAATGTACTAGAATTGCACCAATGAATTATGAGCATTCAATGAGCACAGAAAACATATTTTACATATACTGCTGCCAGCAACCATAGTTTTTGTTGATGAATATTTATATGACAGATTAGTAACACTTCAAGATGAGATAAAATGTCCAAAACGTTTTGTTTTACTATCTCTATTCTTATTCAAAAATTGTTTTACCAAAGGCATCGTACGTAAGAATGTCACAGATGTGCGCAAGTTTCGGTTAGTGATCTGTGAGTATTTGGAAAACAGCCGAGAGCATTTGATGGTCAATTAAAATTACGCAAGGAACAATGTTAGATGAAAACACTGTTAAAATATTTCTTTTGATCAGATGTAAGTATAATTGTTGATATTGATCTTGATGACCTTACGATACCTACATAATCATACGTCACAATTAATTGTGTATTGACTATTTTTTGTTTTCTCGTAAACACCAACACAAGTGATATTTTTTGCATATAACCTACATATTAACATGAGTCAGTTGACGATATTTTTGTAAAACATATGTAAATTTTATGTAATTTGAAGACTACAGTGGGAAGAACTAGGAAATGAACAGGAAAAAATAAAAATAAATATCAAATCTGTCTAATTTAGGACGGGAGGATCTTTATAAAGTGACAGGTTACATATTTTTAAAAAATGAACCACCCCAGTGTGGGTAACAAAATTTTCACCCACTGCCCAATTACAATGACTCAATATGAACAGTAATGTGTAGCTTATTTAAGTTTCTAGATCATGAGAACGCCTGGGTTTCAATGTTACGCATGATTTTTAAATATGATTTTTATAACCATTTAATTAGTTAACTTACAAACAGATAAATCGTATGTGTAGGAGCAATTAATCAACATAAGTTGGTTTGGTTCTTTGTTTAGATAGGGTGGAAAAGAAACCAACTATGGTGTGTGTCACATTTCTTCTAGACAGACTAGGATAAATGCATCATAAAATTCCAAATTTTAATATGTATTTTCTTTAGAAATATAAATATCAGAGAACCATTCATACCACATCTTCTTTTTTATATTATGTTATGTTATAAAATATTTTAGTACAATACTGCTTCCATCTACACCTGGAGTAGTTGTATCTTTAATAAAACAAGGGTGACTGGGGAATAGAAATATGGTCACTACAGGTCTTCTTCCGACCGTTTGGTTGTGCGGGATGTACAAGTACGCAGCCACGTCCGGATGGCCTCTTTTACAGGACCTACCTATTGAATTTATTGTTAATTTTTTCTCGTCCTGAACATGCATGAAATACTTGCCACTGGATGTTTAGCAACTAACAATCAATCAATCAATTAATCAAACAGCCATTAAAACTGAGACAAGGAGACTTACAAGAACCTTTATTCAGTGGCGTAGCCCGTATATAGAAATAAGGAGATGTGGATACATATATCCACCAGAGACAAACAGACTAGGATGTGTTGATACATATATCCACCAGAGACAAACAGACTAGGATGCGTTGATACATATATCCACCAGAGACAAACAGACTAGGAGGTGTTGATACATATATCCACTAGAGACAAACTGACTAGGAGGTGTTGATACATATATCCACCAGAGACAAACAGACTAGGATGTAAACAACTAGAGCACACATTACGGCCTTCAATAATATATACATGCGTGTATGCCTGTAGCATCCATGAATGTTGTCCCAACATACCTTATACCAATTTCTCTCAATTTTTGTAATAATGACAGTTTTCAGTTACATTTATACTTAACTATCTCTTCTGCTATTTAACATTTCAATACATGTTGGTTTTTTTTCTGTATTCGTATGTTTTGTTATATCTAAGTGCACGGGTCTTTGTAACTATCTTTATTAAAGATATCCTTACATGTTTTTGTTTTAGGTCACGATTCGTCACAGTGTTTTAAGTTTAAGAGATTATATCTAGCCATAAATTTGTCTTCCAAACGATAATCATACAAGTCCTGCAGCAAAGAACGTGGTTTGAAATACACAAATTGTTCATATAACCAAGCTGGCCTCGTGGACTACAAAATGCGTCATTCATAAAATCTCCACGAGCTATAAAACTGAAGGAATTTATTTACCATTTGCTATCTTGATTTTTATCATCTACGCTCGGATACACATTTTCTAATTAATGATAAATATCATAACAAAAAGTCCGACATTGAGCTTAGTTTTAATGTGTGTTGTCTGCTATTTAGCTTCCGGTGTCTTTTTTTTTTTTAAATAAGTGATTTATACATAATTAACTGAAATCTAAACCAATTAGGAACAGTTAACAGTGACCCCTGGTCTAGAATATCGTTTCTTTTTGTTCGGATGTAATCACATTTTACCAATTTTACACAAATAAAAAAGTACTTTAGACCATGAACAGGTAAATAAGTTTTAGGTGTACATATACAACGTGGGAAAATTGTGCATTTCCATTGAATATTAGACATGATAAAATCTCCCAAAAGATGGACACTCGATGACTTTTGCCACAATAATGCAAGAAAACATATTATTGTGTTGTAGAAGTATTCTTTTAATACTTGTGGTATATCGTGTTACGTTCATTCACAAACAATAGTTTTTTGGACCGCCATATTCATTTTTGATATAAGTCACTTCCTCACGTGACCAAAATTAAAAAAATATATTTTATTTAACGGGTAATTAGACCTATAGTTCTTGCTTATTTCAATGTAATTGATCTGAAACCACAAGTAATCTTATTTATTTTTTATTTCAAATGCCTCTGGTTATTTTACAAAGCCATCTGACAATTTAAACGATAAGATAAATTTTAAAAACTACCCCTGCATTGACCCCAAAAAAACATAATCATTTGCAATAACATCACCATTTAAAGAGGCCAGGAGTCAAATAATACATGATCGTTACAATTACTATTATTAAAGACTTTCAAACATGTCACCACGATAGTTAAATTTGAAGTGTACTTTTACTTCTTCAATTTGTTATAACGGCATTGAACCTATAACTGCAATAATAATAATATTTCAAAACTCTGTATATAATATTTCCGGCCATTGAAATGGTAGCAAAGCGATTCTTGTGACTGCAAATATGATTTTTCGTGTTCATGACTTTTCATTGTCTAACTGCCTTTGAATTATGACACCGTAAAAGTACAAACATATTAATTAAAAAAGACATGTATTTTTAAACAAGTTTTTTTATGTATTGTTTTATAGACGTCGTTTTTTCGGTTTTTCCATGATTGTGTCGGTCCCTCCTCGACTTATGGGTCTTGATTCTCCACTTGGTATCTTCCGACTCTTTTTCTTTTACTTAATTTGGCTTATTCTTTATTCTTTATTATTTTTCATACGTCTGATATTTTGAGATCCATTAGAAAATAAGATGCAGGCAGATCAGTGAATACACAGGCACTTAATTGTCTCTGAAAAATTCTCATATATACCTTAATATATTAAGGTATATATGGGTTTTTTGTGTTAGAGACAAGTGTCTGTGAGTGGATGTTGTAATGAAACGAATTAAGGCTTTGTAAGTGAAAATAAAAAAGTCTAAAAACCGACAAAGGCAAAAAAGCTACCAACATAAAAAGTATTACATTGATAAAAAAGACGACCACTAAGTTATTCTAGTTCCTGACCTTTGACATTTAAATATTGCGAGGTCGACACGTGATTTTAAGATCTCTACAATCAACCATTATATAAAATGTCAGTGAGAAGACATTTTAAGGCCAATGACAAATGTCTAATATATAAAAATCTAATTCAACAAGCAATGTAACATCAGGCAAGGATGCTCTATGAAGAGTTATATCTACGAAGGATTGTGATCGGGGTAATCTCTATGCTTATCACGATTTTTACTACAGATTTAATGTAACAATGTTGACTTAAGTTGAGATCAACTATTGGGCTATCAACTTAAATTAACAAATAGTTATAAGATAAGAGCTTTACCCAGATGCTATCAACATACCAAGTTTAATTGAACTTTTTTAATCAATCTTCATCATTTTCAATCTCTGAATCATCCATAAATCATTTCACCTAAACATGATAATTTTGTTTCGACAAGTGTTACTGTCATAATTTACGGCGACAAAGTCTTGAAATGTTTTCTCAATTCGAATGACATATATATATATTTTAAATTGCATTTAACCAAATTGATTTCATGATTCACCTGTTCTATTTTCATTCATGTATTCTATGTCTATTATTAAAAGTTCATTCATGATTTAAAACAATCCGATCTGTATTTGATGCTTTACGTTTCATTAACATGTAAATAAAATCGGAAGTACTAGCTATAAATGACACCGAATCCGCTCATAATTTCCTTTAATTTCTGTTTATAAGTTATAAAAATAAGTCCAACGCGTCTTTTGAAGACGCTGTCTTCAGAAAGTACTTATATATAAATAAAGAAATGCGACAAGCATAAATGAAAAAAAACCTGAAGAAAACCATTTCAAAATCAAACCCCAAAAAAAATCGTTCAACGTCAAAAGAAACATGTATCAGTTTATCAACGGAAAGTGGTACTTTTTCGGGAATACTCTTGTTTTGTGCAGCATTTGCCGAAAACCGGGATATTTAATTAAGCATACGTGTTTATGTTGTTTTTGATTCTTTGATAGAATATATTACCTTAGCTCTATTTGGCAAAACCTTTTTGGATTTATTAGGGTCATCAACGAGTTATTGTAGATAAAACGCTCGTCTGGCGTATACAATTTTAAGCCTGGTATCTATGATGCGTTTATTATTAAAAGAAGTGCTATGAACATACACTATGTAACGACTATTAAAGACACTTTTAGTGCGTTCAAGAAGTATGTTGCTTTTATCAACCTTTGTTCAAAAAAAATATTCAAAATTTTCATAAATCCATTTTTTTAGCGAGACCTCAGAACATTTTAGCTACATCATTGTTTGACCGAGATACAATGTCTCCTTATATAGAACAGTTATCCACTTGTGAAAATAAGAAGGACGACACAATTTGTTTAACTAATTTAATTTACTGCTTTTCCTTATTGGTTTCTTTATATTAACGATAAACTGTTGTGCCCCACCCAGCAGGAGAGTGGAACAAACTTTCAATTGTCCGTTTCTCACCCAAACTTCTTGTCATTGTCACTGGGGTAGTGATTCAGCAGTTATCTGCCAAGGTCGTTCGATGTCAATTATATTATTGCAAGACAAATTAAGACTTAAAAAATGGAGAAAATAACAGGTTACTTGTAGATAATTTGTAGTTCTGTACTATTCATTTTAAAAAAGTTAGAGTATCATTATGGTTATAAGTAAATGATGCATACTTACATTAAATTACACCTGTGTAAGGAATGTCATTGAGAATTAAGATGATAATTTAGTCTACTTCTTTTGTACTAACCTCATTAGCAAACAATTAAACTTCTAACTTCGAATTCAAATCGAAAAGAAAGTTATTGCATCTCTTAAACCGCAATTAATATAAATATGCTATCAATATATATATATAATTTAAGGGTCATTACAGAAAACGCAGAAATGTTCTAATTTTTATATAGATGACAAAGTTAACACATGTTTTTCTCTGTAGTTCATTTTTCAAAGTATACGAAATAACAGACAATTCCAAAAAAGTTTAAAGTCAGGCTTTTAAATGGCAAAAAGTGTAAAACCAACCTAAATTGGAACAAAAGGAAATAAATTTCATATTCCCGACTTGATAAATCCATGTTTAATGGCACAAAATATCACACGTTTATGGCAGTCTCTAAATGTTTCACACTTGAAACTTTCCAGAAAAACCAAATTATCACACCCGAAGTTTAAAGAAAACAAAAATCAACAAATATTTTGAAATTTGAACAAAATGTCATGGGTCAGCAAAAAATACGTGTTTGCAATTTACTATTCACGAGTATTGCCCCTGAGTTACCTTAAAGTTTTGGATTTCTTTGGTTTCCGGTGCCAATTACAGAACTGATTGTCCAAATGGTTAGAAATTTTTATACAATGGCATGGGTTATCAAATAAAGACCATGTTAAATTTTGATGGTTTTGACATTCATCATTCGAGAGTTATTCACCTTAGAATCTAAAAATAGAGTTCTTTTGGTTTCCGGAAGATGATTAAAGTTTCGTTGGGAAAAATCTTTTGAAATTTAAATATAATGGCATGGATCATTAAGTATAGACCATGTTTAATTTTGATGGTTTTGAAATTAACCGTTCAAAACTCTGGCATTGTTTCTTAGTTAAATTGGGATTCCTTTGGTTTCCAAATGATAATAAAGTACTGCTTGACCAAATCATTTTAAATTTTATTACAATATTTTGAATCATAAAGTACAGGGGAAAGAAAGATCCCTTTCAATATTTACCGTTCATGAGGCATGACCCTTAAGAAACATGAACATTGGGATTTGATCAAGTGGTTTACTGGTGATAATTAAAGTATTACTTGACAGCATCTTTTAACTTTTAACATTATGTTATTAACCATATAAAATACAGGGGAAATTTGATTCAAATGGTGGATATTTACCCATAAATAGGATTGGGGTCGAAGGAATCTGTTATCTCAAGATCACCTTAATCTAGTTGTTGTTGTGTATATGTGTAGGACTCTAAACTGCGATGGTGCTGCGATCCGCGATGGTCACGCTGATGTGCGATGATAGCATTGTGACGCTGTCTTGTTGATAGCTACCTCAAAGTGCGATGGTGGTTACGCTGAAGTGCGATGGATTACATAAATCATATTTTCAATGTTTTTCATGTTCACATGTCGATGTAGCTTTTTGTGTTTTTTTTTATGTAAAACATCGAAAGTATAACCTGTTAAATTTTAAAACAGTTAAGATAAATAGTCATTGAATCACTAGTCCCCACTGTAACGTTGTAGTGTACATTATACGGAACTTTGTGAATAGTTTAGACAAAAAAAGCAGTCGTCCATACCATCGTTCAAAAATTGACGCTACATACAAAAGCTATTTTCCTTTTAAACCAGTCCAAATTACAATGACTGAAAAAATGTGGTAGTTGTTTGAAATGCAAATACTTCTTGCTTAGTCAGAACGAAACAAAATAAGCTAAAAATATATACGGCTGATGTGAATAAGAACAAGGAATGATATAGTTCGCCGGTGTTTTTACTGCAACTGGAAAAATATTGAATGTGTGGGATTTATATACTAACTTATAAAATATTCAAGCTCTCATAATAATTGGACATCTGTAAACTCTAAACTAGCCAGCATGCGTCTTATAGACCATCGCGCACATCAGCGAAAGGACCATCGCACTTCAGCGTCCCCATCGCACCTCCGAGTCCTACATATGTAATTGTGCTTTTATTGTTTAGTATACCGATACTTTAAGTAAGGGGTTTTTTTGCCAAAATGTTTGTGTACGTTCACTCAGTAAATTTTGTGTTTCATCACTAAGATATATTGAAAGAAAGAATATAAACTATGGACGATTGAGACATATTGTGTAGACACTCGTCTATTATATTAACGATAAACTGTTGTGCCCCACCCAGCAGGAGAGTGGAACAAACTTTCAATTGTCCGTTTCTCACCCAAACTTCTTGTCATTGTCACTGGGGTAGTGATTCAGCAGTTATCTGCCAAGGTCGTTCGATGTCAATTATATTATTGCAAGACAAATTAAGACTTAAAAATGGAGAAAATAACAGGTTACTTGTAGATAATTTGTAGTTCTGTACTATTCATTTTAAAAAGTTAGAGTATCATTATGGTTATAAGTAAATGATGCATACTTACATTAAATTACACCTGTGTAAGGAATGTCATTGAGAATTAAAATGATAATTTAGTCTACTTTTTTTGTACTAACCTCATTAGCAAACAATTAAACTTCCAACTTCGAATTCAAATCGAAAAGAAAGTTATTGCATCTCTTAAACCGCAATTAATATAAATATGCTATCAATATATATATTTAATTTAAGGGTCATTCACAAAACGCAGAAATGTTCTAATTTCTGTATAAATGACAAAGTTGACAAATGTTTCAGTTCATACTTCAAAGTATACGAAATAGCAGACAATTCCAAAATGTTTAAAGTCAGGCTTTTAAATGGCAAAAAGTGTAAAACCAACCTAAATTGGAACAAAAAGAAATAAATTTCCTATTCCCGACTTGATACAGACATATGTTTAATGGCACAAAATATCATACTTTTAGGGAAGTCTCTAAATGTTTCACACTTGAAACTTTCCAAAAAAAACCAAATTATCACACCCGAAGTTTAAAGTAAAATAAAAATCAACAAATATTTTGAAATTTGAACAAAATGTCATGGATCAGCAAAAAATTACGTGTTTGCACTTTACTATTCCCGAGTATTGCCCCTGCGTTACCTTAAAGTTTTGGATTTCTTTGGTTTCCGGTGCCAATTACAGAACTGATTGTCCAAATGGTTAGAAATTTGTATACAATGGCGTGGGTTATCAAATAAATACCATGTTAAATTTTGATGGTTGTGACATTCATCATTCAAGAGTTATTCGCCTTAGTTATCCTAAATATAGAGTTCTTTTTGGTTTCCGGAAGATGATTAAAGTTCCGTTGGAAAAAATCTTTTGAAATTTAAATATAATGTCATGGATCATTGAATATAAACCATGTTTAATTTTGATGGTTTTGAAATTAACCGTTCAAAACTCTGGCATTGTTTCTTAGTTAAATTGGGATCCTTTGGTTTCCAAATGTTTATAAAGTACTGCTTGACCAAATCATTTTAAATTTTATTACAATATTTTGAATCATAAAGTACAGGGTAAGATCCCTTTCAATATTTACCGTTCATGAGGTATGACCCTTTAGTAACATGAACATTGGGATTTGATCAATTGGTTTACTGGTGATAATTAAAGTACTACTTGACAGCATCTTTTAACTTTTAACATTATGTTATTAACCATATAAAATACAGGGGACATTTGATTCAAATGGTGGATATTTACCGTTAAATGGTTTCCGTAAAAAGGGGTTGGGGTCGAAGGTATCTGTTATCTCAAGATCACCTTAATCTAGTTATTGTTGTGTATATGTGTAGGACTCTAAACCGCGATGGTGCTGCGATCCGCGATGGTCACGCTGATGTGTGATGATAGCATTGTGACGCTGTCTTGTTGATAGCTACCTCAAAGTGCGATGGTGGTTACGCTGAAGTGCGATGGATTACATAAATCATATTTTCAATGTTTTTCATGTTCACATGTCGATGTAGCTTTTTTTTTTTTTTTTTATGCAAAACATCGAAATTATAACCTGTTTCATTTTAAAACAGTCAAGATAAATATTCATTGAATCACTAGTCCCCACTGTAACGTTGTAGTGACATTATACGGAACTTTGTGAATAGCTTAGACAAAAAAAGCAGTCGTCCATACCATCGTTCAGAAATTGACGCTACATACAAAAGCTATTTTCCTTTTAAACCAGTACTAATTGCAATGACTGAAAAAATGTGGTAGTTGTTTGAAATGCAAATACTTCTTGCTTAGTCAGAACGAAACAAAATAAGATAAAAATATATACGGCTGATGTGAATAAGAACAAGGAATGATATAGTTCACCGGTGTTTTTACTGCAGCTGGAGAAAATATTGAATGTGTGGTTTTTATATACTAACTTATAAAATGTTCAAACTCTCATAATAATTGGATATCTGTAAACTCTAAACTAGCCAGCATGCGTCTTATAGACCATCGCGCACATCAGCGAAAGGACCATCGCACTTCAGCGTCCCCATCGCACCTCCGAGTCCTACATATGTAATTGTGCTTTTATTGTTTAGTATACCGATACTTTAAGTAAGGGTTTTTTGCCAAAATGTTTGTGTACGTTCACTCAGTAAATTTTGTGTTTCATCACTAAGATATATTGAAAGAAGGAATATAAACTATGGACGATTGAGACATATTGTGTAGACACTCGTCTATTGTTGAAGACTGTATGTTATCCTCTATATGCCGTTGTTTTTGTCAAGAACTACTGAGCAGAATGGCTTCATATTTGGTATGCAGCTTGGCAGTGATGAATTGTAACATTTGAATGCATTTCGTTTCTGTCTGACTTCTACTTTTTAGTTTTCACATACTTTTGAATAACGAGAGGGGGTAACTTCTTGTTTTTTGTTTTTTTTTCATTTATATTGTTTATTTTGTTGGCTCACTAAAGATTTGTGATCGTCCATTAAGCATATTTACCTCCGAAAAAAAAGTAATATTAAGATCTGTACATTGTTGCCTTCTGAAGTGACATGCATTTCCTTGTTATAATTTTTTTATTACGTTTGTGCGTTGAACAAAAGTATTTGAATAACTCATCGTAAAATATCTGTAATAAACTAGCTTCACCTTGCTATCTACTTTTGATCAAATAATTTAATAAAGAAGACGTGTAATCTGGATACATCTTTAGTAGAATAAAGAGATACACGTCAGTTCTTACACCTATATGATAATAAACGGTCTTTTTAACAATATTAATCATATAAAATCTTATTTATTTTCAAATGTTGCAAATATGGTTCGTCTTAGTGCATTTACACGAAAAACAAACTTTTAAGTGTGTATTTGTAGCTAGATCAAAGTAAATTTAATGATATGTTTTACTTTATAAAATAAATAGCTTGTATAATATATAACAGGATTCTCCATGTCCATCATTATCATCCTTTACAAATAAGGAAAAGATAAACGCTCTATTTTTATAGATTTTGTTTGAAGCCCGAGTATTTTGGCAAATATCCATAAAATGGAAATAGAACATTTGTAAGACTGATCACACATTTCATGTTTTAAAAATATAATCAACGATAAACATTGTCTTTTGTTTAAAAAAAAAGATGGCACAGGATATTGCCTCGTTTCTATATATTTTGTTTTAGTTTCTCTTATTTTTTGTAGGTAAATAATCTTGGATGGGGATAATCATTTGTCTCGAGTTAAGGGTGTTGTAGGTAAAAACAAAAGGTGCCTTATTCGTATTGGGTTCCTGCATACACTACATTAAAACAATACAAATGACGATGATGTATAGTGCTGGTTCATCTCAATGTTCTACCTACAGGAACTGTCAATAATAAAGAGCAAACTTTTGAATTTGTATTTAAAGATATGATTGTATATATACTGTTATAACGCTGCCAAGTAGATTGTGTACATCAACATTATGACCAGTAAACACTCTTAACAACTCTAAAAGTAAATTTAGGCACATGGAGTATATGTTAAGAAATAAAATTCTCTCTTTATTGAATAAAATGGAAATAATGGATACATAATAATATAGTGTATATATTTTCTAATTTAGAATACATGTATTAACAATTACTAACTAGTTCCTATTGAAATATACAATCTAATGTTTAACGAGGCCTGGATAAGGTACCGGTACTTTCTGTATCCAATTAACAAATGTGAAAGTTTTCAATAAAATATGTAAAATTAAAAAAAAAAAAAAAAAAAAAAGACGAACAAAAGTTTCAGTTGTATTGTTAATGTGACACATTTATACAAAGTTATGACTTAAATTTCGAAGTGATGATTTAAACTTTACCATTCTGTCAAATCCATACTAGTCGCATCCCAATACCAAGACAATGATGATACGAAACAGAAACTGTGAAGCATGTACTAACCTAGTGATATGTTAGAGATTTAAATTCTATATGAAGGGGTTGCTTGAATGTTGCTATGTATGAATTAGAATGTTCTCATTGAGCAGCAGGTTGTCTTTACGTTACGTTCTTGACTCGCTTGATATTCGGTTCCGTTAGGTCAAGATTATAGAGCAGATATTTTAGAACTGTAACTGTGATATCTACAGAAATAAGAAGATGTGGTATGATTGCCAATGAGACAGCTCTTATCAGAGACCAAATGATGTAGAAATTAACAACTTTAGGTAACTGTATGAATAGAGGAAAAAAACTGTAGGTTAAAGTTCAATAAGAATTAACCCAGCAATACAATTCAACCGAAATTGAAATCCGCAGGTCACATCTTTTATTGCAAGTTCATTGGAATAGATACAATTGATTGAATATTGCATGCATGTTCAGAAAAAAGGTACTATTATCAAAGACTAAAATGAAATTGGAATAGATAAAATTGATTCATTATTGTTTGATTTACGCCCAGTGGCAAATATTTCATACATGTTTAGAAAATGTGTACTATTAGCAAAGCTAAAATGATTTATACAGTGAAATGATGTCATCACAGACCATGCAAACATCAATGAAACCACAATTATTAAGAAAAAAGATGAAAGGCTGGTGTACATGTTTAGACAGTATCCTGTAAGCATTTTATTTTAAAAGGGAAGTCCTCTTAGTTGGATACAGACTTCATTTAATGGATGGGAGGTCAAACAAAACTCAACATATTAATATGCAATGATGACAAATAAATAATTAGGAAAATTAATCAACGAAGAGTAGTTACAAATAAAGAATATAAAATGCAGTGAAATTACTGTTCAATACTGCTTTAGGTTTGAATAAAATGTTACAATTTCATTTCCATTTTGTCATTATGAAATGTTTTGGTGCTACCGTTGATCTGAAGATTGCCTAGATAGATAACAACTATGAATCCATTATTTGGTGTCTTTATTGTAGACACCTGCATGAGGCTTTTTAAGGTGATATATTTTGCTTAGAATAAGATGTACAGTTAGAACCCATTAGGATGTCAAAGGATTTCTATGTAAGTCGACAGATCAATGTTAATCATGTAACATTTTGCACGATTCCTATTTTATGTTTAACCTATGGTGTATTGTATGATTAGATACAATGAACCATACTTGTTTGATCCCTTACTTTTAACACATCTTTATTATCGTATTGGTTTGCTTCACTTAGCAGACTGGGGCATTTCATTAATATAAATTATAATTTAAAAGCATCACAACAAATGACTATATACAAACATATGTATTTTTTAACATTGAATAAATGAACATCTGGGCCAAGGATATAATTCATATTTGTTGTTTTTGTCTCTGCAGGTAAATTATGTAAAATGTACCCTCAAAGGCAAAAATGGAAAATAATTTCTGTATTAGTAACTGGCTGACTCGTGTTGCAAACAAAAACACTTTGCACGTGTCTAGAAAAGAATGAACTTACAGATAAACTGATTTGAAAAATTATTGTGACCAAAGAAAGACATAATTAATTTTAACACAGAACTCATAAGGAAAGAACTATTGTTTTGTAACCGTTTTAACACAGAACTCATTAGGAAAAAAATAACAAACATCTCATGAATTTGTCCTGGCTGTGTATTATATTTTCCGCTGAAGTTATTACGATATTAAGGTTCAAAATTCCTCGGGCAAAGCTGACTTTAGATGGTCTTAGCTACTATTTTCAAGTCGCTTTGAAGGTAACCAGAAAAGCGCTTCGAAAGTGTCCAACAACAGCGTTTCGAACGCACCAAATATATAAAGTATTTTTTTCTATCTTGTACATGCTGCAAAATATAGCTAGAATATGAAACATAAGATATTTAATCTTTAAAAGCTATAGAATCTGATAGTTTGCTTTTGTAACTGCAACAGTGATGACATATTTGATATTTTACAAGCTGTGATGAATGACATGCGGATACATTCAATTTGCTATAAATATCTCCATGCCGTATATTCCATAAAACAATTTATTGTATTCGGAATATAAGCATACTATATATTCATAAATTTATGGTTTCTATTACACCGAAGTGAGGAAGAAATATATTGAATTCTATACAGTAAAGACACGATAAACGGTGATACGATCACTTTTAGACCAACCGCATTTTAATGAGTAATTGTGCAGTAATTGCACATGTTAACACAGAAATCAAAACAATGACATGTTGATAGTATCTTAATGTTTCACAAGGTCACGAGGTATTTGATCTTATTCTTCTTTTGGTGAAATGTTATGTAACTTTTGGGTAGTCAATGTTAATTGTAGATCTGATATAGCTTGTGCTTTATGTTTGAATAGATGTTGTCGCGTTTATTGCTACAATGCACAAATAGAGACTAATATTTGTACATTATAGCCCATTTTCAATAAATCCAGAAAACAATAGTTTCTAACTTCTGGTGTTAATTTATGACCCTGGTGCGATTTATACGTTTGAGGAAGAGATGTGAGTAGACTTTCAACCAGATCAATAATCAAACCAATAAAATCGAGAAAGAATGAAAAGATGGGATGAAAATGGAAAGACAACATACGTCCACAGGAGTAATCCGTCTTGTTAAGCTATAAGGTATATATCAAATTCCATGTTAATAAGTACAGAAAAGTCTCCATGTGTATATGTATTTTCACTATGAAATAGATAGTGCTGTTTATGCTTGGGTATTCCTCGGTTACAATTAGAATGTCGTTGCCTTTGAGATTTACTCTGAGTAAAATAATGAACCTGATAAGATAAGCAGAAATGTCTTCCTTCTTAATTTAAATGACAAACGCAAACTAATATGAAAACTAAACGTTGATTAGTTAACGATGAAAATTAGGTCAAGGTAAGAAGACCATTTTAGACTGACAGGTTAACATTACAATGCTTATATAGTCCAAATTTAGTTGACACGAAACCTGTAGATTCTGTAAAAAATTGAATTATGCACAAATACTTACCGTTGGAGAATGAACCATCAAGTGTAATTCAAGTGTCAGACAGACACCTTCATCTAACAAATATTCTACAGACCAAATAGGGCTAATTAGATATTTACAGTAATTGATTATTGAATTAATCATGAAAACAATATCCAATTTTATAAGTCATTGAACTCTGAAAATAAGTCCGAGGACAATTGACAAATCAGATGGAAATTAAAGATTATAAGCCATATATATCAAATATCGAATGTCTAGTTTATATACCTTCGAAAATATCAAGATTCATTCACGTTAGTAAGCGGCACCGCCGAAAAACCATAGGATTCGCCTTGAGGAACATTCGTCATCAGTCAGAAAAAAGACGTTAAAATTATGTGAATTTATAGTAAGAATATTTTCGCCAAATCTTTCAAAAGGATATATTTTCGGCAGTACTACAGTTGCCGTATTCCCTCAATCGGAATGGTCTGTAGATAGTCAAACCAAAAATAAATGAAATATGCGTTCTTACTAAACGCCTTCGGCTTGAGGACAAACTTAAGCAAAATGTTGCGTAATTTCTTAAAGTAATGGTTCAGGGTCATAATATCTCGAATTAACATTATAATGTTATTAAGATTTTAATTGGATTAAAAAATTAAAATGCTAAGCATTCGAATTATGAGGAATAAAAGGGGATAAACTTATCGATTCTATAATTAGTTTACGTTTTATCAGCATGCCTTCATTAGGAAAAATCAATTTAATGTTGAATGCTTCAAATTTTGGAATTTATAATTTGTGTCCAAATTTCCACATAACAAACGGTTTCCAAGACATCAGCATGGCTGAATCCTCTGGAATCCTCAATTGATATTAATAAGATATAAATATTATAGACTTACCTATTGAATAACGTCTTTGATATACAATTTATAAAGTGACATTTTATATCTAAGGATTCATTACACTAATTAAAAGATTTAAGTGTCCACATGAAGTCTACACACGACCTTCTAAATTACTATACAAATTGATATGAGGGATCAATGCATTGTATTGAGGGACCACTGCCAAATGTTAAGACAACCATTCAAAGTCAAAAAAGTTTGCCAACAAAAGGACCACCCGTGTATTGTTTAAAAGGTCAAATTTCAAAGCCAGAGTTATGATAATTTTCGATAAGTTACAGACTAGTACTGAAAATAGTCATCAAAGCGGAATTATTTCTGTTCAAAAAGTATCTAAAGGCCCTTCAAAAACGTTTGCTTCATCATAGAGGAATTTAAACGAACCTTGTAGTTTTATAATTTATTGAATTTTAAAAGCTTAAAGATGAATCGTATCAGGTTAGAACATATTCTACAAACAATACCAAAGCAGAATTTGTTGCTTTGTTGATTGTAAACTGATCTACGTCACATGTGTTAAAATAATACCCTTCAAAATTAATCGGCCGTACTATAATACTATATGCGTATGGTCGAATCATCCAGATATACGTCAACACGTTATCTTTGAGGACAATGCAGAAATTATGAAGAATATTGAAAACATTTTTATCTTGTAGTTTCATATAATAAACATATCTTCGTAAAAAGATAGACAGATAGATAAAGAGATGGGCAGATTTAATATTAAAAATTTTAAATCCAGTTACTTTTAAAAACAGATGGAAAGCGCTGAAGCAACACTCGACCATTATAACTCGTTTGTGTGGAATGCTATTATTAAGAAGTCAGATAAAACGCCATATAAGATCGCGAATTATGCAAATAATATAAGGAAACGATTGATTGATTGATTGATGATTGATTGATTGATTGATTGATTGATTGATTGATTGATTGATGATTGATTGATTGATTGATGATGATTGATTGATTGATTGATTGATTGATTGATTGACTAGCGCCTTTTCACAGATATTGCACGCATATTCACTATGAGGACAAAGAAAAGACCCCCCAAAAAATGCTCAGCCCGAATCTAATACCTGACCAATTTGCAAATGATATCCAAAATAAAGGGCGAAAATGGCAACATGTGTAGTCTTGGGCGATTTAGACCTTGTAGTATGATAGAAAGACACATATATGAAATTAGATTAAGCGCAAATTTATAAATTTATTTTTTCATTTTTATACAAAATTTCAAAATAAGTCAATAAGCCTTGTAGTTCTATTATCCCAAACGGTGTTTTATAGTATCGGTGTTTAAAATAAGTTCTCTATTTTAAAGGAAGAGTGACATAAGTGATGAAAAAAAAATTTTTCTTCCTGGTAAAAGTTATAATTTATTAACTTAAGTTTCAATATTTCATATAGTGTCTAATTTAGACAAAATGAAATCGGTTGGATGTGGAAATACCAAGTCAAACACAGATATACAAGTAAAATATAAAGCAATTAAAATTTTGATAAAAAAAAAAAAATTAAATTTAGATCTAATGCAGGAAGTCAAAAATTGCACAAGGATGAGTTGATATTTTCAGATTGAATGCGTCAATTTTTTAAAAGTATTGAGCTTGTGTCATGATTCACATACATCATAATATCATTTAAAATTCAAAAGACAATTTTAGCTTTTTCGATATGCATGGGAATAAATCAAATTGAATTAAAAAAAATATGGTGCTTGATTCAATGTGCAAATAAGGAAAACCACCCAAAATATAAATTTAAGATTAATAAAGCAACCAAAAATGGATATAAATCTATATCAGCAATAAGGAAATACTTTAGCCTTTAGCTTCGGTTTAAAGGTTTGTAAGTAAGTGTTTGAACTTTCTTGTTTGTCAATACACCTGTTTTTGATAGGATTTTTTACTATTGATGAATTTGAAGTTGCCTAACGGTTGATGCACACACTACACTCTATATGTTTTTATTTATATATATATGTACCTGATCACTCTACCTTTAAATCAAATATTTATTTGTGTTGTGTCAATAAAAAAATTTAACAAAATTACTGAGTTCCAAGGCAAATTCATTAAGACGAAAACGGTGGGTTAGTACCTAGTTTTATAGCTAGCTAAACCTCCCACTTGTATGCCAGTTGTTTATAGTTCCTTTTATTGACAAAATTGGGTGAGCAAACCAAACAGACATAATAGGTTAATGTGACAATTATTGGGATCCAGCAGCAAAATAAGTTATATTTCTTATATGTTCAATGAACTAGAAAGCTTTTATTCACAGAAGCTCTGAATCTTCTGAATAGCTCTTAACTGCAGATAAGTCGTCTTAACCGTACTGGATTAACTGTAGTGATCAAAACTTTAAAAATAAACACAATTTTAAGATAAGATTTTCATATATAATTGCATCAGGATGGATATCAAGAACATCGCACCTAGCAAAGGAATTCCACTCAATACAGTGCTAGGGTCGTATTTAACTCAATCGTCGTGTGAGCTATTGTTTGATATGGATGACATCATTGTGACTTTAAAATAAAGAACAGCAATAAAAGCGTTGTGTATTGGCGACGACATAGTATAATTATTTACAATTATGTCACATTGAATTTAAAATCGACCTCCTATTTTCTGCATTTTAAGATAACTGAATTAATGGAGATTGTGTATGAATGTATATGAAACATCAGATCTATCATTTGTAATTCCCAATCTCTCCTTTCCTTAAAAGCAAAGTATTTGAAAATAGGAATTATTAGCTTTCAACCTCTTTAGGAATGTCTGATAACAGTTTTGTTTGAAGAGTTTTAAGAAATAAACAATCGATCATGAGGATTGTTTGTAAAGTCAAACATGTTTTAAAAATGAAATAAGGAAGTTTAAATTTTCAGTCAATAATAAATCTGATGCTTTGTGGATATAAATTAAAATCTAAGCATTTCCAGTTAACGTGATCGCGAACCAAAAAAAAACGAGATGTTTTTTACCTTAGCTTTACAGTGTAGAAATATATTTTAAATCACTTGTATTATTAAGTTTCTCCGAAAGGTGTACTACGGTTTCATATCAGAATGTTGTAGTTCAAGAACTTTAGATATCATAACCGTCCATAGGTATCGAAGTTCTTTTTATTGTTAATGTATCTATTTCATACTTTTTATTGTTAATTTTCCTATTAGATTTCCTCAATTTAGTTTCCTCATATCATTTTCACCATTTTGATTTGTCATTGTAACTAGCTAGAGTGTCAAAAACTAACATTGGCATTGACAGAATATTGTATCTGACATCAAAGTTTACACCGTCGCATGATTAACATGTTTGAAGAAGAAGTTTGAGACTAACTTTAATTCATTGTTTCTTAGACTGAGACTAACTTTAATTCATTGTTTCTTAGACTGAGACTAACTTTAATTCATTGATTCTTAGACTATGGCTGATTTGCATAAAACCACTTAAGTTAAAATATCCAATCGTAGTACTACTTTATCGTAGGACATGTGGAAAAAATTCGTCCGGTGAACAAATCTTACCTTAAGTTGTTTTATGCATATCAGCTCATATCTCTGAATTTGTAGACTATATAATTTGAGATATCTGTGATGAGTTTTTATACCACCGTGTTAATGCTGTATTATGTTAAATGTGGTACACTTTTATAACTTTATAGAGAAATATGTTCTAATACGCGCATCAAGTATCGATTTGTAATATATTTCTTTGAGTTTTGGGTCTTATCTTAGGGGGACAACAGTTTTAACAAATTGCAAATAACTCACTTGCATTCACCTAGGACAAAAAACATTTGTATTATGTTTGTTAATAATGAGAT
Source organism: Mytilus coruscus (assembly GCA_017311375.1). NCBI lineage: Eukaryota > Metazoa > Mollusca > Bivalvia > Mytilida > Mytilidae > Mytilus > Mytilus coruscus. Next base: position 13,825,012 of record CM029597.1, read on the forward strand.
ATTGTTCGCCTATCAATTTCATGCTCGCCAGGCCGGTTTAAGTTTTTTGGTCTTTTCATCAGTACATATTCATGATACTAGGTTAAAAATTTTTAATGAGGATGATTTAGGCGTTAACAGTACACTTAGAAGTAAACTCATCATAGATTAACATTTTGTAAGTCAGTCCGCGTTTCGTATACAAAAGACTCATCCGTGACTCTAGAATCAAACAAGTTAAAAGGCCAAATAAAGTACGAATTTGAAGACCATTGAGGATCCGAAATTCCGAAAGGTTTTGCCAAATATACCCAAGGTGATCCATTCCTGGAGAAAAATCCTTAGTATTTCGAAAAATTCAAAGTTTTCTAAACAGTTAATTTAAAATATGACCATATCAATGATAATTCATGTCAATACAGAAGTGCTGACTACTGGGATGGAGATACACCCGGGGAAGAAAACTCGACCAGCAATGGCATCGACCCAGTGATTGTAGATAAACTCATCATAGATACCAGGATTAAAACTGTGTGCGCCAAACGCGCGTTTAGTTTACAAAAGACTCATCAGTGATGCTCGAATGAAACAAATTAAAAAAAGTCAAATAAAGTACGCATTTGAAATGCATTAAGACCCAAATTTCGGAAAGGTTTTGCCAAATACATCTAAAGTTTTCTATTCGTATAGTAGAAAATCCTTAGTATTTAAAAAAATGCTAACTTTTCTAAACAGTTAATCTATAATTATGACCATATCAACAGTTAATCTATAATTATGACCATATCAATGATAATTCATGTAAACACAGAAGTGATGACTACTGGGCTCGTGATACCCTCATAGAAGAAACCTCCACCACCAGTGGCATCGACCCAGTGGTTGTAAATTAACCCATCATATATACCAGGATTAAAATTTTGTACGCCAGACGCGCGTTTCTCCTACAAAAGACTCGTCAGTGACGCTCAAATAAAACAATTTAAAAAGGCCAAATAAATTATGAATTTGAAGGGCATATTGAGGACCCTAAATTCCGAAAGGTTTTGCCAATAACCTCTGAGGTAATTTATTCCAGGAATAAAAAATCATTAGTTATTTCGAAAAATTCTAAGTTTTATAAATAGTTAACCTATGACCATATCAATGATAATTCATGTCAACATAGAAAGTGCTTACTACTGGGCTGGTGATACTCTGGGGAAGAAACCTCCACCAGCAGTGCCATCAACCCGTTGGTTGTAAATAAAGTCATCATAGATACAAGGATTAAAATTTTGTAAGCCAGACGCGCATTTCATCTACAAAAGAAACATCTACATATACTCTACGACTATGAGTAAAAGAAAGTTAAAAGTATTTCTTCACTTTCTTTGACTTTTTGATTCACCTATAACATATTATAAAAATAAAAAGATGTTGGTTGATAGCCAATGAGACAACTTTCCACCAGAGACCAAATAAACTAACAACTTTCCATTGTTGAAGACAGTACGGCGGCCTATAACTACCGATATCTCCTTCATTTGAACTCTTTTGGATAGTTGCCTCATTGGCAATCATACCACATCTCCTTATTTTTATATTTTTACAAAGATCAACTAAACACGGTTTAATGTAACTTTCAATATGTTTACATAAATAAAAAGTGCGTCAAGCATTTTACGAAATGATTCAGCATTTTATATCAATACTATTAAATTACAGACTCCGCTTGATAATAAAAAAAGCACATCAATTTCTAACCATAAATTCGAGATATTTATGTTATAGCTTCAGTTATAGATACTATTTTTATATGATTTGATCTTTCAACTTTTGGAGGAAATGACAATCCAATTTTCCTATCCATTAAATGTTAGGACTGCAATACTTGGTTAAGCATAAAATAGACATATGACGTATTGTTACCTAGTGTCTGATGAACTTCATTTTTCAATAAAGTATTATTGCCATATAGATATACCCGTTTATCCATTTAATTTAATCTTAAATATCATGAAAAAGAAGCAACGGTATTTTACTAAAAGAATAATAAATATACACAGTATCGTTGTCAATCAATTAAAGCTTATAAGAATAGTTGCTAGCACAGTATACTGTGTCTTAACGACAAACGCCATCTTCAGCCAAACAACAATCAATCAATCGAATAAAAATATCCTGGTATTTTGTCATTTTCTTTCAGTCTAGTCGGCTTATATCTAACGTCAAAAGAACTAAGACTGACACCATTCCACGCCTCGCTTTTTTGAGTCTTAATCGCTTTGAGACCGGAAGACCTTCATCGAAAAAGACACTTTTGATTTTGCCAATTAAGTTCAAAGTTCATCTTCTTCAAATATAAACGGCTCCCGCAGAGTTTAAGGAGGAATTAGTAAATAGGTTATGTTATAGTTTGAAAGGTATCTATTTTCAATGAAAAGTTAGTCAATCAAAGTTTTGCTTAACCTTTGAAAATTTGATAGTCATTGAAATAAACTGTTGTTGAGATTTGTTGACATAAGATTTCTTCAGTTTGTTTAGAGACTAGAGATAAAAATGTGATATCTTTTTTTCCGCATTGTCATTGAACTTCTATCAATACAGGAAACCAGACCGATTGAGAACATCAATTTAAAGTATGAAATAAGTTAGTATGTTAACTACATTTTTATTTTTCACAAACGCCTTATTTGCTGAAAGGGTGGAATTTATTTTGTTTTGTAATAATGTATAACATGATTGAGTGTTTTAGCAAGTAGATGCGATTAAATATTGTGCAGTTATTTGAAAAGAGATAGAGGTCAATACAATATTGTTAATTGTAGAGTTAAAGTCAATGCGTCCCCTTGTCGAACAAATGGTTTTGAATAAAAACGGTATTTGAAGGATAAAAATTGCCCTCAGTTCAAACATTTTGCATGTTCAGAAATGAATAACGTCGAATGCCTACTACAAAATAATTGAAAAAGAAGGTACGCCAGACTATAACAGAGAGATGTAGAAGTTAGAGAACATGTTCTAAATTCCCCGTTGATAAATTAAAAAACTATTTGGAAACAACGCTTCTAACTCCCTCAGGTCTTACGTGAATTTGGTCATTCTATTTTGTGTCCATTTTGATCGTATATTTTTATGATAACGTTTCTTCGTATTCATACATCCTGGGGCTCATTCCACTAAACATTTTATGGCAAAAATTGATTGTAACTTATAATGAAATGTTCATGACTCCACAGTATTCTTTCTCGTAATTTTTTGTGTGAAATTGATTTTGGTTTGAGCATTCCTGAAGAAGGTAAATTCAGACAGGTGATTCGGACGCACGAAACCAATACAATGTGATCCTGAAGAAGGTAAATCCAGACAGGTGATTCGGACGCACGAAACCAATACAATGTGATCCTGAAGAAGGTAAATCCAGACAGGTGATTCGGACGCACGAAAATCCAGACAGGTGATTCGGACGCACGAAACCAATTCAATGTGATCCTGAAGAAGGTAAATCCAGAAGGTGATTCGGACGCACGAAACCAATACAATGTGATCCTGAAGGTAAATCAAGATAGGTGATTCAGACGCACGAAACCAATACAATGTGATCCTGAAGAAGGTAAATCCAGACAGGTGATTCGGACGCACGAAAAATCCAGACAGGTGATTCGGACGCACGAAACCAATACAATGTGATCCTGAAGAAGGTAAATCCAGATAGGTGATTCGGACGCACGAAACCAATACAATGTGATCCTGAAGAAGGTAAATCAAGATAGGTGATTCGGACGCACGAAACCAATAAAATGTGATCATCATTTCCAGTGTATTTTATTGTGCCTTTGTGAATACTAACATCGTAAAAGAGAGGGACGAAAGATACCAGAGGGACAGTCAAACTCATAGATTGAAAATAAACTGACATCGCCATGGCTAAAAATAAAAAGACAAACAGACAAATAATAGTACAGAAGACACAACATAGAAAACTAAAGACTAAGCAACACGAACCCCACCAAAAACTGGGGTGATCTCAGGTGCTCCGGAAGGGTAAGCAGATCCTGCTCCACATGTGGCACCCGTCGTGTTGCTTATGTTATTACAAATCCTGTAAATAGTCTAATTCGGTAGGTCACATTCGTGAAAATGGAAGGGTATTGTAGTTACGTCAAAAGGAACATATCCGATATCATTTGTGAAACGGTTATTCCATAACGGTCAACCAACTCGTGATGGCGTCCGTAAAATTTACGAAGGAATGATTTCAACTTCACCATTTGGAACTCTTGGTTTAATAGCTTCCTTGTGAGCAGCAATCCTCTATCAAGGAAATCGTTTAAGGAAATACAAGCCCGGGAATATCGTATCAATTGGGAGATATATACTCCCTATGCAGGCGCTGCTGGAATGTTGCTACATAGAAATGGAAAGTTCACAATTGGGAAGCTGAAATCATCTCTTTTGTCGTAAAGTTTTGTTTTCAACCGACCCTCATTGTCAATTTCTAGATGTAAGTCAAATTATGAGGCAGACTTATCTGTATCTGTAGTATCCTTTATCTCTAGTTCGATGGGATAGATTCGTTCAACATAGTCACCAAATTTTGTATTATTTAGTGAGAGAACATCATCTATATAGCGGAACGTAAAGTTAAAGGATATTGCTAACTTCTTATCTTTCTTCCTAAGAAGTTCCTGTATGAAGTCAGCCTCATAATAACAAAGAAACAAGTCGGCAAGAAGAGGGGCACAATTGGTTCCGATTGGAATTCCGACAGTCTGTTGAAAAACACGTCCTCCAAACGTAACAAATATATTATCAATCAAGAAATCAAGCATCTTGATAATGCCAGTTTCAGAGAATTTTTTGTTTGAATCAGAGTAATTCCTTACAAAGTAGGATTAATCCCTCCCCAAGACAAGATATTTGTATCTACGTTCGCCATTCTTTTTAATGAAACAAAGTAATACCAACTAGTAAATGATTAAACACCGAATTTGCCATTTTAACTGTGTATGTATATGATCTGCAATAGAAAACAAACCTCCAATGAACACTTTAGCTTAATTTCCAAGGTAAAACCAATTTCGTCTGACGTTATATATGTTTTAACGTATTCTTAATTTGATCGAGATTGTATCAGCAATGAGAATCCCCTTCCCAAAAAAAAACAACATTGGCATGCTATTCTTATTTTTTTATAACTTGCATCACAATTAAAAGACAAAGACAAATCCGAAGTCTTGCCTTGTGTCAACTGAACTCTACAAAGCTACTGACAAAATAGAACTGTGACATTGCAGAAGTACAAACAACTGGACCACAAATTGTTATATATGGAACTACTGAATAAACCTTGTTATTGTGGTGACATCCATGAGAACTGTCAAACTCATAAAGCTTCCTAACCGTCTAAGATCCAACAGCTAGATACATTTAAACCTTATACAAAAGTATTTAGCCTGTTTTTATGAATGAATTATAATTGAATATTTGTGACACTTGTATTACATGTGTTAAATAGATTAGAATCAATGTTAAGTTATAATTAGGCGTCTACTTAAAATTAAGATTTCATTAATTGCCCTGTCACTACATTTGATATCCATTAAAGTGCATTAAAACATTATATATACATTTAGAAATATATAGGGCAATGTTTGAAATACTTGTTCATTACTTTTGAGTTTTAATACCTGTTGAATGCGCCGGTCGACCTATTTTAATTTTTTTATTAAAACTGTTTCAAAACGAATACTATAATTTGATTTGTTCTATTATAACGATTGGGGAAAAGACGTAAGGAAAAAAAAGTTCTCTTTTGGAAAAATAATTCTCATGTGAATTTATTTTTTTTAGTTGTGAAGTATTCGAACACTGATATATTGCATTTATTCTACTTAGAAGTCTTTAACTGGAAATTCTACACAGGAAGGAAGATCAATATGTGCTATATATTTGATGGTTTCTTTCTTTCATGTGTTTGTGCATTGAATTCAATGATCATATGAACTCGTTCTTCTTGTGACCACGGAACATGTGATTCATAAGATAAGTCCGAGAGCATCAAAATATCAAGCACCTAAACAGAACAATAATACAGTCTTCGGCTTTATACCTTTGCTTTGGGAGTTTTGTAAAGTATCAATACATATATATAACATAAACGGATAATTTTAAATCAACATGTTTCATTCAAACCATGCCAGAACCAACGTACTGGTCACTCAGTGGACGCTACCTTTTAGACCTAACAAGCATTATCGCTATTTTGTGTATTTTTTTGTGATAATTTTTTATATCATGCTACTCGCTTGAGATAGAAAATTATCGTCAGAAACTTAGGGCGCTCGTGTCGTTGTCAATGTAAACATCAACGACGTCATAAGCAAAATAGAAATAAATAGATTCTCGGCCACATCTCATTTCAGGGTTGTCGCCCTTCGATGAGATTGTACATGGGAAACACCCTGTCGTTTGAAAAATCATCGATAATCTATTAATAGCAGTGGTACCGACCGAGAAACAGTACAATATAAACATATGATATACATACATATAAATTTATCTTACCTCCTACAGATTTCTGGGGATATGATTGGTTAAAGGACTACACGTGGTGACTACATATATTTGATATAGGGTGTCCTAAAAATATGGGGTTAGTTACCATATGGGGTTAATTACCATATGGGGTTAGTAAGGAGTTACTTCCCTTTCAAAACAAAAAAGAAATCTGAAAGGTTTCAACAGACGAAGAAATTGATAATGAACGATTGAAATAGATTCATAAAACAAATTTAAAGCTAACAAGTCACAGTGTTAATGTTGGCATTTGTTTTTTGTATAGACAAATGGAAGTAGGTTCCTAATACTAAGTATTGAAGACTTAATCACTTTGATAGGCCGCTAGTCTAAATACTACATGTGAAGATAGTCGGTAAGATAAATTCGTTACACGGTGTGCTAGTGAACTAATACGATATATATGGAGTCAGTAAATTCCATATGGGGATTCGAGCTTCGCTCTCACCCCATATGTAATTTACTGACCCCATATATATCGTATTAGGTCACTAACACACCATGTAACTAATAATACACGACGACAAAAGTTAATCTTGTATTGATATGCAGTGTTGTTACATGACTTATTTAGCATTAGCATGAGAAAAATAAAGCAGCAATACGTCTAACTTACCTGAATTATTCTATAAAATCTTCAAAATGAGATTCCAACCTGAAACGAGAACATTATTTTACTTGTTGAATGTAATGATGTCCATTTTTCATCCAGTATAAACATATGGCATATAAATTATTGATGAACACTCACATGTGCATCCGTCTTCAGTCTTTACAAGGAAAATATCCAGCCACATAATTGGTAAAAGTTTCAATGCTTTGATTTATTCGTAACAAACTTAAAAAAAAAAAAAAAAAAAAAGCAAGATCCTGAAGATGTAAAAGGACATCAAAGATTACTTACATTTTATTATATTGATGTATAATTTCCTTTCACTAAAATGTATCAGAAAATGTCTGCCTTATGAAAGCAAATATTAACACAAGAAATTTAAATGAAAATATGAATTTTCCATTACACGACGGGTATCTTACATCTATTGAATAAACAGACTTGTTCATAAATGAAGCACTGCAAATTTGGATACACTTGATAATTTTAATGAGACATGGTTGTAATCTTCAGTAAAATTGCAATACATAGTAACATTAAATATATTTTTTATAAATTTCGTGCGACCGAAACGTTTTTCTAAACTAACCTTCATTAGGAACGAAATTTGAATGCAAGGGATGCGTAAAACGCTGCAACGTTAGGATCTTTATATGTGAAAGTAAATTCAAATTTTACCTCAAGAACCTCATTCAGTTTTGAGCGCCCCTACTCGTTCTTCTCCAAATGTCAAATGGCCGTACCCTTCATAGACGAGGTTGTAGTATACCAAAGTACAGTGTTAATTTACTAAAACTAGAATTATTCCGGAGAAATATAACTCTCAGTAACTTTGGGACTTTTGATGAAACTAAAAAAAAGTGAATAAATTTTGCATGGAGTATATGCACACCTGGCATACTCATAATAAAGATAGGCAGAACAAATTGTAGTCAATACAAAATGACATTATAACAACATAATAAAGATTTATACACGAATTGTATAAAATAAATGTTTAAACAAAATAATGTTTTATAGACACAAATATTACGGATTCCCGATAATAATGATAAATCAATGTTTAAAAGATTTGGATATAAGGATAAACCTCATTTTATTACTTGCAGGCAGATCAGATCAAACGGTCACATATATTTTAAGTTCACTGAGGTAATGATAAACAGTTCATTTTAACTTTTTTGAACTAAGAAAATGTGTGATTAAAATTTTGGAAGATGAATTCAGGTGGTTCTTTTTAAACTAAAATTACGAGCTTATTAATAATGTTTCAAAATTGGGCCTCCAATAAAACATAAATACATAAAAAATGTACGAAGCATTTTTATTTAAAGCCGTGTGGAAAGGAATATATACTTTTGCTTCTCTTTTTTAAAAGCCAATTAATGATTTCGATAAGTTAATCGTTAAAAAAAAAGATCGAAAAAAGAAAAATGTATCTACTGATACAGGAAACAAATGAGAAATATAAAAAAAGTCGCAACAATATAACATTATGTTTCTTCTTCATTTAGAATAGCGATAGCAGATTGTTTATACTACTTATAATTTTCGTACATATCTGTAGAAAAGTTTTTTCAAAAGTATCTAGATATTTTGAAAACAATCAATTGAATAATATTCGCATACATGGTTAACTATAGCATTTTATCGTTATTGACGAAAAATCATAGAATTGTAAGTATATGTTTGTGTGCAAAAATTAATGTTTTAAGTTAAAAGAAACAAAAATAAAAACCACTTACTTTTCTTTAAAATAATGTTTAAAGATTGAATATATCGACAAGTATAAGGTTTGTTGGATTATTATGCATTTATGATTACAACACGAAGGGTTATCAAATATTACAGTTAATCAATATAGTTGTGATAATTTTAATCCATTTAAGAGCTCTTGTTTACCAACTTGTAACATTTTGTAAGATGGGCCTATAAGTGTTTCATGTGTTTAGTAAAATGGTTAGATACACACATGGAATGCTTAACTACTTCTTGTGCAAAGTAACAAAACTTGTCAAACAAAAACGATTTGATTGATCGTTTTAGTAGTTCTGTAGTTCAGTGTTCTTTTGAATTGAATGTTAAAGACCTGTGAGTCTGTATAATTGAAACCAGTTATAATTTATACAAAATAAAAAAAGAGATATCAAAATTGAAATTTGGATACTAAGTTATTACGTAACTTTCTGGTTTATTCACTTATGTACAAGTGTGAATCATTGCAAATAAAAAACAAATTTTTAAAAACTTTTCAATAATATATTCACTTTTCTATAAAATCATATTAAATGATAAATAAAAAAAATAATTGGCTCTTCTTCAGTGAATTTGATTGGATGTCATGTTAACAAACAACATTAAAATGCTGCAAATGTAATATCATGTAAGTGCTAAGCCCGTCTACCAGATACGTGCGACACATCCATGACGTTGCAAGATTACTTGCAGACGATAAGTGCAAAGGATGAGGAAGAAAGTAAGTTTGTTCGTACTCGCATTGAAATTGATTTATTTATATCTGAATACCACTGTCGTCTACTTCTCTTGATAATACACCTTAACATGGTGAAAATGTATGTACATGTATGTCTATGACTTAAAGAGTTGGTGGGAACAAACAAACTTGTTATCAAGAGACTATATTGCAATAACGGTACAGCTATATGAATTAGTGGATTTCGCTGTATTATAAAGGTTCAAATATGTTATTATAACTTTTTTACAATATTTATAATACTTTTGGCTCAAAAACTGGTAAAGGGGTGGACAAAAACATAGATTTTTTATCCCACCTACAAGATGCAGCGTGACTCCATCTTCTATGTTAAGAGCCTGTCAACTGTGTTCTTTAGATTTCTTCCCAGATATTAGATTCGGTCAAAACATTAGAACAAAATTTATTATAAGTGTAAACGAACTGTACATAAAAGCAAGTAAGGCTATCCATGTTAAAGTTTAAATATTCGGCAACAGTAGTATACTGATGTTCAAAGCTCGTAAATCAATTTCCGATATACAAAACAAAAACAAACTGACGGAATCGCATGAACCCCAAACAGATCAAGACTATAGGGTAGGCGACTCCTGTTATGCCTGCATCACTAGTTATGCGAAATCAAAATTCAGTGAAAATGGCGTGATAAGGAATAGTACATAGTCGATAAATTTACACATTAGATGACTATTTTATCACACAACAAAACGAAAATATCATAAACATGTGATGCCGATTTAAGTGGCAACGACTCATGTGCTGGAGTTGTCATAATCGGTTAAGCTCTAGAAAGCTCTAGAACACTTTAAACTAAGAGTTAAGGAAGCGAAATATATAAAACGTTTCAAAGGATAAAGCTCAAGCTGTCTAGACAGAAACAATTTACCTCAGTCAGTTGTAGCATTAAGTTTAGACCAATTACAACACATATACACTGTAGATCTAGTCAAAAATGACAAGATGGCTTTTGGGGACTTGTTGGGGCTAAGATCTCCCAAAAAGGCCGCCAGACGTTAGAGCAATTTTATAGTCATTCAAGATGCATGCTTCAAAGAGAGTTGCAACATGCAATACGTCTCTATATCTACATTATATCGTAAGTCAGCAAACTTTAAATGAAGCATTTCATTCATAAACGTTGTACTTATAATGATATATGTTCTTCATAAGTAGGAAATTAAAAAAGGGAAAGTACAATTACATCAAATTAATATCATTTCTCCACATTTTGGTGACATCAAAAGTAAATAACACAATATTTAACTATTTTCAAGTAGGCACGAATGGTGGCTTTATATAACAACGTTTCTAAATTCATTCTTAAATGACCTCTTCGTGTACTTTTTATTCTGAAAGATATATAACTGGAGTTTAACGATGTAGTTTGTATTCTTTATAGGACTTAAAGTGTTCGTGTAAGTTTTATTTTCACTAAAGCAACAGGATGGGTTCGTCATTCACAGGATTGCGTGACGTGAGCCATTTTTCAATTTAATATCTTAATTTAATGTGGATAATTAATAATTACAGTCAACATTTATACAAAAAAAAATGATGCCCCTTTCTCGATGGCAGTCAAAATGACATCCGTAATTGAAAAAAAGGTGCAGCTTTTAACTAATGATGGATTTATTTGAAAAAAAACTTCAATGCTAAATTATACCAATTAAATAATTATACATGCAGTAAAGATCCACAAAAATTGTTATCATTACATCTACTCATCATTGTATTAAATAAGTCTTCAATTTGTCATATGCATAATTTTCCGTTCATAAATTCACAATGTAGGGAATTGAATTCGATGTTTTAGATTTTAAAGAGAAAAGAGTGACGAAAAGAAAGGATTTTTCAATGATCAAACATTGCTGAAAGTATTTCAACAATGTGTAAAACACGTCAAATGATCATACAACATTTGGTAGTGTTTGTTAAATTTATAAAATCTTTTTTTTACTTTGGACGAATTTTTTTCTCATTGATAATAAAAAATGTATTGAAATAAAGGGTAGACGACTCATTGGGCAATTAAAGTGCAGAAGTCGAAGTAATGCAGGCAACACCATGGCCCTAAAAAACAACACCAATCGTAAAAACACATCACAGAAAACGAAAGATTTCAAGAGTCCTTCAATAATGGAGCGAACTCAAGTGTTCTGGAAGGGTTAACAGTTCTTGTTCCACTATCAACTCCCATCATACATATTTTCCTTTAAGACAGAAGTGTTCAATAAATACCACAAATCAGGTAATTAAGCTGTTCTCAAACAAACAAAAACGAAAAGATCTCAAACTAGTGGTGAAGATATATACTCTTTCTCTGAAGATTCCACACCTTTACTTAGGGAAATGACCTGTAGGTTGAAGACCAAAATACAACTGGAAAAACTTAAAAATTGAAACGAGACAGCGATACATTTTATGATGATTTATACAAAAAAAAAAAAGAAAAACGAATAACACAAGTTTTTAATTTTGCATTAAGAAGTTCTAATGATCGTAATAAACATCGTCAGTGTAAGACATATATTAAGACTATAATTTATTAGTTATTCGGTGAAATTATTTCGTCATTACATACGACAATGAAATTCATCAAGTTATCGTAAGAAGTATGCAAATGTGTGTACGAGGTCTTTTCAAACATGCTTATATTTCAATGCATTGATAATATTTATAATGCATTTATCATTGATGTCCATATTGTTTGCTTGTATCGACCATGACAATATTATATCAGCCCAACTCCCTGATATGGCCATATCTGTAAAATATCGTGTTATTACGCGGCAACTTATCCATTTCAGGTGAATATCTTGCGACGTCGCAGTCATATGCCATATGAGATGTGGGTGTATTTAGTTTCAGCGTTTGCGTGCTTACAAGTTCTTCTATGTTCCTGAACAGATGCGGATCTCCAGTAGCTTAGTTTTCATGTAATTACCAATTGTTCTTATATACACAATTCAAATGATATGCATTACTTACACAATGGTAAGTTCTGAAATATTTTACAAATCATAAACTATATCTGTCAAAATATTATCTCACGGTCACATACATGTATCAGACCTCGGTTAAAATGCATCGGACAGATATGATATGAGAGTATGAAGATAATCCGTATAAATATAAAAGGATTTTTTTTAGTTCCTAAAAGAAGATAAACTACTCAACCCATCATATAACAGCCTAATCGTTCAAGGAAACATACTCAACCCATCATATAACAACCTAATCGTTCAAGGAAACATACTCAACCCATCATATAACAGCCTAATCGTATAACAACCCATCATATAACAGCCTAATCATATAACAACCCATCATATAACAGCCTAATCATATAACAACCCATCATATAACAGCCTAATCATATAACGACCCATCATATAACAGCCTAATCGTATAACAACCCATCATATAACAGCCTAATCGTATCCATCATATAACAACCTAATCGTTCAAGGAAACATACAAAAAAAAGGAATAATTAAAACTCCTTTTTATGTCATAAATTATGAATGGAAAACATCATTCTAAAGTTTATTAACCTTTTTTTTTCGGTTAAAGAAGCAAATTTTACAGTGAACTGTGACACTGGTTTGTAAACTTATTATAAATGAGAAAACATGTAATCATTGTAACCCAGCGTTATTTGTCATAGTAATAAAAACGTATTACCTTCCTTATCCATTTTAGATGGATAAATTGAGTAGAAGCCTTAATTTAGTTGCATGTTCATGTGAAATTAGAAAAAAGAATGAACTCAGGTTTTTATTATTTATGACTTGATATACTTTATACCTACAGTAAAAGAGAGGCAAAAGATACCAAAGAGACATTTAAACTCATAAGTCGAAAATAAACTGACAATATTATGTCAACAAAAAAACACAAACATCAGCATGCAAAACACATAGAAAAATAAAGACTGAGCAACAAGAACCCCGCCAAACACCGGGGTTATCTTAGGTGCTCTGAAAGGGTAAGCAGATCCTGCTCCACATGAGACACCCGTCGTGTTGCTCATGTAAGTACAAATCCGGTGATAAGTCTTATTCGGTAGGTCATAGGATTGTGGTGACAGCAATTGGAACATATCCGTCGTCATTTGTGAAACAGATATTCCATAACGGTCAACCAACTCGTGATGGCGTCCGTAAATGTTTCGAAGGGATGATTTCAACATCGTCACTTGGAACTCTTGGTTTTATAGCTCCCTTGTGAAAAGCAACCCTATATCAAGAAAATCATGATAGGAAATGCAAGCCCTGGAATATCGTATCAACAGGGAGATATATTTTCCATATGCAGGCGCTGCTGAAATCTTAACATACACGTTCAATCAAGTTTTTTCCCTCGTCAGCAGCAATTTTCTTTAAACAAGGTACTTCTATGTTTTACTATATATAATCCACGATGGATGTCAACGAGAATTTCAGATAGAAAAAACAGAAATGTTATACATTGTTTTACTCGAATGTATAAAGCAGTTTCAAGAAAATTCTGTTTACTCACGTTACAAAAACAGTAAAATAACAAAAATACCGAACTCAAAGGAAAATTGAAAACGGAAAGTCCTTTATCAAATGGCAAAATCAAAAGCTCAAACACATCAAACGAATGGAAAACAACTGTCATATCCCTGACTTGGTACAAGCATTTCCTAATGTAGAAAATGGTGGATTAAACCTGGTTTTATAGCTAGCTCAACCTATAACTTGTATGACAATTGCATACAAGTCCATTATATTGACAACAATGTGCGAGCAAACCAAACAGACATAATAGGTAAAAATGTCAAAAATTGAGGTATAGCGGTCAACATTATGCAAATCAAAATATTAACCTATATTCATCTGTGGTCGTTATCTTTGATCGTAATCAGCAAACAAAGATATATATCAGCCAGGTTTGTGTACCTGTGGTGTTGCAAACAAGATCTTTGAAATTGACGGTTGATCATACGGCATTATGATTCTCGGCGTCCATTTTGAACTTTGGATGGGAACAAACCAAGGATCAAATCGGAACTTGCGACTTTAATTCAATTAGGCCCAGGTTTTTTCAAAGGAAAGCTGTCATTACATATTAGCAAAATGATCTACGAACAGAAAAGGAAAAGAGTTGGTCTAGTGACTTAGAAGCTAGCAAAAGGGAAACAGAAGTACAACGAAAGATTCAAGTATCCAAAGTTCAGAATTAGAAAGATAACAGGGTAAACAAACATATGTAGTTGTTTTTTTCCTTCATGTATCTTATATTGGAATGACACTATAAATGTTATATACATTCTTATTCTATTCATAACCACTGGAGGATACTTTTCAGTTTCTTGTTTGTTTAGCCTGAAGAGTGAAAAATTGACACAAAACTTGTTATACGGTGGAAAATACATCAAAATTAAAGTTTATACAATAACTTTTTTTTTAGCAAAATACAAAATAAATGTTCAAGGTCAACTTTAATTTCAAGTTCTTAACATTTGTAAAATGAGGTACTGTAGTTTACCAGTGTGAATAATACGCATCATAGATACGCACGTTTAGAAACTCAAAATTGGTAATGTTATTTGAAAACTCTAACTATGAAAAAACAGACGGAATTACATGAAACTCCAAATGGAGACAGAATGGATAAGCATACATGGTAATCGTCACCAAATTTTCTCTTAAAGTTTGTTAGTTGTCTGTTAACAAAATCACCCAATTTCACATCGCCCTAACATCTGATACACCTTGTATCAATAAGGAAATGTTAAACGTTTTACTGGCTTACCTATAACATGACAAACCTCATTGAACTTGATACAAATGGGTTAGATATATTGAATAATTGATAGCATTTTTTGTTTTGTATATTGTTATGGGTGTAACCTAAACAAAAACAATACCCTGAAATTAAATATATTATCACTTTATATTTGTTAACAGAGATAACATCAAGATCTTCACTATTTGAAAAGATTGTTGAAACTGACCATGGGTTGATTATAGATAGAATTTTGTGAAGGAAGACATATGGGGAGATCTGTCATGTCTTAGTTACTGATTATGATGGATGATTTCTACCATGAAACTAGCCCAGATTACGGAATGGAAAACCTGAAATATTTTTTGAACGCATGGTGCCTATTTAACATGTCAGTACCATCAACAATCATGTTTCTAGACACTGGTGGTTATTCCAGAAACATTTTGTTTACATCGCATTAATGTAATTACTTTATAAAAAAATCTGAAGCATGTTAAAACGGACCACACAGCGCGAGAGAAAAAAACTATAGCTATGAAGAAGGATATAGTAATTTAATTCGTAAAACAAATTCGTGTTTAAGAAAACCAAACGCAACGGAACCATGCAATTCTTGCTGTTGTTTAGTCAAAGTCATATTTACGAATTCGTAAAGGGCACACCTCACTACAAGTTCAAGGCGATTCCAATGCACTACTTCCAGCAAAATCCTTGCTAGATATCGACTGCGTTATATCTGCGCATTGAAGAAGATAGTTGAGGGGTAATATCACTAAATTATAGACAGAACGGGCAACGAAATTCAACAAATATTGTCATAAATATCCCAATAATCTAACTGCAAAATATTTATAAATAATAGAAACATTCAAACAACTCGGTGCACAGTAAGATATTTTTTTAGATTATTTGACAGGAAATAGTATATGGACAGAGGAAATAATACAGAAGCAATACAATCATTTAAACAACCCCGGTTCAACATTAAGATATGGACAGGAAATAGTGTATTGATAGGGGAAATAACTGAATGGACAGCAAAAGAAGTTTGTGACGGTGCATTTTATTATGACAACAATACCCTTTATACTTGGCAAAATCAAAAGAAAAGAAACAAGTTCCTGATCATCTCGAAGTCTCAATGATACCATCAGTAAGGAGCAAAATGTCACTGCAAGTTCAAGAAGGCGTCCATCGTCATTTTAAACGAAACTCTTTGCCTTTTTAATTTTAATTTCTTGTGGTTCTTGCTTTCAATTCGAATTTAAGGCATTTTGTCGCTATGTCAACATCTGACAGTGAAATCTATAATTATACCACAGTATGTATTTTCTTTATAGAATTGTAGACGAATAAATTTACTTTTTTTACGAAATTGTCTGAAAAAGACTATTTACCGATAAAAAGTTTCAAAAACAATTTACTGGATATGAGTTATTTTCTCGTAAAAAGACTATTTTCGAAACTATTAACATTACTTTAAAATTCAAAAAGTTTGAATATAAACCTTTTTGTGTAATTTGCCATCAGGCGTTTACGGACTGTCAAATATTATGCATCTCCGAAATTACGTAAAGGTCGCTACATCATAATTGCAAGTGAGGTGCATGAATGCGTATAACTTGAAAATATTAAATGTAATTACCTAAGTTTAAAACAACTACATACCAGGACAGTGTCTAAGGTCGAGTATTAACTCCTTGTGTCTAAGGTCGAGTATTAACTCGTTGTGTTTAGGATAGTAGGTCAGAGGATTGCGTGTAGGATGTTTTATAATTTAATTATATTTGAAATTATTGATCAAATATCTTCAGGGGGAAATTACCTGATGTTGAAGAGATAAGGCATATTAATTTCCAGCATTGTTATAACTACCATAATATTGTCTTTAAATGTTTGTGTAGTAGTTGAAAGATTAGTAGTAACAAATATTTATAGTGGTCATCCGACCCCCGGTTCGAATTTACAAGAGCGCACAACGGTTTGTCATGATGTGTTGAAATCCTTTGTTTATAAACATTTCTGCTCTTTAATATACATGTAACATACATAAATGAGTGATAATTGGTTTCTGAAAGTGTTTTATAATACACTTGTTGAAATGTTACGTACTTTATAAAACTAACGTATTATGCTTGCTCTCAGTGGACAGGAAATAGAACCTACTATTGCAGTAACATATCAGTATACCATTTAAAATAATGATACGTGTTTGTTATATTTTAGTACTTCAGCTTGTATTTGTTGCAAACCTTTTAACCATATTTCCAGTTTGTAAATTTTGGGACCTTTTGCAAACCTAATTTTTCCCCATAAGATTCCACAGAGAAATGTTAATTGCAAAAAAAGGAACCCAACCCCGCATCGGAGACAAATCTTCTGCTTCGGGAAGTGAACCATGCTGCGTGAAACCCCTTAAAGCATTAAGCTGAGTGACTTGAGCTTGAAAACTGGACATTGTTTTTTTATTTTATACAATGATCACACTAATTTTGATTGTTTGATTTTTACTACTTTAAATGGCTTCGAGTTGCTAGGAATCGAATAGTGGGAATAGAAATAAAAACAGAAGGGCAAGGAAACAATATGTTTGCGATTTTTAAAAAACACTATGAATCATATAATCACCAAGTTGTTTTGAATTGGAATAATGCAGCCCTTGTTTAGAAGAATTAAAATGATTGCGCAGCGGGATGAAACGAATACAAAGAGGTAAGTTGTACAACAATGAAACAACACACAAAAAAAACTTTCTTTACGAAAACTTGACAAATAAAACCTGTAAAGTTTATGAAATTAGTATAAAAACATACAAACACACAAACACACAAACAAAGTCTTCAGAAATGCCTTTAAGGAACTTTAAATGGGAGGCCACACAGAAGTTTACCGATGTTCAAATTCCGTTTAGACATTTGAGTTAACAAACAAGTGAAAACAACCGTGAGAATCGCATTAACTCTAAATGTAACGTGACCGCACGCGTGTAGGACGACCGTTTGTTTTAAAAAGGCGCATTTCAAACCTCCTTTAAACTTTTAATGATTGTTCTTTCAGTTTGTCATTTCAAAAAATGCACATGCAGTAAAGCAAAACTCATGTTGATTATATAATAACATTAACGGTACCATTTTACTGTAACAGAAGCGCATTTTGATGTCTCTTCCGTAATGCTCGAGGCCCAAAATATTTGGAAAACCAAAACTTGAACAAACGTTGAAGAGCTGATCAACCATAAAAAGGACATAAATCATAGCCAAATTCGGACATTGAATCAACTTTGCATGAAGGAGATAAATTCCTTAATCCTTAATTTTAAAAGTATATATTGGGATTGTACCAGTACAGTTGAAGAATTGTAAAATCGAATCGGCTAAAAGTATATTATATTCGTTTATTTTTTATATTTTTTTTTTTTATTTCTAACCTACTTTCGGTTCAAGAAAACATTCAAAGTTAACTCCGTCTATCAAAGAAAGCTAGTTTAACTATTAATAAATTCACTACTCATATAATTTAGACATCAACCCTTTCATTACCATATTGAAAAGTCAAAATTATAGAAAATTTTATCAATATACATAAATAGATTTGTTTACTTTACGGTTTACATGACGTCAAAGTAGCGAGAAACTTATAATTCCACTGATTAGATGCTATATAACTACCAAAATATACTATAATATCTATCGTCATTCTGTCTGACTTTAATATTAAATTGATTTGACCTTTTAAGAAATTTAAAGGATCATTTAAGATATGAATCGAGGAGTAATTGATCACTTTAGATAATCGATCATTGTAAGTAGGCCAGTAGCGGTATTATGTGCGCCAAATGATGCCCGAAACAAGCGTTATTGATTTTGGCGACATTATTTTGTTCTGGTTTTCGGCGAATTACCCTTATAAACATATGCTTATCGTCACTATATGCAACGATTGCTTTAAGAATTAAGCAAAATCGACATCATTGTTTTGAAGCAATGCCATGCGCAAGTTTGCAATTTTTTTCAAGGTTTGGATAACTTCTAGCATTGAGTTTAATCATAATTTCAGATTAAAATCAATATCAGTGCAACTATGCAAAACATTTTCTGAAGTTTGGATTTGAATAATGGATTAAGTTCAATGCTTTAGAACACGGTTGACACACCCTATATCAAGTTCCTTACAAGGAGTATTTTCCAGTGAAGTAAAAACCCTGATGTCAATCACTTCATAATTTGATTAACAATTTAAATGGTACTCTAAATAATGAATTGATAGATATCATATTGTCACATACACTGTATATTCAAGAGCTTATAAAATTAAATATTTTTCAGAGCTGTTTTACGTTGAGCGCAATGTATATTGACGAAAGCACTGTAAATGTTCACGTTCAGATATGGGAAGTAACGCTGTCGGTGCTTTTTTTTTTTTTTTTTTATAAAATTACTGTAACTATTCGACATTTGCCCTTTTGTCTACAGTCTTTATGATTGTCCATAAATAATAGCTAGTTAAGAAGCATAGGGAAAATACACTGTTATATGTAAAATATGGACTTGTTTTAAAAATAGCAAGCATGAAGATGATGAAAACAATATACATCAGGAAATGCAACGATATTTCAGGTTAGCAATTATCAAAAACCAAGAGAATCTATGAATTGTAGTGAAGATCGAAAGACTTTTTGACTTGTCTGAAAAAATGAAATGGGTATTGGTCAAACTTCTGTTTGCACCTTAATGCTTATTCATGATTATATTTCAAAAAAGGCCACGCGTCATTCATTATACCGTTACCTGTATAATGATTTGTTATCATATTTTCATAACATCTTTAACTTGAGTTGTAGATTGTAGTTACAGTAAACATAGGTCGGCATTATAGATATAAAAGCCTTTCATGTTGTAAGTAACGACGCTATGTAAAACAGTGGACCTTCTGTACGTACATGTGGTTGTTGTTACACAGATCTAGTTCTGCTCGTATTTACACCTAGTTAAATAGTCCTTGACATATCTTGAGTGGATCATCTTTCAACATTAAAGAAAACTTGTACTTTATAGAAGTGGACGCTTAGCAGGAACATGGGTTGGACTTAAATGTAAGACCAAACCCTCTCAGAATTGGATATGAGGCTTTATAACTTGATCAGAGGATTAATTCCGAATTCATTCCAATTAAGAAATGCTTAGACACGACGATTTATCCGGCAAATACTAATGGTAAATGTGTTTGTACTGTTGTGATTTGAGAAACGCCATTACGAACTTTCTATTTTACTGTCATCGTAAAATTGTACAATTATTCGTTCTTTTATTAAGTCAGTCCAGCTAATATCTCTGTTTTCTGAAAAATTTCATTGAAACCAAAACTAGGCATCATTCTTACAGAACAGACCCGGAACAATCTAATCACTTCAGCATATGTCCCCGCTACTTTCTTTTTTATTTGGTTGCTAGAGAACTATTTTCGTGTCTTTTACAAATTTGTTGCACTCTTAGTTTTATATCTGGATGCATTAAGCTGACTTTTTAACATTGTAGACGATTCAGTTCCGTCCTAAACCGAAAGTGTCGAACTAAAATTTTGAATTGTCATTTAATTCAAGATAGTCAGATAAAAATATTGGTTGTTCAGTTAAGGTCCATGTTGTTTCATTGTCACACTATTGTGTACCTATTCAGTTTACATGGACCTGATTCATTGCACCAAGTTTACATGTTTTGTAAGTTCAATATAAAAGGGGAATTATTTGGCTTTTTAACATTTTTTTGAGTGTCACGAATGAGTCTTTTGAAGATGAAACGTGCGTCTGGCATACAAAATTTTTGTATTATGATAAGCAAAAGTTGTATTTTACGTTTGTGTCGTATATAGTTTCCTGTCTTTGATGCTGCTTTAAAAGAAATGCGATTTTCAAAGAACCAAGAAATAGTCAGTCTTCATCGTTTCAAAAATTACATTGAATTCAGTGAGTTTATTACAATTACAATTTTAAGTGCATTTACTAAAGCAACAAATCGTCATATTAGAATTATATGAATAAAAGAAAAATGGAGTGCACGTAAACCCAACTAACGACGCATGCGCAATTAACCGAAAGACATCTGCACGTTCGATATTTCAATCATTTTCAAGAAATTTTGATATATATCGCATTAGAAGTCTTTTGATTCCCTAAATTTGCTGAAAAACATGCATTCGATCTCTATTAATGTCACCTAAACTTGGAATATGTTTTTTCTGTTGAATGTGGTTTACCTTTTCAAGTGCAACTATACTTAAAAATTAATTATGCTTACAGTTTTATGGTGATTCTAACTTGTGATCATGTAAATGATTCTTCTGTTTTTATTCTGTCAAATATTTCATCGATTGACATGTGGTTTCGAATGAAATCATACAGTAATACATGGATAAGGAAAGCATAGAGAGAAGGGAGGTCATATTCCCCTATATTTATTTCAAAAGAATGGTCATTTTAATCCTAGGATGGTCCTCTTACAACTTTATATTCAGGAGGCAACAAATCAAGGGGGAAATGATTGTTTTGATAAAATAGCGTTTCAGTTATCTACTAAAAAACGAAAGTAAATCCTAACTCTTATTTGTATTTGCATTGTATTTTACGCATTATTTTATACTGAGTATAATTGATGAAATGTCAAATAGTAAAAGTTAAATAATATAACGTATTACACATGCAAATCTGTGAAAGGCAAAGCGGAACATAATTCATGACAGGAAAACATGTTTAAATATTTCAGAATCTATTATTTGTGTTCAATTTAGACCAAAATATATATATAATAAGTTATAAATTCAAATTAGACAAAAGTACTCACAAGTTAAACTGGTAACTTCGAGGAGGTATACGAGGTCATCTGCCTCGCTCCCCTTCCTGACAAACTCAATAAAAGTCTGCACTTTCATACGGGTATTTTTACTTCTGCTTGCGTCAAAAGTTTTCTTTATTTCGACGTTTCTAGTGATAAATGTACATTTCAATCGAACTAATGTTCTGAAATTGTTTGGCCTTTCAGATTAAGTTGTCTTGATATTATTTAAACACCATATCCAGTAAAGGATATGGCCTTTATATGAAATTAGACAGTGATGGTGAAATGTTAGAAAATGAAATCTTAATCTCAGATTATGTTGACTTGATCAAACAAACGCTCTTATCAGAAAAAGAACGTGTGAGTTTTAAGATGCATTGTGATGAATAAAATTAGTGTAATTTGTTTGCTTTTAAGAATGATTACACATTGAAGATCCCTGGAGCATATCTTTTTATAGAAGATACTTATAATGCTGGTATAATTGGTCAATAGATCAATTCATACGTCACGCTTTCTTTATAAGTCTATGACATTACATGCTCTTTTCTTAAATGTCATGGGTTATTCTTTAATATAAATCGGGAGAAAAAAGATGAGCCCTCTCGGTCGTTACCGTCAAATCCTAGATACTGAAGAATATGTCTGTAATCTCTAGAATAAAAATAGATACAGCAAACGACTTATTGGTGTGACATAGCTTGTTCAAAGCATTATGTTAAAGCATGGCTATCGGCTTTTGTGTAGTCAACAAAATGTAAGTTGTTGAAAATCAAAGCAAACCGGAACGATTTTGCTGTTTTCGTGTCAATTTTTGGTACTGTCTGATCACTATCCCTTAGTCAAAAACTGGGAGAGCCTATTGATCGATTGCATGATTTTTGGAATGTGTACGCCATTTTCAGCACACGTAGCTTTATTATAGTGGTCAGTTTTTATTGGCGAAAGAAGGCGGAGTACATACGGAGGATCATCGAACTTCGACAGGAAAACTGGCCAACCCTGTCAGTTAAGGAGTCGAATGCACATTGCCACACACAACCTCAGTGTTTTCAGGCTAGTGATTACTGTAAATGAACTCTCTTGGAAAAACGAAAACGTATAGACACTTGAAAAATTAAATAACCAAAAGGAACTGAAAGGAGAATAAGGACAAACGTCTACATAATCTTCGTCTGAGAGAGTTGCAACCGTAGTTTACCTAATATAATCATCTAAAATTTCTTCAACGTTTACGTTATAACTTTAGACAAATGACGTCTACTGAGCAGCTGACACCCTTCGGGAGTATTTAGATATCCCACATAGTACTAGTAAATTAGAAAGTAAACTGTTTTCGCTAAAATTATTTTCTCAAAAATTGTATTAGCAGATTTTCCAATGTATTCTTTAACGTATTATACCTGTCTGATCTTCATATTTTCTTTATTACATAAATAAAGATTGAGTGCATCTAATGATTTTTGCAAATGCCTTGAGCGAAACTAATCAATAACGTAGTTGTGAAAATATGATGTGATATGTACATGTACATTCCGCGTTGTATATTCTGCCATTCTATGAAATTCTAATTTGACCTCGTGTATTTCACACTCTGTTGTCTCTTTCATTTTTATATTTGAACCGTTTAATCATTGTCATGTTATTTTGTTTATTTAACATAGTCAGTTTCCCTTTTACATTTTCTATTAAACACATATTTTGAACATCATTGCTTATAAAATATCACATTAAATAGCAGCAGCAATGATAAATTTATTGACATGAAATTTGGGTAAACTAAAATTTATACAAGGCAAAATATGAATTTCATCAGAAAAGGATGTAAAACAGACAAACTGTAAGCACAGACCAAGTGGCATAGACTTACCATAGCATCGAGCATCGAAATCAATTAATTCAATATTCAAATCCCTAATGTAAAATTCACCTGATTTAGTTGAAAATAAAAACATTTAATAAATTTTTGAGTCCGAAGACTAAATAGTCAGTCTTCATCGTTTCAAAATTACATTGAATTCAGTGAGTTTATTACAATTACAATTTTAAGTGCATTTACTAAAGCAACAAATCGTCATATTAGAATTATATGAATAAAAGAAAAATGGAGTGCACGTAAACCCAACTAACGACGCATGCGCAATTAACCGAAAGACATCTGCACGTTCGATATTTCAATCATTTTCAAGAAATTTTGATATATATCGCATTAGAAGTCTTTTGTTCCCTAAATTTGCTGAAAAACATGCATTCGATCTCTATTAATGTCACCTAAACTTGGAATATGTTTTTCTGTTGAATGTGGTTTACCTTTTCAAGTGCAACTATACTTAAAAATTAATTATGCTTACAGTTTTATGGTGATTCTAACTTGTGATCATGTAAATGATTCTTCTGTTTTATTCTGTCAAATATTTCATCGATTGACATGTGGTTTCGAATGAAATCATACAGTAATACATGGATAAGGAAAGCATAGAGAGAAGGGAGGTCATATTCCCCTATATTTATTTCAAAAGAATGGTCATTTTAATCCTAGGATGGTCCTCTTACAACTTTATATTCAGGAGGCAACAAATCAAGGGGGAAATGATTGTTTTGATAAAATAGCGTTTCAGTTATCTACTAAAAAACGAAAGTAAATCCCTAACTCTTATTTGTATTTGCATTGTATTTTTACGCATTATTTTATACTGAGTATAATTGATGAAATGTCAAATAGTAAAAAGTTAAATAATATAACGTATTACACATGCAAATCTGTGAAAGGCAAAGCGGAACAT
The DNA here is from genome assembly GCA_017311375.1 of Mytilus coruscus. Taxonomy (NCBI): domain Eukaryota; kingdom Metazoa; phylum Mollusca; class Bivalvia; order Mytilida; family Mytilidae; genus Mytilus; species Mytilus coruscus. The sequence continues at coordinate 13,850,029 of CM029597.1, forward strand.
AATTCATGACAGGAAAACATGTTTAAATATTTCAGAATCTATTATTTGTGTTCAATTTAGACTAAAATATATATATAATAAGTTATAAATTCAAATTAGACAAAAGTACTCACAAGTTAAACTGGTAACTTCGAGGAGGTATACGAGGTCATCTGCCTCGCTCCCCTTCCTGACAAACTCAATAAAAGTCTGCACTTTCATACGGGTATTTTTACTTCTGCTTGCGTCAAAAGTTTTCTTTATTTCGACGTTTCTAGTGATAAATGTACATTTCAATCGAACTAATGTTCTGAAATTGTTTGGCCTTTCAGATTAAGTTGTCTTGATATTATTTAAACACTATATCCAGTAAAGGATATGGCCTTTATATGAAATTAGACAGTGATGGTGAAATGTTAGAAAATGAAATCTTAATCTCAGATTATGTTGACTTGATCAAACAAACGCTCTTATCAGAAAAAGAACGTGTGAGTTTTAAGATGCATTGTGATGAATAAAATTAGTGTAATTTGTTTGCTTTTAAGAATGATTACATTGAAGATCCCTGGAGCATATCTTTTATAGAAGATACTTATAATGCTGCTGGTATAATTGGTCAATAGATCAATTCATACGTCACGCTTTCTTTATAAGCCTATGACATTACATGCTCTTTTCTTAAATGTCATGGGTTATTCTTTAATATAAATCGGGAGAAAAAGATGAGCCCTCTCGGTCGTTACCGTCAAATCCTAGATACTGAAGAATATGTCTGTAATCTCTAGAATAAAAATAGATACAGCAAACGACTTATTGGTGTGACATAGCTTGTTCAAAGCATTATGTTAAAAGCATGGCTATCGGCTTTTGTGTAGTCAACAAAATGTAAGTTGTTGAAAATCAAAGCTAACCGGAACGATTTTGCTGTTTTCGTGTCAATTTTTGGTACTGTCTGATCACTATCCCTTAGTCAAAAACTGGGAGAGCCTATTGATCGATTGCATGATTTTTAACGTGTACGCCATTTTCAGCACACGTAGCTTTATTATAGTGGTCAGTTTTATTGGCGAAAGAAGGCGGAGTACATACGGAGGACCATCGAACTTCGACAGGAAAACTGGCCAACCTTGTCAGTTAAGGAGTCGAATGCACATTGCCACACACAACCTCAGTGTTTTCAGGCTAGTGATTACTGTAAATGAACTCTCTTGGATAACCGAAAACGTATAGACACTTGAAAAATTAAATAACCAAAAGGAACTGAAAGGAGAATAAGGACAAACGTCTACATAATCTTCGTCTGAGAGAGTTGCAACCGTAGTTTACCTAATATAATCATCTAAAATTTCTTCAACGTTTACGTTATAACTTTAGACAAATGACGTCTACTGAGCAGCTGACACCCTTCGGGAGTATTTAGATATCCCACATAGTACTAGTAAATTAGAAAGTAAACTGTTTTCGCTAAAATTGTTTTCTCAAAAATTGTATTAGCAGATTTTCCAATGTATTCTTTAACGTATTATACCTGTCTGATCTTCATATTTTCTTTATTACATAAATAAAGATTGAGTGCATCTAATCATTTTGCAAATGCCTTGAGCGAAACTAATCAATAACGTAGTTGTGAAAATATGATGTGATATGTACATGTACATTCCGCGTTGTATATTCTGCCATTCTATGAAATTCTAATTTGACCTCGTGTATTTCACACTCTGTTGTCTCTTTCATTTTTATATTTGAACCGTTTAATCATTGTCATGTTATTTTTGTTTATTTAACATAGTCAGTTTCCCTTTTTACATTTTCTATTAAACACATATTTTGAACATCATTGCTTATAAAATATCACATTAAATAGCAGCAGCAATGATAAATTTATTGACATGAAATTTGGGTAAACTAAAATTTATACAAGGCAAAATATGAATTTCATCAGAAAAGGATGTAAAACAGACAAACTGTAAGCACAGACCAAGTGGCATAGACTTACCATAGCATCGAGCATCGAAATCAATTAATTCAATATTCAAATCCCCTAATGTAAAATTCACCTGATTTAGTTGAAAATAAAAACATTTAATAAATTTTTTGAGTCCGAAGACTAAGTCTCTGTATTTACCTTTATTGGAAACACCTTTACCCCAAGATTCTGAAAGGTGTATAGATACATCAATATGTAGGAACTATATAATCATAAGGGACATAAAAAGAAAACCCAAAATCAATAGAGATCAACTTTGCCTCCGGGAGTTCTTAACTATTTTTAAGTTATCAACGGAGAATGAATTAAAGACAAGTCTGTTTAAAATCGTGCCCATACCGAAGCACTGACTACTGAGCTGACGCTATCCTCGAGGACTATCAGTCAACCTTAGATTTAGTACAATAATATAATGTATGAAAAACATTTTAACGCGAGTACGTATCGTTCAAATCATGCCAGTACCAAAGTACTGACAGACATTCCACTGGAAACGGCATCGACCCACTGAGAAGTAGTTACCATATTAAACCTTCACCACGAGGATCATTCAGACCAGCCAAAATACGTTGTCAATTACCATAATTACATTTGCTTTCAAAGACACACTTTGAATATCTTTATTTTGAAAAGAATACCACACTAAACAGCAATAGCTATGGAAAATTGGCTTAATTAAAATTAATGTACATTAAAAATATGTATATTAAAATATTAATTTTACAAGAAAAAGGTGTAAATTAGAAAAATTGTAAGCACAGACTTACCATTATGCAAGCACGTTATGAAATGACGTATTATATGGTATTAACAACAAGATTGAATGGTAGTTTGACATTTTGGTAATCATTACCTTTATTGCATACAAATATAATTTTAACTGTCAGCTTCTATTTATACTTTTTTTCCTGCTGGCTCACCTATTGATGGACTCTCTTCGTCTTTGAGGGGGCTAACTAACATTTAAAGGTTAAAAATTGTTAACCAAAACTATTATTGAAAGATTTTTTTCTTTAAATAACACTAATATTGAGAATGTTACTATGCACTTTGCAAATAACAAAGATTATAAATGTGTTAAAAACTTAATATAGACGTTTAGAATGAGATAATTGCTAGCAAAGGTCTTTGTAACACATGTATGTCTTATGAAATTTGCGATATCAACCACCACAATTAGTTTTCAATACAGTGATACAGAGATTCAAAGAAATACCGCTTGAAAACAAATAAATCATATACCTGTTTCATACAGATATCATACAATAGAAAAACATGTGCACAGCAGAAAACACAAAAAACATATACCTATTGCACACAAATTTCCTATGATAGAAAAACAAATGATATGGGCTATCCATCCATGACACAAATTCAGTACATGCACAACAAAAAACACACAAATAACATATACTTATTACACACGTACATCGCGTAGTAATAAACCAAGAGATAAAACTTCATTTTTTTTTTTCGTAAATCTGAGCTGCTAGGTATTAAAGTCTATTGTTGAAAGTAGTAGTTAATTCGTGCAATGCACAGTTTTTTATTCAAGTTTTTGAGTCAGATAATAAAGCGTAAACTCATTTTATCTTTTACAAGTGGTACTTTTTCATGAGGCTTCTGATATAAAATATATTTCATATGGATGCGTGTATGTTGCATTCTCTTTGACTCTTTGGCCAATGCGTGAGATGATTCCGTGTATCTGCTGCGTAGATGTAGTTTGATAATGTTACGTATGATACCCATTCTATCATTCATGGCACACATTTCTGAATCAACATCATAGCTACGCTAAAACATTTACACTTGAGCAGCCTAATACATAAATTTATGAAGCATCGAAACAAATACTAGTAAACAGAATATCTATATCCACTTATTTAGCTTTGCTTGAATTAGTTGAAACCTAAGTTTTAGTTCAATTACATAACGTATACATTTATTGTTTAAAATGGAAGAATGTATCATTCCAATCATGCCAGTATCGAGGTATTGACTCTACTCAGCAAATGATATCCTGGGTGACAGACAGTCCACCTGTAGCGGTATCGACCCATTGATTGCAGTAGTATACACTATTAGCAAACATTCAAGAGGAACGCGCATGCCAGCCAAATAAAAAAAATACACAATGAGCTGCATAACCCAAAAGAACACTCAAAATAATAAATTTAACTTTGCCAAGAGAATTGTACCATTTTTTTTTTTTTTTTATTATTAGATTCAATAATAAATCTCGTATTCCTGATCGTAAAGTTGTTCACAGTAATCATTTTAAACTACTTCGAACAGGTTGTTGTACTTGATATTAAAATCATAAGCAACTGTGTCCTTTTTGCACTATGAAGATTGTATATTTTATGTTTGTATAAGGTTTTCAACCGTAAGAAAATCCTCTTTAGGTCGTGTTTATAAATACTTTTATACTTCTTTGCAAAAAAGCTTATATGTATGTAAGTTATTATCTCAGCAAATGAAGTCCAAGGCATGATCAAAAGCAAACACATCCAAGATAATTTAAAACAAGAAAAACACACATGTTATTTTAAAAATGACTTTAATCAAGTACAGTTACCATATGTAACTCCTAGTTTAATTCATTTTATTTCTATTTAAATCCAACGAAATCTTGTAATTTACGAATTTGACATTATCATATATACACACTTGAATTCTCTTTCTGTAATTCTCATGAGAAGATTTAGTTTGTGAAGATTTGGGGATACTAGTTCTTGGATTATGAGCACATGATCTAGCCATTTCAATCAGACCATAGAACATCACATGTCTGATAATTACACTGTTACAAATAAAGTTAAACTTTGAGTTTGGAAGATTTTACACGAATTAGGAATTACTTTTGATTTAGTTAAAGATAAATGTAACGAGATAAAATAGAAATGTTTGTGTAGTTTGTTGGGATAACCACTTGTGCTTAAATTATTTGTTTACAGATGATCAAACCCAGATCAAAAGAATTCGGACATCAAGTTGACCTATTGACATAGTTTCTGTTTTATGATACGAGTTCCGTGAGCCCAACAAAAATCAATTAAAGAGCATTTCGTTTGGTAGATACACTTATTTGTTATACCGTAAACAATATCAAGTAGTGTTGAAATAAACGGCCTGATTAAAGGTACAAAACAACAACAAAAAGTATGATATACAACAACAAACTACAACCACTGAATTACAGGCTCCTTGCTTGGGACAGGCACATACAGAATGTGGCGGGGTTAAACATGTTAGCGGAAGCTCAACCCTCCCCTAACATGGGACAGTGGTGCAACAGCACAACACCATAACAAACAATACAAAAACAAAAGTATCATTTGTATTTTAGGCCTTTTACAGTGGCATCACTGTTTGTTTTGACATCACTTTGACATCATTATTGAATTAACATAGAAGATATAAGAGTCTTTTATGGTTTTGGTAATGAAATAATTTTATTTGTGAATACATTTAAGGTTTTTGTACTTAAAGGGGACAGATATTGGTTCTAGTTACGACTCCTTTTTCCGAGTCATGTATCAAATCAAGGTAAAACGCTTTTAACATGAAAGAAAAATTCTTTAGAATTACTTTATTTTAGTACAGTTACAAGGATATGTTTCACTTATTTCTATTTATATCCAACGAAATATTTTATTTCACAAATTTGAAATTTTCATACACACACACACTTGAATTCTATTTCTGTAATTCCCATGAGTAGATTTAATTTGTGATGATTTTGGGATACATGTTCTTGGATTATAGTCTTTAGTTTTCTATGATGTATTGTGTGTACTGTTGTTTGTCTGTTGGTCAGTTTATTTTCGACTTCTGAGTTTGAATGTCCCTTTTGGTATCTTTCGCCTCTCTTTATAAATATACATGATTTTTATAAACCTATCATTTATTCATGTAAGAATTAATGGTATTTTTGTGCTAGATAAAGGCAACAGTAGTATACCGGTGTTCAAAAGTCATAAATCGATTGAGAGAAAACAAATCCGGGTTACAAACTAAAACCGAGGGAAACACGTCAACTATAAGAGGAAAACAAAGGAAGTAGTAGAAAGACGTTGGATGGACATTTATGCTTTTAACATATATATAAAATAATAATATAACGTTTAACTTACTTTTATCATTGTATGTACGATGAAGTCCATGTAGGCAATAAACATGTAATTGACCGTTTACTTATATTTTCAACATAATTAAAGATTTAAGTTAGTTCCAAATAGTTTTTAAATGCAATGCAAATAGAAAATTTTAATTCGATTCATATCATACAATAGTTTTATTTAAAACTTCATTATTGTATGATTAAACCGTAAATAATATTGACATTTCGAATATAAAATAGTCGAAATTTTAAGAAAATAGGTTGAGATGATAAAGCCTAAGTTATGACAAATATAAGGAATCATAATCATGTCGTAAAAAGTAAGTCAAATATGTAGTGACCAAATTAAATGTCAGATAAAATGAAGTCAACTTGAACTGAAAAATGTCAAGTTGGAAGTTAAAAATGTCAAGTTGGAAGGGAAGTTAAAAATGTCAAGTTGGAAGTTAAAAATGTCAAGTTGGAAGTTAAAAATATCAAGTAGAAAGGGAAGTTAAAAATGTCAAGTTGAAAGTTAAAAATGTCAAGTTGGAAGTTAAAAATGTCAAGTTGGAGTCAAGTTGGAAGTTAAAAATGTCAAGTTGGAAGGAAAGTTAAAAATGTCAAGTTGGAAGTTAAAAATGTCAAGTTGGAAGAGAATTTAAAAATGTCAAGTTGGAAGGGAAGTTAAAAATGTCAAGTTGGAAGTTTGAAATGTCAAGTTGGAAGTTAAAATGTCAAGTTGGAAGGAAGTTAAAAATGTCAAATTTGCAATCCACTACCGGTCTGTCGTAGCTGTGCTTTAAACTTGTCCGTGGTTCTTCTTTTATATGTCGTTCTTTTATAAATGACAGACAATATAATAATAAAGAGAAATAAGGGGTATACTAGTATGTCAGTGAGACTACAATCCAACAATAAGGCGGGAAATCACCTCGTCAATGATTACGATATCAGCTTCTTCAAGAACACAGCAACACCAAAAGTAATACCAGAAAAATGCAGTATTGAATAATTGGCGATATGGTTCATTTTATTAAATTTTTATTGGTTACTAAACAATCTGTGTGAAAAAATATGCAGATAAAAAGCATTGTATAGCAAAGATCCTAGATGTAAGATTAATTGCTAATTGGTTGTGCTTATCGATATATTTGAAAAAAGTGCATCCATAAAATAAAACACACTTCAGTGTAAGAAATATGCATTGAGAACAGGTAAAAAGGTTTTTGTAGAAGATTGCAAATCAAAAGACACCATACACTGAAACAAGATGAGGTTAACTATGCACATCAGAGCCAATAGCTATAACAAATATTGGGCCCTTTTGTTTCCTTTTAACTGGTTACGATTTCTGGTAGGGTTGATAAATCTTCTATTTGTTCTTTCAAACCGGTTCCGAACTAGTTCGAAATCAAAACTGGTTTTACGTTTGTTTTTTTTGAAAGCCAAAACCGGTTTACTTCACTTTTGAAGCCTCCTCGTGTGGTTTGAACAGTTTGATAAATTAATGTCAAATATCGATTTGTTTCATAACTGGTAAATCGAGACCGGTTTAAACCAAACAACAAACAATTCAAAACCGAAACACTAAACTGAAAATAGTTTCAATGCAACAAATTCACTTAACAAAACCATTAAGTGATAACAGAACAACCAGGAGTTGACTTATTTATAAAGAATACACTTTTTGATACTGCCAAAGAATAAACTATTTGTGTATGTAACAGGGAGAAGAAATTTCCCTTGCAGATTACTGAAGCATTGGATTTTTATCATACAATTCCGTTCACGACTTTTTAACGAACAAGACGTATTACCGATTATTACAACGGATGTCACTAAAGGAGCAGGAAGCGTTCACCCGTCCAGAGCATATATGTTAATATCATACTGGAGTGAATTATCCCGGTTAATCCTGCAATTTGATTGGTTACATAAAAAGGGAAGGAAAACATAGATAACAAGAATGTGTCCATAGTACACGGATGCCCCACTCGCACTATCATTTTCTATGTTCAGTGGACCGTGAAATTGGGGGTCCAAACTCTAATTTGGCATTAAAATTAGAAAGATCATATCATAGGGAACATGTGTACTAAGTTTAAGTTGATTGGACTTCAACTTCATCAAAAACTACCTTGACCAAAAACTTTAACCTGAAGCGGGACAGACGGACGAACGGACGGACGGACGAACGGACGCACAGACCGAAAAACATAAAAATGGTAATTAGTGTTGAAATCAGGACACTCCAGTATGTATAATATAATTCTTATTCGGGCTTCACAGGGGAAGGCGGCACAGGAGATATAAAACACTGACAGGGAATATGAGCCCATATCCCTTGTGAAGATCCCGAATAACATAAAATAATCGGTATTTTAATAAGTTAAGTGTTGCTCAATCAACAATTTTTCATGTATTGTTTTGTGAAATGTCCTTCGATTGCCACTTTGTATTTTCTTATTTGCTTCATACAAGTCGCTGCATACTGAAAAGATAAACATTAAGAACAAATGATACAATGTTATGATTTAACCTTACTATGACAGTTTTCATTAAACATTTGATGTCAGCAATAACAACAAAAATTAAAAAAAATGTTTGCTTCAAAACAATTTTAATAATACTTATTCATAGTGACAAAATAACCTATGTAAAATAAATGATACATATTTTTACAATTTCACACCTTATATTTTCCTTAAAGCTAAAATGTATACAGTCAGTACTGAAGAATGTCTTATTGGGCTGAATATTTAGGAACCAAAATACCTGGTGCAGTATCTCACTGCCTTTTGCAAAATTTTGAAAATAAAAGAATGATATCATCTCATAAGGATTTTTTTGCAAACTAATGACAGTTAAATGTATATCGTTATTGTGGAGAAAACAGCATTTGTGCACTTTCGAGAGAAAACAAATACTATTAACAGTTCGAAAATTTATAGTATACGCAATATATCTATATTTGAGGAAGATGCAATACTTAGTTAACTTAAATTATTCTCTTTTTTAAGTGCAAATTGCTACATCAATTTTGTTTCTCCTAATTTATTCCAAACAAATATAATTGAGACAAAATAAATCAAAAATGTTTCGAGAACGCATGGTTAATTTTTGACAATTAAAAATCAAAATTGCGGTTTGTCAATTAGTTCCTATGGGTTCCGTGACCCAAAAAATAATATTGAAATGTTATGGAACGCCACAGCTGTCTTATGTGGAACTCTGATATAACTTTATGTTGTTTTATTATTACTTGATGATATTTTGTCTTTACTTAATATGGTTTTGACATTACGTAATGATGTTTTGATATAACTCAATATGGAATAGTCATTACTTAATGATATTTCGATATTACACGATATGGTTTTGTGTTGACTTGATATAGTTTTGTCATTACTCAATATGGTTTTGTCATTACTCGATGTGGTTTCACCATTATTTAATGTGGTTGTGTCATTAGTCAATGTGGTTTAACATTACTTGCTGTGAATGTGACTTAACGTTATGTAGTTGTTTCACTACATGATGTGGTTTTGTTATTTCGTAATGATGATTTGCCTATTCTTTATATGGTTTTAACATTACGCAATGATGTTTCAAAATTTGACGATTTTACACTACATGATGTGTTTGTTTCATTATTTGATGTGGTCCTGTCATTCTTTGATGTGGTTATCCCATTACTTGATGAGGTAAAACCACGTGACCAATTCGGAAAAAATATGTTCTATTTTTAAACAGATTTTAATATATCGTCTGTTTAATGTGCCTTGGATGGGTATCGCTATCCTAGAGTTAAAGTTCAAATTAAAGTTCAGTGGTTGTTCAGAGTTATTTGGTATGAAAAGGGAACGGCAGATAATAATAAGAAAAAAGTATTAAAAGTTTATAGTATTTCGGACATAATTGGGATATCCCCAAACCACTTGGTCCTGTTGTTTTATCCTAAGTTCTCAAACGGAAGCAGTATTTTTGTAATAAATTTGTAAAATATTCCACGGAACCCTGTGTCTCGCCTGATATTGCTGCTGTAAGTGTAAAAGCGTCATGTTGATCGGCTGTACATTTATCTATACATTTATCGGTAAAAAAAAAAAAAATGTTTTCTGTAGATTCTTTTCTTGAAATTGAGGAATAACTCCTATACAAGTTTTAAAACACTTCATGGAGGTTTACAAATTTATCATGTCAAAACAGTTTACATGTAATTCGGTTTTATTTAACTAAAACAAAACTGTATGGTTTTTAACAATGAGCAAAACCCATACCCTATAGTAAGCTATAAAAGGTCCCGAAATGAAAATGTAAAAACTAGAAACCTAACGATCTATAGATAGATAGATAGATAGATAGATAGATACTTTATTCTCTAAAAACTAAAGACAAGTTTACAGAGAAACATACAATATAAATACAGATACAATAGTCGAGGTAAACAAATCCAGTATGATGTTCTAAAAGTAATATACATGGCATACATGTTTAGTAACATGTAAAATGAAAGGTTAAACTCAATAGAAATTAAAAATGGAGATGGAGACGCCGACGCCACTATCGACGACGAAATATAGGTTTGTTGTGTCTCACTGCCTCTACATTGATGTCGCAGGCTCGACACAAATCAAAAGACTTGAACTTTATTGTTAACAAATGAAACTCTTCAAATCAACTCACACTAAAGTTACAGGAAACGGGGGAGGGGCTCGGACTAAGCGACAAAGCATCAATACTATAAAACAAGAATTCTCCGATTTTTTAGCGTAAATGATCATTTGAACTTATACGAATATCAATCTTTTATTTGTAATCAATTGAATTCTCTGATCTACCTCGCACTAATTGAAAAATAAACTTTTTGGAATATCTGTTTCATATGTGACGACGGACATGTTCCGGTGGTCGTAACCATAAAACCGTCATCTTTTCCTTGAATGTAAACTACCAAATAAAACCAAATCACTGGGTTTGTACTTTCTCGAATAACACGACGGGTGCCTTTCTGGAGCATCCGAGATCACCCTGATGGATTTATATTACCCAGTCATACCGATCTATTGAAACAGCCAAATGAAACTGTTTTGTATGCCACCGCAACTGAAAGTTGGGGGAGCATATTGTTTTACCCCTGTCCGTCTGTCCGTCCGTTTTTCCGTCTGTCCATCCCATTATGGGTATATAGTTATTCCGCATAACTCCTCCTACAGTTTGAATCCTAGGAAGTTTTCTCTTCACTGTCTGTTTGTACATATATTGAAGGTGTGCATGTGGTCAGGATTTTATTTTATTATCTTTTGCTCTTTTGGAGATAAATGAACATTTTTTGTCATTTTGGGGTATAAGCGGTTAAATGAGTTGAGTGCAGGGGCATCACTTTGTCTAGTTTACATTTTTCTCGTGTTGTGCTCTTACACAACTGTAACAGTTCGATGTAAGGTTAGGATTTAGCGCTCACATACATGTTAAACTCCGCCACGTGCACTTTCTTTATGTACCTGCCCCAAGTCAGGATCATGAAGTTCAATTGTTGTCGTTGTATAAATGTGTGTCATTTCTTTTTGTAGATTGTTTATTTATAAATAAGACCGTTTGTTTTTCGTTTGAATTTTTTCACAGGTTGCATGGTGGCCTTTTGTAGCTGACTATACGGTGTGTTGAAGGCTGTACGGTTGCCTATATATGATTTCTTACATCCACTGTATTTAAACTCTGATGGATAGTTGTCTCATTGTCAATCACACCACATCTAACTTTATTTCAACTTCTATGTTGCGTTTTGTATACTGTAACATTGTTTATCTTTGTACGCATACCCCGGAGCCCTCTTTTCGGAAGCCCGAGCAAAGTCCTTGTTCCGCGATAGAAAATTTAATTACGAACTCATATAAGATAGCTCGAATTTCAACTCAAAATCTTAATTAATCTAAATGAGACTTAAATTCGAATCTTACTCAAACTCTACCTTAAAAATGACTCAAATTTAATGTTGTAACTAGAACTCTACTTCAGTTAAATGTGACTCAAACTCGATGTCCAACTCGAAACTCATTGCTAACTAAAACTTTAATTCTAATAATGACTTGAATTCGAAATCGAAGACTAACTCAAAGTTTAACTCAAACAGTAACCCAAACATTAATTTGAACTCTAATTCCTTGGATGGCCACACTCATCCAAGGCACATACAACATGGAAATCTATCTAAAAATAGAACAGGTTTTCCGAATTGGTCACGTGATTTTACCTCATCAAGTAATGGGATAACCACATCAAAGAATGACAGGACCACATCAAATAATGGAACAAACACATCATGTAGTGTAAAATCGTCAAATTTTGAAACATCATTACGTAATGTTAAAACCATATAAAGAATAGGCAAATCATCGTTACAAAATAACAAAACCACATCATGTAATGAAACAACTACATAACGTTAAGTCACATTCACATCAAGTAATGTTAAAACCACATTGACTAATGACACAACCACATTAAATAATGGTGAAACCACATCGAGTAATGACAAAACCATATTGAGTAATGACAAAACTATATCAAGTCAATACGAAACCATATCGTGTAATATCGAAATATCATTAAGTAATGACTATTCCATATTGAGTTATATCAAAACATCATTACGTAATGTCAAAACCATATTAAGAAAAGACAAAATATCATCAAGTAATAATAAAACAACATAAAGTAATATCAGAGTTCCACATAAGACAGCTGTGGCGTTCCATAAAATGTCCTTGATTGAAATTATGAATGAATAAGGTGTGTATGTGAGGACGAAAAAAAAACATTAAGAAACAAAGCTATTGCTGTGAAATGTGAATGAAGTTTTTCCACGTGGTTAATTTTCAAATCAATACATCATGTCGAACTTCAAACTGCCCATCATTCTAGACAGGTCATACTGTAGAACGTACGATCATGCGGAAGATTACATTGAAAGTGAGTTAAAAGGACCGTCGACCGTTGACAGCTTATCGTTTAAGTTCTGTCTATTATCTACACATCACTTCGCGATCACAATAAGCAGACGATATGAAAAATTATGAAAAATAGTTCACCTTTTAAATGTTTTATCCAAATGTATAATTTAAATCTATATGGCCATTAGAATTTAAACAAGAATGGGCGAATGATTTTATAACACTTACACTAGAAAAAGATTCCAATGGTGTACATGTAAGGGCAGACAACTCTATTTTCCTAATTATAATTTTATACATTATATTAGAATGGAAACTTGGAAATATGCAGTCACATATGAATGGAAGTTGAGAATAAATAATCACCGATATTAAATTTACCGTGAAATTCTGTTTGAACAAATATTTATCACGTATGCTTAAGTATGAAAGTTTAAAATGTCAATTAAACAAAATGATTACCATTTGAAATTTGAAAAAATAACCTCATCAATAAATTTACTTAAGGTTGGTTCCCTCCGTAAAATATTAATTAGTATATTATTAGTTGTGTTAAACTTGTGAAATACCGGACGGGTACCAGTCTAATTTCGCTTTGACTTGGGAACAGGATCTTTGGTTTCCAAGACATACTGTTTCCAGTGTACCGGATGAAGTAATTTCCAGAAACACGTGTCATGCACTGCAATAAGTATATCCTGTTTGTATTACCACCATGAGGGTCATTGCAGCTGCGTGTGGACTATAATTTCAACTCAAAATCTTAATTAATCTAAATGAGACTTAAATTGAATCTTACTCAAACTCTACCTTAAAAATGACTCAAATTTAATGTTGTAACTAGAACTCTACTTCAGTTAAATGTGACTCAAACTCGATGTCCAACTCGAAACTCATTGCTAACTAAAACTTTAATTCTAATAATGACTTGAATTGAAATCGAAGACTAACTCAAAGTTTAACTCAAACAGTAACCCAAACATTAATTTGAACTCTAATTCCTTGGATGGCCACACTCATCCAAGGCACATACAACATGGAAATCTATCTAAAATAGAACAGGTTTTTCCGAATTGGTCACGTGATTTTACCTCATCAAGTAATGGGATAACCACATCAAAGAATGACAGGACCACATCAAATAATGGAACAAACACATCATGTAGTGTAAAATCGTCAAATTTTGAAACATCATTACGTAATGTTAAAACCATATAAAGAATAGGCAAATCATCGTTACAAAATAACAAAACCACATCATGTAATGAAACAACTACATAACGTTAAGTCACATTCACATCAAGTAATGTTAAAACCACATTGACTAATGACACAACCACATTAAATAATGGTGAAACCACATCGAGTAATGACAAAACCATATTGAGTAATGACAAAACTATATCAAGTCAATACGAAACCATATCGTGTAATATCGAAATATCATTAAGTAATGACTATTCCATATTGAGTTATATCAAAACATCATTACGTAATGTCAAAACCATATTAAGAAAAGACAAAATATCATCAAGTAATAATAAAACAACATAAAGTAATATCAGAGTTCCACATAAGACAGCTGTGGCGTTCCATAAAATGTCCTTGATTGAAATTATGAATGAATAAGGTGTGTATGTGAGGACGAAAAAAACATTAAGAAACAAAGCTATTGCTGTGAAATGTGAATGAAGTTTTCCACGTGGTTAATTTTCAAATCAATACATCATGTCGAACTTCAAACTGCCCATCATTCTAGACAGGTCATACTGTAGAACGTACGATCATGCGGAAGATTACATTGAAAGTGAGTTAAAAGGACCGTCGACCGTTGACAGCTTATCGTTTAAGTTCTGTCTATTATCTACACATCACTTCGCGATCACAATAAGCAGACGATATGAAAATTATGAAAAATAGTTCACCTTTTAAATGTTTTATCCAAATGTATAATTTAAATCTATATGGCCATTAGAATTTAAACAAGAATGGGCGAATGATTTTATAACACTTACACTAGAAAAAGATTCCAATGGTGTACATGTAAGGGCAGACAACTCTATTTTCCTAATTATAATTTTATACATTATATTAGAATGGAAACTTGGAAATATGCAGTCACATATGAATGGAAGTTGAGAATAAATAATCACCGATATTAAATTTACCGTGAAATTCTGTTTGAACAAATATTTATCACGTATGCTTAAGTATGAAAGTTTTAAAATGTCAATTAAACAAAATGATTACCATTTGAAATTTGAAAAAATAACCTCATCAATAAATTTACTTAAGGTTGGTTCCCTCCGTAAAATATTAATTAGTATATTATTAGTTGTGTTAAACTTGTGAAATACCGGACGGGTACCAGTCTAATTTCGCTTTGACTTGGGAACAGGATCTTTGGTTTCCAAGACATACTGTTTCCAGTGTACCGGATGAAGTAATTTCCAGAAACACGTGTCATGCGCACTGCAATAAGTATATCCTGTTCGTATTACCACCATGAGGGTCATTGCAGCTGCGTGTGGACTATCATCGGCCCAATATCCAGTCCTTCAGTACTGCCATGATACATTTTTATTTTGATTTTACAGTTATTTATTATCTAAATATTCATAAACCAAAGGTTTGAAACTATGCAAGTCCAAGTCTATTTAAATTGCGGTTCAATGTTTTGTGCATTTGGCTTCCTAATGTTCCCGGATGAATGTTATTCCAGAAACACAAGTCATGCGCAAAACAAAGGTATCATATATGTTTGCATCACTAAATCATAATATCGATAACCTAGGAAATTCTATAATATAGTGTTATTAACTGGCTGTTTCTGTATTGGCCCTGTTATAGATTCGAGGTTAGCTGTATTAGACCCGAGACTCGAAGAGTCGAGGGCCAATACAGCTGATCGAGAATCTATAACGGGGCCAATACAGAAACAGCCAGTTCATAAAACTTTTATTAAATGATTTTAATTCTTCGATTAAACTAAGAAACTTACCGTGAAGAAGATACAGAAATTCACATCTGAACTTGTCTTTTCGCATTCACGATGGATTTTTGTCATTTCTAACTTCTCGTCCAAGTACTTAATCTTATGCTAGTACAATTCATTTAATCTAGCAAATATAAAGTACCTGGGAAGAACAAATCAAACAGTTTCACTATTCTTATCCGTTTGAATCGTCTGCGTTCTGATGATTGATCAACAGAAATGAAACAGTGATAATAATCGAAAGTCATACTCGAAAAGACTGGGAAATATTTCCGTTTCAAGACCTTTTTTATGATATTAAGTTAAAAAATATTAAGTTAAAAAATATAATACAAATGTATTTTATACATAACGATACGTCCAAAGGCGTAGGAAAATTGAAACCGGAAATGAACGTCCCGTATTAGCCCATGGGCCAATACGATTTTTTTCCGTATTGGCCCTGTCTGAAAAGCAATCTTAGTAAATATGTTATATGCTATAACCAAACCACTGGAATCTGAACTGATTTTAACCAAACGGCGAAAACGAGTCAACGATAGTTGTATCCTATCGGTGATAAGATTGAAAATTACAAATGATTTGTGCAGGAAACGAGTCGAAGACTAAACAAAATTGTCACATCACTGGTTAACCAGCAATGAAAGAGTTCATTAGCCCGTACATAGGAGCGATTCCAGAAAAGGTTTGACTAAAGAACTAGTTTAGATGAAAACTGTCTATGATATGATGTTATTTCGTATTTCTTGACATCAATCTGATATCCCATCTTTTGCAGTCTCATTCATCATGTAACATCTAGTTACTTGTATAATACCTTTGCATGCTTATAATGATAATTGAAATAACTGATGAATCTCTAGCTAACAACAGAGGATTAAAAACCTGCAAACAGACCGCTATATATTGGTCTTTATAAGCAATTAAAACCTGCAAACAGACCGCTATATATTGGTCTTTATAAGCAATAAAAACCTGCAAACAGACCGCTATATATTGGTCTTTATAAGCAATAAAAACCTGCAAACAGACCGCTATATATTGGTCTTTATAAGCAGAGGATTAAAAACCTGCAAACAGACCGCTATATATTGGTCTTTATAAGCAACAAACAGACCGCTATATATTGGTCTTTATAACAGACCGCTATATATTGGTCTTTATAAGCAAACAGACCGCTATATATTGGTCTTTATAAGCAAACAGACCGCTATATATTGGTCTTTATAAGCAAACAGACCGCTATATATTGGTCTTTATAACAGACCGCTATATATTGGTCTTTATAACAGACCGCTATATATTGGTCTTTATAAGCAAACAGACCGCTATATATTGGTCTTTATAAGCAAACAGACCGCTATATATTGGTCTTTATAAGCAAACAGACCGCTATATATTGGTCTTTATAAGCAACAAACAGACCGCTATATATTGGTCTTTATAAGCAACAAACAGACCGCTATATATTGGTCTTTATAAGCAACAAACAGACCGCTATATATTGGTCAAACAGACCGCGTCAAACAGACCGCTATATATTGGTCAAACAGACCGCTATATATTGGTCTTTATAAGCAACAAACAGACCGCTATATATTGGTCAAACAGACCGCTATATATTGGTCAAACAGACCGCTATATATTGGTCAAACAGACCGCTATATATTGGTCTTTATAAGCAATAAAATTTAAACAGAAAAATCTGATTTTGAAACCAATTAACTTTTTGTGTTATATAGTCATTCCCATAAACGTAAATTAACAACCAAGATATTTAGATTAAACAGATACACACAGCTTACATAATTTCATTTGAGACAGTTAAATACTAAAACTAGTCCTTTATAGATGTGTGTACTTATAGTTGTGGGTGAGATGATGTGTTTCTATGAGAACGAAATACTACAAATACATGTATGTAGTTATAGTAGGTGGGATGGTACGATACAGTTTATGAAAAGTTTATGAATCAATTGATGTGGATAATCTTCTACAAATATCACTATAATCTTAACATAATTTAATATTTAGAGTGGGTTAACGTACAAATACCATCCAGACACGAACATTATGCTTGACGACCAGAAAGGATCGGTAATAGGATACAACAGTCAAATGTATTATACATACAATGGAGAGAGAAAACGTTGCATATCATCTATGCACTCAAGCAAAAAATGAGATGCTTCTTCCTTATGTGGTTACTTTGTCCAACATTTTGTAAGATGAGCTAAGGGCTATGAATTTATTACAAATATAAGAATGTGAATGCATGAATGAAATGACATTATAATCTTCTTATCTATGTGAAATGTTACACATCTGTATACAGTAAGATTGTTAAACTTGAAATTGAACAAATCAGTAGGTAGTTTATACCGGAAATCGCCAATCAGAATGAAGCATTGGGTATCTTATTATAAACAATATTTTGAATTTTGAAAAATAAATGCTGTTTTCCATGTGGATCCCGCCTTATGTCGTTAGTGTACGATCTGACAGCTATTTAATTACATAATTAAAACAATAAAGTCAGTGTCCTACTTCAATTGAAACATACTGACAAAAAATAAACCCCATAATGTTGATAGTTTATAAAGTCTTTTCATGTTTGTGTCTTTGTTTGCTGTCTATTTAACGTATGCATCCCACATCTTCTTTTATTAGTTTATTAGTAAAACGAAGTAATCATTAAAGTAACTAATTTTTTTCTTAACCTCAACATTAAGCATATTATCTGATTACAAAAAGCATGCACATAATTTTGGTATGTTGTATACTTTCTCCAATAGTCTATTCCTTTACAATAAGAATACTCTATCTTTTTCCAAAGAAATAGCTTGAAAACTATCATATATTTTTAGTTGGATTTTCAGTATAGTGTGGATAAAAATGGCATGGTATGCATTACGTGCAGCACCGCAATTAATAGTTTGGGAAAGGTTGTAACTTTTACAAATTGTTGGTTTTGAATAGAAAAGAGTGAGCGAATTTTAAGAAAAGACAGGACAGGAAAAACCATGGCTACACTCACAAAAAACGAGTCACTCACAAAACACTATTCAGTACCGAAGATAGAGCAAAACAAACCCACTTTAGATCTTTAAATCTTTAAATCTACTATAGATTAAGTCACCTATAGTCCTTAACGGCAACCAAGTAATGATGATGATCGTAAAACTTTCGAAAGATGTTATCATTTATCAACTTTTTTTGTTTTTGGATATGGAAGTCTTATAGCAAGGGAGAGAAAACCAATCAAAGAAACTCCTTTTGCATACCTGAATTTTTTTATTTTTTTTTTAATTGAAAGCCTTATAAAGTTTACTTAATTCAAGTCATTACAGTCATATAGTTTGATGCCGTTGTTTTCCTATGTCAGTCATAAAGTCTGCAATGAAAAAGTTTAGCCAACACAGAAATAGTTTTCTAATCCCGAGCGATTAACTAAATTTGTCTAGATAATCTACCCTATCTTAAATAACTGCTCAAAATTCTTCAGTTTGAAATATTGGAATAAGATATATACACATGAAATATAAAATGCATTATTTTGATATATATTGTGATTTCTTGAACTCAGGGTAAATATTCTTCATCCATGTGGACAGTTATTATTATAAAGGGCACCTGTTAGTCCTTACAGTAAATCTTTCTCAACACAATTAATTACCATATGAATCCTTTGTTTAACTTTCATCTTTTAAGGCTTGTTAGATCTGTGGTTTTGAGAGATAATCCGTTATATGACATGTATGGAAGTGAAAGCTTTTACACCCATTAACAGAATAATGCAGTTTATTAAAAGGGTTCACATCCCACCCTCACCGTCCCAGCAACAATAAACTTTACAACGTCATTCAGCCTATTTGACTTTTCGTTCATTCATTCATAAATTGATTAGACGACTATCTATGCATCTTTATAACTAGAAAAGGGGTGTTAAACAGAGATTTTTGTGGGTAGATAATCGGTGCATCAGAGAATAATCAAGGCATCAAGATTATGTAACCACTGTGAAAACGTACCAAGATCAAAGACAAAAGGAGAAGTAAGCACTTTTATATTGGTTTAAGACAATATCTCACCTGGTGGGCTCAAAAGTCATGTCTACTAACCAGCAATAAAGTTTTACATAATATTGTTAGCTAACGAGGTCAAGCGTATTTACATAGTGCAACTTCACTTTTTTCCAATATAATTGGTTGTATTTCTGTAATGTTAGCTTATACTTTCTCAAGAAATACTATAGTCATATAAGTGCAATAACAGATTTAAGTCAAACACAAGAATCAGCCAGCTTTTTTTTTTAGTTGTAATCTCTGTCCTGCCTTTTTATTTTTTACTCTATTCGGTCCTGCCTTTTTTTTAATAGTTTATCCTGAATTTATTTACACAAATTGTCATCCTGCC
Source organism: Mytilus coruscus (assembly GCA_017311375.1). Taxonomy (NCBI): domain Eukaryota; kingdom Metazoa; phylum Mollusca; class Bivalvia; order Mytilida; family Mytilidae; genus Mytilus; species Mytilus coruscus. The sequence goes on from CM029597.1 coordinate 13,870,467, forward strand.
TTTTTTTTTAACAAGTTGCTCATCCTGCCTTTTTTTTTACTCAAAACTCCTGTCCTGCCTATTTTTTTCAAATTTCATCCTAGCCCCCCTCCCCCCATAAAAATCAAATGGTAGCTCCCTAACAAGCATAGGCTGAACCGTTGAGCACATTTAACAATGGAAATCTGACATAGTATCCACTTAATAACCCACACTAGATTAAACAAAATACACACATGTATGTTTAGCAGAAGTTTACTAAATCAAAATTCAAACTTAAACCTACTATCATAACTATGTGTTATGTTCGGTCATGTTCTGGATGTTAAAGAGATGATTTGCATAGATTTACGAGACGTTAACGGTCACTAATTACCTCAAAAATATTACAAACCGAATTACATGCTCAGTGACTGATACATATATGTTACAATCTGATGAAAATCTGTACCATTATAATTATTTTTAAAAAAGCAACGAAAGATTCAAAACATATTGTATTCTTTATAATGATAAAGTATATCTCGAATCGTGGTTTTAAATGTTAAACTTAAATGTTGATGTAGCGATTTAAATTATGAATATACACTGCGGTAGACTATAGGTATCTAACTTTTCTGTAATTTTATCTCTCTTAAGACATCGGAATGTGGAAGAATACATTTATACGCAAGGTTATTTATGACAGAATACTTTTTTTTTTTAGACTTTTTAGTTTGGTTCTTAGGACTCCAGCACTAAATTGTAATAAGTGTTTTTAGAATTAATAAAGAAAGTGTAATAATATATTGCTCATCAATGCGTTCCTTTACAAGCGGAGAATCAGAAAACGAGTTTATAAATACTCATAGATTTGGTATAAGCCAAGATGCAACGGCGATTGGCTATCAATTCATCGACGCTGTATAATAAGAATTCAATTTTACGTCAAATTTGATTTTTTAAAATCAGCTTGGTGTTAAGATGAGCATGATGCTCATTGTAAAAAGATGTAAAACGATAGCTTACACCTCTGATTTAAATCATTTAAATGTCTGTTTGAAATGACAGTATCTGTTGAAATGATTTAGAAGTTCTTATAAAGGTCACTGCTTTGAAACATTAGAAACGAGAATCAACTGAAACAGTAGGCATCACCCGTACTTACTCTTCTGTCACTTTTTATGAAAATTATTTTTTGATCACTCATTTCTATGTGTCTTATTTAAATTTAAAGAAGACAGCGGCAACGTTTGATGTTATTTACATTACAGGAAACAATCACTTTATTCTCCAAATGTCTCATGAACAGTATATTGCCGGTTTGAAAATAAGATCCTTGGAAACTTTTAAGACGAGATAGATTTTTAATAACACTTGCAAAATAATTTTTGAGGCTATAAATATGTATTCTTGCAAAATGTCGTTGAAAGGAAGTTTGAATGACAAACACAAGGAAACAAAAAAAATCTTTCAAAATTGGTTACAAAGGAAAAACTGGAACACATAATCATATTTAGATGTTTTTGAAAACATTCAATAACAAAACCATATATATTACAAAAGGTACAACGGTACGCTGCGTTTAATAAACAAAACACGTGGATATTGTGCAAATCTGTAATCTGAAACTCATCATGCAAAACGCACAGAATATGCTATTTTTCTTAAGGGCTTTGATGCTCGTCTTTGATTTAAACAAAATATGTTAATTGCATAATTAAATCTTTTAATTGTTTATAGATATGAAAAGTCTTGTTTTTATCTAAGCTCTGTTAAATCACCCAAATTATCTGTATATATATTTATGATAGGTTGTTCCAGTCTAGATCATAGGCAACATAGTTATTAACAATAAAATAAATCGACCTACTTCAGAAAAATTGACAAGGACTATACTTGTGTACAAAATATAGGCCAGTCAAGAGTTAAAGAAAATAATGGAACTTAGTATAGTAAATTGATGAACTGCACACGTTGGCAAATCTTACGAGTAAAAGGGTGAAATTAAAAAAAATCTCGCCTTTTATTATCATGATCGTCCCAATGTATAAATTTTGAATTTCTTATAAGCTAATGTCAGCCTGTAATTCATTGGTTGCCGTTTGTTGCTGTATATCACTTTTGTTTTTCGTTTGTTGTTTCGTACATACATCTGGTCGTTGGTGTTCTTATTTAATATGTTTTCATTTTGTTATGTCGAGGTCTCTATGCGGTATGGGTTTTACTCATTGTTGAAGGTCGTGCGTTGACCTATAGTTGCTAACATCTACGTCATTTGGTGGATAGTGTCCCACTGGCAATCATACCACATCTCTTTATTTCATATCATAACACCATGAAAAAAATGTCAAACTATGAAAACACAAACAAAAATTTAAAAACAATACACAGACAAATAAATACTGGGTAACATGAAACCAATTAAAAACGTAAGTGGACCGGAAGGGTCAACAGTTCCTGTTTCACTATATATACTAGATAACGGTTATAATGTATTAACAATTTTTTTTTTTTTTTAATGATATGAATTAGGTATATCTATATTTGAGTGTCCTGCTTTCCATGCCAAAAAAATGTGTCGGATCCTAATGTATGAAATAAATACATTGCATTAAGGTTTGTCGACAGGATCAGCACTTTTCTATACACGTTGTGCCAAACAAATATGCGTTAAACAATGGAGTTTGAGCGAATTAAGTGCATTAATTAAGGTAGGCAATAAGAGAAAAAATAAAATTTGTAACCAATCTGTGAAAAATTCTGTCCCTTGATACAGATTAACAATTGAGCCAACGATTTTCTGTTTTGTTATTTATGCTCTCAAACAATTCATATTTTTTGGCTTACAAATTTTTGGTCTGGTTCGTACCTGATACAGATTATACCCTTAATACAGTACTGGTATGTTTTCGGATGATTATGAATGGCTGTTTAACGTTCAGCGGCAAACTAAATACATGTTCCGGACGAGAACATATTAATTCTTTATGAATATTAACCCTGTTTTGTATTAGACCGACACGCTGAGCCGGATTTTTAACTTGCTAGTTCACAAGGTATCAGTCCGCAGGAAGACATGTCAAACTACCTGACACATCATTCTAACTCCGAGCCGACCAATCTTGGCTCTTACTCCTTAATTCCGCGTACTTAGCGGAGAAGCAGCAAATACCAATTTTAATGTCTTTGGCATGTTTTCAGTGGTACAATTTAAGTATTGAAGTAAAATTAGGGTTGCAACTTCCTCTGACAATGTTTGACCTTAGACTGTTAAAAGTTCTTGAATTTAATACCCGCAAACATTTTCTATTTTTGACTTCCAAAATGCTGTTCTCGAGCCTATCTGAGAGGGTTAATCCAGTAACACGTGCCGTGCATATGAAATAGCCATAATACATATGGGTAACATACGTTTGTCATTTAATGAACGTATAGTCAATGAAGACAAAGTACCGGTATCATAGTACGAAAATCTTTTTAATTGTTAGAATTTTAATACTACTGATATATAGGGACCAAATATCGACAATTATCATAAGGAAAGCATGCTTTTAATGTTACTAATAATGAAAAGATGACTTGAACATCCGTTTATACACCATTAAGTTACTTTCACATCAACAGACAGGTAATAAGATGTCTTTTATAATGATTAAATCTTTGATTGTGCAAAATTGACAGCACTCAGTTTTTACAATAAAAAACACTTTGTTAATTTAATAGACTTTCAAAGTTCGATGACAAATATATGTAGCAATGAAACAGTGATTAACTCATACTAAGGCCTTTTTCTTATATGACAAGTTAGTGTTTATAAAAAGCAAGGGAATTTTGTCCATGTTAAAAAAACCTCTTGCAACGATATAAATCAAAGGCAGTTTAACAATCGGATCAAGATTATCAGTAAATCGTAAAATTTTCTATTAGCACAAAAAGAAACTGATAGCCAAAATATGAGGTGAAAGTTTCTCTTGTGAATAGGTGTAAAGAAACTTTATCATCTTGATGAAGAAAAAATCAAAGAACAATATCTTAATAATCACAACAACAACTCGCGTGCTTAACTAGTATTTATCTGACGTAATAGATTCTGTCACAATTTTCTACAATTCATATCTTTGTTACCTCTTCAAAAAGTTACATTTAAAATCTGTTAAAAACACTTCAAAGCATGCAAACTAAATAATTTAAAAGTTTTAGTGATTTTAATCAATTCACCATTGATTCTCTCCAAACTTTGGTATTTTTTTCCTGTGAGGTAAATCATTTGTATTGGTATAAACGTATAACGATGATAATAAAAGTTTCAAATTCTGATTACTTAAGTAATTTGGTCAGAATGCGTTTTACATATAGATTCTGAAAACATTCTGTATCCTGTTTGTGCTTGCCCCGGAGCCTGAAATGTAGTGATTGGTCGCTGTCTATCTTCTTTGTTTTTCGTTTGTTGTTTTGTACATAGGTCATGCCGTTAATTTTCTCGTTTGAATTGTTTTACATTTTATGTTGGTGCATTTTATAGATTACCATACGGTATGTATTTTGCTCATTGTTGAAGGACGTACGGTAATCTATATAGTTGCTTAAATTGCTAACATCCACGTCATTTCGTCTCTGGTGGATAGTTGTCTCAATGGCCATTATACCACATCTTTTTTTTATGATTATCAAGAAATTGAAAAGTGATATATGACATCCTTTCTGTTTAGTTTTTTGTCTCTGGTGAATAGTTGTCTCAATGCATGGCCATTATACCACATCTCTATACTTTAATGTAGTTACATTTCAAACCAAACTTTATACTTTATGAAATTTTCAGTTGAGAGTAAGAAGTAAATTTATGAGATTGTATTATAAAGGTTATCCTTTCGACGATCAGGTAATCGTTTTCGGGTATCATTAACGTGAAACAAATTTTCGAAATATCGAAGAGTATTGACAAGTTCTCCTGATTTTTTTTTCACACAAGGGCCATTTTAAATACATCTTTTAATCTTTACTGAATTCATAGTATCACACATTTATGTGTGAGTTTTCTAACAAAATTATGACGTATTTCTGAACATGTGATTACATTATAAATGCCTGAAGATGACTCAAAACTTTAAATGATAACCTCAAACGATTACGTTTTGAGCTTTCAGAATGATAATTAGAATCTTATCGAAACCAATATCATATAAAAAAATCTATTTTTTTTCTGAAACAATTTAATTCAGTTTGGTAGAAGATGTCCTTCGATACAAATTTTTATCAAAACGTGTTAAAATTTTCATATTGCATCAAAATTGTCTGCAGAAGCAATGTCACGATACATGGAAACATGCAAAATCTTTGAAATATATTTAAAGTATATTATCAAGTCTCTTAACTATTCCAATTCCCGTAGGTTTACTTTTAGAACGCTTTTGGTCATATACATGTAAGTAGACATTCCAACGTTTGGTTTTGAGCGTCTTTGATGATGGTAAAAAGTGTCTTGAATGCAACAAATTTATAAAGAGTTATTTTCAGTACCACTGCTGGTGTACTTTAAGACCCCGAGGGCATCATCAGCTCATTAGTCAGATCTTTGGTACTAACATTATTTATAAGATACCTTACTAAGATTCTCCGTTGATAAATTATTAAGAAACTAAGGTTCCAACTCTCTCGGACCCTAGATGAATTTGGCTATTATTTTATGTCCGTTTTGGTCATATAGCTCTGCTCTTATTTGAGTATTTGCACACCATTACCTTTACAACTCTCTCGGACCGTAGATGAATTTGGCTATTATTTTATGTCCGTTTTGGTCATATAGCTCTGCTCTTATTTGAGTATTTGCACACCATTACCTTTACAACTCTCTCGGACCCTAGATGAATTTGGCTATTATTTTATGTCCGTTTTGGTCATATAGCTCTGCTCTTATTTGAGTATTTGCACACCATTACCTTTACAACTCTCTCGGACCCTAGATGAATTTGGCTATTATTTTATGTCCGTTTTGGTCATATAGCTCTGCTCTTATTTGAGTATTTGCACACCATTACCTTTACAACTCTCTCGGACCCTAGATGAATTTGGCTATTATTTTATGTCCGTTTTGGTCATATAGCTCTGCTCTTATTTGAGTATTTGCACACCATTACCTTTACAACTCTCTCGGACCCTAGATGAATTTGGCTATTATTTTATGTCCGTTTTGGTCATATAGCTCTGCTCTTATTTGAGTATTTGCACACCATTACCTTTACAACTCTCTCGGACCCTAGATGAATTTGGCTATTATTTTATGTCCGTTTTGGTCATATAGCTCTGCTCTTATTTGAGTATTTGCACACCATTACCTTTACAACTCTCTCGGACCCGAGATGAATTTGGCTATTATTTTATGTCCGTTTTGGTCATATAGCTCTGCTCTTATTTGAGTATTTGCACACCATTACCTTTACAACTCTCTCGGACCCTAGGTGAATTTGGCTATTATTTTATGTCCGTTTTGGTCATATAGCTCTGCTCTTATTTGAGTATTTGCACACCATTACCTTTACAACTCTCTCGGACCCTAGATGAATTTGGCTATTATTTTATGTCCGTTTTGGTCATATAGCTCTGCTCTTATTTGAGTATTTGCACACCATTACCTTTACAACTCTCTCGGACCCTAGATGAATTTGGCTATTATTTTATGTCCGTTTTGGTCATATAGCTCTGCTCTTATTTGAGTATTTGCACACCATTACCTTTACAACTCTCTCGGACCCGAGATGAATTTGGCTATTATTTTATGTCCGTTTTGGTCATATAGCTCTGCTCTTATTTGAGTATTTGCACACCATTACCTTTACAACTCTCTCGGACCCTAGATGAATTTGGCTATTATTTTATGTCCGTTTTGGTCATATAGCTCTGCTCTTATTTGAGTATTTGCACACCATTACCTTTACAACTCTCTCGGACCCTAGATGAATTTGGCTATTATTTTATGTCCGTTTTGGTCATATAGCTCTGCTCTTATTTGAGTATTTGCACACCATTACCTTTACAACTCTCTCGGACCCTAGATGAATTTGGCTATTATTTTATGTCCGTTTTGGTCATATAGCTCTGCTCTTATTTGAGTATTTGCACACCATTACCTTTACAACTCTCTCGGACCCTAGATGAATTTGGCTATTATTTTATGTCCGTTTTGGTCATATAGCTCTGCTCTTATTTCAGTATTTGCACACCATTACCTTTACAACTCTCTCGGACCCTAGATGAATTTGGCTATTATTTTATGTCCGTTTTGGTCATATAGCTCTGCTCTTATTTGAGTATTTGCACACCATTACCTTTACAACTCTCTCGGACCCTAGATGAATTTAGCTATTATTTTATGTCCGTTTTGGTCATATAGCTCTGCTCTTATTTGAGTATTTGCACACCATTACCTTTACAACTCTCTCGGACCCTAGATGAATTTGGCTATTATTTTATGTCCGTTTTGGTCATATAGCTCTGCTCTTATTTGAGTATTTGCACACCATTACCTTTACAACTCTCTCGGACCCTAGATGAATTTGGCTATTATTTTATGTCCGTTTTGGTCATATAGCTCTGCTCTTATTTCAGTATTTGCACACCATTACCTTTACAACTCTCTCGGACCCTAGATAAATTTGGCTATTATTTTATGTCCGTTTTGGTCATATAGCTCTGCTCTTATTTGAGTATTTGCACACCATTACCTTTACAACTCTCTCGGACCCTAGATGAATTTAGCTATTATTTTATGTCCGTTTTGGTCATATAGCTCTGCTCTTATTTCAGTATTTGCACACCATTACCTTTACAACTCTCTCGGACCCTAGATAAATTTGGCTATTATTTTATGTCCGTTTTGGTCATATAGCTCTGCTCTTATTTGAGTATTTGCACACCATTACCTTTACAACTCTCTCGGACCCTAGATGAATTTAGCTATTATTTTATGTCCGTTTTGGTCATATAGCTCTGCTCTTATTTGAGTATTTGCACACCATTACCTTTACAACTTTTGACTTTGGGCGTTCCTGTTGAAGGTAAATCCAGAAAACCGCTTCGGACGAAACTATTTTATATGATTTTTTTTATTTTCAACAGCTTTCTGGTCTTTTCCCTGTGAGCAAAACAAAATCAGGAAAATTTACATTTTAATTTCAGTATTTTGTGATTTTGCATTTTTACAGATAAAGATTTATAAGCAAGAGAAAAGCTACATAAATGTACAGAGAGGCCATTATACAAACCAGAACCTAGATGAGAATCAACTACTTTCAAAAACAAATTAGTTATTGAAATCCTATTTATTTTGATACGGGAACTATAAGTAATCTGGTAAGTTCATTATCACTATATTTCAAAATCCTTCCAGTTTAATTAGATTTTTTTTCTATTCTTTGTAGATTTGAACGACGTTACTATGATGTGACCAATCGTCATATAACTTGTTACGATTCAATATTTCAAGTGTCATCGTTGAAAATGACACAAGCAACAGTAATTAAACAATTCAAGGTGAACTAAGTCATTGTTTTCAATTGCATAAGGCACGCAGGAAAGACATTACGACACATTACCGAACGCCATATTTTCAATTACACAAGCTAAATAGAATAGTACTGCCGATTATATAGGCGTCTGTGAATAAATTAAATTCCTATCTTGTCTGATGTAAAGACGACAACCTTCGAACATTTAGATGATTTTACACTCTGATTTCAAATAATTTAAATTAGTTAAAACTACCAAGACCTACATATTTGAATATATGCTAATCATGAAACAGCAGAAATCTTTAAAAAATAAATAAGTATAAATAATACTCGTAATATATGAACATTTCATGATCTGTATAACTTATCACCAGTTGTACTCGCAAGATTTTTGTGAAAACCTACTGGCTTTTATAGAATTTGTTCTACATATGATATATTTGCAGACTTCAAATTATATTGTGAAGAAAACAAACTAGGTTCACCAAATAACCGACGTCTGACATTCAAAAATCAATGAAGTCTTCAATTTCTCATGAAAACGCAATACATGTTGCTGATGTAACGTTTCATATAAGTCATTGCTATGATTGTTCTTGAAATTACAAGTTTTATATGCTTTTAATATCTTAAGATTGTATTGATAATTTAAATTTTTGATATTGGTACTTTTCGAGATTAACGGTCCGTTGAAGTTGGTCTATATTGTCAACCAACAAATGATTGTGCCTTTTCAAGGAAGTCGCTGTAGATGAAATTAGCGCTTGAGAAATAGCTATGACTTGTTTACATCATGCATAGATTCTGAATTATTATGTTGCTCATTAAAAAAAATGCACGTATTTAAAAACTAAAATCATTATGTTCGCAATAAAGTTTTTTGTTCAAACGACCTTTGGTGTGTACTGATATAGGGGAAAGTTCAGTTGTGAGCAGACCTTGTTGATTTTCGTACAATCATTGATATCTAGCAGCTCGTTTTCATTGATAGAATTTAAATTAATTTAGATTTTATATAATTATTTAAAACTCGAACATCAAATAATTTATCCAATTAAAGTTGTAAGTAATCAATTGTACTGCCTTAAATTCTTGTACAATTTTGCAAAATATTTGACTAATCTTTTTTCATAAACGAATGAAGAGCTATATATGAACTTTTGGGGCCCTTTATAGCTTGTTGTTCGGTGTGAGCCAAGGCTCCGTGTTGAAGGCCGTACATTGACCTATAATGGTTTACTTTTATAAATTGTTATTTGGATGGAGAGTTGTCTCATTGGCACTCACACCACATCTTCCTATATCTATTCGTGCTCATCAGAATGCCAAACGACGATTGGTTAACACGTCCTTGGTTTATACCACTAGATAAAGGGTTTATTAAATAAGGAGATGTGGTGTGAGTGCCAATGTCTGACAATGAGACAACTATCCACCAGAGACCAAAGACGTGGATGTAAACAAATAAATGGCACTGTACAACATTTAACAATGAGCAAAACCAATCCCGCACAGTAACCTTTAAAAGGTCCCGACATGAAGCAGTTAAACATGTTGATGCTTTTCACTCATATTGACAAAATTGGCTTTGAAAACACACAACTGCTTAACTCGCTGTTAGGCAATGACTAGTTAATATTGTCTTAATTAGTCTCCAAACAGTATGGAGGGTTAAATAGCAATGATGCAACAATTACGCTATGCATGTATGCCTTTGAAAAAAAGTTTCGTTACAATAAGTTTACTTTAAGAGAAGTTTAAAGAATTAATTAAAGCAAGGCGACATTGTAACAGATAGATAAAAAACAAATGGCAAGTATCATCTTTTGTTTCGGCATTTCCTGACATTTGTTAACAGTAAAGCCTATGGAATCTGAAGACTTTACATCAAGCAGATTAGATATACTTTCCGGATGTAGGGTTTCTGATTTTTCATTACAATTGAGCATTAAACGGTTATGTCTGAACTAACCTTCACTATAACTTTGTGTTTATTGTTTTATGACCATACAAACCATTGGAGAGAACGACTGTCAACACAATACATGTAAATAGATAGCAAGTTAGTACTATTGTAACAAAGAACTAGAACTAGTTTTACGAACAGGTGCGCGGTATAAAGCTTCTCATTTTTCCCATATCCCATAATGGGAATGTCTGCTTACGTCATTTTTGTGCAGTTTGCGCCCTTTTCATTTAAAGTATTAATATTTGATATTTTACAAAAGGTTTTATTACATATCAGTGAATAAATCAACAATTGTCTCGAATGGAATTTGCTTTACATTCCTATTTTGATGTAACATTTTAAGGTTTTATATTTCTTTAAATACGAATCAAAATGCAAAATAGAATAATGTTTATGCATATTTTATTCATAATATGTGTTTGGTTCGAGATGTGTTTTTACTTCGAACATAGAATGGTCAGAGTAGCCGGAATAATGCAAAGCCAAGGAATAGGACAACTGTTGAACAAAAAGAAGAAGTCAATTAAGCTGTACAATGTTACATCTTAGTTCACTGCGGCTTTTAGTTGGGTAACTTCATGTTGTCCAATGTTACATCTTAGTTCACTGCGGCTTTTAGTTGGGTAACTTCATGTTGTCCAATGTTACATCTTAGTTCACTGCGGCTTTTAGTTGGGTAACTTCATGTTGTCCAATGTTACATCTTAGTTCACTGCGGCTTTTAGTTGGGTAACTTCATGTTGTCCAATGTTACATCTTAGTTCACTGCGGCTTTTAGTTGGGTAACTTCATGTTGTCCAATGTTACATCTTAGTTCACTGCGGCTTTTAGTTGGGTAACTTCATGTTGTCCAATGTTACATCTTAGTTCACTGCGGCTTTTAGTTGGGTAACTTCATGTTGTCCAATGTTACATCTTAGTTCACTGCGGCTTTTAGTTGGGTAACTTCATGTTGTCCAATGTTACATCTTAGTTCACTGCGGCTTTTAGTTGGGTAACTTCATGTTGTCCAATGTTAGTTTTCTATGTAGTGTTTTGTGAACTGTTGTTCGTCTTTTCGTTTTGATTCTTTTGGTTATGGTGTTGTTTGTTTTTCTTCTACTGTTGGTTTCTGATTGCAACCTTGATATATTGTTCCCTTTTTCAGATTGCCAATCACAGTGACAGTCATGAAACATTTTTCCTTCAGCCAAAAATTTAAAGGAGGTAAATCTTACTGTCAACTTTTAAGGAAAAAGATGATTTCGTAAACTCATACGACGATGACAAACTGACAACGCCATGTCAAAAATATAAAAACCACCAAAAGACAAACAACAGTCCACAAAACACAACATAGAAAACTAAAGACTGAGCAACACGAACCCAACCCAAAACTGGTTCCCGAATTTTATATCGTTTGTGGTGTTTGGGCAATTTGTATAAATAACTCTGGTTGTTAATTAACCTTATTTTTTCTTCATCTTTCTGAGAGGATTCAATATATGAATCTTTATTGACAGACTTTATTTCAACATAAAAGACTATTATGCTAGTGTGTAATGTTACCTAATAGTATTAACTAACAATATACCATCGTCTTTTTTCCCAGGTTAACGGGCCCATCTGTATCTTTAATAAATCACAAATGAATGACTCAGTGTCCAAGTTCTACAATTTAATTAATTTGAAGTGTTATAATGATAAGTTTACTTTAAACACCTGTCCTTGTAACTTATAAGGTATTTTAATAATGTCAGAATTCTTTTCAAGTTTGTCGTAATTTCTGTCGTTAAGATGAGTAAAACAGATAAAGTAGAAAATTATCAACTGTTGTTGTTATTGTTTAATAAAGAACCTTGCAATTTGACTACTTTAAAACTTAGATATTATCATTAAGCATTTTAGCTACAAAGATCAAAAGCTATGTCATCGAAACGTTTATCTGACAGGTAGATCAGCATAATCCATCAAAGGCAGGCATTTTCGTTATACGGTTTCCAAAAAGAATTTTTTCATGTTTTGGGTTCCAAAAGAAAAACATAAAGAGTAATTTGTCTGACCAATTCTATTTAGAATAATTATCTTCGTATACATAACTGCAAAATTAGATGGCATTCAGAGTTAAAGGCAAATTAGTTTTTATATTCATTGCTTTCGGTTCGAAATGTGCTATTGCTTAAACTTTGCGCAAAGAATGATGAGACCAGAACAATGCAAAGCCAAACATTTTGTCTTACTGACATTTACATCTACACATCTTTTTATTCATATCATGATCAAAAACTCATAAAAATGTGTTTAGAAGCATTTATGTAAGGCAATTTATATGCATTTGTTTACTTTAGCTTCTATAGGCTTCTGGATATTAGGTTACTAGAAATCAATCAAATACTCTGGTTAGTATATGTATATAACATTACATTAGGGCAAAGCAATATATTTTCATTTAATTTGTCAGAAGGCAAATATTTTATAAGCTCAGTAAAATTCAGTTTTTGTGACGATTCAAAAGAAATGTGTCTCTCGCTCGGTGGTGAGCTTACCCTCAAACTGACTAGGTCAACAATGAAATATAATTCTTTATGTGAAGCGCCAAGTAATTCAAATATAATATAAAACATTTAGAAATTTCTTCAAATCTTAAACCTTTAAATCAATAAAAATAAGTTTAAGATCTGATCTTCTGTATCACGGTTGATCCTTGCATATCAATTTTATAGCATATTTGAGAAAAAAGTACACACATTACAAAGAGAACTGTTTAGCTTTTTCTTCGCGGGTGGTGGACCATATTTTTAGATAAATCTAACATATATTGGACAAGAAATCTTTTTCTCGTGACAAAGTTTACAAAACTGTGCCTTGATATTAATTTTGTTGTACGGGAAAGAAAATGCTATCATTTTCACAAACAAACATTTTTTTTATGTTTTACACATCTTTGATGCTTTCACAATCAACATATCTTTAAGTAAATGGGTGTTTAATTTGAAAAATTGAAACAAACAATATTTAGTACGTCATAATTTCAGCTCAAAAGCACTAATGGTAATTTATTTGATATTCGAAACGATCAGAAACCTTCAAATTTTGACCTCTTGTAATTAAACGGTGAATTCTTGCACATTAAAGGAGTATCATTTCCAAAAATTGGCAAAGAACATGTTAAATGTATAAAAGGTTATATATTAACCCAAGGCAAGTGCAGTTTTAGTAATTTGAGAATCTCTTATCGTTAGATAGATTCCAATCAGTAGAATTGAGTGACCGTTAGTGTGGCGCCTCAATACAAAGTTGTTGTCCAAAAAATAGAACGCACAGAAAAACATGGGAATGCGTGATCCCTTTATTTATGACTAATATTTATGTGACTGTATTCACAGTTATTACTTAAACTAATAGAAAATAAGGTGAGGAGAAAGAGTTGCAAATTCCAGACTTATCCCGTGCAATGCCAAAAAATGACAAACCTGGTCCGGATTATCTGCAAATCGTATACTGTTCGGTCATCAGTGAACGGAAGAGTATTTACTCCGGTGGATAGTTGTCTCGTTGGCAATCATACCACATCTCCTTTTATCTATATCAAACAAAATGTCAGTGAAGATAAAAAGTGTTAAAGATTGATAGTACAACTGACGCAAATACTAAAAATTCACGACCATTTTCTTATTGTATTGCTGGGTTGCTGATTCAAAAATAATACAACCCTGCAAACGTGTCATTGATTCGTAGGAATTAAAGCTTTGTAACTTTTCCGTCTTCGCTATGATTTTGTCTTGGGGTATTTAAATTACAATTGATTATGATGTGCAAAATTTTTGTATTGACTACAGAATACGATCGAAAATATAAAAGATGTAATTTAATTTTCAAACATCGAAAACCGGCCAATATTGGTTTTCAACGGTGATACCACTAAGCAGGAATTCAAAAACAGCTGATACTTGTAGGTAGAAGAAAACTCCATGACTAATAGAAATACTAGTAGCATTTAGTTATTTACATCTTTGTCCTTAAAGTTGGGTCTTTGTTTAATAGTTAACTCATTGACAATCATATCATATCTTCATATTTTTATGTAGATCTCAAACTATGAAGTATATAAATATATCGTAATATATAAAAAGTCTTCCATTGATCAGGACACCAGCTTTCGGTCTCGTTTTCTTGTCCCATAAAACCATAGAACAAAGAGTGATGAAGATCATATAGCCAAAAATATTTTATTACTTTCCCAATTACTTTTGAAGTTAGATATGACACAGCGCTACCATTACAGGTCATATTTTTCTTTTTGAGACTCATGTATAGGTGAAAGATGAAATGAAAATAAACTGAGTGTAATTTGATAGTCACGGGTTACCGAACCTTTTAGGACAGCCAATTGACTTAAAAGTAAACGAAGTTACTTTGTATGTCATAAATTACAATAACTGTGTTCGAAATCACATATCATATCTTCTTTGAATGGTTTTTCGTTTAATTGCTCTGAAATGTCGGTCATTTAATGTCAGAAAGTCCATTTTATTATATAAAATCATATTTCAACTTTTTTTAGAACTATATTATGGTTTTAACCATACGGTCTTTCCGCGATCTGTAATAATTTCAATATTTTTCACTAAAACCTCAAAAACACATCTTCATGTCGAAATGTATCTGTGTTACCATAGGTGTATAAACAGATTTGGGTTTTTGCATCTATGGTGTTACAAATATCTATCCGGAATTTTATAGCTTATATAACCGTAATATTGTAAAGCTTACCGAAGTATGGATATTGTTTCGAGGTCTTCTACCGTTTTATTTGGACGCAATAACTCGACTACTTCTTCTGAAAGGTTAAGTTCCTGACAAAAATCATCTGTCAGTTGAAGATTAAATTTCACAGACCTGATAAAATTGAGAATGGAAATGGGGAATGTGTCAAAGAGACAACAACCCGACCAAAGAGCAGAAAACAGCCCAAGGCCACCAATGGGTCTTTAACACAACGAGAAAATCATGCTTCCTAGTTTTTCACCAACGACTATCATTTAATGTGATCTTAAAACGATTCAAGGATAATCTATAAGTAATCCATAGCCCTTCCCGAAAAATAAAAGTAATAGTGTTTATGGGACAACCAGGGGGCACGGAGATTTTTTTCAGTCCGAATATTAATTTTCCCTGTGGCTAGCGCGGCTTTCACTTTTGTACGCATTTATATACTGGGACAACATTAGTTGTGCAGATTTTTTCAGTTCGTTCCAGGTCAGATTATTCATTTCCAAAATACTCCTTCCGACTCACCGCACAGAATCTCAAATGGTCGTCCCCTTATGATATCAAATGGTCGTCCCCTTATGTTATCAAATGGTCGTCCAAAGTGCAACAATTAAGAAATCGTAAGTTTTAAATATAAACATACAAAATGGCTTGAAAGTCAAAAGTAGTTGAAGAATGTTCGATGATAATCAGTTGGTTTACGTTAAGGGTGAAGCAATTCCTGCGCATTCGCGAAGAGAACAAGATGGTCTAAAAAGTACTAAAACCTGGAGTGGAGCAGATACATTGATGGTAAGCAGAAAGTAAAGGACATAATGAGTGAAGTAATGAATTAACAAGTGTCCTCCTTATATAGGTCATTACTCGTTTTTTAGCATCATCCTAACACGTGCCTTGGATTTAACGTCCCAAATTAACCGGATGTGGTTGTGCATATTTACATCACAAACAGGCAAACAAATACTCATTTAGCATTGATTTTACTAACGGACAGTATAAATCCAGATAGCCATAATTATGTCTATAGCACATCTACCATTATGGAATCATTTTGAATCAGTGATAGGTGGAATTGATTCAATGATTTTCTAATCCCGACTGGTAAAATATGATTATTCAATGACATTCCCACAGCAGAAATAAACAGATGACAGTTCAATCGAGTAAAAATCAAAAGCAAAACCTTTTCGTAATAAAGATGGAAAGGAAGCAACATAACACGATGATGAATATTTATTTTCACTACTTAAAGTTCGTGTGTCTTGGTGTTTGTTTGCTTATCTTGGAAGTAAGTAAATATAAGTATTATGTATACACAGTATGACATAATGATTGAAAATATCTATTAAAATTAATCATTGATGAAGATTACCGACCAGCCACAATTCAGACGCGCTCAACTCAATGTTCATTTGACTGTATAAATTTCATTTTAGTTTAGATCTGAGAAATAGGTCTGTGACATATAGATCTGTGGCATATAGATGTGTGGCATAAAGATCTGTTACATATAGAATTGTGACATATAGATTTGTAACATGTAGATTTTGATCTGTGGCATATTGATTTGAAACATAAAGATGTGTGACATATAAATTTGTGACATAAAGATTTGTGAAATATAGTTATGTGAAATAGGTCTGTTACATATAGATTTGTGACATATAGATTTGAAACATATAGATTTGTGACATATAGATTTGAAACATATAGATTTGTGACATATAGATTTGTGACATAGAGATCTCTGACATAAAGATTTGTAACATATAGATTTGTGACATAAGATTTGTGACATAACGATTTGTGACATATAGATTTGTGACATAAAGATTTGTGAAATATAGTTATATGAAATAGGTCTGTTACATATAGGTTTGTGATATAGATTTGTGACATAAAAAATTGCGAAATATAGTTCAGTGAAATAGGTCTGTAACATATAGATCTGAAACATATAGATTTGTGAAAAATAGATTTGTGACATATAGATCTGTGACATATAGATTTGTGACATAGAGATTTGTGACATAAGATTTGTGACATAAAGATTTGTGACATTTAGATATGTGACATAAAGATTTTTAAAATATAGTTTTATGAAATAGGTCTGTTACAAATTGGTCTGTGAGATAGATTTGTGACATAACAAATTGCGTAATATAGTTAACTGAAATAGGTCTGTAACATATAGATCTGAAACATATAGATTTGTGAAATATAGATTTGTGACATATAGATCTGCGACATATAGATTTGTGACATAAAGATTTGGGAAATAAAGCTTTGTGAAATAGGTCTGTTATATATAGATCTAAGGCGAAGAACTGTAACATAAAGACATGTAAATAGATCTATGAAATGTATAGGTCTGTAACATATGAATCTGTAAAATAGATCTGTGACATATAGTTCTTTGACATTTAGTTTTGTGCCATATAGATCTGTGGCATGTAGATTTGTGAAATACAGTTATGTGAATTAGGTCTTTAATAGATCTAGATAGATCTGTGATATAGTTCTTTGACATTTGAGAAATAATTGTGACATATGAATCTGTGAAATAGGTGTGTGACATATGAATCTGTGAAATAGGTATAGGACATATGAATCTGTGAAAAAGGTCTATGACATATGAATCTGTGAAAAAGGTGTGTGACATATGAATCTGTGGAATAGGTCTGGTACATTAAGTTCTGTGACATATAGATTTTGGACATATAGTTATGTAATACTAATTTCTGTGAAATAGATCTGTGACATATGTATCTGTGAAATAGGTTGGTGACATATGTATCTGTGACATATATATTTGTTTCATATAGTTCTGTGACATATATTTCTGCGAACTATGCCTGTAACATATAGTTATGTGAAATAGATCTGTGAAATAGGTCTTTGATCGATAATTCTGTGACATATAGACATGAGAAATACTTCCGTGACATATAGATCTGTGAAAAAGATCGTGACATATTGATCTGTGACATAGATATATGACATATAGATCTGTGACATAAGTAGGTGACATAAAGACCAGTAAATAGTTCAGTGAAATCCGTATATGATATATAGTTAATTCATCATGCAACAAAGTCGTCATCATACAAACACTAGTATGAAGCGTATGTATACATGTTCGAGTTTATAACTTATATAATTATGAACAATATGAAGGTATGGGATGTACGACAATTAGACAGAAAGCTAAAGACAAATAAAAACAATATTTAGAGGCCAACATACGTGTTCAACAGCAGTCATATTTCTACAATATGAAGAGCTATTAAAATATCTCTGAGTTTAGAAAAAGTATAAAGAAATCTAACAGGGACTACACAAGATATCCAATCAAAACCAAAATCACTAATAGAATAAAAACCAACATTAAATCCTTGTTTCAAACAATAAAGTACGCTGCACTAAACTCTTTTTCCAATTCGATCTGAAAAGGTAATGCAATAAATATTATGAAATTTATTTTTTATTATCTATTTGGCAGATCATAATGACCAAAATCTTCAGATATCATACAAAATTTACATCAATAAAGGTATAAATCCTAACGAGAAATACATCAGTCGAATATTTGATCATAATATCGGCTTTTGATCTGTGCAATTAAGTCGTTAATTTGTAAAAGTGCATTAGAACTTATTTACATTTTTTATCAATATATGCTTAAAAATAAAAAAAAATAGGGAAAATAGTATAATATGTGCATCATTTTGCCATGTTTATTTGCAAAAGAAAATTATAAATGACTTTGTAATTGGTTTATTATTTCGTCGGGTTTCTACGTAAACTACTTACATACGATCATATCTACAAAATAATCATAAGGTAGTAGAAAATTCTCCTCAGCAGAAATGTCAGTTATTAGAAACACTACAAGAAAGTATTTATAGTTCCATTTATCTAGCCTTGGCATTAGAACAGATATTTAGATCTCATATGAATATTTTATTTAAAATACAGATTGGCACTAATATGCTGTTTGATTTTCAGTTTTGACAGCAGCTTAATATATTTGCAAGAAATAGTCATATATACACAGATGGATCGACATACGGAGGAAATCTAGTTATCCTCTACTTTTGAGCGGTGATATCTATGTTGCAACGTTCAATAAAATTCACGATGTTACTGTTACCATGGTCAAAGCTAACAAAATATAAACTCAAAATGACGGAAATGGAACACACCATCGAGGATAAGACAATTGATGGCAAAGAAGAAAAGCCGTCCTTTCTTACAGGTCTTGATTTGAACATTTATATTTCAAGTCCATGAACAGATTACGGTTACTATTACGCTAAGTAAATTCGTGAATTTGAGTGTGCTTTGGTTGTATTTCATTCTACAAATATTTTGCCATTAATACATCGAAGGAGATTTGTGCGTACAATATGAATAAAATATGGTCATTCGATAAAAAAAAATCATTTGCAAGCAAATGACTCAACTCTGCAGTAGACGATATTCTGTATTATGACTATTCTTGCAAAAATCCACGTAGCATTCAGATAATTTAAATCTTTCGTACAAAGCTGAATTTTCAAGATTATCACGTTTCTTTAAATATAAAAAGCACCGGGTTTACAACATAAAACAATTACAAATCCCAAGAACTGTAAATCAAACACATACCAACTTGTTTTCTAATCCTATTGGTAAATTTACACAGCAAATATTTAAGCTCAAATTCCGTCATAATCAATCGAATAAATGTATCGTTTACTTTTTTCAAGCGTTCATTAGTCAGTAATGTTTTGGGTAGAGAATTAGAATGATTTATTGTGAGAGGTTTTATGTAAATTAGTAGTATTGACTTAAAATCTGAGTACTTCTGTATGTGTGTCACTACTTCATGTTCAAGTGTACAGTAACCAGATAAATGAAATGACTTAGGAAAAAATAGTTTTACTATACTCACTGTGGTGATTAAGAAAAACATGACAAAAACTTGCAGATAAACTACAAAAATATTGTATTTCTTTTGAAATCGTGTCTTGTAAAAAATGTTGAGGTAAAGAAGAAGGTCGTCCTTCGTCGATGTACTGTTAAATAACTTTTTAAAATATGAAATAAAATACGCTACAGAAGTATTAGGTAATGTTAGTTTTTAGCTATGGAGACTGTTAGTCAATTATACTGGTAGCCACAAAATACTTAGTACAGCATTCTCATTAAATCAGGAATTTCGAGTCTGTTCCAAATTCATGAATAAGCAGGCTGTAAATAAGCTCATCATATAAACCAGGATTGTAATTTATCGTTAAGCATATTGTATGGTCAAATTGCCATTGATGATTTACAACAGTGATCTTATACAAGTTCACCCTTTTCAATATTTTAGTCCTAAATCAGAATATCAAAAATAGCAGAGGTATCAACCCAGTGCTGTAAAAAATGAAAACAACACGTTGTAAATTTCATGCGTCCGAAGCGTTTTTCTGGATTTACCTTCATCAGGAACGCTCAAAGCCGAATATTTGAAAGCCATGGATGAATAAGAGTCGAAACAGTTGAAGACCTATATTACCAAAAAGGACCTAAATAAATAGCCAAATCCATCTAAAGTCAACTTTGATGAGGGAATTGAAACCTTAGTTTCTTATAATTTCAAAATTTATTAACGGACATATAAGAGACATATGAAAAAAACTATTGACTGAGAACAAATAAATATAAATCATATGGCCGAATCAATCAAATTATAACTCAAATGGCCGAATCAATCAAATTATAACTCAAAAAATATTTTTCCTTAAATCAAAATTACATTCGATATTTTAATATTTTACAATCTGATTAAATTCTGATCCATATTAACTCGCGTGCTCATATGAGTATAACGAAATCAGAGAACTATATTTTAATTAGATTGAATATTTTAGGACTGTACATTGAAATCTCTGTGACACAAATTATCTTGTATCATGTCTCTTTTTAGTACCAAAGTTCAAGAAACAAGCATCACTTTTGAAGGGGTAATTATACTTATCCGTAACTGATGTGTCGGAAGAACTGTCAAACAAGGTGACTATTCTATTATTCCTTTGAAATCTGTTGGATTCTTCAATGCCACTGTGTTAAGGGTAGAGATATAAACTTGTCAAAACATAAAAAAAAATGCAATGTCATGAGAGAAACATGGGCCTTGACTGTCGTGTTATCTGGTTGAGAATTATTCTCGATGACTTTTTGTGCTGTGTCAAGTAGAGGGCTGTAAATAACGTAGATTATTACTTCTTCGAGCTTATGTAGTGTATTTAACTTGTGTTTTTTTTATCTTTATATCTCGTAGTGTTATTACACATTGTGTATTCAAGATAGTTTTGACGTTACGTTAGACATTAAAACTAAATTTTCGGTTGGTTACATGCACAGAAACATCCGAGACAGAGGTCATATTATATCAATTGAGCTTCTTTTTATTTTTTATTCAATCGTCTTCAAATAATATTTTAGCTGTTACCTGTATAGAGACGGGTAGATATTCTTGTATACATCGAAAAGAACGAAAACGTACTAAATGAGGTAAGAATAGAGTTTGTGAGGAATCAATTTTTATTGTATTATTATATTTTCAAAATGACAGACACGATTTTATCAAAACTTAAGAAGACAAATACAAGTCGTCGATGAATGATGACAACAGAAGATGGCATATTGTTAATACTTATTTATCATATACTTAGCATCAATATGATAGTTTTTGCATATCATGTGTAACTAGCGAAAGTAAACTAACTAGCCATAAATTTACAACAAGGCTAATATTAAATATCAGACATGTGTGACGTCACGTGCTCGGGCTGATATGAGCTAGGTTATGGGGTTATCAGCCTGGTGTGTTCGTACATCGGTAGTGTATGATAAAAAGATTAATACATGTCCTTTTCAGTACAGGTCCGGGTATCATCCCTAGGCTCATATCAGCCTTCGACTAACATCTCGGGGAGACATGGGGTATCGGTATGATACCCGGGCCGATAGTGAAAAGGCTATGTATTAATATGTATACGTTGTGTATATTATAGACAATAACTTAGTTGGCTACTTTAAAATCTTTGTTGTTTGTGGCCACGTTTTTTTTTCCTCATTGAATTCTTCTATTACATTACTGCAATATAGACTCACTTTCTGATTGCCAATGAGACAACTATCCACCAAAGGAAGTGGATGTAAGCAATTATAGATAACCGTACAGCCTTCAACAACCGTAAAATCGACTATAAAAGGACAAGACATGAAAAATATTAAACATTTCAATTGAGAAAACTAACGGCCTAATTTATAACAAAACAATTTTTGAAAAAAAACGAATATGACAGACATGAACCAACGACAATCACTGAACTACAGGCTCCTGACTTGGAATAGGCACATAAAGAATGTGGTAGGGTTAGACATGTTTGAAGGCGCCAACCCTCTCGTAACCTGGGACAGTGGTGTAACGGCACAACACAGGAACAAACTATACAAAATAATAAACGAAAAACAAATATGAGAAACAGCAAAAAACGACAACCACTCAATTACAGGCTCCCGACTTGGGACAGGCACATAGTTCATGCATATGATACGTTTAGGTTTCCGTAAAATTTGACAATGCAGAAGAAATAAATGCATATATACTTCCATTTATTAATACAGAAACGATGATTGTTGGAATGACTTCTACTATGATCGAATTTTGTGTAGCCACTTTAATACTTATACAGGGGCGGATCCAGAATTCGAGGAAAAGGTGTAATTGTGAAAATAGCACCGACCGTAGAGAGATGATTTTCAGGAAGGTTTTATGCCGCAAAATATTTTTTCACGATCAACACGGACACGGAAAGTATGCACTCTACGCCCCATATGAATACGCCACTGTTATATTGCTTCCGCTTTTACCGAGACGTTGGGTTATAAATTGTATTTTGACTATTAAGCTGACACAGCATCTTGAAAACTTGGTTTGACGAATCAGAAAGGAAAAAAATAAGCCAATGTATTGAAAAACACTATTTTACGCCAAATGGTCAGTATCATAATCTTCCATTATCTGTGTATTTTTTGTGTATAATTATTTGTATTAGCAACGATTGAAATTGTTTACACTATCAAACTGTTCTTTGTATTAAGATTAACATTTTTTTAGGTCTGAAGATTTGGGTGTAACCAAATTAAGGATAACAAAGAGCTGTTCTTCATTGAATGTAAATATCCGTCTTTTGTATGGTAATAGAAGCAATTGATATGAATAGTGTTATGAACATAGTAATGATTGTGTGATTTACAAGTCACAAATATTTAATCAGTACTTATAAAGATACTGTATCTTTCGATTGTTTAACAAGTTGAAAATTGATCATTAAATGTCAATAATTGACAGTGTAGAATTACATTCCGACCAAATAACCAGCTAGTTATTTACAATCCTGGATGTGTTTTAAAAATCCCCTGAAATATCTTTGCATGTACGTACCTTAAGAAAGATGATGATATCAGTTCTATATATACATTGTTGTTTATGGTTGCTCCAGAAAATTTTCAAAGGGAGGGTTCTATTGCGTTCCACTTGAGAAAAGGGTGTTTCAGTCCAAAATCCACGGAAAGGGGACCAAACCTCCTAAACACCTCTGGACCTGCCAATGTATAGCTTAAGAATGTAAGCTTGTGAGAAGTCTATTCTCTACTGTGATAGCTTGCTGTTCGGACAAGAATGGAATCTGTTTTAAATGTAGTTGTTTTATTTCTATTTTTGTGCAAAAAACGTTTATTTTATAGAAATTCAGTGAAAATTAAAAGCGTCAAATGATAGCTTATTGTACGCTGATTCCAAAATATATGGTTTCTATACATTTTTTTAAATAAGGGAGATAATTTGTCACTTCCGGTTTGAAAAATGTTACTTCCGGTATAATTTGAATGTTTACTTGACACTGATTCGAAAAATATATGGTTCTATATGCTTTTATATTAAATAAGTACAAAAAATAGCTACTTCCGGTTTACACATGGTCACTTCCGGTTGGATTTTCCACGGTCAAATGGCTTGCAACCTAATGCAAAAAGTCCCATGGCTTTATCATGTATACATATCAGGTAAAAGCAAAGGTCAAAATCTAGAACGTCAATTTTACCTATGACCTTGAGCTCAATTTCAAGGTCATAAACCAAGGGCTTCAAATCAAAAGACTATAGGTCTTTATTATATATGGTTAATGAGTTATATCACTATATGCTTAACTTTTAATAAAAGAGGGGAGAAAACTCCAATTTAATGTTAGCATACCTTTTAACCAAAATTTGGAAAGACCTAATAAAAAAAGTTCAGTTAGTATGCGTCTTCATTACGACTGAGCGCATTTATCATATCATTCGATATGTTGTGATATCTCTTCAGGTGAACACAGATTCTCAAGGAAAACATCCATCTCAAGCTCACTAGTTGACGAAATAAGCAAAATACATGCAAAGGAAAGGAGGTTGAAATAGAGGTCTTGCCAAAACGAATATTATACCAAAAATAGCAGAAGAAAGGGGACTTTTCTTTTTTTAAACCTTTATCCCAAACGCAGTGTATATGATATTTTTCTTTTTGTCTCATCAAAGCGAAATTATCCGTCTATAAAAAGGTTATCAGTCTGGATAATGGAAGTGAACCTACGGTTAATTATCTTCAAACGCAATAATGTTTTCATCCCACTTGCTTTTAACACGCATGTTGTTAAATTTTGGAGTAAGGGAGGTAATTCAGTTTGATTCTTTTCATCTTATTTTTGACATAAATTATTATTCAGTGATGGGCTACAAATTTTATATAAAAAAAATCACCTGTATATCTGAATATAAAAAGCTCGGGGAGTGGGGGGGCGCACTTCAATACTTAATTGATAGGGGTGCCGCTGGGATTCTGTTACCCCACCCTTTTCATATAATTTAGATTTTAAAAATGTATACCTTTTCATATATTGCGTAGGTAAAAATGTTACCTTTTCCCATATTGTTTGGGTTTCATGTGTAATGTAAAAGTGGAATACCAAAGTGCCAAAAGAGAGAAAATTGGTTGATAAAACACAGCCGGGAACACCAAGAAAGATGACAGACGAAGAAGTTATGGGAACTTTATTGACCTTATCATATATTTCTGATAGTTTTCCCGACCTATTCACATATTTTCAAGCTTGAAAAGGTGACCTATTCCAGCGGCACGTCCTATCACCTTGTATATAGGAAGTGCCCCCAACCCCGAGATAAAAAGAAAGAGATATGGTATGATTGCCAATGAGACAACTATCCATCAGAGTCCAAATGACATGTGTGTGCAAGCATCTCATGGTAACCGTACGGCTTTCAACAATGAGCAAAGACCCATGTATAATGTCAATTATCAAAGGCTCCGACATGAAAAAATGAGAAACAATTCAAACGAGAAATTGGTCATAAATGCATTTGGAAGTTTCGAAATATAAACGTTTAAGTTAACATCTAAGGCAAACAAATTTTTTAAACACAATTCAAGACTGATTTTTGAACAGACACATGTTTGAATTAAAATTCTAGAATGAAATAAGTTTCTCTTCACGCGCCGAATGTGGGAGATATTCGTTCTTTATAGGCGTGAAATTTATTCCATGGGCATACACGGCATTATTCTATAACGAATTCACTTTTGCTCCATTTAATATAAGTCAGTAATGGTGCAGAATAATCCTAGCCTAGTTGGGAGCCTGGCGATAAGCGGACACAGGGTTACGTAATGTATTCAGTATTGGCATATATATCTTTTTCGATTACTGTGTTTCATCTAACGATATTTGAACAAAATTTTACACGGACAAGAACATGTTTAAAAGTATTAATAACTTCAATTATAGTCAAAAGATTTTTAGAAAAAATCTGCAGCACAGAATCGATACTAAAATTGGGGTCCATGCTCCAAGAATCTGAGAAAAGGTGTAAAAGTTGTTTGAATCAGGTAGTGCAGCGTAGAACCAGTGTTTATACGAACACGAACATGTAGCAAATAAAAGAATTTTGCTTTCTTTGAGAAATATTCATAATACAATGTATTGTTGATACTAAACCCAGTTATGCTGACTAAAATAAGTGTCAAGACCAACCCTGATACGGTCTGACTTTTTTCAATAAGTTGCCTTTCACTATTCAGGTCATTAAGTTCAACACTGGTACATATGTCACTGAAATATTTGTTTTATTGAATATGAAAAATGGTGTGACGACGTTCTGAAAATATTAAGAACAATAAACAACTTGACAGTATTTAAACTTCTTCAACAGTATATATAGTGTACTTATTGTCATATATTGAGTAGTTACATATTTGTACTTTTGTCGTACACTGATAATGATGTAAGTCATAAAACGGCTTTAATACAGAAACTCAATCAATTTAACTTTATATGTAAAGCAACAATTAGTGCTGCTTCGGTTATTTTTGTGATTATATTTGAGGATTTATATAAAAACTGAATTACAAACAATCTTTGTGTATTATGATATGTTAAAATGGCTAAAACTTAAGTCTTAAAAAATACAGAAATTTTAAACCAAAATGCATGCGTTTAAAAAGATCATAAAACGGCCACTGTATTTGCGTTTTAAACCAAATACCAAAGCGATCATTCGACGTTGTTGCTATGATGTGATATACATAACTACATAGACATATCGGTATCCCGATTAGCATATTTTATAGGACTATTGAGAGATTGTCATCCTGAAAGTATACTGAAATTCTGATTACTGAATAACTTAGCAGATTAGTAATTTGGTATAGCACATGATAAACATTGTTATTCCCTGTAACGATCTTAAAACATTGATTTTATATAGATATAAAAATAAGAATTATTATGGTATGATTGCCAATGAGACAACTCTCCACAAGGGACCAAATGACACAGAAATTAACAACTATAGGTTACCGTACGGCCCTCAACAATGAGTAAAACCCATACCGCATAGTCAGCTATAAAAGGCCCCGAAATGACAAATGTAAAACAACTCATACGAGAAAACTGAAGGCCTGATTTATGTACAAAATAATGAACGAAAAACAAGTATGATATACAGCAACAAACGACAACCACTGAATTACAGGTTCCTGACTTGGGACAGGCACATATAGAATGTGGCGGGGTTAAACATGTTAGCGGGCACCCAACCCTCCCCTAACTTGGGACAGTGGTGTAACAGTACAACATAAGAACAAACTATAAAAATCAGTTGAAAAGGGCTTAACTCATCAGATCGATATACGTACAAAGCATAAAAACAAGTAACAAAAACACAGAGTGGAGGTGGCAGGGTACTTATACATTCCCACAACAAAAAGACACTAAGTACAGATCTGAGAGTACTCGCAGTTACTGACTGCTAGTTCAAAATCAATAACAACTAATAAAAAAATCATCTAAGACTAAAATATCAATCAGTACAAATCCAACATCCAATGGATTTAGTGTAAAGACGTCATTAACAGTCAGAGAAAAACATAACCGTGTGCAATGCCAAGATACAGGTATCGACAGATTATAGAGCCATGAATGTGCATATGTATATTAAAAAAATATTAAGTTTGATTTTAATTTACTGATAACAAAATCAATATTAATGACAATAAAAACAATATTCAAAGATCTAATTATAGTGTTGAATTGGTAACCTTTTAGAATAAGTTTATTTAAAGGATCGATAAGTTTACCCGGATCGTATCTAAATTTCCGGGCTCGGTAAACAACATCTCCGTAAAAATTAGAATGTGCTATCCAGTTAAAAATAAGGTAGAACCAAACTTCCAAACCAAATACTTATATCTATGGAAGAATTTAGTAAAGGTTTTAAGTAATTTGTGGTAACGAAACCCCTGACTTAATAATTTACCAGTTATACATAGATTACGTTCATTTAAATCCAAACCGTCACAACATACACGGGCATAGCGAACGAGTTGTGATATGTAAACACCGTATGATGGTGCCAAAGGAACATCACCGTCCAAAAAAGGAAAATTAACAATAGGGAACGAACAATCGTCCCTTTTGTCGTAAATTTTAGTGTAGAGTACTTTCTCGTGTAAAACTAAAATATCTAAATCTAGGAAAGGACAGGTATTAGCGATTATATTTTATTTATTTAAAGTAAGTTCCTTTGGGTAAATTTCGGCAGTATATTTAGAAAATTCTTGATTATTTAACGAAAAAAATATCATCAAGATAACGGTAGTGTTGTTGAATTTATCAATTAAATGCAATTAAGACGGGTCTTTACTGAATTTGGTCATTAACTGTGATTCATTACAGTGTACCGTACAAGAACAAGTCTGTTATTAAAGGGGCGCAATTGGTGCCCATAGGGATACCTACAACATGTCGATATACTTTATTGCCGAAACGTACATAAATATTATCAAGGAGAAAATTAACAGCTTCGATCATCTCAGCACACCTCCAGTAAATATATCTAGCACATTTACCTTACTCATTAGAGAAGAAGGCTTTGAATGGGTTGCAGCAAATATATTTGCATTCAGATTTACCAAACGACCATTAATTAAATAGGAAAACTTTTGTTTGATAAGATTGTCTGGCAGTGTAGTGTAAAGAGTTGAAAAGTCAAAACTGTCAACAGAATCAAAAGGACCATCAAAAGCACGTAATTTATCTAAAACATCCAAAGATTTTTTTACACTCCAAAAATAGTTAATTCCACTATTTTCATATGTTTTATTACAAAAGTTAATAATAAGCTCTTTGATAGTAATTAAGGAACTAGTTAAAAGTACTGAAAGATTAGTTGTAGAACACTTACTAGAGGCCGAGATGAAACGATATTTTACTGGTTTTTGTGTAGTTTAGGTAACCAATACATAGTAGGGTACCACCACCACATTGTTGGCTGCTTTGTCGGCCGGTACAAACACAAACCGCTTTGCGAGTACTTGAAGTGTGTTTCTTATTCTAGAAATAGGCGTATTATAAAAATAAAATGTGGTATGATTGCCAATGAGACAACTCTCCACAAGAGACCAAATGACACAGAAATTAACAACTATAGATCACCGTACGGCCTTCAAAAATGAGTAAAACCCATACCGCATAGTCAGCTATAAAAGGCCCCGCAATGGCAAATGTAAAACATTTCAAACGAGAAAACTAACGGCCTGATTTATGTACAAAATAATGAACGAAAAACAAATATGATATACAGCAATAGAGACAAACACTGAATTACAGGCTCCTGACTTCGGACAGGCACATACAAAATATGGCGGGGTTAAACATGTTAGCGGGCGCCCAACCCTCCTCCTAACCTGGTTCAGTGGTTTAACAGTACATATGAACAAACTATAAGAATATGTTGAAAAGAGCTTAACTCATCAGATAGATACAAAGCACAAAAACAAGTAACAAAAACACAGAGTTGACGTGGCAGGGTACTTATACATCCACACAATAAAAAGACACTAAGTACAGATCTGAGAGTACTCGCAGTTACTGACATCTAGTTCAAAGCCAATAACAACTAATAAAAAAATCATGCATCTAAGACTAAAATATCGATCAGTACAATGGATTTAGTTTAAAGACGTCATTAACAGTAAGAGAAAAACATGACCTTGTGCAATGCCAAGATACAGGTATCGACAGATTGTAGAGCCATGAATGTGCATATGTATATAAAAATAATATTTAGTTTGCTTTTAATTTACTGATAACAAAGTCAATATTAATACCAATAAAAACAATATTCAAAGATCTAATAATATCGTTGAATTGGTAACCTTTTAGAATAAGTTTATTCAAAGGATCGATAAGTTTACCCGGATCGTATCTAAATTTCCGGGCTCGGTAGACATCAGTATTATGTACTCTTTTATTTATTTCTAAATTATTTTCAAAATGTGATATCGGAATATCGACAACATTCATACATTTATTTAAATAAGAATCAAGAGATTTTTTATCAGATTTTTCCCGTTTACACCAATTTTTACAATACGATGAAAGAGCGTCTGTTGTGACCTGATGACATTGTTTCCAATCTATTTTAGATGGAGGACGATATTTCGGTCCTTTTTTCAAAAAGTTTTTAAACTCTTGGTCTTGAACGATATTGAGGTCCCCCGTAATAACATGGCCATAGGGATCAATTCGATGATGTCACAAAAAGAGGAGGGATGATAAGACTATACTTGCCTAGAGCAACACAACGGGTGCCAGTAGTGGAGCAGGACCTGTTTACCCTTTTGGAGCACACGAGTTCAACCGGGTTTCTGAAGGTTTTCGTGTTGCTGAACATTATTCTTCTGTATGGTGTTTTGAGAAAAAAAAACATTTTTTTTGGGGGGACAGGGTGTTGTCTGTGTTTTCTTCTACTTATTAATGGTTTTTATTGTTACTTTGTATATTCTCCCACTATTTGGTCGGCTAATGAAGTAGGTCGGGTTGACCAAAATTCTTATTTAAGAGCACTATTTGTTTACGGCATCACCAATTAAACATTTTTGATTGTCAATACAACGGATGTGTTTTGTGGAACTGGGCTTGCTTACATCTCCGTAGCACATGAGTTCATCGCGGTTTTTATAGAGCTGTTTTTCTTTTGGTCACTCTGTTGTTTGTGAACTAATCGAACATTTCTCTTTTTGCCAGAGATTTATCTTGTTTTTTACTTGTAGTGTGATTGCTCAGTTCTCTCTGTTTTTAGTGAGGTCACACTGACATCAAAAATAACATTTTAATAAGAATAAGAATGAGAATATTTATTGAATCCAATTAAAGGGCCCGTTTCCGAGCATATACATATATATATAGTATTAATTATACAGTAATTTTTAAGAATTTTTAATATGTACTAAAGGATAAACATATATCTTCCTATATATTATATTATATATAATTTATCAATAAGATTAACATTATTTTGAAAGAAATGAAGAGTTTTACTATTTTGACGTATCAATTATCCTAAAAATTGGTACTATAGTTATTCCGTCTGTTTTCCCAATAACTTACGCTGTGAACTGTTA
Organism: Mytilus coruscus; assembly: GCA_017311375.1. NCBI lineage: Eukaryota > Metazoa > Mollusca > Bivalvia > Mytilida > Mytilidae > Mytilus > Mytilus coruscus. The sequence goes on from CM029597.1 coordinate 13,901,707, forward strand.
TGTTGCAAATTCATACATTTCAAAATAATTTGATTCAGATAGAGATTACTTGACTTTGCACTACACATAATAATGCACTTACCTCTAAATCTTCTGAATCTGATCGTTTTGAAACATTTCTTCTTCAAGTTTTGGACATTAAAAACTTCTTCCTTGATGTAGAGAGGTTAAACTAGTATATATAATTTCACGTATCTTCTTCAAAAGTTTTCATTAGTGTTACAGTTGGTGAATTTTGTAAATGATTCACTATCAGTTTATATGATTTTAATCCGCATAACTAGCACTTGGTTGCATAAATATAAATCGCATTACAAAATGTAAAATACTATACCCCGGGTATTACGGAATCGATTATCACCGGGAAAATGCCGGTCAATGTCCCCGGAGGAAATTACCCGTTATTTTGAAGCTGTAGGGTTTAAAGACAGGACATATTTGAATAACTGGTTTTTCTCTCTATTCACCTAACTGTGGAAATCTTTTCTATTTCTCACAGTAGGGTTATTATTTTGAAAGGGATGAATCTTATTTGCATCCTGATAATATGTTTAGTTTCGGGGTTTTATTGGCATTGTGCGAAAATTTAAATATCTTTTCAAAGTCGTAATAATTTGAAATTTTGAAGATATTCATATTCATAAGACCAATAATTTTAATATCATTACAAGAATTAAATAGAATTTTCCTTAAATGGACATTTAGCAGCTGGGTATATTTTGATAACGTTTTGAAATATGAATAATGTGCAGAATGTATATATTATTTTTATTAAAAGAATTTTGTAACCTTGCTTTTTAATATCTAGTTATCATTTTTAAAAGATTTTTACATACAATAACTGTTCAACAAGGTATTTATAGGATCCTGAATTTTATATTTTGACATGAGCTACTAATCTTTAAAGGGATAAGTACTAGGTTAACAATGTAAAGACATGATCATAAGTAAATGATAAACTATGTATGACCTTAGTACACAGTATTTACATTCAGTTTACACTAAATTACATGTATACTAAGGCGACGACCATCCATCCTTTTTGTTGTTTTGTTTGTTTGTTTGTTTGTTGTTTTTTTATTCTTTTTTGTTCGTTTTTTTTTCGGGTGTGGGGAAGGGGGTATCGGATGTTGATTTCAGTCAAACTTCTTGAACCAAAATAAATAATAAAGTGTTCCAGAAGAGAAGTTTCTTAAATAATTTTTTGCTCTTGTATGAAGTTGAAAAATGTTTTTTTTTTTTTTCAAGTAGCCTGGATAAAAATTGCGGGAAGAAAACATTCCCCCCCTCCCTAACACAAACACACACACAAGATGAATGGTCGGTCCGACTAGTTGACCATGCAAATGATCCATCATTTTCAAACAATTATATTATGTTCTTGCGATGTGTTGTAGAAGTCTCAGTTTAACATGATGAGTGTTTCAATACTGTATCAAATATAAGATGAAGTTTACTCGTTTCATATTAAGCTGTCATGCAGGTATTTTTCTGGGACAGTATACACAGGCACTTTTCTCATTTTTTGTATACCTATATATAACACAAGGTACTCAACCAGTTGCATTTTGGTGAAATGACACCCGCCATACGCGGTCTAGAAGTTTTTGTTATTTATCTTTAAAGGTAAATAAAGATTCTGAGACAAGTGCCTTTGATAGTAAATTAAGACTTTTTCATGGACAACATACTTTTTTACTATAATTCTCATGAACAGTTCTTAAGTAAAATTGGACTATTTAATAAATTTAATCAAGCTATTTTCTTGAAGCTAAGGTGTACTTAATTTCCGGAACGCACACATAACTTAACCGATTTGTTCCCGATGTTATAATTATCCTCTCTTTTCCGGTTGAAGAAATGCATGTGCAACATTTTGTAAAATTTCTCGAAAATGTCAATATATCACGACGAAGTTGAAATTGAAGATTTTGAATACGACGAAGACACAGAAACATATTATTATCCTTGCCCTTGTGGCGACAAATTTCAAATAACAAAGGTAAACAGATGGTATTAAAATGAAAACAAGAGAAAGCTGTTTTTTGTTTACATCAACAAGAACTAAGAACACAGATAGCACCGATCTTAACAAGCATTTTCACTAAGTCATTAAAACCTGGCCAAACACCAAAAGACTGGAAACACGCAAATATAGCACCAGCATTTAAAAAGGGTGAACGTCACAAAGCCAAGAAAATTAGGGGTCAGACCTATAATCCGACAGTCCTATAATCCGACAGCCTGATAGTCGGACAGTCCTATAATCTGACAGCTCGATAGTCAGACGCGCGGTCACTTGTCTCTGAAATATATGCCTATATAGACATGGAACGTTTGTAAATTGATATATTTTTTCACACAGAAAATTATCAAATCAGTCAGTATGACGTCTTGTACAGGGCTGCACTGATCCCATACGAACCGGATGAACTTTCGCACCTACACGTTCGCACCCTACACGTTTGGTTTTGTTTCTTTGTGAAACAATGAAAAAAATAAATATTTATAGGAATATACTGACCAAAACTCGATTTTTTTCATTGTTACATTGTATATAATAAATTGACATTCTGAAAACGTTTTTTGTGTTGAGTAAATCTTAAATCATGTTTTGATTAGAGAATTGCTATTATTATATATATTTTCCATTGGAAGTACAGCGATTTATATTGCCATGCAAAAGCAGTGATAAGGTATTATTTTGATGACAGAAAAATTGACGCAATTTATTAAGATTTCATTTCAAATCATGAAATATGAAACATCTTCTGAAAGTGTTATTGCATCTTGAAAATTTGAGATAATGACACTATTCCTTGATTATCAAAACTTATTGCCCTTTTAAGAACAAGGAAAAGATAAACAAAAATATTTATTGCTTCTATGTAATTCAATCTGATGTAGTCGTTTCAAATCTTATGGTTGAACGCCCCTTTTATATGAGAAGACTATATCTAATACATGCGACATATCATATTCAACCACATTATACGTTATACATGCACGTGCATGCGCATATACAAAATGTATGTAAACAGACATTCTTGTTATCAACATTGACATGATGAATATATTAATTAAGGTACCAATTGATTTTTATGGAGGTTGGGGCTAGGATGAAAAATTTTGTCCTGTATTTTTTCTAGTTGTAATATCTGTCCTGCCTTTTTATTTTTCACTCTATTCGGTCCTACCTTTTTTATTTGATTTATCCTGACTTTTTTTACATGAATTGTCATTCTGCCTTTTTTTGTTGCCAAGTTGCTTATCCTGACTTTTTTTAAACTCAAAACTCCTTTCCTGCCTTTTTAAAAAAAAATTTCATCCTCCACCACCCCTAAAAATCAAACTGTAGCTCCCTAATTTTTCAAATAGTATAGGATTTAATTTTTATACCATCTTAACGCATTCCACTTTTTAAAATTTTAAACACTGCTGGTGTTTCGGCAGTATGCTAATAAGCTTATATGAAGACAAGATCCATATCCTTTACAGCAACACGGCTTCGTGTCGAACCATCGGACTGTCGGATTAATGGACTGTCGTATTATCAGACTGTCGGACTACTGGTCTTATGGGGTGTCGGATTATAGCTACGCTCCCGAAAATTATATACCAATCTCTTTAACGTGTATGTAACTGTTTATTTCTTAGTTTCCAGACATGGTATTTCATCTTCCAGAGGATTGAAATTCTTTCGATCTGTATATGGAAAGTATTTTACAGAAAATCCTTTCGGTTAAAATTTCACATAAGCTTGTGAAATACAATCCCACTGTCTACCATACATGTATGGATAATTTTATGTTAAGGGGGTCTGTAATTCAGTTTGACAGCTTCAGACATACTAATTTTTGACCTTTTCAAACTGGACCAAATCACTACTTTACCTAAAAATTCATGCCCCAATTTTTTTTTACATGTAATTTCATCCCCCTACTTACTATTTTATGCATAAAATATAAAGAAATAAATTTGGAAGGTGTACATGTATGAAAAAAATTTGCAAATTATTCACTGTCACTAGGGACTCTATTTGTAGACAACGAAAATCAAAGGACGATAACTGTGTCCCCGGAACATCTCATGAGCTCTTATATGATAATCACAATACAGAAAATAGAAATATACAGCTACATTATGTCAAAAGATACATTCATGACATTAAGGGTATCATTATGATTACTAACATGACATATTAACATTTTAACCAAATTTTTCAAGGAATTATTATGCCCCTGCCGTAGCAGTGGGGGCATTAAGTTTTACCCTTGTCCGTCCGTACGTACGTACGTCCCAAAATTGGTTTCCGTTCTCTAACTTGAGTTTGCCTCAACCAAATGTTATGAAACTTATACACAATGCTTATTACCACAAAACACTGATCAAGTTTGAATTTTGGTGGCGTCACTGTAACCGTTCTAGAGTTATGCCCTTTATAAATGGAAAAATTGCCAAATTTTATTTTCTTCTAAATATCAAGTAATTTTTAAAAATGGAGTCCATGATTATAGTTGAATCAACTACAATCAATGCTTTATACAATGCAATGTTTAATTTTGACTTCCACTGATAAAACACAGATCAAGTTGAATTTGGGTAGCGTCACTTTAACCATTATTGAGTTATGCCCCTTTATAAATTGAAAGATTGCAAAATTTTTATTTTCCATTCTGTAACTTAAGTTTGCCCCAACCAAACATTATGAAACCTATACACAATATTCATTACCACAAAACTAAGATCAAGTACAAATTTTTTGTTTCCGTTTTCTAACTTTAGTTTGCCTCAACCGAATGTTATGAAAGTTATACACAATGCTTATTTCTACATAATACAAATTAAGTACGAAATTTGGTGAAAACACTTTTACCATTCTTGAGTTATGTCCCTTTATGAACATAAAAATTGCTGAATTTTTTCGTTTCCATTCTCTAACTTTAGTTTGTCTCAACCAAATGTTATAAAACTTATACACAACCGTTCTAGAGTTATGCGTGTTTACAAATAGAAAAAATGCTGAATTTTTAGTTTCTGTTCTCTACTTAAGTTAGCCTCAACCAAATGTTATGAGACTTACACACAATGCTTATTACCACTATTACCACAAAACTCAGATCAAGTTCAAATTTGGGTAGCGTCACTTTTACCGTTCTTCAGTTATGTCCCTTTATAACTATATGCTATGCAAGTGGGGGCATCATCTGTGGACACATGTGGACACTATCCACATTTATTTTTTATAAGACTTACTTATCCCTGTATTATTGTATATGAATCTGTCAGTCTCACTGTATCAGTTATGTTTTTAGTCCCCTACCGACGAAGTCGAAGGGGACTTTAGGTTTGCACTCCGTCCGTCTGTCCATCTGTCCATCCGTTAGTCCTGCAAATCAGCTTTCCACACTTTTTTTCTTCGTTCTTGAAGATATTGATTTGATATTTGGTATATAGTTTTATCATGACAAGTTATAGAATTTCGAATTTTGTTCTGGTCTGATGATTTAGTCCAGAGCTATGGACCATAACTCTGGACCATATCTAATGTTAGAGTACTATGTTAAACCATATTTCTGTACAAAGGAGATAACTCATTTTTAAAAGACATTCTTTGTTAAATTATTTGAGGAATTTTTGACAGGTTTGTTTGTTATTTAGTATAAACTAATTTTCTGAATGCTATATATATTTTAAAAATTATGAAGAGAAATCCTTTAATTAGATAATAATCTATTTTTATTAATGTATATATTTCAATACATTACATTGTGTAGATAATAGTTGTTGACATTTTATAGATAAGTTACAAATCTATATTAGTTTGTGACAAATGAAAGAAAAAAATATTTGGAACTATTAATTATATCTGATTATAATTTGAAAATAGATATACGCTGTATTACATCATATCTAATTCTAGAGAACTATTAATCATATCTAATGTTTTTTTCATCATGCTTATAAGATATTGATTGATAATTGGTATATAGTTTTATCATGACAAGTTACAGATCAAGTTCAAATTTTTGTTTCGGTCTAATAATTTTGTGCAGAGTTATGGTCCTTGGGACTTGAAAAATTCACTCAGTTTTCAACACTGTTTTTAGTCATGCTTGAAGATATTGACATGATATTTACTTTTTGTTTACACACCATGACAAGTTATAGAACAAGTTAGCATTTTGTTCCAGTATAATGAATTTTTACCCGGTAGGGGACTAGGTATTGACATGCAATACACTCAGAATGCTTGTTTTTCTCACAATATCTTAAGTTATAGTTGATTGATCGTTATACAGTCTTCACACTTGACCACATGCCCACCAGCTCAGGCTTGTAAAGTTTCTAATGGGCCTTTAAGAATTTCTGCTACTCGCCAATCATCTTCACTAGCCAAGGGTTACAATCCAGTCCCATACGGACTGGATCGTAACCCTTTGTTAGTGAAGATGCATGCCAATAGATTCTGTACAAAATATTCAAAAAAATAAGTGTCTGGACTTTAGCTGCAAAAGTTTATCATGATAACTGCTTATAAAATTTACCACTTAAAATGTATGGCAAAAAACAAAAGATGTGTCATTTTACAAATGTTTTAAGGAATTATTAGACTAAGTAACCCATCCATTTAAAAAAAGATAAAACAGGTTTAGAGTTAAGCCCTTTTCAACTGATTTTTATAGTTTGTTCTTATGTTGTACTGTTACACTACTGTCCCAGGTTAGGGGGAGGGTTGGGCGCCTGCAAACATGTTTAACCCTGCCATATTCTGTATGTGCCTGTCCCAAGTCAGGAGCCTGTAATTCAGTGGTTGTCATTTGTTGCTGTATATCATTTGTTTTCGTTCATTATTTTGTACATAAATCAGGCTGTTAGTTTTCTGTTTGAATTGTTTTACATTTGTCTTTTGGGGGCCTTTTATAGCTGACTATGCGGTATGGGTTTTACTTATTGTTGAAGGCCGTACGGTGACCTATGGTTGTTAATTTCTGTGTCATTTGGTCTCTTGGGGAGAGTTGTCTCACTGGCAATCATACCACATCTTATTTTTTTATTTAGAACTGTTTTTATACAACCGCAAAAAAATTTTGGGGTCGTATATTGGTAGCATGTTGTCGTCCGAAGACATTTGGTTTCCGGACAATAACTTAAGTTTAAGTGTATGGATCTCTATGAAATTTTACCAAAAGGTTCAATACCACTAAAGAAAGGTTGGGATTGTTTTTGGGGTGATGGTCCCAACCGTTTAGGAATTAGGGGTCAAAAAGGGGCCCAAAACAAGCATTTTTCTGGTTTCAGGATAATAACTTGTGTATAGGGATATTGATTGCGCTGAAATTGTATCACAAGGTTCAATACCTCAAGTCAAAGGTTGGGATTCATTTTGAGGGTAATTGTCCAATTTGGGGGTTAAAAAATTGGGGGCAATTTTTTTATCCTCAAGATTTAAGAAATTAACAAGAAAATTTCTTCAAATATTTATTTTTGGAAAAAGGGGGGGTAAAAGAAAAATTTATTGGGGGAGGGTCAATTTTTTTCTTAAAGATTTAAGAAATTGTCAATTTTCCAAAGTAAAATTGGGGGTCACAATTGCTTATTGCTTTGTATATAGTCTGAAAACAGATTACTAAGTATTGCGCAACAGCACAGTGTATTGCACAAAAGCAAGAAATCTTCAATTGAATATAAATTCAAATCATATAACCAATCTTAAGTTCTTTGACTACATTTATTTTCTGTCAGAAACCTATAATGTGTCAAATATTTAATTACAATCCAAATTCAGATCTGTATCAAGCTTGAATATAGTGTCCATTTTTGCCCCAACTGTTCAGGGTTGGACCTCTGCCGTCGTATCCAGCTGCGCTTGGCGAAGCAGTTTATTTTCCCTAATTTTTATCTTGAGGGGGATATGTATAGATTTCTTGGTTTTCTATACATTGATATAATAAAATATCATCTGCGAGCCACAATGTGAACCTTTTTGGTGAGTGAGTGTAGCAAACAAGTAAAAAACTTCACATTGTATCGAGTGACTGATATTTTATGATGTTTAAATGCATATATATACTCTGTTAATCTGTTTATCGTGCTATTTCTGGTCTTTTCCATCTCCCTTAGACAGTTTTACGCTTGACGAAGGTAAGCTTGATAATATCTCCTGACACATTGTGACTTTGCTGATAACTTGTCTGCTCCTCAGACACGTCTCAAAGCAGTGATATGATAATTACAGAGCTAAGCAGGGAGATGTAGGCAAAGGGAAGAACAATAAAATATAATAGCAGTAAACATTAATTGATTAATATTCTTTATTTAAAGAGGGTTGGATAACCCAATTAGTTTTCACTAATCTTACTTGGGGCCCATGCTCATAATGTAAGAAGATGTGGTAGTGCCAATACAACTCTCCATAGTCAAAATTTATAAAAAACCACATGTACATACAAATATATCACAAGAACAGTATATATACGTAAGATTAACATTCATAGTGTTCATGTTAATTATCTATCTCTGTGTGGCTTGACAGATATTTGAAGCATTTAGATTTTAATAAACAAAAAGATGTTGTTTTTATTATGTTTGGTTTGTAAGCTATTCCATAGAATTGCAGAACTGTATGCTAAAGATTTTTTCATTATATTCATGTTTGGCCAAATAACTACCAAATTGTTTTTTGAGAAGGATCTTAAATTTCTTTTATAAATTTTAGAATTCTGAACACAACTTTTTCAGATAATCAGGATTTTTATCCTGTGAGATTTTATTTATAGAATTAGTTTATGATATGAAATTCTGTCTCTGCAACTTAACCAATTTAATGTCTGTCTGCCACACTTCAAATATTTTTATACGACCGCAAAATTTTTACGGTCGTATATTGGTATGACGTTGGCGTCGTCGTCGTCGTCCGCAGACATTTGGTTTTCGCACTATAACTTTAGTATAAATTAATAGAAATTAAACACAAGGTTTATGACCACAAAAGGAAGGTTGGGATTGATTTTGGGAGTTTTGGTCCCAACAGTTTAGGAATTAGGGGCTAAAAAAGGGCCCAAATAAGCATTTTTCTTGGTTTTTGCACAATAACTTTAGTATAAGTAAATAGAAATCTATGAAATTAAAACACAAGGTTTATGACCACAAAAGGAAGGTTGGGATTGATTTTGGGAGTTTTGGTCACAACAGTTTAGGAATTAGGGGCCAAAAGGGTCCAAAATTAAACTTTGTTTGATTTCATCAAAAATTGAACTATTGGGGTTCTTTGATATGCTGAATCTAACCGTGTATTTAGATTCTTAATTTTTGGTCCCATTTTCAAAAAGGTCTACATTAAGGTCCAAAGGGTCCAAAATTAAACTTAGTTTGATTTTAACATTAAAATTGAATTCTTGGGGTTCTTTGATATGCTGAATCTAAACATGTACTTAGTTTTTTTTATTATGGGCCCAGTTTTCAAGTTGGTCCAAATCGGGGTCACAAAATTAAATTTTGTTTGATTTCAACAAAAATTGAATATATGGGGTTCTTCGATATGCTGAATCTAACCATGTATTTAGATTTTTGATATTTGGGCCTGGTTATCAAATTGGTCCACATTGAGGTTTAAAGGGTCCAAAATTGAACTTTATTTGATTTCATCAAAATTGAATTTTGGGGTTCTTTGATATGCTGAATCTAACCATGTATTTAGATTTTGGATATTGGAATACCACAAAGGGATGGTAAGAATTGTCTTTGGGAGTTATGGCTCAAACCGTTAAGGAATAAGGTGCAAAAAAGGGGGGAAAAGTGTTTCCAGGTTAATGGACAATTATTTAGTACAAAACATAATTTAATAGGCAGTGTAAGGTTGGTAATTGAAACTCATTTGAATATCTGACCTAAACTGCTTTTAAATTATGTATATTGAAATTTGCCAAAACTTTATTATTAATAAATTCCATTGAAATTGGCCAATAACTTTAGTTTAATGAACTTCATTGGAAATTTGCCAATATAAAATGTTGCTGTTGAAGCTTTTTTGTTTATCTCACCTAAACTGCTTTTAAATTATGTATATTAGAAATTTGCCAAAAACTTTATTATTAATAAATTCCATTGGAAATTTGCCAATAACTTTAGTTTAATGAACTTCATTGGAAATTTGCCAATATAAAATGTTGCTGATGAAGCTTTTTTGTTTATTATTAGCCATGATTATTATGTCATTTTCTATTTTAATAGGGTCCAAAATTAAACTTATTTTGATTCTAATAAAAATTGAACTCTTGGGGTTCTTTGATATGCTGAATCTGAACATGTATTTAGATTTTTGATTATGGGCCCAGTATTAAGTTGGTACAAATCAGGGTCCAAAATCACTCTTTGTTTGATTTCAACAAAAATTGAATATATGGGGTTCTTTGATATCCTGAATCTAACTGTGTATTTAGATTTTTGGATTTTGGGCCTTGTTTTTAAAATTATCCACATTGAGGTCCTTAAGGTCCAAAATGAAACTTTGTTTGATTTCATTAAAAATTGAATTATGAGGGTTCTTTGATACGCTGAGAGTTATGGTCCTAACAGTTTAGGAATTAGAGGTCAAAAAAGGGCCCAAATAAGAATTTTTCTAGTTTTCAGACAATAAATTGTGGAATGGTGTATGGATCTCTGAAATTATACCACAAAGGGATGGTAAGAATTGTCTTTGGGAGTTATGGCTCAAACTGTTAAGGAATAAGGTGCAAAAAAGGGGGAAAAAGGGTTTCCAGGTTAATGGACAATTACTTAAGTACAAAACATAATTTAAAAGGCAGTGTAAGGTTGGTAATTGAAACTCATTTGAATATCTGACCTAAACTGCTTTTAAATTATGTATATTGGAAATTTGCCAAAAAACTTTATTATTAATAAATTCCATTGGAAATTGGCCAATAACTTTAGTTTAATGAACTTCATTGGAAATTACGTTATATGTGCAGCATATGCTCATGAACTCCCTCGATATGGCGTCAAGGTTGGGTTGACTAACTATGCAGCAGCATACTGTACAGGACTCTTGCTGGCCAGAAGAGTAGGTAGAACTAATTATCATGTTGATCTTGGTGACAACATTTAATGCAGTGAACTGTGAATACATCCTTGTTCAATTAAATGATAAGGTCTCAAGAGTCTTTTACATTTAAAAAATGAAATTAAGTATTAATATTTGTTGTATTATCTAATTGTGTATGAATGGTAGAGGTATGATATGTTTATATATTTACTTGTACATATATGCCATGACCTCAAACGTTTTTAATTTAAAGTTGATTTACTCTTATATAATTACCCTTGGACTAAAAACTTAATTTTCCACCTTCTGAGTCTACCACAATTTGAAACAAGAAAACAAGCCATTAGATAATAGAAAACTAGCTATAGGCATCTCTTTTTTTTACAGTAAATATTTTTTAAAATACTTTAATTTTGTCGAATTACATACTGAAATTGTGATTGTTACTATGAATAGAACAAACTGGTTTAAACATACATGTTTATAACATGGCTTCCAAAAGGGTTGCATTGTCAGATAAATTATATTTCGAGTCTGGTGAGCCCAAAACAGACATATAACATAGGTTTTCCATTAAAAAGAATTGGAAGTATAGCGATCTTTTTGGCCTGACCTTTTGCCAGCCACACGTTGCTGGTCATAAAATTGACATGATGAATAAGTACTATCAAACAAGCCCTATTGATACCCCCTCATTATTATCAAGGTTAGATAGTTGTCTGCCAGTTATTTTGTACTGGACATCGATCAGTCTATTTAAAGTTACTTTCTAAAATTTCACTCATTTACATCTACAGTAATAAATTTAGTAAAAATGATTTCGCCTGATGTAAGTTTGATAAAAATTATTTAGCCTATCAGAAATATGTATCAAAATAAGAGTTTATGATAATTTAAAAAGGTAATATAAAAGGTTTAAGTGAAAAGTCAATAGAACCAGGTTGTTTGAACTAGTACACCTGTGCACAGGTGTGCAATTAAATAATGCATCCGAATTCTTCAAAAATGCTAAAAATATTGTTGATACCTTTATCTCGCGTTCATTTCAAGTATTTTCTTTGGAAAATAACATGGGAAGAACTATTTTAACATATTGTGCATCATAAATGTATACTGATTTTACGTATCTTTCTGTCCATGTTTTACCATTGTCAAGTCAGCGTCCAGTATTAGGAAAATGTGCTTCTTTTTTAAAAAAAAAGTAAAGCTTCTGACAGTTTGGTTTTGCATTAATAGGAGTATAAAGCAGATGTTAGTACACTGATGTTGCACATTTTGAATGATGCACTGTCAATGTAACAGTTTAGGTCAGATTATCAAATTTATATCAAAAGTCTAAAGTTTAATATCGTTTTTATGTCAATCATTGTTATGATGCCCAAATTATTAGCTTGATTGACTTTTGTTACTAAGTCTTGCAGGATAAAAATCAGAATAAAAAAAAATGTCTGGCTGGTTCAAATGTTTTTTGTATGCCTTGGTATATAATAGCGGAATAATACGACACTTTGACGGCATTGTTGGTTCCCAGTCCCAGTTAAACCCTGCAGAAATTTATTTTTTCTGAACCTACTTAGCCAAGCTTAATCAAACTTGACAGGAATGATGAATGGAAGGTACTCTACAAAATATCCTAATTTAGTTTTGATTAAACCACCTTCAAACTGTCACCAGCAACAGACCAATCTGGAGTTACACTGGTTATCTCAAAATCAATCTTTGCTACACAAATTTTGTCTTCTTTTTATATGACCGCAAAAATTTTTTTGGGATCGTATAATGGTATGATGTCGTCGTCTGCGTCGTCGTCTGAAGACACATTGGTTTCCGGACAATAACTTTAGTTTAAGTTAATGGATCTCTAAGAAATTTTTTAAGAAGGTTCAATATCACAAAAGGAAAGTTGGGATTGATTTTGGGAATGATGGTCCCAACCGTTTAGGAATTATGGCCCAAAAGGGGCCCAAAACAAACATTTTTCTAGTTTCAGGATAATTACTTGTGTATAAGTATTTCGATTGCTCTGAAATTGTACAACAATGTTTAATACCACAAGTAGAAGGTTGGGATTCATATTAGGGGCAAACAGTTTAGGAATTCAGGGCCTAAAAGGTGCCAAAAACAACAATGTTTGCAGTTTCCGGACAATAACTTGTGTGTAAGTGTATGGATCTCTCTGATATTGTACCATAAGGTTCCATATCACAAAGGGAAGGCTGGGATTGAGTTTGGGGGTAATTGCCTCAAACATGTAGGAATTAGGGGCCCAAAAAAGGGCCAAAAACATGCATTATTCTAGTTTCCAAACAATAACTTGTATTAGATGTGTATAGATCTCTCTGAAATTGTACTACAAGGTACTACAAAGGAAAGAATTGGATCGAGTCTTGGGGTAATTGCTCCAAGGGGGGATTCCAAAAGTCGTGGGAGGGGGTTTCCAATTTTTTTAAGGAATTCATATTTTTTTCAAAAATTTTCAAATTTCAAATTTTGTAAAAGTTTCAAGAAGTAATCTTCAGTTGCACAGTATTGCGCAATAGATTTGTAAGATCTTTTACCACATTTATTTTGTGTCAGAAACCTACATTATGTCAAAAATTTGATCACAATCAAAATTCAGACAGTATCAAGCTTGAATATTATATCCAAATTTGCCCAAACTGTTCAGGGTTCGACCTCTGCGGTCGTATCAGGCTGCGCTCAGCGAAGCATTTTATTGTTGTGTCTAAAAGTGAACAACACTACCAAAGATCATCACATGTATGTATGTTCATTGACTTTTTTGTCAGTAACTCTAAAATAACTGGTTAAGTCAATAGATAAAAAAAAAAAAATCATATACAACTACTTTTAAAAAAAGCAACAAATATATATACTGTTTCAAAAGGCTGCTCTGTGTATGTTTTTCCAGGGGGAATTTTCCCCAATGAAGCATCACATCTTCCTGATCACTGTCTTCACAACTCTATTCCAACCATGTATTTTATTATTGCTAATTAGTCCCCTACCGACGAAGTCAAAGGGACTTTAGGTTTGCACTCCGTCTGTCTGTCTGTCCATCGGTCAGTCCGGCAAATCTGTTTTCCACACTTTTTTTCTTCGTGCTTGGAGATATTGGTTTGATATTTGGTGTATTGTTTTATCATGACAAGTTACAGATCAAGTTCGAATTTTGTTGTGGTCTGATGATTTTGTACAGAATTATGGTCCTTGGACTTAGAAAATTCACTCAAATAATCAGTTTTCCTCACTTTTTTTCTTCATGCTTGAAGATATTGAATGGATAATAGGTATATAGTTTTATCATGACAAGTTACAGATCCCGTTCAAATTTTGTTCCAGTCTGATGATTTTGTGCAGAGTTATGGTCCTTGGACTTAGAAAATTCACTTAAATAATCAGTTTTCCACACTTTTTTTCGTCATGCTTGAAGATATTGACTTGATATTTGTTATAAAGTTTACACCATGACAAGTTATAGATCAAATTAGCATTTTGTTCCAGTACAATGAATTTTTAACCGGTAGGGGACTATGTATTGCCATGCAATACTCTCAGAATACTTGTTATCATTTATCATTATAAAATGAGCTACAAAAACTATAATAAGTTATTAACTTTCTGTAATGTTAATTATATGTTTGTAATAAACATTGGATAGCCATGTGTTTAAATCTGCACATGTTATGTGAAGTATGATCAGTTATACCTAGAAAATATGACATAAAAAATAAAGCTTGTACTGTCTCAAATTTAAACACAAGGTTCGAGTTAAATATGTTTAATTTATTTAGGAAGAATTACAAAGTGGTGAAGATGTAGCAAAGTGTCCTAGCTGTTCATTAATGGTTAAAGTTATATATGTTTAATTTATTTAGGAAGAATTACAAAGTGGTGAAGATGTAGCAAAGTGTCCTAGCTGTTCATTAATGGTTAAAGTTATATATGTTTAATTTATTTAGGAAGAATTACAAAGTGGTGAAGATGTAGCAAAGTGTCCTAGATGTTCATTAATAGTTAAAGTTATATATGTTTAATTTATTTAGGAAGACTTACAAAGTGGTGAAGATGTAGCAAAGTGTCCTAGCTGTTCATTAATGGTTAAAGTTATATATGTTTAATTTATTTAGGAAGAATTACAAAGTGGTGAAGATGTAGCAAAGTGTCCTAGCTGTTCATTAATAGTTAAAGTTATATATGTTTAATTTATTTAGGAAGAATTACAAAGTGGTGAAGATGTAGCAAAGTGTCCTAGCTGTTCATTAATGGTTAAAGTTATATATGTTTAATTTATTTAGGAAGAATTACAAAGTGGTGAAGATGTAGCAAAGTGTCCTAGCTGTTCATTAATAGTTAAAGTTATATATGTTTAATTTATTTAGGAAGAATTACAAAGTGGTGAAGATGTAGCAAAGTGTCCTAGCTGTTCATTAATGGTTAAAGTTATATATGATATTGTAAGTAGATTAAACATCACAAAAATCATTTAAATTCTAAAATCTGAATTATTTGTGTAACATTTTTACAATTAACGACATTATAGTTGATTATATTAAGGTTAGAGTATAACTATGGAGGAAATCATTTTCAAGCCTTAGATCTAGTAAATTAACCTTTTGTTTGTCTACTAATAGAGATTAAAGGGAGAGGGATTAGATATAGTAAAAATAAATATTCATGTTCATTATGTTTGAAAAGTTCTGGTCTCAAAGTCAGGTGATCAGTCTTCAGAGGGAATTCCAATTTTGTATAAAAATATAAGGAATGATGCATCGAACTGGAGTTTTGACTTAATGTGCCTAGTGTGGTACAGTATAAAGGTTTTTCATTATATTTGCTTAAAAGGAAATTATTTTAATGAATATATTTATTTCTTTCAGGATGAATTTCTTGAAGAAGAAGAAGTGATATCTGTTACAAAAGTTGAACTTCAAAAAGCCTAAATTGTGTGAAACCAATCATCTTTAAATTTGTGAGAACTTTGATTTTGTGATATAACCTTGACAGATACTACAAGTCTTTCAATATCTAACAGTTAGTTATTTATTATATGGAGTACTGTGTTTTCTCTTAGTATTTTGCATTACACAATTCAGAAGAAGGATATATTTACAAGCAACTGTCAGACTTAGTTTTCCAGCAAAAGAATTTGATAATTAAGATGGATTTCTGATAACAAATTCCTGATTGTGCCTCTGTCCTGGTCTTTACATACCAGTACTGATAATTGGATCAGTGTAGTAGTGTATACAAAACTTGGTATGAAATTAATACAAACTAAACTTATCAAGTTTTAAACTTTCTCCCTTATCTGTATGTAATGAAATATCACCAACTTATATCCTAGTTTTATACCCCTGCCTCAATGAGGCATGGTTATTTTCAAAACTATAATAGATAGAGAGAAACTTTGAATTGTAAAAAAATCTATTAGCTAAACAAGATCTAAAAAAGTTGAAATATGGCCTAACTCATCTGTCCTTTCCTAATAGGAGTTATTATTATTCCCTTCAATGATGATAATTTTTAGCATTGTTTACGTGTATACATTTTGTAGTTACTGTAAACAGCAAAAATTATTAGCAAAATATATGATCTACAAATATGTCAAATTGACGAAAATTGTCAGCAAAATATATGATCTACAAGTATGTCAAATTAACAAAAATTGTCAGCAAAAGTCATCAGCAAAACAAAATTTCGCCCACACATTTTCTATTGAAGACAAATATTATTGGAGCATCGTATCATATGCTAAAATGCCAGGTGAGCAATACAAGTTTCTTTGATCCTCTAGTTTTTGTCTTATTTTCTTTATGTATTGATATGGACTACAATAAGAAGGGTGTAACAATTAAGAATAGGCTGTTGATCTGCAAATTTAATATTATTAATTAACAATGACAGAATAGTGATTGATGTCACACAGAACTTAGAACAAATCTTTGGCCTGAAAATTGTTTTGAAATCATTTGCTTGAATTAGAGTTTACCATCATATAAAACAATGCATTCATATTGTAAAATCACCTTGCCTTGGAAACTAGCTAACATTTGTGAATTTAGGTTACCGGTACATGTACTTGTATTTCATAAGTTGTTTTCATTAGCAATGATTACAGAATGAAGGAGGTTTCCTAAATTTTACAATTTTTTTTTATTCCCTTTGAAGTTTAGTATATATGACCAAACAATCAACAAAATACTGTGATTGTGCAGTTTATTTATGAGGATCAAAACAGGGGCATTAACATGGAAAAACGTGAAACAAGTATGGTTTCATAATTAATGGAAAATATTTTTTTTGCTTGAACAGTGCATTTATACATGTTTACATGAAACAGCCATTATCAAATTTTCAGTTATTAATAAAAAATCATGAAATTAGTTGCTGAAAAATAACCTTTGTCACCCCTCTAGAATCTTCTGTCTGATATACCCAAATTAAACTGTTATATCTCACTTACAGAAAAATTAAGTGGGATTTATAACACATTAAACGTTACTTCTATCCACTTTATTATAATTTTTGCAGACTTATAGACCACTCTATAATATCTGTGTAAATATGAAATTGTAACTTAATTGATTTAGTTACTCTGCAAAACTGAATTTTGTTTAATCAATGATGTAATAAATTGTAAAGAAAGATTTATTATCGAATTATGATTTGTTATTTTTTGTAGTAAATTTTTTTTAAATGTAGGTCAATGTTATTGAACTGAAAATTTGCGGTTAAATTTTTGGCACATGACATATAATACATGCATGCAGTTTTAATAGAGTTGTAAATATTTTAAGCATTTTGTTTAAATTGTAATAAGATCAGCTTGATTTATTATGTTATTTATGGTACAATGTTTCAGTTTATTTGGGTTATATGCAATTTCTGTTGACCAATCTTTATAAAATGTAAGCAATGTTCATGTCATTAAGATAAACAAAGAGCTTGTATTAGTTATTGCGATAATTTTCCTTCCCTCTTTTGAAAGTAAAATTGAAAATAATACAAAAATGTAATTATTGATTTTGATTGATTCATGGATGTACATTTATAATAAGACTTTAAAATGTACTGGTAAAGGTCTGCCTAATTTTTTATTTGAAATTTATATATGCCATATCTCATGAATTCATATAGAAGGAAAATAAGTCAAAAGACAGGCATTTTAGTATTGTCCTAAATTACCTCAATTTTTTTATACGCCCGTTTACAGGACGTATTATATTATACCGTTGTCCGTCTGTCGGTCTGTCTGTCTGTCTGTCGTCAACATGTCGGACATTAACTCAAAAATGCTTTAACCAATTTGCATAAAACTTTGGTGAATTGTTTATATCTATTGACATGAGCTCCCTTTCGATTTTTATAAATTTTAGATTTTACGTTTCCGAGTAACAGGGTTTTATTCATAAAAAAAGCGGGGGGTTTCCAGTTTTCGAACAAAAACTCAAAAATGCTTTCAGCAATTCTTATGAAACTTTGGTGAATTGTTTGTATGTATTGATGTAAGCTCCTTTTAGAATTTTATAAATTTTACATTTTACATTTCTGAGTTATGGGATTTTATTCATTAAAAAAAGGGGTGATTTTCCAGTTTTCGGACAATAACTAAAAAATGCTGTCACTTATTCTCATGAAACTTTGGTGAATTGTTTATATCTATTGATGTAAGCTCCCTTTTTATTTTCATAAATTTCTGATATGACATTGAGAATTAATTGAACTTTACTTGTTTATAGTCTGACAACAGATTTACTAAGTATTGCACAACAGCAAGAAATCTTTAATTGAATATAAATTCAATTCATATAACCAATTTCAAGTTCTTTGACTACATTTATTCAGAAACCTATAATATGTCGAATATTTAATTACAATCCAAATTCAGACCTGAATCAAGCTTGAATATTGTGTATATTTTTGCCCCAACTGTTCAGGGTTGACCCTCTGTGGGCGTATCTAGCTGCGCTCAGCGAAGCAGTTTATTTTTTTATAATTTACATTTTCATTTCTGAAAACTAAGGATATTTTCATGTTTTTGTTGTTGTTATTTTTCATTAATATTTAATTTTGTTTTTGATAGCTTGAGAATAATTTTGTTAGACTATTATAATAGTACCTGTTTGACTTAAAGAATAGATCTCCTTATTCAAATAATTTGGATTAATATTTGTTCTCAAAATTGAAATCCTCCAGTCTTGAAAGGTTAATAATTACAAAATATTAAAGACAATTTTTATCTCGCCAGCGACGAAAGTAGCGGAAAGCGAGACATAGGGATTGCTTTTCAGGCAACGGCGACATCAACAATTGTTAAGTTTTCTGCTTAAGTTAGTTTGATAGGAACTACTTGTGATAGATCAATGATATTTTGTATGAAGTTGCATTACTGTCAGTTCATGTCAGTTTGACGACTATTTCAAGGCCCTGCCCCCTAGGTCATGGTCCAGCCACTTTCAATTTATAAGCAATTTTTAATGTTGAGTTTTCTGCTTAAGTCAGTTTGATAGGAACAAATTGTGATAGGTCAATGGTATTTTCAATAAAGTTGCATTACTATTATTACTTATTGCATCGCGGGTAAATTATTATGTTGTGATTGGTTTAACGCCATCATGTGGTGACCCCCTATGGATCCGTAGAGGGTTAGTAAATTTCATAGTGGGTTTATGATGCCACAGCTACTGTTAATGGTGACGTCATCTATTGATGTTTTTGTATTTCATTGTTTATTTTTCTACAAAACACTGTAGAAAAAGTATCATGTGCGATAAATTCGTTATACGGTTCACTACTGACCTCCTACAGACCATAGAGGGTGAATAAAATCAATAGGGGATTTGGCCTTCGGCCTCATCCCCTATGGATTTTATTAACCCTCTATGGATCCGTAGGGGGTCAGTAGCGAACCATATAACTTATAATATCAGTTTGAATACTATTATGAGGCCCTGCCTCCAGGTCATGGTCCAGTGACCTTGAATTAATTAGCAATTTTCAATGTTAAGTTTTCTGCTTAAGTTATATTTAGATTGATAGAAACTACTTTCAATGGACAACGATATTTTCTATAAAGTTACATTACTGTCTGTACATTTCAGGTCATAAGCAATGTTGCTGTCCATCAGATTTTCTTTTTCTGAATTTTATGCCGACAGCGAGACATATCTTTGTGTCATCAGTTTATTATATTACTGGGTACATATTGTTAAGAAATATGAGCATTGACTGCAGATTTTCAATGCAATTTCTGAAAGTTTAGAAAAAGTGTCTATAAACAGTACATGTATTAGACTCTAATGATTATGATGTTATAAAAAATAGTTAAAACATTTCTACTAGAAATTAAAATACATTGTATACGGAAAAATGCAAGGAAAGTCAATTAGACATGGTCCTTCCTGAAATTAATGTAGAAAACTTGTTCCACAGTAGAAGTTGTTGACATAATACTGATCCATACTGTATGATCTTTATCTGGTATTTTGTCTTTAATAGGTGTATCAGCAGTGCTTATTGTAACTTTGAAATGGAATCAAAGAGTACAGACAACACACAGCAGAATTGTTCCTCAGGAAAAGATACTATGAAACAGAAGGTAAAATAAAGCTTTTTTTATCAGAAATTTAAATTTATGAGTCTGATTTAGTCAATACATGTATATTGAAATCATGAGTTTTTTATATTGTTTTCTCTGAGAACTTAATTTAACTCAAATTTTTTCATGCTTGCAACACTTAACATGCTGAAAATAAACATGCTACATGTCTTCACCAGCATAGGGACCAACCAAGTGAAAGTAAAAAAAAATACTGATTTCTTTTGAGTTATAGTACAACAGAACTACCTGTCATCACTAATGTGTTTTCTTACAACCTGACACTGGAGAACATACGTGTAGTTTTACATTACTGGTATTCAGACCACATTACTTTACATTATTGATGTTACTATGGATTCATTAGTATCGTGAGATACCAATTTCCATAGATTTTGTAGGTATAGGTAATCATGAATTTAAATGTTCAAAGAAATACAAATTTATAATATGTTTCTATGCATACTTTGACAAAACCATGAAATCAAATATCCATGAACGACATTTTTTCTTCAATCCACAAAAATTGGTAATGAATCCACAGTAAAAAATTGAGTCAATATTATACATAGAGACATATACTTTTAAAACAAACTATCGGTGGTATAACATCTAAAGTTTTTTTTTAGAGGAACCTGTTGTGCTCACCTGGCATCTATTTGATTTTCAGTTATAACCAGTTGTTGGTAAACAGTTTCTTATGATATTTTGAACATATGTTTATAGGTAAAAACAGAATCTACTGTTAGTAAACAGGACAGTGATATACAAGGAACCACAGAACTTCTTAATCCGAGTGTGTTAGATGAAGTGTTAGCGGAAAAGAAACTGGTAATTTGTTTAAGGGTCTTCGGGGAGAAAACTTCACCTCAGTTCCAAACAAAACGTTAAAAAGTAAAAAGTAAAAGTGTAATCATCAACACTGTATAATCCTTTGTTTTACATACTGTAGAATCATTATTTTTCTTGGGATGCCTAAATTATCAAAGCGCATGTTAGTGAGTAACTTGTGCAAAATATTGCCTTCCCTTCATTTAACTTTTATCAGTTGTCCAGAGCAAAATCTAGTTGATTTGGAATGCAGAGAATCACTCTCCACAATTTACTGTATCTATAGAATCACTGCCTATTTTCTTAACAATTTTTTCTTGCATGGTAGAAATATGCAAACCTTAACTACACCAAATTAACAAGTGTTTATTATTAATACCTGTAGCCAAATTATTAGTCCTCTACCGACAAAGTTGAAGGGGACTTTAGGTTTGCACTCTGTCTGTCTGTCTGTCTGGCAAATCAGACTTTCCAGACTTTTTTCCTCATGCTTGAAGATATTGATTTGATATTTGGTGTATTGTTTTATCATGACAAGTTACAGGTCAAGTTCAAGTTTCACGATTTTAGCTTTTCTCCTTGTTCAGTTTAAGTCCTTTCCCTAGAATTAATTTTTTTGATGAAATACTTATTAATTATTAGATTTCTGTTCAAAGGGAAATAACTCATTTTTTAACATTCCCTAGAATTAAATTTTTGATGAAATACTTATTAGATTTCTGTTCAAAGGGAAATAACTCATTTTTTAAAAGATTTGTAAAAGACATTGTATTAAGATAAATGACATTTTGGATTTTTTTCCTTTTTAGTAAATTGTTTGAAGAATTTAGTGGAAGGTTTGTTTGTTATTTTATGTAGTTTACACCATGACAAGTTATAGATCAAGTTAGAATTTCATTCCATTACAATGAATATGAACCGGTAGGGGACTATGTATTGCCATGCAATACTCACAGAATGTTTGTTAAAATTCAGATTGAGTAGGAGTTGGTGACTATCTGGTATATGGAGGAAGTATAACTGGCAGCAGATTCATAGAGTTGTATACTTTTAATATATGTTTGTATTGCCTTTCAGGCTTTAATGAGGTCACCAGAAGTTATGAAGTTTTTACAGTCACAACAAGCAGAACTGGCAAAACAACAAAAAGATACAAACAAAGACGATGAAGATTAAAACATCTACATCTCTGTATTGTGTACTGTTAAAAGAAGCTGACATATTGTATTTGTGATTATCCCTTTGTTAGACATGAAGGCTTGATGTATATGGACTTTAATTTATAAAATATAACAAATGTAGTTTTTTAAATACATTTACATTTACACCAACAATACATATTAATGAATGTTTTAAATCAACAGTATGTTAATTGTTGCTACAACCATGAATTTAATACCTCTTGTTTTATGTCTTTTATCAAGTAAATTTAATGCATACAATTTTTTGTTTGAATTTATACAAATTGTAAAGGGTTCCTACAAACCCTGTGTTTCGCCTTACCCTGCTGCAATCAGTGTAAAAGTGTAAAATCCATCATCAAAAAACTAAGTGAATTTATCAGTAAAAGAATGGACAAATAAGTAAGAAAAAATCAAAATTTAGCCCAGGAGATCTTTTGATTATGAAGAAACTTCTGTCCAAGTTTTGTAAATTCAATGAGGGTTTGGCAAGTTCATACTTTGAGTAAACTTGCACTCTGTGTTGTATACCAATTCCATGTAGCATACATCAAATGGGCTTACACCATTTATGACCCAAAACCCCTGTCCAAAAATAAAATTTCACTTCGTACCTTTTCACATTCCAAAGAACTTATGCCTCATCTAGAGTTAAAGGGATTTGGTAAACCTAAAAGTTTTCTCTTTTAATTCTAATATTTACACCTAGAATAGCCAGTAATATTCTGGCTGGGATGATGATTACCTTTGGGAAGAATTGACAAATCAATATTATAATATTTAATGTCAGTTTCCTTCCAAAAGACTACAAAATCCCCCTGTCATTGAATCAATAGTCTCTAAATTCAATGTATTCCAAAATAAACAGACAGTCTGTCATTATCTAACTCTAAGTACTATCTTTGAGCTAATGTAGGTTATCTGTTTGCATTTGCTTGTACTAGAATGGTTGTACAGATAATATCTTCTAGAATATTGCTGTTTGTACTTGAAAACTGAAGAAATACAATTAAGTACAGCACTGAAACATTGTAAACTTATATTGTTCCTGTTAAATTTTATCCTTATCTTCCAAGATTTTGTCTAAAATGTGTCAAGAGTCATTTCCAAAACTCCTCTGATACATATTTTTTGTCTCACCTGCGATGATAGTCGCAGAAAGCGAGACTTAGAGATTAGCGTCAACAATTGTTAAGTTTTCTGCTTCAGGGGGCTCGTGGGTCTAAATCATTTTTTTTTCTTAATATAGGATTTCGCTATATTTTTCTGTAAATGAACTTTATCTTATACTTAATAGAAAAATAAAATAAAAAAATGGGGTCACCGTTCATTTAAGCTCACAATCTGACTTCGAAAGAAGCATACATTTTTGTAAAGGTACTTTATTTCTGTTGAACTAATAGGAGAAATAGATGTAATATTGAAATAAAAAAAGAACTAAATTACAGAAATCGCTGAAATTTTACAATAGTTTAGTTTAAGTACAGCTTATTTGAAAATAAAACTAAAAAATATAGGTCACTGATAAGTTAAAAAAGATATTTCAATTTTAATGCCAAACAAGAGTGCACACGCTGAAATGTCTCGCCTTCTTTACTAACCATTGATTTTATGTTGATAGTCCTAAATATAAAGCTTTACTACAAGTAACACATAAACTTAACATGATCCAAGAAAATGAGGTCAAGGTCAGATAAACCAAACGAGAAATACATGTACACCTTACAATCATTCAATAAACCAAACATAGTTGACCTATTGCTTATAGTTTCTAAGAAACAGTCTTAACAAGAAAACTTAACATTGACCAATGAACCATGAAAATGAGGTCAAGGTCAGGTGAGCCATGCCAGACAGACATGTACACCTTACAATCAATCTATGCATTAAATATAGTTGACCTATTGCTTATAGTATCTAAGTAACAAACTTAACCATGAAAACTTAACATTGACCAATGAACCATGGAAATGAGGTCAAGGTCAGATGATACCTGCCAGACAGACATATACACTTTACAATCCTTCCATACAACAAATATAGTTGATCTATTGCTTATAGTTGAAGAAAAACAGACCAAAACACAAAAACTTAACAATGAGAAATGAACCGTGAAAATGAGGTCAAGGTCAAATAAAACCTGCGAGACTGACATGCACATCATAAAATATTTCCATACACCAAATATAGTTGACCTATTGCATATAGTATTAGAAAAAAAGACCAAAACTCAAAAACTTAACTTTGACCACTGAACCATGAAAATGAGGTCAAGGTCAGATGACACCTACCAGTTGGACATGTACACCTTACAATCATTCCATATACCAAATATAGTAGACCTACTGCTTATAGTATCTGATATATGGACTTGACCACGAAAACTTAACCTTGTTCACTGATCCATGAAATGAGTTCGAGGTCAAATGAAAATTGTCTGACGGGCATGAGGACCTTGCAAGGTACGCACATTCTAAATATAGTTATCCTATTACTCATAATAAGAAAGAAATTAACATTACAAAAAATGTTGACTTTTTTTTCAAGTAGTCACTGAACCATGAAAATGAGGTCAAGGACAATGGACATATGACAGACGGAAACTTCGTAACATAAGGCATCTATATACAAAGTATGAAGCATCCAGGTCTTCTAGCTTCTAAAATATAAAGCTTTTAAGAAGTTAGCTAACACCGCCGCCGCCGCCGGATCACTATCCCTATGTCGAGCTTTCTGTGACAAAAGTCGCAGGCTCGACAAAAAATGGCATTTTGCACCAAAGGGAGATAATTTGGAGCTTTTTCAATGATATATACATTTTAAAAGTCATCGGAGGCCAAAACGAATTGATTTTTTGAATGATTTTTGTATCATATGATAAAGTAACAACTATACAGTAATAAATAAAATTGTAATGGAAAATAAATCTTAAATTTTTTCTGTACCCTTGAGCCTCCTTAAGTTAGTTTGATAGGAACTACTTGTAATAGATCATGGATATTTAATATAAAGTTGCATAACTATCAGTACATATCAGTTTATTTACTAATTCGAGGCCCTGCCCTGTAGGTCATGGTACAGCGACTTTCAATTAATTAGCAATTTTCAGTGTTAAGTTTTCTGCTCAAGTTATTTGATAGGAAATACTTGTTATAGATCAATGATATTTTCTATAAAGTTGCATTACTGTAAGTACATATCACTTTGATGACTATTTTGAGGCCCTGTCCCCATAGGTCATGGTCCAGTGACTTTCAATTAATTACCAATTTTCAATTTTAAGTTTTCTGCTTCAGTTAGTTTGACAGGAACTACTTACTTTAGACAACGATATTTTCTATAAAGATACATTACTGTCTGTACATCTCAGTTTGTCAACCATTTCAAGGCCCTGCCCACTAGTTCATGGTCTAGCAACTTTGAATTAATTGGATTGTCTTTTTCTGAAATTTATGCCGACATATCTCTGCCTCAACAGTTTATTTTTAGATGCATTTCATGTATGAATGATTATTTTCTACCTTTTCAGCTTTTGATTTTTGAATCTTAAAAACAATGTCATTCCTTAATGCTTGGAGGAGTCAAACTTTCTTAGATGCTGCTGCATCATTCTCATAACCAAATGTTATCAACATAAGGGAGCTACCCTTTGATTTTTATGGGGGCTAGGATGAAAAATGTTGTCCTGCTTTTTTTTTAGTTGTAATCTCTGTCCTGCCTTTTTATTTTTTACTCTATTTGGTCCTGCATTTTTTTTTTTTACTAGTTTATCCTGAATTTTTTTACACAAATTGTCATCCTGCCTTTTTTTTTTTACCAAGTTGCTCATCCTGCCTTTTTTTTTACTCAAAACTCCTGTCCTGCCTATTTTTTTCAAATTTCATCCTAGCCCCCCCCCTAAAATTCAAATGGTAGCTCCCTAAATGCTTGGTCTTTTTTCAATAACTGCTAGGTCAAACAGTTATGACTTCCATTACATTTGTAAGAGTTGTCTCCAATGCCCCAGCATGGCATTAGTTATCCTAGAGGAAATCAATGAATTCTTCCAGTATGTCAATACATTTACAAGAGGAAATCAATGAGCTCTTCAAGTGTGTCCAGATGTGCACAAAAGCAAATCCATGAGCTCTTGCAGCATGGCATTACAAGTATAAAAGGAAATCAATGAGCTCTTTCATTATGTCATTACTTGTACAAGATGAAATCAATGAGCTCTTTCAGTATGTCATTACATGTACAAGAGGAAATCAATTATCTCTTTCAGTATGTTATTACATGTACAAGAGGAAATCAATTATCTCTTTCAGTATGTCATTACCTGTACTAGAGGAAATTAATGAGCTTTTCCAGTATGTCCATACATGTACAAGAGGAAATCAATGAGCTCTTTCAGTATGTCATTACATGTACAAGCGGAAATCAATGAGCTCTTTCATTATGTCATTATCTGTACAAGAGGAAATCGATGAGCTTTTTCAGTATGTCATTACCTGTACTAGAGGAAATTAATGAGCTCTTCCAGTATGTCAGTACATATACAAGAGGAAATCAATGAGCTTTTTCAGTACGTCATTACACGTACAAGAGGAAACCATCGAGCTCATCAAGTCCGTCATTAAAATCAATGAGCTCTCCAAGTTTGTCATTACATGTACAAGAGGAAACCAAAGGGCTCTTTCAGTATGTCATTACATGTACAAGAGGAAACCAATGAGCTCTTTCAGTATGTTATTACATGTACAAGAGGAAATCAATGGCATCTTCCAGTATGTCAAAGCATGTGTAACGGAAAATAAATGAACTCTTCGTAGTAAATCAATAAATGTTCAAGAAGGGTGAATGTAATCATGTAAAACAGCACTTACCAGCTATCTTGGATTAACATGTGTTGATTTTTGTTTTGTTTTATGGATTTGGCTATTTGTATATGTCCTTTCTGGTTATATAGCTATTTGACTGTTTCAGTTCTTATACATCCTTGGCTTTCAAATATTAGGCTTTGAGCGTTCCTGATGAAGGTAAATCCAAATCAAAGAGCTGAAAGCTCTGAGGAAAAATGACGCCACTGTCTCTAATATTGTGATATTTTTATGTAAGTCTTGATTTTCACATACCGTAATTAGTTTAACATTCCAACATGTCTCGTAAGCATATAATTGATATTCGTATATATGTGTGTGTTATGTGAAGATGACAACTGGCTGTTTTTTTAGTACAAATGTATAGGTCAAGACTACCTGAATCATCTACAGTATCCAATGACTACTGGCGTTTTTTCTATAAATAAATAGGTCAAGACTACCAGAATGATCTACAATATCCAATGACTACTGGCTGTTCTTTTGTACTAATAAATAGGTCAAGACTATTTGAATGATCTACAATATCCAATGACTACTGGCTGTTCTTTTGTACATATAAATAAAGACTACCTGAATGATCTAAAGTATTCTAAGTAATGTGATTTTGTCTTGCAATTACATTTTCTAAATCAAGAATATAGACTACTAGTATCCTTTTCAAACCAAATGATTATGAAGAGCCTGTTGTTATCAAGCTCTTATACCCACATACTCATTAAATAAGTTACTAGTGACCTAGTTATTTCTGTTACTTGAAGCAAATTATATTTCTGTAGATTTAGACAATAGTATAATATTGTTTTACTAGATTTATTTCACCTTGAAGATTAGACAAATGGGGATACTCCTTTGATTTTTATTTCATGTCAGTCAGGTCGCTTTATATGAAACTTGAAACCACTTCTCTGCCATATTGTTATTTCATAACAACACTGCCCTTGACCATGTTGACCCGTGTAATTGATATTCATTCTTTAACCATATATCATAGTCAGTTAGTTTTGACTTTGCACTCCACACCACCTTTCAGGTCAAATGTCTGTCTCCATTTAAGTTAATGACATTGAACAATCATGCTATTAAACACAATTTCAATAGTGATAATGCTGTTCTAGTACATGTAGGTCACCATATATTCAACTTGGGTAGCATTCCAGTTATTGAAATTTGTGTCAGATTAGAACAATGATCTAGACCTTTAGGAATGGATCTTACAATTTAATATGGAGCCATAGTATGGGACCCTACACGGTAACAAAAAAAAAACAAGCTTGAAAGGATACGTCAAGCGGCAAAATCTATCACCAGAAATTACAAGTCAAGAGAGGATGGACGGGATACGTCTCTAAAATGCTTGCCTAACTGGAACTACAACAAGATCTCCAGACAAGACGAACAAGGAGTTGAAGCCAGAAGTTAATATTTATGTAAAAAGTAGTTGAGGGGCTGATTCCATCTATTGAACCATACTGTCATTCTATAATATTATTGCATAAGTACTTCTGTATTGTCCTTGTTATTGGTCCATGTCTTGGTGTATTGGTCTGAGGCGAAGCCGAAGCCAATACTGCTGGCCGAGGACCAACAATAAGGCCAATACAGAAATACATGTAATAGTATCTTTATTGATTAACTACAGTGTTACAATATTTTTATTTCATTTCACAAGAGATAAACATTTTACCTTGAAGTGGAACTATCCAAATCTCAGTTTCTTTTATAAGATGCAATATCTAATGATTTGGTGCCGTTTCCATGTATCTTCAGCCTTTTCTCATCTGATGAATTTTCTACCCTTTCCAGTCACTATAAAGTGTTACAACTTTAATTTAGACACAACACATAAATAGTAATTGAAAGGTACTGCCATTGCATGTGTAATGCAAATATATTTTAAAAAGATAATGTAAGAGTTGAAATTGATACAACTATCCATAAGCCAATTGACCAAAGAACGAAGATTTGCGCAATTACAGAATGCATATGCCTGGTTCGGGTTTAAAATAAAAGACCGTTTACAAAACATGAGAAGCGAAAGTAAACAGTAAAATCGATTTGTACCATCGACATGATGAAATTATGAGGTCGTCAAGAAATGAACTTTGTGATAATTTACTCGTTCCCCAAAGCTGAAATAATTCCATCGTCTACTTTCAAAATGCTTTTCAAATGAATGGGACCGTCTTCAACCTAAAATATATGCCATACTGAACGTTTCAGCTTGTTTATGGTGAGTAAATAAAAACTGCGTCGTACAAACAACTGTTTACTTTCAGTTTGAGTTTATCGTGACTTACGATCTAAAAACTAGAGACGTTCCGAAATTTTTTTTGGTAAATAAAATAAAGTATGTAAACTGGTTCCCGTTCGACTACAAGCAGATTCCAGTTAGTATGTAAAATAGTAAATATGAAACCGAGTGCGGTAGGCGGAGGCATAATCAACTTCCGTTAGTTCTGCTGGTCAATGGTATCAGAAACATGCCGCTGATAGCGTCATTTTTCCAAAAGGGCTTCGAACGCATGATATTTATAAAATGTTTTCATTTTTTAATAAATTTGATCTAAAAGAGTGAAATGTATTATTTGTTGTTTTGAGCAACTGAAAAATTTCTTTTAATTGGTGTAATGGATAGGCCCGACTGATTAAGTATAAACTAGAGCTGTCCACATAGTGGGACTTATACCCCCTACATGCATTTCAGTTGCTGCTGTGAAATTCAGTATTGAGACTGACATTTTGAGATAGTTGGTTTTCAGCATAAGATTCAAAGGCCAACGTCATAGTAACCTGATTTTGGTATTTGAACATCCCCATCCCATGCATATGATGCTTCTGCATAAAGTTTTGTCAATCTAAGTGCTATAGTTCAAAAGGTATGCACCCTAAACATATCAGATAATACTTTACTATCATAGGGACACACAGACTGGGAAGGATGGATGGACAGACATATTGTTAATTTCCTTTTTCTGGTGGTGATGTTCCTTTGGCATCATCTTATTTTAAAGGTGTTTACATATCCCTAATGGTTTGCGATTGCACATCCAAATTTTTACTGTGATGCTATTTATAGAGCTGGTAAATTTATCGATCCTTTAAATAAACCTATTCTAAAAGGTTACCAATTCAGCACTGTTGTGAGACCTTTGAATATTGTTTTTATTGGTATAAATATTGATTCTGTTTAAATCCAACTAAATATTGTTGTTATACACATACATGCATGTACACTCAAGGTCCTATCTGTCAATACTTATATTTTGGCATTGCACAAGGTCATGTTTTTCTCATTCTATTAACGACGTCTTTACACTAAATCCATTGGATGTGTAGAGATTGATATTGAAGTTTTTTCTATTAGTTGTTATGGGCTTTGAACTAGCTTTCAGTAACTGTGAGAACTAATTTGCGTCTTTTGAGTATTTGTTAAGTTTTCTTAGTGGTTTTTATCAATCTGACAAGTTAAGCTCTTTTCACTGATTTTAATAGTTAGTTCTTATGTTGTTGTACTGTTACACCACTGTTCCAAGTTAGAGAGGGTTTGGCACCAGCAAACATGTTCAACCCCAACACATACTGTATGTGCCTCTGTCGGGAGTCTGTAATTCAGTAGTTGTAGTTTGTTGCTGTACATCATATTTTTTTTAAGTTTCTTGTTTTGTACATAAATCAGTCTGTTGGTTTTCTTGTTTGAATTGTTTTAAATTTGTCAATTCGCAGCCTTTTACAGCTTACTATACTTATACCCCAAAACTTTCTGTGCAGGGGTGTAATTACTACCAACTTAGTGTTTACGAATACAAAACAATTTTCTAGATCAATTAGAATTAGTTATGTGGGGGAAGAGTAGATGTCCATTGTCTATTTTTTCATACATCGAAAATGAATGTGCATTGGGAGACACAGAGTCAGATATAGAATTGTGTAACTGTCCACATTTTGGTAATTCCTTGTAGTTTTGGAAATTAGATGCTTATCCTTCGAAGGAATTGTCATGTGTGACTACTAAAGTGAAGAAATTCATCATGAAATCACATGCATGACAAAATGGTTTCTGCACTAGCATGACAGAAAACTTAATTTTAACAAATTAAATGTATTAAAGACTCTTATAATGGCTTTCTTAGCATGGAAGGCTGCTGTTGGCGGGTTCCTAAAATTAAAACAATGTATTACATAATGAGCAAGTTTTTAAAGAGAAGTGTTGCTAAATTTGTAGTTTTCCAAGTAATATTTGTGGATTATTTTTGTCTTGGGTGTTTTCTTCCTTATTTAATTGATTATATTGCCCCTTGGTATCTTCCTTTTCCCCCTAAAATATTGACTTTCCTGTATCAAGGTGTGTAAATGAATCTACTGTGACAGAAATCACATTTTTAATTTGATTGCAGAAAAAAACTTACCCATAGTATGAGTGACAACACTGATTGTGCACAAAACTTGTAAATTCATTAATCTTCTGAATTTTTGTTATCTGTGGGATATTTACTGGTTATTTTCAGTAAGACACTCAAACAAGAAAAGTAGAACTGAAATGAGAATTAATTTAATATTCCATTTGCAGCCCTCAAGTCAACAAATGCAAGCCAACCTCAGTTTTCCTACAAAAAACTCTGATGTGGCTAAACAAAATCTTGAATTTCTAAATATCAGCAACACATAGCATTCAATTAAGATTAATGTGTAAGTCGTGATTCATGGTCTTGTATTTATGAAACTTGGGATCGCTACACACCTTTGCCAATAAATAACAAAACACATCAATGTAACACCTTTATTCCAATTGCATACAATTTCCTGGACATAAACAATAGGAAATTATAAAATGATTTTTTTGTAATTTTTTCATTCAAAAAATATTAATTAAATATGTCAATACTTGTGTAAACATTCACAATTATTCCCTTTCGGTTGGATTCAGTAACTAATATAATGCTGAGTATACATACATATATTTCATGCACCATACATGGATATGAAATAAATTCTTCAAATAAAAGCATTAATCCCAGAACTGATGGTAAAAATATCTATATATATATATATATATTAGTTTTTCTATCTGCAGGTTTGAATATCATTTTGGATACAGATGTTTGTAAAGATATGAAGATATACATGTATATTTGAATATGTTATTGCATTTATTGTCATTTATAAAATAAATAATTTCTCTAGAAACAATATTTCTTGATCAAAAGGCAGTTTTAATTTGCTTATGAACGTTTTTGTACACATTTGTAAAATGTTTCAAATATTCTGGACATAAATTTAATGGATATTTTACGTTTCTTTGGCAATTTAAATAAATTTTGAAGCAAAAAAGTCATTTATTTTCATTCTGCAATTGATAATTTTTATTAGATGGTGAATTAAAAATGCATTCTGTAAGGTGCTTGTATAAATGCAACATTTTTTATATTAATATCTATAGTAAACATTGCATTATTTGAATAAAAATTTCAGAAAAACCCTGATAAAATAGGTATAATTTATTAAAAACTTATTCCTGTCGCTAGCTGTCATGTTTGGATATCACATTTAGGGATGTAAACTTCTTTTCAAATAATTAATTACTTCACACGCAAGTTACACCAAAAAAAGAAAGCAACGTCAATACAGCAAATTTACAATATGAGATCAAATAATGAGAATCAGATGCAAGTTACCTACCTTTAATTTGAGGGAGGTCAGAATAATTCTTTTAGCCAAATGAAAATGTAGATCAAATTAAAATGTCTCGATTACTTTGTTCAGTAGGTAACATACTTTTCTCACTAAACATTTCATAAATTCATTTTATACATTAAAATGGTGATATTATAAACAAAAGTAAGACAAACTTTGAAGTTGTTTTTCATGTTCAAGAAAATCTGTATCGAAAATGATTCACTAATGTAAGTATTTGTTGAAAAAATATATATTAATAAAACTAAGAAAAAACTTTCCTAATAAACATGAAACAATAAAATCCAACATATCAAAAGTAAACAACATATCAGCAACAAAAATATTCTACTTAACAAGATTTAATCTGACACCATCTTGTTTCGTTAATGAATATTATTGGTGCTGTTTCCACCTAATAAAAAATAAACATTGGCACTTTTTCTGAAGTAAAACAATATTGGATATCATTTTTAACTAAGAAATTGTATAAACCCTTGATTACATAACAATTTTGAAACTAGAATCCTGTTAAATTTTCAAATACAGTACAAAGTCATCTACTGAAAACCTTCTTTTGAATTTTAATCTGAAAGTTGAATAGAATTTTTATGCACAAACAGAATTATCTTTATATCTTTTGAATTCATCAGCTTTGGAAGTACTTCTTTAACTTCTGAAGTGTTTCAGTCTGTTTACAGAATGAAACATTATCATTTTTCTTTTTATGATTTACATCTGGATTTCTAATAAAAAATGTATAAAATATACCCTGAATTTGTTGTAAATCCCTACAGTGCCAATCAAAAACATTCATTTTTAACCTACTCCTATCATATATATAGATCAGTCCTCAATACTGCACTGAAGCAATCATAAAAACTTAATATTACTCATTTCCCAGCTATTGCATTGTATCTAAATGCTTAACATACTTGTGCATTATATTGTATTGGGTCTCAGGCTACAGCAAGTTAAACTTCCCTGCAATAGCAGGATATAAGAAATAATTTCTGGATTAACTTGAATTGCAAACTTAAGGTGAAGATTATTTGCTGTGTTAATAGTTTATAAAAGTTAACATATGGCAAGTTTTGAGTGGCTTTAAAATTCCACAGCGATATAAAAATTAACAAAATACTTTTTATTAAGTATTGCATTTCTTATTTTAATATTTGTCTGTAAATGGGACAAAATTTTGTCTTCTCTCTTTTATGTTTCCTCAAATGAGGCAGTACCTATATATTTTTTTTTTTACCTTAAGAACATGGCAAAAATGCATACATGTAGATCAGAAAAATATTGAGGTTGCTGAATATAACAATACATGTGAAAAATACAGTGTATATATACATGGAATGAATACTGTTAAAAGCTAAATAGAATCCTGATATGGTCCATGAAAAATATCACATCAGTATAGTAAATACCTAAACATATAACAAAATAGGTCCAAACATGCTATTCTTTTAATCTCAGAACATTTGTGGTAGTAATCAAGTGTTTTAAAGAAATCTGTATACAGGTCTGCACTTGTCAAATTGATGTAGAGTATGTCAGCAGATTATAAATTCATTTTGGTTTCAAATAAATAAAATATGCCATTATTGGTAAATTTGAGTTTTAGAAGTCTTGCAATGACATTATTATATATTTTGAAAATATTATTGGAATCCTCAAATAGTGCACATTTGGTATCAATGTGCACAAAAAACAGTTTATTGAAAATTTAGTAGCTGTTTGACCTCAATTTTATTAATTTTAGAATAGCATGTTTAGAACAGCTTACCTCTGAGCAATTTATCCAACATTGTAAATCTACCTTGAAGTTGATTCAAAGCTGAAAACATTTCAGCCTGTATGGTGATTCCCTGCAAATCTTCCTTTTTTAATTTTTACAAGACGATTTTTCATGTGCAATGTGTACATAAATATTTACTTCAAATGTTAATTGGGATGTGCAATATATGTACAATTCAGCATAGTATTAGTTGTACATCTATATATGTTTATATATATACAGCAACCAGCCAGGAATAATGTGCAGAGAAAAAGTAAATGTATAATATAATTAAACATGAATCAACTTGTATATAATTGCAAAAGTCATTTACAAAATTAAACAAAAACTAGGAATGACAAAAAAATAAAAGCACATTGTTATAAATTGTTTTTAAGATTGGATTATACTTGTAAACTTAAATTTGAATTTCCCTAAAACAGGTAATTATTTCTTGGATAAATAAATAAATGATTAAAACTTCAAATTAACCATTATATTGCAACATTAGCATTCAGATTTTCATTTGTTTGTCAGTGTGCTACTGAAAATGTACAGGTATATAAACACCATGCTGTCAAGTTTCCAGTTACTTTTCTATTTTGCTTAGCAATCACTAGAAGGTTAAATGACTTTTTGCCAAAGAAAACCAAAGGTGTTTCTGCCAAAAACTTCAATAATTTTCAGAATGCAAGTTCAACAAGACATCAAGACTATCCTTCTAGGAGGAAAGGTTGATATATATATTTATATAACATTTTGACTTGTTCATTCAAATTTATAACAAGGTTTACTTTAAAATAACCTAATTTAGTTAAAATCTCATGTATTACTGATAAAACCGACATGAAATTGGTCAATGGTAGATTTGTCTCATTGTGTCGCACATCTCCTTATTTTGATACTGCTGCAAATGATGCACACTTTTGTATTTCAAATAATATTCAATAACCTTTTAAGTTAAGAATGAAATAAAATTAATTGAATATTACAGATGAATCCCTAAAATTTTGATAGATTTTAGTTTTAGTAAAAGTTAAAAATAAATCTTACATAGATACTATATGCCTGTTAAGTTTATGCAAATAATAACTTGAAAAGTAACTGGAACTATCCTAACAAACACACAATCTGATCATGGTTGTGTATTGATTAAAATTTCATACCGATAATTAAAACAGTTAACAGTGGGGTGAAATGAAAAACACACATTGCAAATTATGATTAAACATATATTTTTTTGTATATGAAAAGTGTAATCAATAGTAAAGTTTTTCAAAAATAATAAAGAAAAATAATACCAAAAAACAAAAGTAAAAAACTCTTGTTCTCAAGTATATATAAATATATATATCTTGCCCAAGCATTTGAAAATCTGCACTAAATACTGATTAACAAGCTATTAAAAACATAACCAACCAAAAATATTAATAAACCTGCTTCATCTAGATCAATGAATCAACAAAAAAAAAAAAAATTAATAAAGTTATTAAGTGAACATATAAGTGGACTTAACACGGATTAATCAAACTCAAAATTAATGACTAAAGCAAAATGTAATAAAACAGAAAAGTTGCTATAAATACAAGACTAAAATAAAATGAATTATAATAATAATAATCTGTTTAGGGAAATTTGTTGAAAACATATGTAAATATGTAACATTACAATACAAGGAAAATAAGCACCAATTTAATATATGCTAACTGTACAACATAATTCCCATTCCCCCCAAAAGACTTACTACTGATATTAACAAGTCTCCCTTCCAAGATTTTGTAGCAAAACAAGACTGTTACAGTAATTTCTGCTGCTAATTATTTACTATCTACTTAAACATCATACAAAAAAAAAAACAATAAAATTTTGATCACATGTGAATTTGAGACAGAAAAATACATGTATTTACAAACTTATACAATATCATTTAGGTGCACTTGAACACAGTATAAAATAGAATATACCTATTATGCAGAACTGCCATCTAGATTTAAAGGAGTATTGAAAATTCAACATAAATCATAATGTACTTCATTCTTAACCAGTATGTTGGTCAAGACCTTCAAAAAACAAAAATCAAGTTTTCTCAAATTACTATACTTAGATGAAATAACTCTGCAATAGTTGCAGAAAAAAGTCAATTCAAGGTCAGACATTTATTGTATAGCCTAGTGTCCTAGGCAGATAAACCTATCATTATGTCTGCAAACTTTATTTTACATT
Source organism: Mytilus coruscus (assembly GCA_017311375.1). NCBI lineage: Eukaryota > Metazoa > Mollusca > Bivalvia > Mytilida > Mytilidae > Mytilus > Mytilus coruscus. The sequence continues at coordinate 13,938,902 of CM029597.1, forward strand.
TTCCACTATACAAAGTATATCTGAACAGAACCATGCTTTGGTATTTTTGAATGAACTACTGTCCAAATAGTGATAATTGAACTGCCATGATTGTTTTCCTTAGAACTTAATTATTCGGTTTCTTTAAAAAGTAAAATAACAAAAACACCGAACTCCAATGATAATTCAAATTGGAAAGTCCCTCATCATAGATACTTCTCCAAGAGAATGTAGTATTTTGGAGTTGGTGCATTCATCTGCTTAGAATCAGAAACCTGTAAGAATTGGGGATGACACATCGGACTGCAACTTTGTTTACACATTTGAATTATGATGAATAGTCTCATTAACTTTAGAATCACAATTTATTGCTATACAAGATACAGAAATTTTTAGCTATCATATTCCTAGTTATAATTATTTCCCATTACTTCCATATAAAAGTCCCACAACTGACAAATTTGAAAACCTTTTACAAGGATGCTTGTTTTAAGTTGTAGCATTGTGTAATATAACAGATCTGCTAGGGGCACAAAGAAGACCTGTTAAATACATGGAAATTGTTCAAAGAATTAATTGCTTTATTGAAGGCATTAAATCAGAAGTCAGAAAACGGCCATGCAGGAAAACTAGCTGGAAGATTCCTTCAAGTAGAAGTTATTTTTTTTATCCAAACATACTAGAATTAGTATGCAACAAGTGGAAAAATTGCTAAATGCTGACGTTTCAAGCCTCTGAACTCTGGAATGACATGCAAGAAAATTTTCAAAATTGAAAAAAAAAAGAGGCCTACTTTTAACAATCCCCAAAACTGTAAAATTTCAAGTAAATCCATCAAAGCATATTTTTGTTGACTTTGATCAGTCAAGTGTCTAACTTACATAAGTTATTAGAGAAAAATAACATAAAATTGTTATTGTGGGCTAAAAAATCAAAAATCTGTGATAACATATGTAGGTTACATGTTTCAAAGGGGCATTTTACATCCTTTATTTTGTTAAATTGTATACTAGTTCTATTGATATTATAATTGTCTTTATGTATATTAAACTTTAGAAAGATATAACAGTCCATAGTTTGCCAATCATGCATAACACACCCATGTTATAGCAGAAAAAATATGCCTGTAATAACTAAAGGGTGTTATTACAGCTCTCTACATCTCTTTAAAGCCTTTTCTCAGACATATATCGCAATGTATTTTAATTTATTGTAATAAATAATGATTAAGCATGTAATGAGGTTCTGCGCAAGCTTCCTAGTCATTCCCAAGTGTCTCATGTAATAAGTTAAATGCCTGTAATAACTAAGCCTTGTTATTACAGCTAAGTTTATCACTTAAAAGCCTTGTCTCATTGATTTACCATGGTTGATCAAAAATGTATTAATTGAATTGGAAAATTAGTTTTCAAGGTTATGTATTAAGTTACTGTGCAAGTTTCAAGAATTCCCAAGTGCCCACTGAAAATAAAAAAAATATGATACATTTAACTGATAACAAACATATGTTACTACAGATTAAGAGAAAGTATCCGTAATAACACATGTATGTTATTTTTCTCTAATAACTTATTCAAGTTACACCCTTGACTGTTAATCAGACAGCTTCAGAACTACAAAAAAAAAATAATTTCAATATTGTAAGGATTCTTGTTTCACTAATCCAAACATAAAAATTTTATTTTTTAAATTAATCCAAGCTTTAGTGAATGCAGTGATATGTGATAAAATGCCTTAAATCTGACGATTAAGTTCACAACTCTGAAACGACCAAATCAAAAATGTTCAAAATGCAAAGGGAAATTTATTCCATCTATCTAAATATTTCATATCAGCTTTCATGAAATTTGATGGAAGCATTCTCTAGCCTTTGTAGGACTTGTGGACGGACAATGGTATCTATATCAAAAACATCCGATCTATGACCGGCATGAAAAATTAGATTCCTTAAAGATAACTAGACGTACATGTACGAGATATGACTTGGTATACTCAAACTTTCAATGATTCAATTCCTGAAACTATTGAATAACAAATTTGAAAAAAGGCAGCTGGTCTCCAGATTAAAAAAATGTAAAAATTTCACAAGATTGGAAAAAGTCAACTTGAGTTATCACATAATATGTACCAATGTACAGAAGGACAACAATCTACTGAAATACATCCACTGACAGGCCTATAAAATCTAAAGTCTTTCATAATAGCTAAACTGCAACTGTAAAGCAAGCTTCTAAACAAATTTTGTTTTAATGTTTCAAAATGAGGATATTATTTTCCGATTAAAACTGCTTAAATCCCCATTCAATTTTTATTTCTAGGGGAAAACTTAAAGCAAGACAACCAGCAAATGTTTTTGTACTTAATGTAGTTTCATCTGGGTTAAAATAAATCTTACATATAAAACAATAGAAAAACTTTCAACTGAATCTATGATCATTGTCTCCTTCTCAGTGCTTGGTAAGTTCTACAGGCAAAACAAAAGCTAATTTATAAAATTTCTCCTGTAACAGTCTTGTTCTGGTATTAATAAAAGATGGCACTCAAAGTAAAAAAAAATAAAATTGCTTCATAGGATCATCAGCCATACAAAGTTTACTTCCACATAAAATATAAAGGATGTGAAAATGAACCATGTAAATTACCCTAAACCCTATAGTTGTACATCTTATCTATGAAAGATTCTTGGCATAGACATTCAACTTATTCACAGTAACATTTTTAACAATTAAGAAAAAAAATGAACAATCAAAATATTTTTTAAATGCAAACAGTCAAAATTTGAAAGCATTAAAGTATTAAAAATATTTTCAAAACATCATATATTTTATACATTTTTTTTTTGAGGTTATTCAAATCAGTAAATAACATTCTTTAATAGGTTAATCTCTTGTACCCATTGAAAATTTTACACAAATAAAATAACAACAGTGTTTTGGATAACCTCAAATATTATTTTATTATTTTTTTATTTTTTTTTTTCAATACATTTTTCTAACATTGGAACATGAAAACATATTTTAACGGACTAAAATCAGTCTGTGTTAATTATGAATAATGAAAAGCTCGTTGTAACCACTAAAACTAGATTGTCATTATAATGAAAAGTGAAACAATGAGACTAAATAAGTAGCTTTTAAAAATGGACTCAAAAGGGAGCCTCATTTTTAATAGTTTCTTTTCCAACTTTTCCAGAAAAAAGAAAAAATATACTGAATAAAATATACATTATTAGAATACATAAAGAAATATTTCTGTAAATGAAATGTATATAATCCTAGACACTAGCCCCTATACATACTTTTATTTGTTTGATTTTTTTTAAATAGTGTAACTGCAAAGTACATTTACACCAACAATTTTTTTGCAGCATGCTATAGATGGTGGGTAAGACATTTCTATAATTTGTTAATGAATGATCAACGAAAAATGACTTATGAGCAATCTGGTTCTAAACAATAAAATATAAGAACATGTTTTAAAAAATACAACTAATAATAATACAATGTAAGTGTAAATATATAGATATATATATCTTTTTAATATGTGTAAATGATCAACATCACCAGTCACAAAATATGATATCAATTTGTAAAGCCATCAATTAGAATGAACACAGAAAAAAATAATTAAAAATCAAATCCCTTTGTAAGGCACAGCAAAAACTGGTCATGTTAAATATAATCTGAGTATGTGACTAGAGTTAATACAAAAACACTTCTGCATAAAAATTCTACAGCATTCAAATTTTTATGCATCTTTTTTGCACTTATATTCTATGGTAAAAATTTCATTATAAAGCATGCACTACATGCAAAGATTAACTTTCCACTTGATTTTTAAGTGACATTTCATCTTTTGAATTGTATTCTGAATGTATGGTCAATCAAAAATAAATAAAAAAATTCCTGAGAATAAAAATTTCTTGTCTTGCAATATCTGACAAACATTTTATGTTATCAAATAGGATCTACATAAATGAAATAATCATATTTTACGTAAATTTTGACTAATCAGAGTCTCTTACTTATAACATCAATGCATATGTACAATTATCTGTTCCTTTCACAATTTGAATTAAACATTATTTTCAGGTGTAGGAATTCATTATATGCATATTTTTTGTATAACCAAGTATTAATTAGTTTAAAACAATAAAATGACAAGTAAGAGACCCTGTTTTTTTCAAACTTATTTTAATCATCTAAAATATTAGTATATTTTAATATCATTAAATCAGAAGCTTAGCTCTTGGATAAAAAATAGCCTAGACGGTAATTTCACTTTTATTTTCATTATCGGATAACCACCTACTACTACTACAGAAAGTCCATTTTAAATGTATATTAATATACAAGTTGCATTATGATAAGTAAACAACATTTGCTATAAAATAAAATTATGTAAATTCTTATTAGTATTAATCTGTGTATAAAATTGCAACTAAAAGAAAAACAAAGAAAAAATAAAGTATATTAACACAGTGGCTACAACAAGGCCCTGTATAGCCCTTTTATAATATGTATATAAAATGTATATAAATGACCACCAAGGTGTAATCTTTAAATACAAGAAGCTTCAACTGCTTTCCATATTTTCAAAAGCACTGCTAAACAGTAAAATAAACTAAGCACTTTTTAACACATGTATTTTCAAAAATATTCTTTTTTTTTTTACATACTCTTGCTTCTTCCCCACTAATCTGTTTAAACTATGTATAAGGTATTAAGTACCAGCACATGGTGGTTGTTCTTAGCAAGAGTGACAACGTATCCTTCTGATGTTATCTTTAATCCACAGCAACGGCTCACTTTCACATAAGGACATTCAAACTCTCCAATCAATGATCCATCCCTCTGGAATACAGCGACATGAAATCTGTTTCCATGGCTATCTCCAATTAAAACATCTCCAGCATCACTGATATCAATACCATTAGGGTAATTTGTGATGTTCTCGCATCCAATTCTCCTGATGAAATGACCCTCTTCATTGAAAACAACAACACAATGACCCTACAACATAAAAATATTGTCAAGTTGCATTCCTTATTTTTATGTAAATAGCAGAGATCAAGGTTTGTACAAGTAATACACATTAATGTGTCTAAAAACTGTTGCAATGTAACCACATTAGATCATTGTGACAGTAAATTTATCACTTGCACCAATCAAGGAAAATCTTATTTAACCCATGTACTGTTGGATCATCACTGATTTGCTTTTGTGCCATGATTGGTTCCAAGTACCACCTTGCAGTAAAAAAAGGGTGGAAAGCAACAGTCTCAAAAACAATCATCCCCAATATAGTAGAAGACTTGGGAGGTTTAAGTCAGAAAGGAACTAAAAATATCTAAGTATTCAAGGAATAGGAAACATGTAGGTGTGTAGTAATTGCTCCAAAATTATAGTGCTTTACATTTAGGAGTAGTTCTCCATATTAAGTTGTACCTCGTGCAATGTTGGTTTTCCTCCTGGGAATAGTTTACAGTTGAAACGTGAGTTTGAAGGCTGGTTTTTTCTTTCATATCAAAATGTTTTTAACTGTTTTTAATAGGTCTTCTAACATTGTTAGGGGAGTGTCTGTAATGTCATTTAGTCATCTTTGCTGAAATTTGTTTTTAAATATTTTGGAAAATATTTGTTCCCCTAGAATGCTACTCACACAGTATAAATTAACATGTTCATAGCATGAACTTATACTTACACAGCTGATGATACACTTCAATGCCATTCCTCGAAGGCCCTGCTCAATCTTATTAAATATTTCTTCCATGTTTTACATTGATGACTGTTTTCAATAATTTAATAACATATATATGTTACAACTCTACATTGTCTTTGTACTTTGTGAGTTATATCCCTAATTTCACTGTTTCAGCTTTCAATCCGGAGAACTGACAGACCCTCTTATATAAATTGCCATAAGCTTAGTTATGTTTATGCCACTTGAAACATTCCATGTACAGCCTTATAATTAATGTATTGTCTATTGTATCCTGACCCTCTATTTATATAAATAGGGGTCATGCTCCTTAGTCTACAGCATCATAAATATCAATGATTTCAACAACCAAATAATGGTCCAGGCAAACTTTGCTTCCAATTGCCCAAATGGTTAACATGTTCTTGAAAAATTACCAATAATGTTCTCTTTATGACCAAGACTTATGTATAACAAACCATTATTTGAAAACTAAACAAAATGCTTTAAAAACAAAGAGTGTATTTGATATTTAGAATTACCTTAAAATCACAGACAAAATAGTCTTTCCCACTGATAGCTATATCTGATGGCTCTCTCATGTAATCACTACAATCAAACCACTTAAGAAGGTCTCCAGCCTCAGTTATACAGAATACAGTAGGAGAAACACTATCAACTGCTACTATGTGTCCTACAATTACACATATACAATCAATATCAACACAGCTGGTAACCATATAATAGAGGCTATGTGATTAATATTTCTAATTTAGTAAAATTCTTAATAATTTTTTGAATGAACATTACTTTGAATGATTTATTTTCTATTTTCCAAAAATAAAAAGATTTGTAAAAAAAATCATTTACAATCATTCACATTTGTTTTACTGCTTCCAAATACTTGATATTTTTAAAGATGTGTGATCAACTAGACCATATACAATCAACAAGTCTTCTTGGAAATAAAAATCAAGAAATACCTTGTTGGGTAATAGCTAAACCAGCAACAATGTCTATATATCTTATGGCAATTTTCTTCACAAAATGACCATTTTTGGTGAAGATCTGCATCCTTGATCTTTCATTTCCACGGTCACAGACAACAAACTTTCCAGAATTTCTCATCACTGCCACTTTTCTTGGATACCACAGCTGTCCTTCCTCTCTCCCTAGAAATACATATGCCTCTGTGTTAATAATATTAGAACTTTAAGAGCAAAGCCCTCTCCATTGGCATTTGCCTCAACATGTAATGCTGGGATTACCACTCTTGCAAGAAAAACTTTTCTACCAGCAATCACATAGTTGCCTTGGAAAATTAAAATAAAGCTAACAATTCTAACATGTAAAAAGCAAATGTTTCTGCATTTCCCATGTCTTAATAAAAATTTAGAATTTAAAAGTGTGACTTCAGGTTCTACCTGTCTCAACTGATTTCTTTTAACTATAATAAGTAGGTCAAAAGTTGTTAACAGTCCAACTGTGTGTAATTTATAAAAATAATTAGAATTTTGCTGATGTGACATTACAGATATATTGATACATCTTGCAGTTAAATTATCTTTTATACATGAATGTTTTTCCATGATGCCAATGTACAGGTGTGTAAATCAAGGAGATGCACACCATGTCCTGCAAAGAATAAACCAACTCTTTATCAGACACATAGATGTCAACCCCCTTTTGACACAATCAGTAACAATCTATCAAATTTTCAGTAATTTTGAAAACTTTTCAGTCATCATTCAAAAACGTGCATTTACCAAAAAAATTACTGACGAATGGTTGCAAAGTGATGTGCTTTTTTGCTTACAGTCATCACGACCCCTGTGCAACACACTGACATCTTGTTTGCGATATGTGCAGTACATGTAGCTTTCTCTTGATGATTTGATCAGACAAGGTATTCCAGCGAATATTCCGTCCTATAAACCTGTCCTTTCCTCTTAATTTTAAGTGCAGACGGCCCCCGTCTCGGACACTTTTGTTTTGTCAAGAAATAGAGAAAGGGGGAAAGCCACTTCATAAAATGCGTGTTTGCCTCTTCGGAAGTCAGTAAGTTACCAAACGATAGGTCGATAACTACCGAGAAACCGGAAGCATTACATTGGCGTTTTCTAAATACCAGACCAGGCCGGAAAAGCAATGATAAAAATCCGCGTTTTACAAAATTGAACGGCGGCGACCGGGAATCCGCAACTATTCGACTATTGACCGTAATAGTGTAGTTTTGATCGCAAAATTGTAAAAATTATGGAAAAATCGTAATGGTTGGCATCTATGCAGACATTGATGAAAAATTCCATTCAGACTCAAATTTCAAAGTGTCAGTACAAATGTCCCATAAGACATTTTCAAACAGGAAGCAGCTGCCAGCAGATCTGAAAATCAACAATACTTTTTATATGCTTCCAAAGACCAATCATTTTAAAATTGTCAGAGGAAACCAAGAAGATTTCTACTATAAGGAAACCAAATTTTAACATATTAACTTAAAAATTAATAAATTACCTGGAATTCCAAACTGGTACTGAAATTCTCCAGTTTTCTCAAAACACTGAATTCTGTGGTTGTTAGTATCTGCCACTACAATGTTTTCTTCCTGTCCAAGACAAAATCCATGTGGTGAATTGAACTGTCCTTTTCCAGGTCCAAGCTGTCCAAATTTACACCTGCAATAAATATTCCAGAATTTTCATTAAATAGGTATAAAACTTCACACAAATAAATAAGATTTTCGTAACAAATATTTACTCGATTACCCAGTAATAGTGTTCAACCTTAAGCAAGTCAAAGAGGTCATTGAATTGATTGATTGGTGTTTAATGCCACTTTCAGCTATATGGTGGCAGCCAGTTTTTATTGGTGGAAGAAGCCAGAGTGCCTTGAGAGAACCACAACCTTCAAAAGAAAAACTGACAATCCCAGTCAATTAAGATTGGACTAGAACTCACAACCTCAGTGTTGACAGGCTAGTGATACAGTAGTTGAACTACTTTGAACACTGACATCATGGCTCATTCGCACAGGCACAGTGTATTGCACAAAGCGAATTCTTGGTATATTATTTGAATTTATATTCCATTTTTCGCTTTTGTGCAATACACTGTGCCTGTGCGAATTGACCTCCACCCCCGCAAAAAATAAAAATTAACCTTTTTTTTTTTTGCTTTTGTGCAATACACTATGCTAATGCTTATTGAACCCCCCCACCCTTTTTCCGAAAAAAAAAAAAATTCTTTCCCTCAGGATATGGTCATAATTTCAATTCAAATTACCAATGGAGTTTGCAATCATAATTACCCATTTAAATACATCATAAAAGTCTTAAATAGATAATTCAAAAGCAGTGTAAGGGAGGTAATCCAACATTGTACAATTTTGTTTTTTGATTACCTCCCTTACACTGCTTTTAAATTGTCCATTTACTAGGAAACCCTTGTTTTTCCCCCTTTTTTGCCCCTAATTCCTAAATGGTTTCAGCCATAACCCCCCAAAGCCAATCCTAACCATCCCTTTGTGGTATGGAAACTTGTGGTATAATTTCAGAGAGATCCATACACTTAAACACAAGTTATTGTCTGGAAACTAGAAAAATGCCTTTTTGGTCCCTAATTCCTAAACTGTTAGGACCATAACCCCCATAATCAATCCCAACCTACCTTTTGTGGTATTGAACCTTATGGTAAAATTTCATAGAGATCCATTCCCTTAAACTAAAGTTATTGTGCGAAAACCAATGTTTCTTCGGATGACAACGACACCAACGTCATACCAATATACAACCACAAAAATTTTTTGCAGTCGTACAAAAATAAGAAGATGGGGTATGATTGCCAACAAGACAACTCTCCACCCGAGACCAAATGACATAGAAGTTTACAACTATAGGTCACAGTATGGCCTTTAACAAATAAGTATATATGTCCATGTTGTGTAAATTTCCATGAATGTTTGACAAAGCTATTGATGTCTGAAAATATTAATCTTAAAGCATCTAAATATTTACTGCAAAACAAAAAACAAGTCCATTTATCAGTAAAATACAGAAAATAAAAAAAAAAATTTTTTTTTTTGAGTCCTGGATACTGTCTTTTGTTCATGAAGAATAACTTCCAAGTTTTGTCAAAATCAATGAAGGTTTGACCAAGTTATTGACATCTTTAAAAAAATTATACACATCTGTACCTAAATGTTTACTCGCAAGAACGGAATGAAGGATCAGTGTCTTGCTTGTTCAACTTTCATCGCAGGCTCAACAAAAAAGTACATTGGTATTATTATCACTTTATTTCTTCACACAATTACAATGGTGAATCAGAACAAAATGGTCAGCATATTTTTAAAATTTTTTCTCCACCCCCCTCCCCCCTCCAATACATATGACATTCTTTTCCACATTTGGTTTCTTTTCAGGTCTGCTTTAAATACTGTTTGAATTGTAATATATCCTACCTGATCTGCATGGCACTGGTCTTGTTACTCCTCCTGACAGGTGGATATTGCCCAATGCTGCTTCCCGGACTGTTCATTCCACTACCACTTGTTAAACTTCCAGCTTTAAAAAAAAATTACACATATATCATACCTTGAATTTTTCCATGTTTTGTTTTCATCTTTTCTTTCATTTTGATATTTAATTCTAACAAAATACTTCCAAAATAAAGACAGTTTCTAAATTTTGTTCTCTCTCTGTTCTAAAATTTCCATAAAAAAAAACAAATTAAAATTATCAAATGTGTAACTGTAAACACATAAGAACTCAGAGAGTCTGCCAGTTGCTCCTGGCCTATTTCTATGCAAGTAAGGGTCAGAATTGTAACCTGATGGAAGGTCAAGTTATTGTATCTATTATATGACCTGATGTAGATTTTATACAATATTTCTATTGCTTGTATTTCCTTTTTTATTTAGTGATGTTGATGGATGGTCAAGTTATTGTATCTATTATATGACCTGATGTAGGTTTTTATACAATATTACTATTGCATCTACCGTATTTTCCGGAAAATAAAACGCACCCCTAAATAAGGCGCACGGCCGTTTTTTAGGGGAAGAAGTGTTTTTTTTTTTTTCCTTACATAAAACGCACCCTGATGAAAACGTAGTATGCATTCTACTGACCTTAGAGTAATGAATGTTATCTCCTTTTTGTAACTCACTCCGTAACATGTTTCATTTCTATTTTCAGATTGTTGAGAAAGTTGAAAGGCATTTTGATTATATTTATTTGTTTCATATTAAAATAAAAAATGTTAATAAAATTATTATACTTTTCTTATTGTTTTAATGACGCCAGATTCATTAGATGTTTTTTGTCAACAATGGCCATGTGTTGACAGCGTGGGTGTCCATTGAACTTGTTGTTTTGATTAAAATTAGTTTGGTGTTGATTGCTCGTTAATTGTTTCAATTGGAATCAAGGACTTTAATCTTTCTTGAAAATGTATTCATTAAAGGTCACTCAAGCCATAATACTGCCATTGTTTACCTTGATTATTACGTAATACTGGGTACCTGTAGCCACATGTTAACTGGTCACACATAAGTCTGGGGGAAAACAAATAAATTTAAAGAATTTTATTGTTGTCTATAAAATAAAAGTTTTGGTTTATTAGCTTCAAACATTTTAAAATTTAAACTTGGTTGAAAACTACCAACAAAACCATTCAGTTTCTGCAATTCATTGTCTATTTTTAACTGACAGTGAGATGGGCCACGGAAAAGGGAATTCAAATAAGACGGCGATATATAAATGTCTTAGCATATTAAATTATGAAAATTAATATTATTTTTTTTATTTCCTACATCCGATAATATGTGGCTACAATATTTCATAAAGATATTTCATTTTGAAACACAATAAAACAACAAGCAGTTACTCCTCAATAGTATATCCTGTATGGTACCTCTTTTCAAACACGCTTATCTTTCTTTGTTTATGAAACAATTTAAAGGGTTCATTTCAGCACATGGTTATCACCATCGTCATTAAAAGAGACTTGAAATATTGGAAAGAAACACAATCACTTCCTTTATTATTCCATTAGGAGATTTTATTTAAAAACACATTAAAACAACAAACCATTACATATTTATTGTAAATACACAATTAATATCCTGTATGGTACCTCTTTCAAACACAGTTATCTTTCTTTGTTTATGTAATCAACATATGGTTATCAACTTCGTAAGCCAACAATGAAATAAAGAACAACTGATAAAGTATATATATTTTTATTCATAACAAAAAATGCCACATGAACAATTTATCAAGTCACTGCAAGCACTTGACAATCTGACGGTCTCCATAAAAAAAATCCAGATATAATTTTTTTTCACGCTTGCCCTGAAACACAGAAAAAATACGTACATAAAGCGCACCTGAGTATAACACGCAGGGACAATGACAGAGAAAAAAACCTGCAGCTTATTTAACGAATTTAACGGTATGTACTTTTTTATTTAGTGAGTTGATGGGTGGTCAAGTTATTGTATCTTTTATATGACCTGATGTAGGTTATATACAATATTTCTATTGCTTGTATGTACTTTTTTATTTAGTGATGTTTATCATGCAAGTTGAAAAGATATATTTCAGGCCAAAATAAAAATATTGTATGTTTGCCCAAACGTGACCGACCCAAAAAAAAAAAACCTGCCAACTCAAATTCTTTTCCGTCATCGTATAAAACTTAATGTTCGTCGTCTTTGCGTTTGAAAGTAACTGTGAATAAGATTAAAAGAAAGCGTGTAAGAGACGCAGTTAATCGATATTCGATGTTCTCGGTTTTTATCTTCTGATTTAACGATTTTAGTCGATTCCGGTTATTTTCATAGCCTATTTGTCAGACAAAATTATGCAATTAAGCGGAGTACGCTTATATCCGAAATGCCAAATTACAGAGTCAAATAACATCGACAGAAAGGAAATCCCTGAAGAAAGATGAACGGCCATAATCATCTTACAGCATGTTGAATGTTGATTTATTCTAATAAAAGTTATAAGTCTGGTGTTATTCATGTTATTGTATTTTGTATTCTTTTAATAAAGTTTATAAACACATTTTGTTTTAGTTTATTTGCGTACTGACGTTTCCTTTACCTGGGATACAAAATTAGAACAAATTGTTCTAAAAATAGATTTGTTTCTATGACCCGTATGTACAATGTACATCATTACGCTTTGATTAAAATAAACTGTTCAACTATACTACACAGTTTATTATCATTTTTAACAATAAATGTGTAATGAACTGCCTTTGATATGCAGTATTTACCGCTTGCACAGTGATGTAACACTGTTTCTTTAACCTCGTTAGTTTCGTACATGCAAAGCAGTAAAGGGGCCCTGTACAGGTTATTTGCTGGACACCAGTGTTGAACGTGTGAAAATTTAATAATTAGAAGTGAATGCTGTTTTCCAAAAATAATAAAAATAAGATTGACGAATAAAATTCTTCAACCATATATAAATGCCCTGTAATGTTTAACATAAATGCAAATCACCCCAAGCCGAATTGCAAGAGTACACATTGGATGGTCTTTCAAAGTAAATTAGCAGGCGTTATTGTTTTAAATTCACCCCAAATGTTATTTATGGACAATGCTTAAAATCCAATCAACAACCAATCAATAATTAACACCTTTTGGGATAGAATGGTCATGTTTTTACAACAATTACCTGTTTGACATTTTATGACCTCGAGGCTTAAAATAGAACATGGGAAACTTCACCTGTGTACACATCGAGGGTTAATTGAAGTAAAACTCCATCAGTTTGATCATATAAACACGAAAGAAACTGTTTTAAAACTTAATTTTAATAACACAAAAGTGAATATGAAATAATAACGAAAATAATGTTGCATTCAAGAAAAATATACTTACCAAATTGCCGTTTCCGGTCAAAAATCTTGTCAGTTTGAACTAAGCATATCTAGCCGGCAATTATTAACCGAAAGGCCACTTGTAAGGCTATGCATATAACCGGATAATTTAACATTAGATGAATGGGAAATGGTTTTGTGCAGGAGAAAATTATGCAATTAACCGAATTATGCTATTAAGCGGTATGCGATTAAGTGGAGTCGACTGTATACTGTTTTAATATTTTCATGCAAATTCTGATAAAAAAAAAAAAAAAAAAAAATTGCCTACCTACCTACCCACACCCAGTCATCATGGGTCGGGTTTGGGCAAACTGAAATATTTTTAATTGTGGCCTCAGAAGGATTTTTTATCTGATTGACGGGCATGGACTCTAAGTGATGACAAACGCTTTCATGACAATTCGTCAAGTGAGCTTTAAAGTACCAGAAATATTTCTTACTAGAACTTGTCATTATGTTGCTGAGACTGGTCATGTTGGAAGAAGATCCTATTGGGCCAATGTTGCTACCAATAGTTCCCACACTACTCATTCCTCCTCCAATAGTTCCAATGGGAGGCTGAGGGTTTTGTACTAGTCTGTCAAGGGCATCCAGATTAGGTGTCTGTGATCTTGGGGTAGGTGGATTCAGCAGATTGTGTTGAATATCAGGACTACTGGTGATTGGTGTCACCGAGTGGCTACCACCTAAATCATCTATAGAAACATAAATCATCGAAAATGTAGACAAAAATTGTAAATAGTTATAGTAGCTATTAAAGTGGTGTTATTGTAGTGTTCACAATGGGGCCTTTTAGCATCATGGTATGAATGTGAAGCTATCTGAAATGATTTTTAGATTAATTGTGTTATGGCTGCTATCATCTCTAGAAACAAGATTGTATTTTAAAATGTCCTGATTACGAGGATGCTTTTCTATATAAAATTTGTTGGGAGAAGACATTAATGATCATACAAACATGTTTTACCATATTCTCTATGTGCAAAGCCCAAGGCTACGCCTGTAATCAAATTTTGTCCTCTGTCACAATAATTTTTAGTTTATTGTTTGAAGTATAAATGAGGCCTTTCTCTTTTGAATTGTTTTACATGTTGTCATCCAAGGTCTTTATATAGCTTACTATATGCTATGGGTAATGCTCATGCTGTAACTGAACTGTTTTTTTTAAATTGCAGTTATACAACAAGATGATAGCATAGTGAATTCTAGCAATGTTCTGAAAATCCAAGAAGAAATTATTCCCTTCCCCTCATTGATTTTGTCTCACATAGTTTGTATTGTTTCCATTTATTTATTATTAAAGTGTATAATTGCTTAGAATGTGTGCCCTTACATTTTTTGTAATCAGAATTGTAATATCACAAAATTATTAATACATATAACTTACTAGGACCACCAAAGCCTCCTACTGAACCCATCTGAGCTAAGGCTGCTATATTGTTAAACATTGGCTGCACACTAGAACCACTGTTATTACTGGCAGCATCAACAGATATCCCACTGTCAGACATGGCAGGGCTATGAGAGCTTCTAGACAGACTGGACCCTTCAGCCATTGACTGGGTACCACCGGTAATTGCACCATGCATTGGAGGATTCATTGACGAGCCAATATTATGGAAATTTCCAACATTTGTCAGACCAAGTCCCATGTTGTTTGCCTCTGTTTCTTGCAGTAAATTGTTGGACATGTAGCTTGCACTGGACATTGGTGGAGGCATCATGCTGTGATCATTCATCATATGTGGTAAGTTGAAACCTTCATTCTCAAAAGAGGAATGCAGTGAGGAGGATGGTCGCTCTGGTTGCTGAAAAAGAATACTTCGGTAGTTCAGATTAGAATACACTAGTTTATCATGGTCAACCATCTGTAAAGACATATATTTTATTTCGTTTGAAATTGGGTATTTCCTGTTTGCTATTTGTAGTAATTATTTATAGATGGGAACTAGTATAACTAGTTCTGATACTGGTTCTGCAACAGTATGTACTATTTATAGATTTTGATGTTAGGTGCATAAGGCACGAGGAAAGTTTTGGCGGTTTCTACGGGTGGGGTTTAAAGGTACTATATAAAGTTTGTCATGTAAATGTAATAGTATAGAAGGTGCTCGCAGTTGCGTCGAATTGAAGTTGGTCACATTGGTGTGTTTACAGTTGCTGCTATGTTTATTGTACGTACAGGCGTTGAAGGTATTAGTCGAGGAAAAAGAAACGATGCAAAAGAGGAACAATGTTATATGTCATGTATTTATATGTGGTTTGAATCGAAGAAATCTGTACAATAAATTAAAATAAAATATTGTATCGCAAGTGAAAATAATATGTTACTGCGAGCAACTAATCCTATATCTGTGTTTGTCTTGTTTATAGCCTATTGAATTTAGAGATTAAATACTTTAAATTCGGACGAGCAGGGCGAGGAAGAATTTAAATGATATGATTTCCATTCGTATAATATGTTTTCTGAATAATCTTCATTAGTACACTAGTGACATTCATTTAGGAAACAAAAATTTGTAGAAAACATTAAGGAGCATTAAATCAATGCATCATTGACAGTGAGCCAGCCAAAGTTCTGTATATATGTAATTACATTAAATCATCTATTCAAAAATTATTTATTCAAAGCAGTTAATAGAAGCTCTTTTAATTTTAATATTGAAATGGATATACATGTGACTTGGTTATAAATTTAGTATTGTGATGACTTTTTGTAAAACTGACCATGTCAAGGTTATATATGTTCAATAATTGTTAGATTTATTACCTTAGGAGTTTCCTTGGTGAATGAACCGAAAGAATTCTCTACTGCATTTTGGAAGACTTTGCCATCAGTGTGAAACTCAATGTTAACATTAACATCAGCTTTTGGAGTATTGTTGATCAGTTTAAGCAACTGTGACATTATCATTTTCTTCATCATCAATAGTTGTAAACCATTTCCATGCTTGAGAACTCTTTCAGCAAAAGTGCAACAGTCCTCAATTTTATCTGAAGTTTTCTCAACATTATGAAACAATTCCATTATGGCAAGTTCTTGGCAAGAATGACGATTTTCTAGTTCCTCCAACATCTTTTCCTGAAAACAATATTAAATCAAAATATCAAAATCATGCTGTGTGTTACTTAGACTTCAAATTTACTTGTGGCTTATTTTTTATCATATAGATTTACAGTAGTAGTTTCTCATACATGGCAAAAGACGTGTTTGCCATGTTAACTTATTATTTGAATGAACTTAACATAAAGGCTATCAGTTTTAATATTGTATTTATATCTTTATTGTTTTTAGAATTCTAAGATTGATTTTATTTTATAACACCATTTCCAGATGTGCATAATACATCAGGGCTCACGCTACCAGGCGACTAGGGCGAAGAAGTCGCTTTCCCGTCCGTCACTTCGCTTTGCCCGACCCTCAAAAGCGAAAACAAGTCGCTCTGTTGTTTACAATACTCGCTTTCAGTCGCTTTCGTCATCGGACATTTTCAATTTTTACCAAGTTGATAAAACATCAATTTTTTATTGATTATTAAAGAAATTCAGACTTAAACGATTCATTTTCTTAAGAAAAGAGGTAAAAGCATTGACTTTACAGTGTGAAGCAGGTTATTTAATAAAAAGACAACTTTTTATCACTGCATGCACTTCCGGTACTTGTTACTCAGAGAGCGTGCATCAATCTAACTTTCGGCGGCAAAATAAGTTTGTTACTTCATTTGAAAGTGATAAAAGTTGCCTCCAGTAAATGTTTAATCCATTTATTGCATTAAAAACGTCATATTCCTTTCCAAATAGCTTGTCAAACATCGTTTATTTTTGTAAATTTTCTTCGTCCGCCATTAATCGTTTACTAACTACGGATCGGAACCGGACCAGCTATGACCGAATTCCGTATTTTTACAATAATAACTACGGACGCATAAATGGAAAAGCTGACAGAAGAATATTGATCCCAAAAGGAATAAAATGCTCCGCAGGGCGCAGCTTGATACGACCGCAGAGGTCGAACCCTGAACAGTTGGGGCAAGTATGGACACAACATTCAAGCTTGATACAGCTCTGAATTTGGATTGTGATTAAATATTTGACACAGCATAGGTTTCTGACACAGAATGAATGTAGTCTAAGAACTTAATTTTTTAATTTACCTATTATGGTCCAATATCCAAAATCTAAATACATGGTTAGATTCAGCATATCAAAGAACCCCAAGAGTTCAATTTTGATGAAATCAAACAATGTTTAATTTTGGACCCTTTTAACCTCAATGTGGACAAAGTTGATAATAAGGCCCAAAATCAAAAATCTAAATATATGGTTAGATTCAGCATATCAAAGGACCCCATATATTCAATTTTGTTGAAATCAAACAAAGTCTAATTTTGGACCCCGATTTGGACCAACTTGAAAACTGGGCCCATAATCAAAATCTAAATACATGTTTAGATTCAGCATATCAAAGAACCCTAAGAATTCAATTTTGTTAAAATCAAACTAAGTTTAATTTTGGACCCTTTGCACCTTAATGTAGACCAATTTGAAAACGGAACCAAAAATTAAGAATCTAAATACATGGTTAGATTCAGCATATCATAGAACCCCATATATTCAATTTTTGTTGAAATCAAACAAAGTTTAATTTTGGACCCCGATTTGGACCAACTTGAAAACTGGGCCCATAATCAAAAATCTAAATACATGTTTAGATTCAGCATATCAAAGAACCCTAAGAATTCAATTTTTGTTAAAATCAAACTAAGTTTAATTTTGGACCCTTTGGACCTTAATGTAGACCAATTTGAAAACGGGACCAAAAATTAAGAATCTAAATACACGGTTAGATTCCGCATATGAAAGAACCCCATATCAGGCCATAATCTTGCCGGCGAAATGACGATTTCAGTCGCCAAAGAATTTTGAAAATCACAAAATCTCGCCGGCCGACTGACTTCATAGCGAAGTGAAATCGCTATCAAAATTGGTAAAAGGGAGACAACTTGTGATTTACAAGTCGCACAGGTGAAAAAAATGGCGACTAACAAGGAAAATCGAGATTTTCGAAACGACCCAGGACTAATGCTGTCGACGATCAAATAAAATAAATTCAACGGCGACTTTAAACATCCTCGGATATAAGATTCAAAACTGTTCAAACGGAAAACTGATCGTCTGTTTAAGTTATCATTTTACGATGATTTTTATCTGAGGATGTTGCGTAATCACTCGGCTGATTTGTTTTATTTTTATTTATTACGAGTCGATCAATTGTACTATTCGGTAGGTTAAGGGTGGGAATTAACGGTAGATTTATTATATTCATTGAATCAAAATTGAAATATAAAAGGTAGAAAGACAGCTGATGGATAATGTGATTGCAAGCGTCGACACTCGACCAGCTTGTGATCAGCAGTGGATTTTTTCACGACCATTTCGTTGATATGGAAGATATCTTTAAAAAATGATAGAATTAGCTCTTTATCGGTTAATTAATATGCGATTGACATTTATAGGATTACAATCTTAAACGAGAATCTCAATTTACAACTAACGTGATGTCCTGAACATTCAATAATGTTTTACAAAATAATGACAAGTGGTGATATAAATTAAATTCCCAGTCATGTGAAATTCATCAGGTAAACTGGGAGTCATATTTTTCTGGACTTTAAAAAATAAATTGAGGCAGATGCACATGAATTTAATGCATCATA
The DNA here is from genome assembly GCA_017311375.1 of Mytilus coruscus. Taxonomy (NCBI): domain Eukaryota; kingdom Metazoa; phylum Mollusca; class Bivalvia; order Mytilida; family Mytilidae; genus Mytilus; species Mytilus coruscus. Next base: position 13,958,193 of record CM029597.1, read on the forward strand.
ATATTACTAGGCTACTCCCTCATGTCCCAAGCAACAAATTTTATTTAGACTTAAATTTAAGTTGACAGTACAAATGGTATCAATAAATAAATAACAACTATATTGTCTAAACCTTTTTATTAAGAATTTTCTATATATATACATTTTGTACAATAACATGAAAAAACTGCAAGTATATTTTTTTATTGCATCTATAGCAATTTCCTTAGTGATAAGCACGAAAACACTATGCAACCGAAACAGTAATGGAATCTCACTTCTCCAAGAAATTGACCACTTCTTCCTTCTCTCTCATGAAAGGAGAAGTCACTTCTCCCTCTCAAAAATCCTAGATTAGACCCTGCATATATTCAATTTTTGTTGAAATCAAACAAAGTTTAATTTTGGACCCCGATTTGGACCAACTTGGAAACTGGGCCCATAATCAAAAATCTAAATACATGTTTAGATTCAGCATATCAAAGAACCCTAAGAATTCAAATTTTGTTAAAATCAAACTAAGTTTAATTTTGGACCCTTTGGACCTTAATGTAGACCAATTTGAAAACGGGACCAAAAATTAAGAATTTAAATACACGGTTAGATTCGGCATATCAAAGAACCCCAATAATTCAATTTTTGATGAAATCAAACAAAGTTTAATTTTGGACCCTTTGGACCTCAATGTGGACCAATTTAAAAAAGGGGCCCAAAATCCAAAAACTTAATACACGGTTAGTTTCAGCATATTAAAGAACCCCAAGAATTCAAGAATAAAACCCCATTGAAATTGGTCAAGAAATAAGCAATTTATACAAAGTATCTTCTTTTGCACAATACTGTGCAATTGAATATTTCTTGCAATTGCGCAATACTGTGCAACTGAATATTTCTTGCTATTGTGCAATACTGTACAATTGACAATATCTTGCTATTGTGCAATACTGTGCTATTGGATATTTCTTGCTATTGCGCAATACTGTGCAATTGAAGATTTCTTGCTATTGCGCAATACTGTGCAATTGAAAATTTCTTGCTGTTGCACAATACTTATTATATAATAATTTACACATCCTGTTTGGTGTGTATCTCCTGCCATATCATTATTATTTGCTTTTAAATATAAATCAGAAATAACCAACTTAAAATGGAAAATTTTAAAGAAAAAAAAGGAAAAAAATCCCCCAATTTTTGAACCCCTTATGATTCATCACCCCCAAACTCAATCCCAGCCTTCCCTTTGAGGTATGGTACCTTGCAGTACAATTTCAGAGAGATCCATACACTTGAACACAAGTTATTGTCTGGAAACTAGAAAAATGTTTATTTTTGGCCCCTAATTCCTAAACGTTTAGGGCAATTACCCCCAAACTCAATTCCAGCTTTCCTTTGTGATATGGAACCTTGTAGTACAATTTCAGAAAGATCCATACACTTACACACAAGTTATTGTCCTGAAACTAGAAAAATGCTTGTTTTTGCCCTTTTTGGCCCTAATTCCTAAAATTTTGAGGCAATTACCCCAAAATCAATCCCAGCATTCCTTTTTGATATGGAACCTTGTGGTACAATGTCAGAGAGATCCATACACTTACACACAAGTTATTGTCTGGAAGTTACAAAATGCTTATTTTTGGCCCTTTTTCCTTAACTGTTGGTACCATAACCCCAAAATCAATCCCAACCTTCCTTTTGTGGCATTGAACCTTATGGTAAAATTTCCTAGAGATCCATTCACTTAAACTAAAGTTAGAGTGTGAAAACCAATGTGTCTTCGGACGGACACGCGTAACGTCATACCAATATCGACCACAAAATTTTTTGCGGTCGTATAAAATTACGCATTCCACACGCATTAACAGACTTTTGGTTAGATCTAATTGATTAATGTATATAATTCCATATAATTTATATGGATTGTTTCAAAATATTGATTAAAGTTGCTTAACTACTAATATCAATATATTATGGCCCAGCTAAACTTTGTATATCTTTTGATGAGAAACACTGAATTTCATAACATGATAAACAAGATAGTTTTAATAGAATTGTAATTCTTATATTATAATTTCTTTACCTTTTGACATAAAAAAATCTTTTTAGTGCCAGATATTTAGTTGGTAGTTTCTCACAAGAACCTAAACTTAAACAGCTTTGAATTTGAACTGTTAATTTAATTGTATACTCAGATATGAATTGAACAATATAAAAGAACATTATTTATATATGACCCTTTATACTATAGTAAAATCAAAACATTGTAGCAGCGCTGTGAAGAGCACTTCTCTTTCAAATCTCACCACTTCTCCTATCAGTTTCAAAAAGAAGTCACTTCTCCCTATGATTCTGAAGTAGTGTGAGCCCTGTACATGTATGCATTTTTTTTAACCCTAGTGTATGTTTCTGAGTATAGGTTCATATTGCACATGCCTTTAAGTTTTTAAGTCGTTTTTAAGGACCAAGATGAAACCAGGTGGTCTCAGATGGAGAATATATATCATACACCTGATTGTTTTGAGATTGGTACCTTTTTGTATCTATCATGTCATGTATTATTGAAATAAAATACATTCAATTCAATTTCAATTCAAATTATTTTAATGTTCAAACACCAAATGTACATTTAAACAAAGGGAATGGACAAAAGGCAATCTTACAAATCCTTTCACATACCAAGATGGATTGAATAATCTGATACTATTCAGTTTCATAGATCATTCATTAATGGAGTGAAACCAGAGAGGCAATTCTCTCCTGGGTTGAATTTCATATAAAAGTTATTTATTAGTGAACTTACTGGTGCACTACTTTACTTGTTTCAAATATTAAATCATTTCAAAAAGTTTAGGAAACAAGAATGTGTCCATAGTACACGGATACCCCACTCGCAGTATCATTTTCTATCTTCAGTGGACCGTGAAATTGGGATCAAAACTCTAATTTGGCATTAAAATTAGAAAGATCATATCATAGGGAACATGTGTACTAAGTTCATCAAAAACTACCTTGACCAAATCTTTAACCTGAAACGGGACAGACGGACGGACGAACGGACACACAGACTGAAAAACATAATGCCCCTAGGTGGGGCATAAAAAATGGAAAGTCAAAATTAGATGAGAAGGTTTTTGATAAATGGGTCAAATTAGCTTAGGGTTTCTTGAAGTCATTACTTACTATTAAAAATATGTTTCAACAAGGAATACAGAGGTAATAAATGTGTAAAGTTTTAACAAAACTTGCTGATTTGAGGAGATCGGCCACCATTTTTAAATATATGTGGATCATGTCATGTGACTATGTTGTAAACATTTAAGTGATGATTTTATGTTCAACACTCCTAGTTTTTAACTTAATAAAAGTTACATTTCTTAACCTGTACAAAAAAATGTTATTTGCAGATATGTTAATCCCATACAGCTACCTTTACGAATTTGGTGATGGAACAAGTAAGCTTGTTTTGCTATATTCTGTGAAAGTTTGTTTTAAAAATACACATTTAATTGGAGAAATCCAGAAACATCTTTATCCTCACCAAAACATTTTTTTTTAATTGCTTGATACAAGAACACTTTACCAAACTTTATTTTTCATAATCATTTTTTATCTATCAAAATCTGTTGAAAAAGACTTTCTTTGTAGTGTTTTTTATTTTCAATTTCAGTAGTGAACCTTAAATAATGACTACTCAGTATTTTGTTGAGAAAGTAATACTTATCAAAAGCTTTCATACCTTTTGTATTTCAAGAATAGTTCTGTATGTCTGGAATGTTTCTTGAATTAGCCCTTTAGCGTCATCTCTCTGCATCTGCAGGTCTGACAAAGAATTTTCTAGGGAAGTTGATGCCTCATTACATGCTGACACTTTACTTTTACACTCTGTTATAAGCACATCAAAATCACTTCTCTGAGTCTCTTCAATATCAGTTATTCTCTCATAATGGTGATTTGGTTGCTTATGGTCTGCTAACATACACTCATTACAAATTGGTACCTGAAAATAGAATTGATAAATTTATTTTATTTTTCTTTTTTTAATTACCCAGTGATCTGGAAGGATTTTTTCTCTATGGGCCCAGGGCCCCCCAAACACAAATCCAATGGGCCATTTTTAGAATTAATGGGCCGTGTTTACAATGAAAAATAAAATAAAAAAGTGTATATTTCAGCAAAGAGGTAGTGGTTACTGGTATGATTCTAATTGATATCATGGATATTGTTCCTGTGCTTTTGTAATTTCAATTTCAATGAATAACTTCTTCCAAACCGGGCAATATTTACGATAGATATAAGAAGATGTGGTATGAGTGCCAATGAGACAACTCTCCATCCAAGTCACAATTTATAAAAGTAAACCATTATAGGTAACCTTTATCTACAATGTTAAAACTGGTACTGTTGCCTTGTTCATGTTCATGTTTTTTTTACATTACATTTGGGTCTTCGTCGATTGCCATCCTTTATTCCAGACGTTCTGTATTAGAGGACGTTTCTGACATTTACTCTGCACTTCTTGTATTATTATAACATCATCACGATGACAAGAAATAACAGTAGAGAGTTTCGTTAATTGATAAGGGACAACAACAATTCGCTGAAGGCATGTTTACAAAATATTCAAACCAGCCAAAGACCAAAACTTGACAAGGACAGTTTAGCGCCTTTTGTGGATACAAATACTAAAGTCATAAAAAGGCTTTTGGGTTTTTCAATCAAAATAGCAAGCTTACTTTAAAGATTATAATTAGAGAAAAAAATCTTGTCTGTACTAGCCAAATTTCACAAAATTTTAAGTTTAAATTTATACCATGAATGATGGTTAATTATGTTTTTTTGGAAAGGGATTAATATAAATTGCAATAACTTGTTTTCAAATCCACTATAAATAAATATGTTTAAACTAATTACGTTTTTTCGGTAATCAGTTATACCGCATGTTGCTGTTATTACCATAGGAAAACGCCAGAGACGTCCCAAAAATATATAGGCGGTGCTCCTATCATTGGAGGGAACACTACACAGTTTTGTACACACACACATGGCGACACGAAACACGATCGGAAATCCATTTTATGATATCTAAACGTTTCAAAACGAAGTGAAAAATATTGTGCGCCACGTGGGCGCTTACATTTGTCACTCTATAAGCCATTTCTGGTCGAAAAGCGCAATTGGCGCACGTCCTTCCCGATCACTGATTACCGTAATTACTCAATTACAAGTCTATTTAGTTATACATTTATTAAACATACTATAACTACTACAATTAGAGTGGACACACTAAAATGATTGATTATAACTGAATATTATGCTGAAAGTATGTAGCATACAAGGTCTTATTACATTCATCAAAAAAAAAAAAAATTTGATCACTGAACCATGAAATCAAGTCAGCTCACCCTGTCAAAAAAGACATGTTCACATTACAATGATCAACATATCAAGTAGACTTGACATATTACTTATAATACCTGAAACTGACCTAAAACAAAATCTTGAAGTTGAACCAGGGCTTCCAAAAAGAATTTGTGCCAGCCGGACATTTTTTGTCTTATCCCGATTTTGATCCTTTAAGACTACGTAACAAAAGGCAATCATGCTAATACCGTTGGTTTTCCCGTTTGAATGGTTTTACACTAGCAATTTTTGGGACCCTTTATAGCTTACTGTTCGGTGTGAGCCAAGGCTCCGTGTTGAAGACCGTACTTTGACCTATAATGGTTTAAATTTTGACTTAGATGGAGAGTTGTCTCATTGGCACTCATACCACATCTTCTTATACCTAATCAGTTGGGCATCATATAAACAATGAATGATTGACATAAAAACGATATTAAACATGACTTTTGATACAAATTCGATGTACTGACGTAAACTGTTAAATTGACAGTGCATCATTCAAAGTGTGCAACATTAGCGTACTAATATCTGCCTTAGAATCTTTATTTGTGCAAAATTACGTTGTCAAAATCTTTACTTTCGTTTTTGAAGGTACATTTTGTTATACCGGATGTTGACTTGACACAGGTAATACACGGACCAGAGACGGATACGAAAAATCTGTGTACGTTTACAAAGCACAATCGAGTTTAAGTAGCTCTTTCCAACGTTATTTCTTCAAGAAAATACTTGAAATGAACGTTAGATAAAGGTATCAATGATAATTTTAGCATTTTTGAAGAATTCGGATGCATAATTGAATCTCACAACTGCGCACATATGTACTTTCTTCAAACAACGTGGTCCTGACGATTTTTTCGCTTAAAACCTTTACAACTACCTTTTAAAATTTTTCAACAAATCATATTTATATACATATTTTTGAACATTTAAATCTTTTTGATTAAATTAATTAGATGCAAACCGCTGAAATTTATGAAAATAACTTCAAATAGACCGATCAATGTCCGGTACATATTAGTTTACCTGTCACCTGAACAGGTAAATTTCAACTGTCTGACAAATAATCAAACTTGATTGTAATTAGAGGGTATTAAAGTAGGGTTTGTTTTGATAGTACTTATTCACCATGTCACTTTAATGACCTGAAATGTGGCTGTTTAAGGCAAAAGGTCAGGTCAAAAAGATCGCAAACACTTCAATTTTTTCTGAATTATGTTAAAATGGCAAACCCACGTTAAATGTCCGTTTCAGGTTTGGCACAACAAGTCATATTTATAATTTATCGGTCATGTCCGGAAAATACAACCGTTTTGGAAGCCCTGAGTTGAACAGTGATTCATGAAATAAGGTCAAATTCTTTGATGTACAAGTATGCAACTTGGTGAGCAAGCTCACATATACCATGCCCAAACTTCATTCTAGGAAGCAACTGCTAAATCTTGCAATAACTAATCTGCTTCTACAGATAAGGCAGTGAAGTTAAGTATTTTGCTCACCCAAGCCCAAGTAAAGACCTATTATCTTCAATAATTTCAGTCTAGTTTAAGTAAGTGTAACCATAGACATGATCTAGTTTGAATGTCTCTTTCGAATCTTTCGCCTCTCTTTGACTTTGATGTTTCCTTCTCTAACCAAATATGGTTACTCCTCTCATTTCTAAATTAGTCCCAATTTTACTCCAAATCCAATATATAATTTATAAGAGTTGTCTTCTGGAAACCCATTTCTGCACTGACTTAAATCTTGTTTTCAGTATCTATGACTTTGAACTTAAAGGTGTAACAATCAATCCATCTGTCATGGTGTGTTATTTGGCTTATATTTGTGTTAGTGTCATTTTGGATAAAAAATATGTTTTATTTTCAGAAAGAAAATTTTATGTTTGTATTTTGTAAAAATTTTGAATTAATTTTTGTTTAATTAATTTTACATGTGTTGTGGCAAGTACTCGACATGTCACAGTTTGCTCAAAGTAATTTGGTTTGAAATATTAATTGTAATTAGCATGTCACTAGGATATTTTAAGTTTTTATCAAAACATGAAGGGATTATGCTTTGTTTAATTATATTCTATTTTGCTAATGAGAGTACTATTTACATATTGTGTCATGCTGATTAGTTTTTGGTTTTAGTATAAATAGCGTTGTGAAATTTAGGAAAAGCAGTCATCCCTTCGAACCTAAACTTGCACTGCTAAAGTCTATTATACTGGATCTGTAAGACTGTCGATCAGTCGACCAGTTGACTTTGCAGTGTTGAGACAAAAATTTATCTTTGACTCACCTTTTATTTTTTGATAATTTTTAAGAAAGCAGTCAGTGTTTCGGAACCGTAACCTCTCACTACTCACGTCATGATACTGGACCTACAGGACTGTCTACCAGTTGAGGGTTTAGTGTGGAGACAAAATTTATCTCTGACTCATAACTTAACTTTGGAAAATACTTTTGGGAATCTTTTATTTTTGAGACTTTTACATTTTGATTTTGAGATTAAGTTCATTTTATGATTTAGTAGTTTTGGCATTTATTTTACATTTTACATTGTAAGGAGAAATAGTTTTACTTTGGATTTGATATTTAGATTTGATACTTTGTACTTTAATTATTATTATTATTTGGCATTGTTTACTAATTGATTGTTATCATCATTCATCTAAATTGTTATCGTTAATTAAATTATGAAAACCTTCCTTGCATTTTAGCTATGCCTATCAGAACATTAAGTCTAGCGATAGACTGACCCCCTGTCCCTTGGTTCGAGTACATAAAAGTTAGCTCCCCTTATCTAACAGTGCTCTGGACCTTGGTGACACATCCATCATAATTGATCAAACATTCAATTCCATTTTTTTTTAAGTTACCAAAAAAGTTACTTGGAATCTCTTAAGGGGGTGATACAGGAGTATTTTTACATACCTGACAGCTCATGCAGAAAAATTTCATTTTTTCTGTTGGGTGACTGGAACAGAATATTGGCTTATGAAAGGAAACCGTCTCTGTATCCTGCATGTCATCAAACTTCACAACCTACAATAAGTAAACCATATAGTAATTTACGTTCTAGATACTAACTGTGAGCAGAGGTGTCATAAAACTTCACAACCTACAATAAGTAAACCATATAGTAATTTACTTTCTAGATACTAACTGTGAGCAGAGGTGTCATCAAACTTCACAACCTACAACAAGTAAAACAAAGTATTTTACTTTCTATATACTAACTGTGAGCAGAGGGGTGCAGTCCTATAAAAAAGTGTCCATTTTAGACAACAGATTTCCTTTTTGAGGGTTTCTTCACCAAAGCACAACTTCCTTTGTTAAGTGCAGTTAATTGTTTATATAATACTTTTAAAACATCTAAAATAAATGGGGAATGTGTCCATGGGACACAGACGATGCCCCCGCTAGCATATCATATAAAGTTATTAAGGGACACAACAGAGGAAAGGTAAAAGTAACACTACCCAAATTTATACTTGATCTGAGTTTTGTGGTGATAAGTATTGTGTATAAGTTTCATAAAATTTGGTTGAGGCAAACTTAAGCTAGAGAACGGTAACGATAAATTCAGCAATTTTTCCATTTGTAAAGGGGCATAACTCTAGAAAGGTATAAGTGACACCACCAAAATTCTAACTTGATCTGTGTTTTGTGGAAATAAGCATTGTGTATAAGTTTCGTATCATTTGGTTAAGGCAAACTAAAGTTAGAGAACGGAAACGAAAAATTCAGCAATTTATCCATTTGAAAAGGGGCATAACTCTAGAACGGTTAAAGTAACGCCACCAGAATTCAAACTTGATCGGTATTTTGTGGTAATAAGCATTGTGTATAAGTTTCAAAACATTTGGTTGAGGCTAACTTAAGTTGGAGAATGGAAACGAAAAATTTAGCAATTTTTCCATTTGTAAAGGGGCATAACTCTAGAACGGTGAAAGTGACGCCACCAAAATTCAAACTTGATCTGTGTTTTGTGGTAATAAGCATTGTGTATAAGTTTCATAGCATTTGGTTGAGGCAAACTAAAATTAGAGAACGGAAACAAAAAATTCAGCAATTTTTCCATTTGTAAAGGGGCATAACTCTAGAACGGTTAAAAGTGGCGCCACCAAAATTCAAACTTAATCTGTGTTTTGTGGTAATAAGCATTGTGTATTTCATTAACATTTGGTTGAGGCAATCTAAAGTTAGAGAATGAAAACCAACTTTGGGACGTACGTACCGACAAAGGGTAAAACTTTGTATCAAACAACCTAATTCTCTCAGGTGTATCATCTTTAGCTAAATATTTACTGTAATATCTTGTTCCTAAAATATTTGTATTGAAATGAGATATAATACAACTTTTCCTTGTTTACCTTATGATTATCGAAACATCTCATAAACTGGTGTGCAGTGACACAGTTTTCACACAGATAACTAGCGCAATCACAGCATCTTGCAACAGCCTTCTCCTTAGCTTTACAACTTGTGCAGACAAGTTTCATTTCATTCATAGCTGACATCTCCAGTAGATCTATTGTCACATGGTCAATAGGCAACTCTTGTATTCCTTTTTCAGGAATACGTGTTTCCTGCTTACATTTAGGACAAATAATAGCATCTTTTGGTGCACTTTCATTTTTCTCTTCAATTTCCTTCTCCAAACAGGACTGACAGAACACATGCAGACAAGTCAGGATCTTAGGCTGATTGAACGTGGACTCACATTTACTGCATGTATTTTCGTCATTTTCCAAGCTGCATGCAAGTGAATCAATTGGAGACTCCCTAGGAGAATTTTCCTTAGAAGACATCTCTTATTCTATGTCTGTCAACTGCAAAAAAAGAATTAAAGAAGGTTACAGCCTGCAACTTTTTTCTATAGCAAAGTTTTATTTGAAATTCATTTTACCCACATAAAAGAAGGGTCAGTAAGTGTTTCCTAACCAACCTATTTTTTTTTGCAAGGATGTTATCAATTGTTTTCAGACATATCTGCTGTAACTGCTTAAAAAAATAAGATGTGGTATGCTGATGAGCATGATGAGACAACTTTCCACCATGGAAATAACTGATGTAGAAGTAAGCAACTATAGGTCAGCATACTCATTTTAAAATCAATAACGTGACCGAATCAACCATAATACATTAATCATTGTCATTCTCTTCACTGACAAATTGCATATGGCAGCATAAGTGATATTACTAGAACCAGACTCGGTGAAATCATGATATTTCCCAAAATTTCCAGAAGTTCTTGATTGGTAGATCCCAAGATGATAATGATGGACGATTGTTTTAATGTCCAGTGTAAAATTCAATGCATATTTAGGACAAGAGCATTTTTATGCGACATGAAGAGTAACATTACTTCAACAATGGGCATTGTGTCATGAATATACAAGTATCAGGGAAAATTGGAAGTTGAGTGATCAATGTTACAATGCACCACAGTGTATAGCATAAACACATGCAGCTAACTACCAAATTAGAGGACTGTTGTTATTTCTGATTTTCAAGCACACTGCAGACTGCGAAAACCATCAGTACTGACTCTCTTTTGAGTCAATCTGATTGACTGAAGGGTCATTGTGGTTCGTTCTGTCCAGGTTCAGTAGTTTGTCAAATCATGGGACACTGGTTTCAATTTTATCTTACTTATTTTTGTCAGAATTAGTAACTTTAAAACTAGTTGAACAAATTTCATTTGCAGAATGACCGGTAACGTTTGTAGCAAGCACATGAAAATGAAAACATCTGCAATATGTTAAATGAATTGAAAATATGTAAGGCCAAGAACAATCATGTGTTTATAGTGTTATTGCGAGGATTTCTTCTAAAACCTGTCGACAACGAATCATTTTTAGCAACTGTTTAGTTATTCACAATTCCAAACAGAATCAAATCAAAATCATGTATACTTTCAATCTTTGTTCATTGACAAATTGCAAATTATAATTATAAAACTGGAACCAGACTCTGAAAACCAACATTTTTTCTAGTATTGAAACAATACTTTCCAGATTCTTACAAAAAGTATATTACAATTCTAACCTACAGTCCCAATGGCAGTCTTCACGCTTAACCACAGGCCTAGCAGCCCAGGCTTGTAAAATTGTTCTTGGGCCTGTAAAAATCTACAGGCCAACAGAATCCAACTAAAATATTCCAAAAATTGAGCTCTGGGCCTGTTTATTTAAAATTTCATCGTGAAGACTGCAATGGTATTCAAAAAGCTAGTTTTTTTTAGGGAAATCCTTAACTTTAACAATATAAAAATAAGAAGATGTGGTAAAATTGCCAATGAGACAACTCTCCACCAGAGACCAAATAACATAGACGCTGACAACTATAGGTCACAGTATGGCATTCAACAACATATTTTACATCTCAAAAAGATGTTTTCTTTTTGTATATTAATTTAAATTTCTACTGTTTTTCCATCATAATCTCTTGTAAAGACCAATCTCAGGTTTTTTTAACGAGTTACAAATTTACACCAATTGACTTGAGGTCAATCAGTGTAAATGACCTCATTGCCATCGAACGATCAGTTCTTACCGCGACACGTTAGAACATGAGCATTGTGACATAGGAAATGTACTGGAAAATGCCCATGTTTCAATGTCATCTGTTACAAATTACTCTATAATTTCCAAAAAGTGAAGGACCAGCAATAGTTTGCTTTATGTCAGTCAAATGTTTGACAAAAAAAATGGATGATTCGCGAACTCTGATATTGTTTGATGATATTAATAGCAGAGCTATAATATTTGCTGTAGAATGGCCCCAATTTTATGTTTCCATGTAGAAGAAATAATTTCATATTAGTATGTGCACTTAACATGGAGTCAAGTGCGATATTCAACAAATGGCTGCCAAGATGGAATATTTTGTTTTATTCCTACTTCAAGTTGTTATCTTAATAAAAAATACTTACATGACCATGCAAACCAAGTTATCGGTTCAGTGGACCATGCTGCGACCAACATAAATGTTTAAATGTTTACTTTATCAGCTGTTTATAGCATGCCCTCTGCACGTGTAGTGCAAGCGTAGCATCAACACTTAATTCGAACTACCTACTTCTTTGGATGACGCCTTTCATGCCGATTCTTTCATTCCATGATTTCAATAGATATATTGCACTTTACAAAACAAATGTATCACGCTTTTGGGCTATTTCGTGGCGGCCAGTTTTTATTGGTGGAGGAAGCCGGAGTGCCGGAGAAAACCACCAACCTTCGATAGGAAAACTGACAATCCTAGTCAATTAAGATTGAGTCGAGTGCACCCGCACGAGCGGGTTCGAACTCACAACCTCAGTGTTGACTGGCTAGTGATTTCAGTAGTAACTACTTAGACCACTCGGCCACCGAGGCCCCCTCTGACAAGTTGATGACCCTAAGCTAATTAACACTTACAACAGGTGTTATAAAGTTGTGATTACAGTTAATCCGCTTATCGCCATCAGATGGGTCACTAATCCGTTAATTATTAATAAACCTCATGATTGACCACCATAATAATTTTCCCCAGTAAAATCAGTCAGTCGGCATTTTAATTTCAATATTTCTCAAGGCCAACGACCACAATATTCAGTTCGTTTGTCGTAGTTTCGTCATTTGAACAAAATTGTTTTCCCCCGGACATTTCGCTTTTTAATTTCAATATTTCTAAAACGATCACAATTTGCAGTTTGTTTGTCATAGTTTCGTCAAATGATCTTATTTTCGTGATCTTTGGTATAAAACGTTCAATTTCGATTAAAAAGATAGAACTTTATTCAAAACGTTCAGAAAAGTTTTCACGAGTCAAACAGGTGCTTCCTTACTGTTAACTATATACTGCGCATGCGTGAAAGTATTTCTATGAATTTATAGACACTAAAACGTAAAATAGGAAATAAATTTAGTTTAAAATAAATGAGAGAAACAAATATAGTTCTTACTAAGCAAATCAAATTCAAAAAATGATAATTTACTGCCTTTTTTAAAAAATGAAGCAATCCGTAGATGAATCCGGATTCATTCTGAATTTATTATCTACTTGTCACTTCCCGTTTACATTTCATTTGTAAATCGAAAGTAAACGTGATCAATTCTCGATTAAATTACAATTTACAGTTATTAGAATTGTACAAATTCTTATTAGAAATGTTCCAATAAGAATTTGTACAATTCCTTGGTTCCAACTTTATAGAAATGAATTTTAAATATCGATCTTAACGTTTTATAAGGATATTGATTATGCAGTCAGTGTGAATAGTCTTACAAAGTTCTACAAGTTCATTTTTACTGTGAATCCTGGTTTAAAAAAAGTGTCCCAACTTTTGTTGATCAGGACTGTCCACTGAAACTAATTGAAGTGAAATTTTGAACTAGATTTTCAGATCTTATATCCTAATCTTCATATTTAAGTGCCACATCAGTCAAATCATGTAATTAATGCCTAGTAAATTTATGCCTTAGTCCTTCAAAGTCTGACAAAGATGTATAGCTAGTAATATACATACATCCTTGGTCCCTTGCTCTTACCCGAAATAATGTTGATTTTCATCTTTATTTAAAGATGCATATACAATATTATTTTGAAACAATACACTTGCTATCTTGAGTTCTGATTCCATCAACAACTGCCAGTCCATACTTTACCAATGCAATATGACAATTTATTGCCTTTCTTGTTTTCAGCATACTGTAGGTGCCCTTTTGTTAATTTTCCATACACCGTAGGTGCCCTTTTCATAAATTTTAGCGCGCTCTAGATGCCCTTTTTCGATTAAGTTACCATGCCATTTTTGTGTGATAGGGGAAACACTAGTGGGGCATAAAAATAAACAAATATTCATTACAACATGAAGATGAAATGATTTATATTGGTAAAGACATAAAATCCCAATTCTGGTTTATTGGGACACACATTTTGAATCTCATTTGAAGTACATTTAAATCAAACTTGTTTTTTCCCCAGAAATTTTAACTGGTCTGGGAAGGTAATAACTGATGGTTTTGATTCCTACTACATGTACATCCCTAAAAAATATTGATTGAAGTGTCATTTATGTTGAAACTGTGAAAATAAAATGATGTAAAATCAAATCATCTGTAGCAATGACTTTTGCTTTAAATCATTTTAACAGGAAGAGGATTTAAAACCACAGTAATCTGATTAAAATAAAATTTGTCTTGGCGACATTCACTTCCTGGTACACAGGATTCATATACATTTGTGTACCATACTGTTAATCAAATATTTACATTGTTTATACCTTATTGTGTTTTGTGCCAGTCTGTATTTTCATGCGTTGGCTAATAAATTGGCATTTTGGTATCAATATTTCAGAATGCATGACACCACATCAACAATTTACTGGCCAATCTGTACATTGACCTTCACCTTTGAAACATTATGTTACATATATATATATACATATTTTAAATTTAAAATGCAGGGCAAATAAATTGCAAAAAACCTGCAATCAATTGTTTTTTTGCTGAACCTGAAAAAATGGGACAACATATTGTTATAAAATTTACTTTCGATTTTCCATGTAGAAGAAATAATTTCATATTAGTATGTGCACACATGCGCGATATTCAACAAATGGCTGCCAAGATGGAATATTTTGTTTTATTCCTACTTTCGTTATCTTAATAAAAAAATACTTACATGACCATGCAAACCAAGTTATCGGGTGCTGCGACCAACATAAATGTTTAAATGTTTACTTTATCAGCTGTTTATAGCAGCACGTGAGCACGTGCGTCAACACTCGAACTACCTACTTCGCCTTTCAACGATTCTTTCATTTGCGATTTCAATAGATATATTGCACTTTACAAAACAAATGTATCACGCGCATTTTTCATACAAATATGACACAATTTCTTTATTTGTCAGGAATGCCATAAATCAGAACAAGTGCAACCAGTATGGTCGAGGAAAATTTGAAGGTCAAACAAATGTTCATCTGATAATAAAATCGAGAGAAATATGAAATCATACATACTTGGAATGTCAATTATAAAATATTCTTTGTTTTTATTGTTCCATCTGTGATCAGAAGGTCTTTAATTTGCGATTATTTCTCCCTGGAAGTCAGTCGTCTTCCCGCCATGTAAAACACTTAGAAAATGATTTGTTCGGTATTGTTTACACATGCGTCAAAATTCAGCGCGAAAATACAAAATCTAAGTTACAAGAAACCTATACACTGCAAAATGTTAAAGTGAAGTTTAAACGACCAGTAACTTCTAAAACCAATCTCAATTGAATCAATAAACAAACAAATCAACAAACCACTATCATATCTAATGACAGAGAAAATAATAAATTCCTATAAGCAAACCCAGGCGTATTACAGAAGGAAACAGGAACTTGACTCCAACCTGTTGTGCTGACTGATAGTAAAGGCAACATAAACCACCATGTAGGGGTCCTACTAAAAAGCGCCCAGGAGCGCTTGGGTGAAAAAAAAGCGACCGGGGAAAAGAAAAAGCGCCCGGGGAAAATATATAGATATTGTATTGGCATGAGACAACTTTGTGTCGATGAAATCTGGGACTATTATACTAAGTAGTTATAATAGTCCCAGATGAAATAAGTTATGCACATTGATTTTTTAAATTTTAGACAAGTATTTTGCAAATTCAGATAATAGACATTTGTAATAAAGCACAAAAGCAAGTATGAATGTTTCAATTTTAACAATAATATATGAATATTATTTCGAAAGACAGAGATAATAATGGATCACAGTTTATGCTGAAGATTTATAAAATGTTAGACATCAAAAGAGTCTAAGACATGTTTTTCAAAAACGATATCAAAATGAAAAATGCAAAAACAACTAAAATTTCACAGATAAATATTAATTTTATAAAATTAAAAGAGTTACACATTATTTAAGAACGATAAAAGTGACACGCACATGTATATCAGCATCAGCAAATAAAACAATTATACTATGCATGTTAAAAGCAGGTGTTTAGTATAAAACAAATAACATTGAATCACCGTGGTTAAAACAAGGGGGTAAGCAGGAGTTTGGTTTAAATTTAAAACTTAAGTATTAAAACACTGATAAGCATAGCCATTAAAACAGTTTTAGTTTTATAAAAAGATATAATAAATCTATATCAGCATCTGCATATAAAACATTTACTATTGTTAGTATTGTACTAAAAGTAAAAAGTAAATATTGTCTTTCTCAACATTACGATGGTACCTCGTATCACAATTGTCGCAGCAGATGCTTGCAATTTTACAATTTTTACGGCATATTCAAAAGGCCAGAATATCATATTTTCTTTAGCAGTAAGTTTAACTTTTCTTTTCTTAGTGGCAGGCATGTTGAAACCCTTCCACGATCTTCCACCGTCAATTCAAGCCGAGTGTGTTTAATAAAATACAAAACTTTGAAAACTGTTTACCATGCAGTTGCGAATATTAGACCTCGCGCGGGCACTGATTTTTTTTAAATAACGAAATATACGTTTTGATCGAGGACAATATCGTTCATGATTCTTCTATATACTCTTGTTTATATTTACTTACTTACTTATATACAATTTTGAAATCTAAAATGTAAAAGTGCAACAACACTATCTACACACTTTAGATGTAGCATCGTACATATCCCCATTTATATCAAGGACAAAACAAGCCATATTTTTTTTTTTTTTTTTTATTCAGGAAAACATTTATTGCTATAAAATATTATTATTTTATTCTCCCGGGCGCTTTTTTTTCTTCCCCGGGCGTTTTTTTTTTTTTTTTTCTTCTCCGGGCGCTTTTTCTTTTCCCGGGCGCTCCCGGGCGCTTTTTAGTAGAACCGCCATGTAGCACACAACGCTGAATGAGACATCAGTGGACCAAATGGGGATCCAAAATTGAACAGAGCACTACTTGTTTAAAGAAAAACATCGCAAGAAAAATGATAAGACACGGCAACATGATTTGGCTATACGCATGGCTTGGAACATGCAATTTAACAACTAAAAACCAAAAAATATATATCAATTGCAAAAGACAACGACGAAGAAATTGAGAAATACGAAGAAATCATCAAAATAGTAACTAAATATCCAGGATCAAAAGTCGCCATCCTAGAAACACCAACTTCTACTCGATTAAAGACTTGAATACCAAACAAGGTCACAAAAATCCGGGTACCTTTGACTGTACACACTGAACGGTAAAATACGAGAAGTAAACAGACGTTTAGGAAGACACTCACCAGTATTTTCCTCAGATATCAGTAACACCAGCAAATATCACTGTGGGAAAGAAAAGAAGCTCACAATTAAGAGAAGCCACGAATTCGGACTATACCAGGACGGAATACACCCAGGCGAGCTATTGGCAAAGAACTGGCTAAAGAAACTCTCTGAACAGACCAAGAGAGATTGCTGGGAAGCTGTACATATATATCATCCTCAAAATAAGATCACTGCAGACAGATTAAGTCAGCGTGGGTTTATCCACACTACACTGAATCACAATGTTTGCAGTGACCCTTATTTTCATACATGTACTACTTATCATACCAACACAAAAACACAAAATCATGGACTCACCAACAACTGGTCAAACAAATACTAAATACTAAACTACACCCAGCTGGTAGAAGACCAATTTGCCTACCTATCTGTAATACCAAAAGTAAATATTTGGTCCTACTACATGTATTGATAACTTAAGTGGAGACATAGAATTAAATCCTGGCAAAAAAAGAAACTGTATACCACTGTGGACTATGCGAGTATCCAGTCACATGGAACTGTAGAGGAGTATGCTGCGATGGATGTATAACATCTTGGCACCACAACTCTTTTTTTCAAAGGACTATGAACTTCTGGAAAATCCAACTTACAGTGGATCTGCTGTACATGTGAAAGCATTAACCTAAGCTCATTCACCTTCAGAATTTATGAATTAGAAACAAAATAATAATAATGACTTTATTTAAAGAGGGTGACTCAATTAGCATTCACTAATCTACCTTGGGGCCCTCACAAAAAAACATACAGAACAAGTATTACAAATATTACAATTTTTTAACATATAATTAAACTTTCACGCTAAATGATTGTCTGTATAGAACAAGAAAAACAAAATAATGCATTATACACAAACATTAAAAAGACATGATAGAGTTAGAGAGTTGTTACATATCATTTATAGTTAAACAATCTTTTTTTTTACACATTTTCTTTTAAAAGTACCAAGATTTTCACATAGTTTTATTTCATTTGGTTGTTTATTCGAAAGTATTGAGGAGCTATATGTGAATGATTTTTTCATCGAATTTGTATTAGGCCTCACTACAGCTAGATTATTATTTGTAGAAGATCTTAAATTTCTGCTGTGTAGGTTTATAATTGGACAACATAGTTCTTTAAGGTAATGAGGTGCTTTATTATTGAGAATTTTATGAACAAGAATCAATTTATGATAAGAAATCCTAGATTTGAAGTTTAACCATTTTAGCTCTTTAAATAAATTTACAGTAGGTGTATTGGTGCATCCAGTATAATTCTGGTTGCTCTTTTCTGCATCTTAACCATTTTTTGAATTCCTTCTGCATTACAATTTCCCCATATTGAGCAACAAAAATCAAATATGGGCAGAAATATAAGCATTATAAAATAAATTTTCTACTACTAATATCTAGATATTTCTTAATTCTGGATAACAGTGCAATACGAGATCTTATGCTTTTACATACATGATCAATTTGAAATTTCCAGTCTAAATTTTTGTCAATATATATACCTAGAAGCTTTTGTGTTTCAACAGATGTTATTGGGCTATCTTGTATTGATATATTTAGTTTATGACCTATCAAAGCTCGTTTTTGATTCGTTCCAACCAGCATAGAAGTTGTTTTTAAAGGATTTATTACCATTTTGTTATTTAAACACCATTTATTTATAGGTCTTTATAGTGTTGGCATCATGGTTTTTTTTCTCTCTATCTCTTCCTTATTAATACCATGGGTATGAAGTGTTGTATCATCAGTATTAATGTCAATGACCGAATTTGATGCCTCTAAAGTCATATCATTTATGAATAAAACGAACAGTATGGAACCTAAAATGGATCCTTGAGGAATCCCATATTTAATATAATCAGAATCTGAAGCTGTATTACCTGAGCACACTTTTTGTGGTCTATTAGAGATATATGACTTGAGCCATTTCACTGAATGATTTGAGACTTTGTATAAATGTAATTTATGGCAGAGAATGAGATGATCAACAAGATCAAATGCTTTTTTCAGATCTAGAAAGACTGTTCCTACAACATTGCCGTCATCTATATATATAAGCCAGTTATCTATCAATTTGGTAAGGGCTGTTTGGCATGAGTGGTTTGATCTAAATCCGGATTGTGCCTCGTGTAATAGTTTATATTTTGACAGATAAAGATAAAAATGTTTAGAAAAATGTTTTTCAAATACTTTAGATATAGTGGAAGTATTGATATAGGCCTTTAGTTTTCTGGTATGTTTTTATCTCCACTTTTAAATATTGGATTCACTTTGGCTATTTTTAGATTTTCTGGGAATACACCTTCTAGTATACTTAAGTTGATTTAATATGTTATACTTGGTGCTAAAGCTTCTGCTGATGTCTTAAGCAAAAATGGGCCAACATCATATAGGCCAGTTGCTTTGGACGTTTCTATAGTTTAGAAAGTAATTTCTTAGTTTCATCTATTTTGATAAACGGAACCTCAAATTTAACATTCGGGGGGATTTTATCTTGTACGAAATTATTTAATTTATCTGCTTGAAAGGATGTATTAGTTGTAGTTTATTTATCTCCTATTGTTGTAAAGTATGTGTTAGAGTTGTTTACTATATCTATATATCTATGACATCAAACATATATGAACAAATAACAGGATTGGACTCTACCATGGACTCGATATCATCAGTCTTCAGCCCGCTGAAGTCAAGCAGCCCAAAGAGTGGAAACATATCATCACACATCAAAACCCGATCATCAATAAACCAAAGGCAATCACACCTTAGTAGTAACCCATACGAGATACCAGCGAAAACAAACCTCCATATTATGA
Organism: Mytilus coruscus; assembly: GCA_017311375.1. Lineage (NCBI taxonomy): Eukaryota > Metazoa > Mollusca > Bivalvia > Mytilida > Mytilidae > Mytilus > Mytilus coruscus. The sequence goes on from CM029597.1 coordinate 13,978,649, forward strand.
CAATAAACTGTCGGAGCATAAAAGATAAACGACAAGAATTTGAAACAGCACTCCACTATCTAAAACCAGACATAGTATGCGCCACAGAATCATGGCTCAAAGGAGTAAAACCAGGATCAAATCCCACAAAAGACGCTATAATGTCAAGAGAAATATTTCCACCAAACTACAACATATATAGAAATGACAGAGGGACCCTTGGAGGAGGCGTATTCGTGCTCGTGGAGAAATCAATTACATCAGTTGAACAACCATCATTAATCACCGATGGAGAAATTGAATGGGTAAAGATTAAAGTTAAACACAACAAAGACTTGCTAGTTGGATCCTTTTATATGCCACACAGAGATCAAACACACCTAAATGAATTGCAAAAATCACTAGAGCAGGCCAGGGCCAATGGGAACACCAATGTTGTACTAGCAGGAGATTTCAATTGCCCTGACATCATATGGGACACAGCAACAGCTCTTGGACCAGACAGAGAAATCCAACCGGGACTAGTTGACATAGCTGAATCATACAAACTTACACAAATATACACTGTACCAACCCGTGAAGGAAACCTCCTAGATGTCGTATTTGTAACAAACCCAACTCTAGTTAAATCAACAAACAACGTACCAGGTATATCAGACCACGATATTATCATCACCGACCTGGAAGCTAAAGTTCACCATCAAAAAAGGTAACCAAGAAAATGCTACATATATAAGAAGGCAAAATGGAACCATATTAACATGCATAGACCTAACACACACACTAGAAGAGGTCAAAGAAAAACATCAACACGAGTTGAGGTACATCAACTTTGGGACACCTTCAAAAATCAGCTTCAAAACACCATGAACACAAAAATCCCTAATAAAGAAATAAGATCCCGGAACAACATCCCATGGATCAAACATAAAGACAGAAAAATGCTGAAGAAAAAACAGAGGCTATTTTAACCCCGCCACATTATGTATGTATGTGCCTGTCCCAAGTCAGGAGCCTGTAGTTCAGTGGTTGTCGTTTGTTTATGTGTTACACATTTGTTTTTCGTTCATTTTTTGTACATAAATAAGGCCGTTAGTTTTCTCGTTTGAATTGTTTTACATTGTCATTTCGGGGCCTTTTATAGCTGACTATGCGGTATGGGCTTTGCTCATTGTTGAAGGCCGTACGGTGACCTATAGTTGTTAATTTCTGTGTCATTTTAGTCTCTTGTGGACAGTTGTCTCATTGGCAATCATACCACATCTTCTTTTTTATAAGCCAGGAAAATAAACAAATGATCCAACTTCAAGTCTTATCAAAAGGAATGCAAGAAACAACCCAGGAAAGCAGAATACGAATTTGTCGACCAAAACATTTTTGAGGACCTAAACAACAACGATACAAAGCCGTTTTGGAAGTATATCAAATCAAAACGCCAAGACTCTGGAGGAATAGCCCCATTAAGAAAGGGCTAACCTCATCATCGATATTAAAGGGAAAGCTGAATTACTACTAGAACAATTCAAGTCAATCTTTACAACAACATCAGACACCAACTTACTAACAACAAAAATGAGAGCCAAATACAATATAACACCAATAACGAGTGACCAAAAGGGACTGGAAAAACTCCTAAAAACATCAATCTAAACAAAGCCTCTGGACCTGACAACATTCCAAACCGCATACTCAAAGAATGTGCAGAACAACTAGCACCAATTCTGCAAATCATAATGCAAGGAGAGATGCAAATATATCCAGTGTCTTCAAAAAAGGAGACAAACGCCTCGCAGAAAACTATAGACCTGTATCTTTAACATCTGTCACCAGCAAAATTCTGGGACAAATATCATATGCAGGCACATCCTAAAAATCTGGAAAAAAACAAGATTCTTACCAATTTAAATTATGGATTCAGGTCAGGATACTCATGCGAAACACAAATCATCACTACCATCAATGACTTCCTACAAGATCATGACAAGGGACATAAAATCGACGTAGCCATATTAAACTTCTCCAAAGCCTTTGATACAGTACCACACAACAAATTACTCCACAAACTAGACCAGTATGGAATAAAAGGAAATACACACAAATGGCTATCAAACTTCCTGACTGCCAGATCAATGCGCACCATCGTGGAATGGAAATATCCGGCGAAACAACAGTTAACTCTGGGGTACCTCAAGGCACAGTCTTAAAAACAATCCTGTTTCTTTGCCACATAAACGACTTTCCAAACAGCGTAACATCATCAGTAAGACTTTTTGCAGACGACTGCCTATTATACCGAACAATTAAAACTGATCAAGACCAACACAAACTTTCAATCAGATTTGGAACAACTAGAAATTTGTGCCGACAAATGGGGGATGCGATCAAATGCCAAAAAAATGCTATGTCTTATCCATCAATAAAAAAAAACAGACAAATTCTATACGCTAAATAAACACATCATACAAGAGGTACAAGTGAACCCGTACTTAGGACTCCAAATATCAAATGACCTGAAATGGAGTATCCACATAAACAACATCAGCAAGAAAGCCAACGCCACCTTAGGCTTTCTTAGGAGGAACTTTAGAAACATATCATAATTTTATAAAAAAAAAGATACAAGTAAATCTCTGGTATCCTTCCATTTAAAGGAACATTACCTTCTAAATAAAATATTTCAGGAAAAGTGCATTCCAAGGATGCATCTGAGGCAATATTAATTCAAAATTATATAAAAAAAAACTGAATACACGATGACATCTGAAATTTCATCATGATCTTATCAATAATGTAGATTATAATTCATTTCTAAATATTTACAGCAGACAAGATATGTGAATCAATGTGAACTTACTTAAACCATTGAAGCAAGAGTAAAAGATAAAAGAATTATCAAACTTTGGTAACCAAAATATTGAAATTTGAATTAGCAATCATGCAGCTGATTTATACAAAGCCATACAACATTGGACGAAAGTCAACGAGAAAAGTTGAAAGTGAATTATAATTATTCAACGGGAAACCCTCACAATAATCGGAAGTCAAGTTTCGTGTGAATTCTAGCTACAAGTCCCTTCACATTTTCCTCCAAGGTTTAACAGGGCTAAATGCCCTCATTCAATCACCACAAATATACACATGCATATATCGCAGTCGTTTAAATTTTAATGATAAAAATATTAAAAAAATTAAAAAAAATATATAGTGATATATATATATATAATACCACTATTATTTTTTTTATCTTTAATATTTTTATCACTAAAATTAAAAAAAACGACTGTGCATATATAGTTCCCTGGTACAATTTCAAACTATGTCTGTTTTCACTTTCATTTATTTTACCAGCCAACCAGGAAGAAAAACACACAATAAAATCGATATACACACGTAAACTAAACATACCGTTCAAGTTGGCGTCATTTCAGCTTTTAACATCAATATAGATTTTTTTTTTAATTTGAATTAGGTTATGATTTATGACATACATATGATTACAGTTAAGAACGCCCCCTTCCCAAAAAGAAATCCTTATTTCTTGATTTGCAAAGGATTTTCTAAAATATTTTTACTTAATTCTATAGCTTAATTCCACCAACAAGAGTGCACCCTCTGAAATGTCTAGCCTACCTTACCTGATCATGATTGGATTAATGTTGAAAGTCTTTAAGATACAAGTTTTACTTCAAGTATCACATCAACTTAATCGATGATCGATCCATGTAAACCAGGTCAGGATCAGATGAACCATGCCAGACAGATATGTACCCCTTATACAATCATTCCATACACCAAACATAGTTAACACATTGCATATAATACATGAGAAACGGATATAACCATGAAACTTTGTCCAATGAACCACGATATGAGGTAAAAGTCAATGAATCCTGCCATACAAACATTTATACATTGCATCATTTTATTCACCAAACATAGTTACCCAATTGCTTATAGTATCTGAGAAACGGATCAACTACAATAATTCAACACTGACCAATGAACCATGAAAATGAGGTCAAGGTTAGATCATACATGCCAGACAGACATGTGAACCTTGCAATCATTCCATACACCAAATACAGTTGACCTATTGCTCATATTATCTGAGAGACGTACTTGACCACGCAAACGTAACCCTGATCACTGATGCATCAAATGAGGTTGAGGTCAGGTGAATCATGTCTGACAGACATGCATGTATAGACTTTGCAAGGATCCCATAAACCAAATATAACTATCATATTATTTATAAGTGAGAAATTGAAATGACAAAAAAATAAACATATTTTTAAGCAATCGTTGAACCTTGAAAATTAGGTCAAGGACAATAGACATTTATGACAGACGGGAACAAATGCTTTAGGCATTTCCCGGCCCCTTTTTTGTTTATTCAGTAACTTTTATTTAATTTATTTAAACTAGTAGTTTTCCTTTTTCAGATGTGTCCTTGTTCTTATCTTATCTTATGATAATAGTAGTTTATATGCACTGTCCTCTATACATATTATCCACGTGGAAAATAAGAATAAAGGGACAGCTCTAGACGTTTTAACACCTGTTATTGTCGGAGTGTATGGATAAGAGCAAGAACACATTAAAGAAGGCAAAGTAATTTGAAAAAGCTCCTGTGATATGACTTCTCCATGAAAAGGACCTAATTTTCATCTTTACACAAGGTTATTTGATTGAAGGTCAGATTGAAAGGATTAATTGTGACCAGTAGTCAAACTTATTATATGAATTAGTGGTGTGTAAGATGTAGTTTAAAGAAACCTAAATTTATGGGATTTAGCATCTGAGATCTTATCTCAAACGTAAAACTCAATATAAGTCTCGGAGATCTAAGTTAGTAAACATGAAATATAGGTCAGAGTACCTGAAAGAATATATATTTATATAGACTCAATAAGGCAAACATAAAACTGACTATACAATGTAGATTTTGCTCATTGTTGAAGATCGTAAGGTGACATGAAAGTTGCTTACATCCACGTCATTTGGACTTTTGTGGATAGATGACTCATTGCCAATCATACCACATTTCCTTATTTCTGGAGTGAAAACTACTATTCATTATTCTAAACTTTCTAAAACAACGTTGTTTTTAGTGTGGATAGTAAATTAAGGGGTGGTATCAGAGTTGGTAAATTAATTCACTCGAAACTAGATGACATGCGCAGTAGTGATATAGATATGTGGAGTAACCATAGAAAATTGAATATATGTTAACGGTGCCACGAAAAAATCACAAATACAATGTACACTTTTTCAGGCGTAAATATAATTTATATAAACATGTGACAACTTTATTGACAGACATTCTCCATCGGATATTACGACGAATTATATATACATTATGGTGTTAGCCCTGTATAACCTCGTAATGTCCGATGGAGAATGTCTGTCAATAAAGTTGTCACATGTTTATATAAATTATATTTACGCCTGAAAAAGTGTACAAAACAACACGAATATTAAAAAGAGGAAACAATAAATGTAAGTATCTATAAATATTTCGGATAACAGATATCATCTATGGTGGCCGGATGCAGCCATTTCGCCTTTTCGCGTTTTCGCGTTTTCCCCTTTTACTTTCACGCGAAATCGAGAAATCGAGAAATCGGGAAATCGGGAAATCGAGAAATCGAGAAATTGAGAAATCAAGAAAGCAAAAACGCGAAAACACCAAATCGAGAAATATATTTCATTTCCCGTTTTCGCGTTTTCGCCTTCGCGTTAACAAATTTTTGTTCTTCCCTCAGCGGGATTCGAACCCTTGCTTCTGTGGCATCAGTCGTGGCAACACCGCCTGCACCGTGTCATGCGTCCTATACCTATTGACCACATACGTCATATTAAAAATATAGCTTTCGCTGGTCGAGTAATGAATGCCTTTCCTCGTCGGCGTTATCTAGGGTTGTAACACAGTACATGCATACCGATTATATATATGAAGATAAACATGCCTTGGTCTGAAAAAACTTTTGAAAGATGGGACTGTACTAAATTCTCCTTCATTAAAGAGTTGTTCTCCATGTTTTCTAAAATTTAAAAATTTGTTGCAAAATAAAATTTCGTCTTTCACTCTATTAAAAGGACCATGCTCTTTTACTAGGGCTATTTTACGCGTGTAACCCTTGTTATATATTAATTTTCTATTGCATAATAATCGTAATTTAATAAAATTACGCATCGTGTATTGGTCTACATCTAAGGGACCGGTCATTATTTATCTCCGGGGGCAAAATGTAAATTTGAAATGATAAAATATGATTGACCCCTTTCCAAAATGTGTTCAAAATTTAACCCCTCTTTCTCAACTACATAAAACTTTTGACCCCCCCTCTCTTTTCTGATTATAATTGAAAGGTTTCAAATTATTCAATTATCTATGTTGCTAATATTCCTAGTTAGGTATTTTAATACACATACACAGAGAATGCATTGAGGACAACATCCGATAGAAGGATACCCTTATATACTTCACAGTCTTTAACAAGCCAAATGCCCATTGTTTGAAGAAATAGTGTCAAGAATTTTTGCCATAAATACAAATGCAATGCACTATAATATCAACAATTAGTTTATATTAAAATATTATTATAAAACAATAAAACCATAATAATATAAGATCAGCATTTTGATTGCTATTTCATATCACAAATTTTGTATTTTTATTGAAAATACCCTTTAATATAACAAAATTGCTCTATATAAAAAAAATCATGAGACAATATACCGGTATCATATATGTGAAGTTATATAGACTCAATAAGGCAAACATAAAACTGACTATACAATGTAGATTTTGCTCATTGTTGAAGATCGTAAGGTGACATGAAAGTTGCTTACATCCACGTCATTTGGACTTTTGTGGATAGATGACTCATTGCCAATCATACCACATTTCCTTATTTCTGGAGTGAAAACTACTATTCATTATTCTAAACTTTCTAAAACAACGTTGTTTTTAGTGTGGATAGTAAATTAAGGGTGGTATCAGAGTTGGTAAATTAATTCACTCGAAACTAGATGACATGCGCAGTAGTGATATAGATATGTGGAGTAACCATAGAAAATTGAATATATGTTAACGGTGCCACGAAAAATCACAAATACAATGTACACTTTTCAGGCGTAAATATAATTTATATAAACATGTGACAACTTTATTGACAGACATTCTCCATCGGATATTACGACGAATTATATATACATTATGGTGTTAGCCCTGTATAACCTCGTAATGTCCGATGGAGAATGTCTGTCAATAAAGTTGTCACATGTTTATATAAATTATATTTACGCCTGAAAAAGTGTACAAAACAACACGAATATTAAAAAGAGGAAACAATAAATGTAAGTATCTATAAATATTTCGGATAACAGATATCATCTATGGTGGCCGGATGCAGCCATTTCGCCTTTTCGCGTTTTCGCGTTTTCCCCTTTTACTTTCACGCGAAATCGAGAAATCGAGAAATCGGGAAATCGGGAAATCGAGAAATCGAGAAATTGAGAAATCAAGAAAGCAAAAACGCGAAAACACCAAATCGAGAAATATATTTCATTTCCCGTTTTCGCGTTTTCGCCTTCGCGTTAACAAATTTTTGTTCTTCCCTCAGCGGGATTCGAACCCTTGCTTCTGTGGCATCAGTCGTGGCAACACCGCCTGCACCGTGTCATGCGTCCTATACCTATTGACCACATACGTCATATTAAAAAATATAGCTTTCGCTGGTCGAGTAATGAATGCCTTTCCTCGTCGGCGTTATCTAGGGTTGTAACACAGTACATGCATACCGATTATATATATGAAGATAAACATGCCTTGGTCTGAAAAAACTTTTGAAAGATGGGACTGTACTAAATTCTCCTTCATTAAAGAGTTGTTCTCCATGTTTTTCTAAAATTTAAAAAATTTGTTGCAAAAATAAAATTTCGTCTTTCACTCTATTAAAAAGGACCATGCTCTTTTTACTAGGGCTATTTTACGCGTGTAACCCTTGTTATATATTAATTTTCTATTGCATAATAATCGTATTTTAATAAAATTACGCATCGTGTATTGGTCTACATCTAAGGGACCGGTCATTATTTATCTCCCGGGGGCAAAATGTAAATTTGAAATGATAAAATATGATTGACCCCCCCTTTCCAAAATGTGTTCAAAAATTTAACCCCCCTCTTTCTCAACTACATAAAAACTTTTGACCCCCCCTCTCTTTTCTGATTATAATTGAAAGGTTTCAAATTATTCAATTATCTATGTTGCTAATATTCCTAGTTAGGTATTTTAATACACATACACAGAGAATGCATTGAGGACAACATCCGATAGAAGGATACCCTTATATACTTCACAGTCTTTAACAAGCCAAATGCCCATTGTTTGAAGAAATAGTGTCAAGAATTTTTGCCATAAATACAAATGCAATGCACTATAATATCAACAATTAGTTTATATTAAAATATTATTATAAAACAATAAAACCATAATAATATAAGATCAGCATTTTGATTGCTATTTCATATCACAAATTTTGTATTTTTATTGAAAATACCCTTTAATATAACAAAATTGCTCTATATAAAAAAAATCATGAGACAATATACCGGTATCATATATGTGAAGTGCAAATCTTATAAAGTTAAACAAAATATTCATTTATAGTGAAGATCCCAACACCAAAGTTTTTTTTTCTAAAACAATTAAATGAATACAGTATCTTTGACTAAAAGTATTATAAATTTCACTATAATTTCCACATTGTCGCTCTCCACTCTGACAGAAGACTGAGGGTCTTCAACAATGAACAAATCAATCATATTTGTTTATATTGGAAATCTATATGAGGTATATTTATGACATGGAATAAAAATAAGGAGAAAATGCTTTGAAAATGTCTTTATAGAATATTTTTTGTACACATAAAACGACAGTTTGTAAAATATATGAGTTCATCTTGAAAAATAAAAATGGTGTCACCTTCAAAAAGCAAAGTCTACTTTTGCTGTGGTGAAGACAGAATTATCAAACCAATTTTATAGTCTCTTTGACATATTCCCCATTTCCATTCTCAATTTTATCTATTCCTAGTTTCTTAGTCCTATAACATCATGGCCAAGAAAAACATAAGAAAAGTGACTAATTTTGCACATTTTTTTGGTAATATTCATTAGTCACTTAAAGACAGTAAAATTAGTCAAAGAGTAAAGTGCCTAGCTCTAGCTAGATCACCACTGATAGTGACAGTTTGATCATGTTGATATTTGTGAAAGAGTCAAACTAGGAGACAAGTTAGCTCTGAAGGGCCCAAACAACTATACATGTATAGTCTATGCTCATGGTATATGGCGATCAATGAATCTATGACCAATAAAATCATGCCCCCCCCCCTTTAAGAGATAAATAATGACCGGTCCCTAACAATAAAAATATTCTTATCGAAATCCTTTTTCTATTTTCACTGGTATGCTCTAACTTATTATGAGTCCCATGTATGATTCAATTTCAAAAGTAATAAACTTTTCAATTTTGCATCAAAACTACTATGTATAAAGTTAAACTACATTTATATGCATCATATACATTATTTTTTTTCTGTCTGCATTCACGAAATGGAACCAAAATCCGTACCGTTAAAGCTCCAATAGAAACGGGAAACATGTCTAGTAGTGCATAAACTGCACCATTAACTGCGTCCTATTCTACTTGGCAAATTTGGAATTGAACTGGTAATATTGAGAAATATCATTTTACTGTCAATTTAAAAGTGTCAACGTATCAAAATATTAACCTTATTTTTGGAGAAGACAATCGAATGAAAAGTATGCATCAGAACCAGAAGCTAAACTCTCCCAGTATGTGTAGTCAAAGTCTCATGATAGTACTCCCAGAAGAACTAGCTATTATTAGTAATTCTTAAAAGTCAACAAAAAGTGCAATGTCTGTGAAATGCCTTCCTCACTTTCTTGGTTAGAAAAATAACTAAATATATATTGCTATATATGTATAGTTATGAGAACTCGTAATCCTACATCATGTCGATTCTGTTTACTTACATTTTGGCATTGCACAATATCAAGCGCTTCTCCTCTCGGACAGTTAATTTGTTTATGACTACTTTACACCATATCCGTTGGGTGTGTACTGATTGATACTTTAGTCTGGGAGAACATGTTTCTCGTTTCTCGTTTTTTATATAGATTAGACCGTTGGTTTTCCTGTTTGAATGGTTTTACACTAGTCATTTTTGGGGCCCTTTATAGCTTGATGTTCTGTGTGAGCCAAGGCTCCGTGTTGAAGGCCGTACTTTGACCTATAATGGTTTAATTTTACAAATTGTGACTTGGATGGAGAGTTGTCTCATTGGCACTCCATACCACATCTTCTTATATCTATATGCTCTACTTATTAGTTGTTATTGGCTTTGAACTAGCTTTCAGTAACTGCAAGTACTGTTATATCGCTGTTTTGTATCTATTGTTTTATGTTAGTTGTTCGTGTACCTCGTATCTATCGTTTGAGTTAAGCCAATTGCAACTGATTTTTACTGGGATGACCTTGAGGGAATCCGAAGTAATGCTATGGCAGTTTCTGAGTTTGATTCTAAACACACTTTACTGCGTATAAATACACTGACGTAGCGAGTTCAAAATGAAATTCTTTATCGCTTCATATATATTAATATTATCAATGAAATGTCATGAAAATAATTTTTTTTAGGAACATTTATGCGTAATCAACATGTTTTGTCTTGAGAAATATATATCAGTAAAAAATCATAAATATCATAATAACGAACACGTATATAGATAACATGGGTCATCTTAGTATCCATAATGCACGCGGATGAATTTTAAGCATTGTATTCATGTTCCTTGTATAATATGACGGACGTAATTATACAGTTATCTACCTTTTAAATAATATCACTAGTATATTACATCATCGATCGATCAGGTTCACTTATTAACACAACTGGAAACGCTAGACTATTATGGTTAACATGGGATTAATACATGAAACTGAATGCATTTATTTTGTACAATAGTTTTTATAGAATAATTGTTTCAAAAAATTATTATGTGTGCGTCCGTATTTTTAAGTAATAATTATTAGCCTATATCAGAGACATATATACACATCTCTGCCTATATGTTTTTAAATTTATATCCAGTTTCCAAGAGTTGTAGTATATCACGACTGGTTTTAATGATATGTATATTTATCACTGAGATTACTCTTAATTTATCAACATAACACTACGGAGACAGTATATACTCTCATAGCATGATTGTACATATACTTAATATCTATTTATTAGCGGATGATATACATAATACACAGCCTGAGAGTCCAATACACAGCTTGCTTATTATATCATTTTAAAGAAGGAATGTTTGGTAACATAAATATAATAATTCAAGTAACCATTTCCTTATTTTTTTTGTCAAATGCGTCACGGTAAGGATCAACAAAGGCGGATCCAGAAACTTTTCAAGGGGGTGTCACCAAAACGAACTTTCAAAATATTTCCATTTTTTAAAGTTGATATTAAGGTCATTATATGTACAAAACAAATGGTAACACATGGTTTACAAAATTGATTCTATTTTTTTCCCGCCTCGTGTTCTTTCTGTAGCGTGCTCCCCTCGAGTGTGGGAAGTTTCAGCAGTTTTAGCAATTTTAGACCAGCTGCAACTACCATCCCTAAAAGATCGTTGAACCCAAAACAGACTTATCCTCGTCTGCAAAGGAAAACATGGTCAAGCCAACTAACCATCTGATCAACTGAAAAAATATACAGGAATGTGCCAAATATATGGGTCATAATAATGCTATATTAAAATGGGTACGTTTTTTGAAGCAAAAATGGCACTTCCATACCAAAAAAATATATCGAAGTTACCCCCGTGGCATAGCCAACATTTCCTGAGACTGCAGACAAAATCAGACACATTAAAATCCAGCTTCATACCAAACACAATTAAAAATTGGAACCTACTATCACCGGATATTTTCACAAAGATTCAAACAGCAGAAGAACCAGCTAAAACTTTCAGTGATATTGTAAGGGGGTCCCACTTAAGTAAATTACTTGACGCACGCACGGTGTAGTAGTGTCCTTGGATGTTTCACCTTAAATATGCCTATCAAGATCAAAAAGAAGTTGTGGGTTCGAACCCTGGCCGGGTCAAACCAAAAGACTAGGAAATACGTCTTTGCTGCCTCTCCGCTAGGCACGCGGCATTTAGGAGTAAGAGCATAGACTGGTCGACTAGGAGTCAGAATAACATGAATAATGTGTCCGCATAGGCTGACACGTATACCTTTGGACTGTGAAAAGGCACGTGAAGAATCATGTTTAGTGTGTCGGTTCAGTACAAAGCAGGGTTTATATTCTGATCATATCACATTATTATGATGCCCGAAAAGTGTAAACTGTCAAATCAAGGTATCAGTGTAAATATATAATACAAGTGCATCAGTGCTAATATCCATTTCTCACCTATTGTTGCACGTAGATCATTTTCAGGAACATAATCTCACTATTTAAACGCTCACATTCGGAAATGGTTACTATCATGTAGACAATTTAAGAAAGACAACGATGCATTTGGATGGTCAAACTAGATACATTTCTTAATGTTTTAGCTGCTTACCTTGGGCAAAGTTTCTTTTGTATTTTGCCAGAAAGAAAGCCCAAAAACAATTTTAGGTTTTCGAGCCATGACATGCTAGGTCGATACTAAATGTTTCTATAGTCAAATAGTCTAGAAGTAAGTCAGTTTTGTCCCTTGCTACAACGCCCTTGAAGTTGAGCAGGCACTTATTCCTATTTCTGAATTCTAGCAATCCAAACGATATTTCCGAAAGACTGAATTTGTAATATCGCAAATAGTCAATAGATGTCTATGCATGTTAATCTTTTATGTAAGGTTGCTGACCCGTTGACTTTAAACTAATTGTCTCCTTGTTCATACCTTAAATTTAGTATAATAGAAGGTTTGGCTCCTTCCTCCTCCCCTAATTAACATGTAAAAAAAAATGAAAACAACACGTTATAAATTTAATGCGCCCGAACCGCTTTACTGGATTTACCTTCATCCGGAACGCTCAAAGCCGAATATCTGAAAGCCAAGGATATATAAGGACATTCCCCCTTTTAAATAGTTCCTTTATCCACCACTCCCCCTTTTAAATAGTTCCTTTATCCACCACCGAATAAAACTACACGAACCAAAATAAGCTTCTGTGATTAGCCTCTTCCGTTTGAACAATTCATCAAGACAAATAAAACAATTGCTATTATAAACATGGTAGAAATTACACGAATTTGATATGTTAAGCATTGGTGAGGTCTTGGCATGATCAAGAAAAAGTGAGTAAATTGGAAATATTTAAAACTTATCATAGAACAAAGAAAGTCTACGCTGCGGCGTTTTAAGGAAAAGGGCAACCTACGCATACTGTTTACACAAGTAAGAGCAAGAGTCACATGAGTATATAATTATAGTCACTTAAACTTCTACAGTCTTGTATTGAGGAAGGGCGTCTGTTTTAAACACAATCACGTCTGATCGAAGGGTGTCTGTTTTTAACACAATCACGTCTGTTCGAAATGCAGTCATTAAATGTATTATCCGGTCTACAGACAGTGCAAAACACATTTAACTCTTTTTGTAATCCCTTTCGACCCTCTATGCCCACAGAACCTTGACAATTGATTACATGTTAAATACTAGTATGTTAACGTCTTAAATGGCATTACTGATATGTTCCCTTCCACAATTGGAGTAAAACAAGGCTGTATTTTAAGCCCTACCTTATTTTCTTTGTATATAAATGACTTAACCTCCATTTTGATAACTCATGTGATCCTGTAACATTACATGATATAAAAGTGTCTAGTCTTTTATATGCTGATGACTTTAGTATTAATATCAGAATCTTCAGATGGATTACAAAATTGTCTTAACAAGTTAAACACTTACTGTGAGAAATGGAACTTGACCGTCAATCTTGACAAGACAAAAGCAATGATTTTTAAATAAAGTGGTATAAAGCTTCCTTCAGACAAGTTTATTCTGAATAATGAATTAATCGAATATTGCACAGAATACAAAAATTTAGGTATATTATTCACGCAATCAGGAATTTTCACTAATGCTGTAAATCTCCTTTGTAAAAAAACTTAAAAGGCATTGTTTTGCATTAAAAAATGCTTTATTCAGATAAGATGGATATTTTTTCCCATATGAAACTTTTAAATTTTTGTGTTAGACCAGTATTACTGTATTGTAGTGAGATATGGTCACTAAATATTGTAAAGAACAACAAAACTCTTGAATCTCAATATTTATTAATGGAATCAGTAAAACTCCAGATCAAATTTGCAAAAAATATACTTAAGGTCAAGTTACAGTAAATGGGCTTTGTCACAGATTTTCTTAAAATTGTGCATACACATTTGACTGGTTTAACTTTAACTGAAAATCGAAAAAATAATGCCTTCATCTGTTATTTTCTGAAGTTACTGATTGAATTCATTCAAAATAGGTGAACATTTGTATAGAAAGCACATAAAATCGACGAAAAACGTTCTTTAATTTGTCTTAAAATCATAAAATTTCCTATTTTTAATACATAGATTTTTCTTAAAAGCTATATGTTGTTGGTTCAAAACTTCCCATTTTAATGATGTAAAATAATAATCGGGTACCCCTTTGACTTGAAAAAGCAACATGTAGATAGAACATTTTTTTTATTTATTCGCCAGCCATCAGATCTTGGGCTCCTCTGAGTGAACATCATGTCAGTACTTTGATTATAGTTTCTTATTTTGTGATGTAACACCGCCCCAGGTAAGGGGATGGTTGAGCGCTCACAAACATGTTTAACCCCGCCACATTCTTTATGTGCCTGTCCCAAGTAAGGAGCATGAAGTTTAGTGGTTGTCTATGGTTCATGTCGGTCATATTTGTTTTTTGTAAATTGTTAGTTTATAATTTGGACGTTAGTTTTTTCTCGTTTGAATTGTTTCACTTTTTCTTTGTTGGTGCCTTTTATAGCCGACTATACCGCATGTTTTTTTTCTCGATGATGAAGGCCGCACGATGTCATGATTGCGTGTATCCACTTCATTTGAACTCTCGAGGGAGGTATATTGTACTCACCTTGTTCGTCCGTTCGTCCAACAAATATTTCCGTCACACCTTTTATTTATTTATGTTTATAGGTTTCTGTATCGCTTGTGTATACCAAACATCCTTTTTTAACCATCTGAGACGAGCAACTCGCCAAGTTACACATGTATGCAATTTAAATGATCCAACATGTTTTAGTTCCGGAAATATGAACTTTGATGAAAGAATAGAAGGTCCTTTACCTCTGAAATGGACATACTATTTCTTAAAAGTACTGTGATTGTCGTGTAAAAAGAGAACAAAATGAATCCTGTTGAACTACCCGATCCCTAGATTCTACGTATCAGAACGTGGCAGACATAATTATATTCTTTACAATATGGTGTTGACACAGCATACGTAATTACCGAAGGACATGTATAACTTGACAATTAGAATAGGAAAATGAGGCTATTAACAGGTGGGGGAAAAACTAGCTGTGACATGAACATCATTAGCAACCTCATTTTTTTGATCAATTTAAGATTCTATTTCCGAATTTCGTTTACCTTGGTGTTGTTGGGTTACTCTTGCATTGATATACCCCATTTGGCTATCTTTCACATAGTTTTAATAAAGCGTAGTAGCAAAACCAAAATTAAAATGCTTGTGAATTTATACTGCAGTTAACCTGAACGAAAATTAGTGACTGTGTGCACGTGGATAAAAAAAAATCTGAGGATCTAGACCATAAAGAGTACAGCAACTAAACATTTCGTTTTGTAGAAAGTTTGCAACACTTAATTAGGAATGTGTGTAGACGGACTACCAATCATCAATCCTCTGGTAAAATTTTCAAACGCATTGCCTTGTAGTTTGATTTCTGAAAACCGACTTATCAGAATCAACGAGATTGCCTTTGTGGGTCATGTTTTTCAGTATTCCGTCTGAACCAAACGAAGGCATCTGGGAAGAGGACATTCCCTTCATCATTCCTACCAAGATTGGAAAACATTGCCCTTCATGATCAAGACTTGTAGCTATATATATAGATTCAAAGAGAAAGTTTAAAATGGTACATTTCCATAGGGATTCAAAGAGAACTCTGTTTCTTCATCTTCACCATCAAATTACCCGTACCAACAATGTGCTATTTTCAATTAAAATGAAATATACATCTCTCAATCTGATTGATCAGATTAACTGGACACAGGATCTGTATTTGTGTCAGATTGGCATTTTCTTGTAAAAGTGTGGACAAGAAAAAAAAGAGAGGGTATATTACACCAGAGACAACAAGATGATTTGGAAACCTGCCAACTGCTACCTGGTAAAACTAGTTTTTGCCAATGCACTTTTAAAGAAAATTCATTCAAAAATGTCACAGGACATGCACCATTATAGAATTGCTGTAAATGGACCGACAAAAGACAGGAATCTTTAATCAAGTCATCAGTAGTTTTTTTTTCTTTTCTTGAAACTCAACAAAGCGTTCTTAACAGTGAAATTGAAGTTATCACATTGAAAATTTTATGGATTTATGACTTGAGACAAACATCAGATGTTTCATGAATGAACTGGCAGGTGTTACTTCTTATATCACATCACCTAAGTTAACCCTTACTGTTTAATGGGGTTCAATATTCAGTTTTCTGTCATTAAGGCATTTGATGTTAATTCAGATCTTTGGTAATATCTGTAAAAATTCAATAACATGATTTCTATGATCAGAGGCTATTCAGACGAACGAACAGACACACAGACCAGAAAACATAATGCCCCTACTACTATCGTAGGTGGGGCATAAAAAGAAAACTTAAACCCGTGTTTATACAAAAAAAATATGTATAAACCAGCAACTATACAGCTGTGTTTCTGCATGTTACTAGTTTGCCAGTGAGCAGAATTGATTATGTTCTACTTTTAAACACATGTCCAATTATCAAGTAAATTACAATACCATGAATACTGGTAAGCAATACATGAATAGAAAAAACTAGATATCATCAGGGGCGGATCCAGCTATTTTTTAAAGGGGGGGGTTCCAACTATATGTCCCTACTCAAATGCATTGATCGTCCAAAAAATTTGAAAGGGTTCCACGGAACCCAGTGTCTCGCCTACTTTTGCTGTTAATCGCAGGCTCAACAAAAATGAGGAAAAAAATCAATAAAAATATACCTTTAGATATTATCTTTTGATTGTAAGAAGCTTCTGTCAAAATTTGGTATAAATCCAGGATAGTTTATGAATCTAATAAATGTTTTAAAAACTTTAACTGCAGACTGTATTTAATGTTAACTGGAACTGAAGTCCATTTATAAGTAAAATACGGATAAACAGGTACAAAATTTTAACAAAATTTCCTTCTAGATACTAGCTTTTGATCATAAGTTTGGTACAAATCCAGAATAGTTTAAGAAAGTTATTAAAATTTTAAAAACTTTAACCACAGAGTGAATGTATTGTTTCCTGGCAGAAAAACTAAGTCCATTTATAAGTAAAATACGGAAAAAATGAAATTTTTTTTTAACAAATTTACTTCTGGATACTATCTTATGATCATAAACAAGCTTCTGTCTTAGTTTGGTACAAATCCAGGATAGTTTAAGAAAGTTATTAAAATTTTAAAAACTTTAACCACAGAGTGAATGTAATGTTTCCTGGCAGAAAAACTAAGTCCATTTACAAGTAAAATACGAAAAACAGGAATTTTATTTTACAAAATTTACTTCTGGATACTATCTTATGATCATAAACAAGCTTCTGTCCAAGTTTGGTACAAATCCAGGATAGTTTAAGAAAGTTATTAAAATTTTAAAACTTTAACCACAGAGTGAATGTAATGTTTCCTGGCAGAAAAACTAAGTCCATTTACAAGTAAAATACGAAAAAACAGGAATTTTATTTTTACAAAATTTACTTCTGGATACTATCTTATGATCATAAACAAGCTTCTGTCCAAGTTTGGTACAAATCCAGGATAGTTTAAGAAAGTTATTAAAATTTCAAAACTTTAACCACAGAGTGAATATTTGTGGACGCCGCCGCCGATGGAATGTAGGATCGCTATGTCTCACCTTTTCGACTAAAGTCGAAGGCTCGACAAAAAAAGGGGGGTTCCAACCCCCGGAACACCCCCTCTGGATCCCCCACTGTATCATTGAGATGGGAGCCATCTCTGTGGGCCCCGCTGTGAATAATATGTGGTAAAAAATTTGTATCTTTATCATTGGACATGGGGTTGTCAACTGAAACCTAAGTTCATGACCTTGACCTTTGACCTAGGAAGTTGTACATAAATTATGACACACCCTCTGGTGTTGGTTTATATACATGTCAAGTATAAACTTTGAAATCATAACAGTTCTCAAGATATAGAGCGGACACGATCTTTACCATAGGACATGGGGTTGTCAACTAAAACCAAAGTTTTTGACCTTGACCTTTGACCTAGGAAGTTGTACATAAATTATGACACACCCTCTGGTGTTGGTTTATATACATGTCAAGTATAAACTTTGAAATCATAATGGTTCTCAAGATATAGAGCGGACACAATCTTTACATAGGACATGGGGTTGTCAACTAAAACCAGTTTTTGACCTTGACCTTTGACCTAGGAAGTTGTACATAAATTATGACCAACCTCTGGTGTTGGTTAATATACATGTCAAGTATAAACTTTGAAATCATAACAGTTCTCTAGATATAGAACGGACACAATTTGTTACGGATGGACGGACTGACAGACTGATCACTATAGGCGTCCGCCATTCGGCAGGGCCCTAATTATCTACTTATATATAATGTATTATGTAAAACTGTCTTTCATTTTCTATCATATTCTTTAATGAAATCACAATAAAACCAGTCACAATGAGTCAAACAATGCAATTTGTTCTATTACTTCTACATTAATGCAGTATTTTACACGTAAAAACAATGGGATCCAAAATGTCAATGGTTAGATTTACAGTGGCAAAAAAATACGAGTACAAAATGTATCAGTAATGTAACCTGTGTTTTCTACAGACAGACTGTTAAAGAACTGGTAGATACAATACCAAACCCAGACACACTTGTAATTTGGCTTTATTGTTTTAGAGGATTAAATTTTGAGTATATAAACTAGAGGCTCTAAAGAGCCTGTGTTGCTCACCTTGGTCTATATGCATATTCAACAAAGGACACTCTCCAACGTTGTAGACAAGAATAGAATTAATGACAAAAATCTCTGTTTTTTTTTCATCTTATATTGCTAATCATTGAAGTCTGTAAAGTTTCTCTCTATCTTATTTAGCTTTTTCTCCAAACACAAAAGAGGGTAATAAAAAAATCCTAATTTAAGGGCAATAACTCCTATAAAGAGTAACAGTCTAATAATTATATCGGCAAAAATTGACTTGTTAGTAGGTCTTGTCTTGCTTATCATTTTTGATTTTTTAAGTTTTATCTATCTATTATAATTTTTATCATACAAGGCAAAACGCAAAAATAATGGTAAATATAATCGTCAGTAAAGGGCAATAACTCCAATAAGGAGTTGTCAGACAATTTCCGCCATTTGTCATAATTGTAGATCTTGTCTTGCTGATCATTTTTGTTTATTTAAGTTTCTTTCTATCAATTATAAGTTTTAAGATATGACAAAAACACAAAAAATGTACAAATCGTCATCAAAGGGCAATAACTCTAATAAGGAGTCAACTGACGATTTCAACCATAAGACTTATTTGTAGAATTTGTCCTTCTGATCATTTTTGCAATTTAAAGTTTCTATCTATTATAGTTTTCAAAATAATAAGCAAAAATGAAAAAAAGTTGTAAAATTTGTCATTTAAGGGCAATAACTCCTACAGGAAATTGTCTGACAGGTTTGAGGTATTTAGACAATTGGTAGAACTTAACATTTTGAACAATTTTACCCTTTCAGATTTCCTCTATTTATAACGGTTATCAGAATAATAGACAAAACTTGCATTTTACCCCATATGTTCTATTTTTAGCCACGTCGGCAATCTTTGTTGGCAGGCTTGGTCATCAGACACATTTTTTAAACTAAATACCCTAATGATGATTGTGGCCAAGTTTGATTCTATTTGGCCCAGTAGTTTCAGAGGAGAAGACTTTAGTAAAAGATTACAAAAAATTACGAAAAATTGTTAAAAATTGACTATAAAGGGCAATTACTCCAATTTAGTTTCTGATATAAGCCAAAAACTGCATTTTACCCCTATGTTTTATTTTTAGCCATGGCGGCCATGTTGGTCGGTAGGCGGGGTTGTCGGACAAATTTTTAAAACTAGATACCCCAATGATGTTTGTTGCCAAGTTTGGTTAAATTTGGCCCAGTAGTTTTAGAGGAAAAGGTTTTTGTAAAAGTTATCGGACACCGACAAGGGACGCCAAGTGATGAGAAAAGCTCACTTGGCCCATATGGCCAGGTGAGCTTATAAAAAGGATCTTATCTAAAAGAACAATGTGGCAGGATATCATGTAATGTTAAGTAGCAGGATTACACCATATATGAGGGTCTGGATGGGGTTTACAGAATAGAGAATAATGGGTAGAAAGTGCAGAATAAAGGGCAAAAAATATAAAGAATAGAGAAAAATATGCCAAATAAATAAAGAATAGAAAATAATGGGGTGCTGAGATATAAAGAATAGAGAAAAATGGTTCAAAAGATTAAAGAAAAAAAGAATTGAAGGACCCCCATCCAGACCCTTATATATAGATAGCATTTCAGTTTAGAATAACAAGTTGAAATAAATATCTTATACAAACAGTTGAAAAATTCTTAGTTAAGTATAACTCTTTATTTCTTTTAATCAGCTGATTGATAGAATATATTTACCATCTGCATAGGATAATAGGAGGCATACTGTATTCTAGTCTGTCAGTCCAATAGGCAGTCTAGTAAACATGTTTTTATCAAGTAATTATCATGAATATATATATATATTGTGTGCATTTATTATTGCGATTTTTGAAGAATGGACAAAAATAGACTCTTCAAATGAAGGCTGAAAACTCTGAATAAATATTCCAACAACAATAATGAAAATGTGATGATTTTTCTTTTGAAGTGAATATCTTTTACCACCTCAAAAATATAGTGATAACAAGCTGCTAATTTAAATGAAAAAAAAAAAAGATGTGTCGGCCACGAATATGGGCTTAAATCTAGAACGGTAAATGACCCACTGCCCAAATTTGAACTCTGTCTATGTGCTGTGGTTCTTAGCATTGTGAGATTCATAAAATTTGGATGAGACAAACTTAAGTAAGAGTGCGGAAACGAAAAAATTTGCAATTTTCTAAGTTATGAGGGGGCATAACTCTAGAACAGTAAATGACATACTGTAAAAATCTAAACTCTGTCTGTAGGTTGTGGTTCTTAGCAATGTGTATGAGTTTCATAAAATTTGGATTAGGAAAACAGAAGTAAGAGTGCAGAAACGAAAAAAAATGCAATTTTCTAAGTTACAATGTATAAAGGGCCATTACTGTAAAACGGTAAGTGACTCACTGCCCAAATTTACACCCTGTTTGCGAGTTTTTGGTTCTTAGCATTGTGTATGAGTTTCATAAAATTTGGATGAGGAAATCTTAAGTTAGAGTGCGGAAATGAAAATGGGACAGACAGAAGGTCAAGGGTAATACTTAATGCCCCCGTTGCCTACGACAAAAAAATCAAGTGTACTTTACATACATGTACATACTCCATTGATCACATCATCATGACTTGTTTTTCATTTGGATTGTAAACTTTATACATTGTACTATCAGTTGACTGTAGAAGAAAGAAGCCAATATCTTTATTTTCATTGAATGTTTTCTTACAATTTATCTTAACAATTTCTACTTTGTCAGGCTAATTAAAATCATTTAATTTCAAAGAAATATTCTATATTCCAATTATTTTTTGGATACAAATGTACTTGATGCTATTCTTACCAAGGGAGTGATCTCTGAAAAGTATTATGTGCCTTTCCCTTAATGTTATGTGCCTGCACAACATCTACCTGCATGTTATATCAACTCAACAGATTGAACTTTGATTTTAGATTAAAACTGACCTAAAAGACATTCAAACTAAATAACAGCAGAAGGTTAAAGTTCTAGGCTTTTATGTTTTTTCACTTGTTGGAGTAAATTTTATGAAAAAAGTTGAAATGAGAGGTGCATGCTTACATTCAGTGTATGTCCTGAATAATTAAGTTTAGTTCAAGAAGTAATTTTTTTTTATACTTCTATAAATATGACCCCTGTTTGCCTTAAATACAACTACAATGAAATGTAGCTATAGTAAATAAATATACATAATATACATCCCAGAATAAAAATAGTCTAATTATAAAAATATTATGTATTGTATTTAAAAGTTAAATTAACACACTGACACATTCCAATTTGTTCACCAGGAAATAAGGTCTTTTCATTTTCTCAGCACAAACTGTATCATCAATTTTTGTGTCATTTTCATTCACATCTTCTTTCATGTTCATATTTGTGTCATTTACAGGTAAATGTTTGAAAGGTGGGTCTGAGGTCAGTAAATAGGTCATTGTTTCTTTCATGTTTTCTACTAGCTTTGTTGATGCAAGCTGCCAGGTTGAGGGTGGGCAACCTTCAAGATCTTTGATAACAGAAATTGTAGGAACAATGAATTTGAAAATATGTTGATTAGAAATTTGATTCCTTTCATAGTAGTGAATCATTTCTCTTGCTATGGCACTGAGACTTGAAAGAGGGATCTGTAAAAAGAACTGAAACATTGCAATCATCTCAATCACAGAGTGCATCTTCTCAAGCTGGACAAGCTGTGTACTGAATTCACTGTCCGATTTTAAAAATGGCTCCAGATTTTCACGGGTAGCCAGATCCTTGGACAAGAACGCATAAGTGTAATCCTGTCGTAACTTTTCAATTCCTATTTCTACAAGGAGCTCTACAGGATATAGCCCAGCCAGGTTTGGGATACGTAACTTTCCTGAGAATGAATCACGCACCAGTTGAGCTACCATAGTGTTGTTATCTCTATGTACCATGGGTTGTAATTCTCCATTACTTAATGCTGTAAATATATACCTAAAGGGATCAATGAGCTCTTGATATGATGTGCAGTTGGAGAGTATCTTCCATAGGTAATCTGTAAAGTCAAAATTATCTCTTTCATTCAGTACAAACTTACTGGTAACTTCAGTTAGATCACTGTCAGTGTTGGTAGACTGTTTGTCTGATTCTTTCGAATAAGCATCTCCTTGTTTCAATTTATCAAATAACTCCTTAATAGATTTCATTATATGAACCTTTCTCTCTTCCTCTGGAATCCAGGTGATCTGTGAGGACTGTAAACCTGCAATTTAATTTTGATAAGATTTAGCCACAAAAATCAAAATTTTAAATTCAAAATTTTTATATGAAATACTGTGAACTAAATAAAAGATATTACCGGTATATTAATTATATTAGCAGGGTTAGAAAAGATGTTTCATCTAAAGTGCACATATTAAATAGTGGATTTACAGGCCCTTTTCAGCAATCTCTAAGGGGCCAAATGTTAACATAGTACGTAGTATAAGCAATAATATGTAAATACTAATATAAGAGTTTGAATTAAAGTTCACTTTATCCTCAATTAGGCTTGTTTATATCCGTGTAGATACATTGTAGCTATTAAATTAGCAATCGTACCACATCTCCTTATTTTACAAAAATGTATATTGATCAACCTTTTATTACAAGGAAAGCATTACAGAAGAGCTTCAAGAGGATATTAAATGCATTGTGAAACAGAACCCCAATAGTTTAGCAAAAACAATTTTCCCTAAATAAATTTTTATTCTTCTAAACAAGTTGAATCTAATGCAGAAGTCATCTCTCTGAAAGTTTAAAAGGATACAACCATGATTTGGTTGACTGTTATAGAATATTCATGTTGTACTCGTTATCACAATTATACGATATATAGCTAGCCTTCATTCCTCATTTATGACACTGAATATGACTTAACTAAAGATTTTTACTTGTCAATCATCAGCAACTTGATGAATGGCACTAGCATGTCTAGCAGAGTAGGAACTATTCACACTTATAAATCGGAGTTGATCTCATGTGTTTTATTAGTGGTCAATTGTGTAGGACTTCCGTTGACTGGGTCACTGCCATGTTTGAATAACAAGAAATATTTGGTGCTAATAATACTTCGTAAATTAATAATGTTTTAAATTACAAGGTTGGCATAAAACCGGTCAATGCTACAAATGTAGTATTGACCAGGTCGACGGTAAACATGGTAAATACTGGTCAATTGAAAGTACTATAACAACCAATCCTAACCTGGTAAATTACTGGGTAAATGGACTGATAGTCAGAACAGTCACTAAATTGCTTGGGCCTTTGAAAGGTCACAATTTATCAGTTAACAAGTGTTTGATGATATAATATATTAACGCAAAATATAATGGAAAAACCTATAAATAATGCTTTGTTATCATGATTATACTCTGTATGATAAAATCATTGTATAGTTTATGAAATTGTTCATTATATCATAGTTAATTGAAGATTTATCAAATATTAATCATACAAAGGATATATTTCTTGGTAAATGTACCAAGAAGCCAGCTGAGCGACTACAAAAAATAATTATAACACTGGTATAAGGACAAGATGTTCATGCTGTTGAAAAGTAAAGAAATAATTATTGTTTTAAGCTTTTATTTCTTTTTTTTTCCTGTTATGTAAACATTTATGTGTGGGCTGTTGTAATAGTAATTAAACTTTGACTTCTTCATACATGTACATGTAGGTAGTGCACATGTAATCTAGTCATCTGTAATTCTATCAAATTTTATTTACATGTAAAAAGCAAACTTTTTCAGGAATAAAATTGAGAATGGAAATGGGGAATATGTCAAAGAGACAACAACCCGACCAAAGAGCAGACAACAGCCGAAGGCCACCAATGGGTCTTCAATGCAGCGAAATATATATCTTAATTAATACATTTGTACATGTTGAAATACTTGCTATAGCAATTTAATTTTATATACATGTATATCAGTGTATATAGAAAAGTATGCAATATCATTACACCTACTCATAAACAAGGAAAATTTCAATCAACCAGTATTTGCCAGAATTGACCAGTTGAGGATTGACCGATTGCCCAACCTTGATTGAAAAACACCATTACATGTTTTAATTTGGTTCCAAAATTTGAAAACAGTATTTATATCACACAATTTTACACACACCTGGACTGGTTTATAGTTGCCAATATCTGTCGGATTGACAACTTAATTGTCAAACAGACTCAAACTTGTTTGATGGTTGGGCACATTTCTGAAAGCCTGAGCTTGACTGTTTGGCCAGCATTGTATTTCAATTCCTGTTTTTTACTTCAATTTTGCCATTTTACCATGTCATGAAGACTTTTGGCTTCACTTTAGTAAAATTTATAAAACCAATAATATTGTGACTGGGACTATTATACTAACGGGACTGGAAACCGTTACACCAATCAGTGTAATAATACTA
This sequence comes from Mytilus coruscus, assembly GCA_017311375.1. Taxonomy (NCBI): domain Eukaryota; kingdom Metazoa; phylum Mollusca; class Bivalvia; order Mytilida; family Mytilidae; genus Mytilus; species Mytilus coruscus. Next base: position 14,004,314 of record CM029597.1, read on the forward strand.
TGCCATATTGTTTTTGACAGTGACAGCGTGCCTTGATCGTATAATCTTTGGAATTTGTTTTATTTTTATAATTATTCGAAATGATAATCCTTAATGTAAACACGATAACTATAATGATAAAAGATATCTCGATCTTTGACAGTTGTTATTAATCACCAAATCCAGGTTTAAGTGTACAAAATGACATCTAAAGGTTGATTTTTTTCAGGATGATAATAGCTTGGGGACGCTGTGAAAACAAGTATGATTCATAAAATTTCTTAAAACTGTTGATTGAAAAGAGATATGCGAGTTCGGTTTGTTGTAAAATCATATAAATTTATAGGTTATAGGTTGGATTGGCCTATTTTTATTGTCACTTTTTAAAGTGAAAAGTGGAATATAAATCTCCTTCTCATTACAAACGGAAACCACATGCAGGGCTCTAATAAATTATACTGTTCCTATAAAATTGCTTACTTCTATTTATATACATGTGCAATATTTGTATTCAAATCGGGGTGTTTTTTGCTTAGTAATGGTCTTCAGGTGGCATAAGCATATGACTTCATGAAAATATGTACAATAGGTTCCACAATCAGAACTACAAAAGTAGGCCCTTTCACAGCTATTGCTGCCATATTGAAATTTAGGTGTAAACACGAAATTTAGAAAAGTTCAAAACAACACAATGTGGCTATATTTTTATGAGACCCGGGTAACTTTTGTTATAGGGATTAATTATGAACTGAAATTGCCAACATTGTTTTTATTGCACACTTATTGTTTTTATTAGGTTTAATTATGTTCTGTTAACCTTCGACACGTTGTTTTCTTAGCGGTCAAGTAAAGTGCCAGCATTTTGACTATATTTGTTTTATTTTCAACACTTTATATATTGACTACTTATTAATAATTTTTCGTAAACAATAAGAAAAGTATTTATCTTTCAAAATTACTTCGCAATTAAGTTAAAATAAAGAAGAACTTGTCCCAGTTTTAATCGGCATTAGTTTTATCCCAGTGTGAAATCATTTATTTCAAGTAAATGTATTTAATTTGTTAAAATAGTTTTATTTTTCATATTATATTTTTATTTTTTGCATTTAATTATTTTTTTTTTTTAATTTCAAATCCACCAATTTTAACAGTATTCTATATGCTGACTTGTTCGCCGAAATCTATTGTTCACCCATGTACCGAAGGCTAATTAACCATGTGGCATGATAAGCTGTCAATCAAAACAAAAAATCAATAATCCGCTATCGGGACAATGAAATCTCAACAGATCGATCAGTTTCCAGTCCCGTTAGTATAATAGTCCCAGATTGTGAGAATAAATTCATGTCCTGTAGAAAACTTATTTCAAACGGGATAGCACATCCTCATTTTTACGGAAATGTTGTTAACCGTGCCCGGAAATTTAGAAATGATCCTTGTAAACTTATCGCTCCTTTAAATAAACTTATTCTAAAAGGTTACCAATTCAACACTGTAATAAGATCATTGAATATTGTTTTTATTGGTATAAATATTGATTTTGTTATCAGTAAATTAAAAGCAAACTAAATATTACTAGTATGTTTTATACATATACACATTCATGGATCTACAATCTGTCGATACCTGTATCTTGGCATTGCACAAGGTCATGTTTTTCTGACTGTTTATGACGTCTTTACACTAAATCCATTGGATGTTGGATGTGTACGGATTGATAATTTAGTCTTAGATGCATGATTTTTTATCAGTTGTTAGTGGCTTTGAACTAGCTGTCAGATAACTGCAGTACTCTCAGATCTGTTCCTAGTGTCTTTTGTTGTTTGGATGTACAAGTACCCTGCCACGTCCACTTGTATTTTTGTCCATCTGATGAGTTAAGCCTTTTTCAACTGATTTTTATAGTTCATTCTTATGTTGTACTGTTATATCACTGTCCCAGGTTAGGGAGGGTGGGATCCCGCTAACATGTTTAACCCCACCACATTATGTATGTATGTGCCTGTCCCAAGTCAGGAGCCTGTAGTTCAGTGGTTGTCGTTTGTTTATGTGTTACATATTTGTTTTTCGTTCATTTTTTGTACATAAATAAGGCCGTTAGTTTTCTCGTTTGAATTGTTTTACATTGTCATTTCGGGGCCTTTGCTCATTGTTGAAGGCCGTATGGTGACCTATAGTTGTTAATTTCTATGTCATTTTGGTCTCTTGTGGACAGTTGTCTCATTGGCAATCATACCACATCTTCTTTTTTATATGACATACAAATGTACTTTAATTTCATGAAATCTTCGAAAATTCTTAATGTATGATTTCAACCTTAATATTTTGTGTTATATGTGTCCAAAATACTCTAGTTCAGGGAAACAATGCGCATGTGCAAGATCGATCGTGATTTTGCGTTATCGACTGATTAGATACGAGATTTGATGAACTGGGGGCATTATCAGTTTATTGATTTATCATCAGATCGGCATCGTTATTACTGTAATCAGATTATTCATAAAAAGTGATTGTTAACACTGACAGATTAAAACAGACTATATTGCTGTTATGTTAATTAATCTTAATTACAAAAGAAACGGTTTGATATGTCACCTGACTTTGCCGCATGTCACCTTCACGCAAAAATGGACAGATTCAAGCTGTGCTGTTCACTTAGCAGATATATTCAATAAGTTACGGGTGCTATTTCATTACCATATCTTAGGTCATAAAAATAAAAGTCAACACCTAGGCCATATGGTATCATGAAGTTTTACTTTAAACTATGTATCTCACCAGGCGACAGTTGGACAAAATTAATATATCCTTAATAATTATAATCATGTTCTGACAGTTACCGTTAAAACATATGTTCAAAATACTAGCCCTGATTGCATGCGTGTATTAAATTTACATAAAGATATCGTGCTTAATTCAAATGCATCAGATATTGACAATTTAGAAAGGAAGGGTATCTGGGTCGTTCAGCATTTTATCTTGTCTTATCGTGAACCATACATAATATAGTATGCAGAATATCTAATTAATTTCAATGAGATTTTATAAGATCTTAAACAGAATAAAAGATACTTTATATATTTTTTTATATCTTCAGAAAGTAAATTTTCACACATATATATACTAGTAGTTTGGCATTTGATTACATACTTTTAATGAACTGTTCTGTTGTATATTTATTTTTGTGTCAGAAAATTCACGTTAATAGGTAGAAAAATATTGTCATATTAGAATTAATCAAAGATACGAAACTGTTTTTATTTAATATATATAAACATGTCTCATGTGCAATCAACCAATTTCTTGCTTTCGTTTAATATATGTCTCATCATGACTCATGTGCGATCAACCAAATTTCTCGATTTTGTTTAATCAAGATTTATGAGTGAAATAACTGCCTACTTGGATCTTTTGACAAACATCCTTCTTTTTGTCAAGCTTGCGAAATTTATTTCGCGAAAGCGAGACTTGGCGATCCTAGATTCCATCGTCAGCGTTTACGCCGGCTGCGTCAGCATTTAGGTTCAGTCTGTGATTAAAGTTTTGTTTTACATCAAAATCTTTGTCATATATAATGGAATTTCAGGAAATTGGGACGGAAGCTTCTTTATGACCAAAATACAGTATCCAGGACAAAATTTTGCAAATATCTATTTTCATTTTCCGTATTTCATTACTAAATGGACTTCGTTTTTCCTTAACAGTTAAATTCAGGTTTTGTCTAAGGTTAAAGTTTTTCATGCAGTCATCAATAACCGTTTTGTTTAATCGTCCAGTTGCAAGTTAAATGCATATCCATGTAGGTCAAGATCATGATAATGATATATGAATGTTGAAACTGTTTTGTTCTACATTGCGCTGGACTTTTCACTTGTTTGTTCAAAATGCAACAGTCCGAGTAAAGACATTGTATGATAGCTTATTAGTGGGTGTGGCTTTTTTGCTAAGAGTTTAATTCCATACAACGAACTGTACACAGCTGTTTGTTTTTATGGGAACTTTTTTATTATGGGTTGAACAAGGAACGTATATACTATTCCAAGGTTAAACGATCAGATTATTTATACAATATTGAAAACATAACATTTATGAAGCCATGGTTATAGTTTATTGAATACTTCGCATAATATCATTCATGATATCGAATAGTTTTGTTATGACAAGAAACAACTTTTCAAAAAGCTCCGTTTTACATGACAATCGGTTTAAATTGTTTATCTATATCCGACCGACACAAGCCAAAGAGAATAAATTATGTAGTGTCACCGTTGAATGATATACTGTTTTGGCAATTAATGCCATTACGTCAGCATGTATCAGGACAGGGGCGGGTCCAGGTGAGGGCGTAATGGGCGTACGCCTTCCCCCTTTTCAAAAAAAAAACTATCGTAATCTGCTAATATTTTTACATTAGTTCATTTCACAATTACTTTATGTTTTTTAGCAAAAAAAGGTCCAAAAAATTTTTGCCTCGTTCCGCTCGGCGAAAGATTTTATTCTACGCCCCTTCTTTCAAATATCCTAGAAACACCCTAAATTATTCTCAATCTCCAAAGATGATATTTCTGCACATAAACTTCCTCGAAGTTCTTGGAAGCTTCCAGGGACCTGTAGGCCCTCATTCCTTCTTTATCAAACATTTCATTTTGGTTAGTTGCAAGGTAAATTTCACACAATATTTTTTTTTACTTTATTAAACATAAACATAAACCAAAAACCAGATGACACTCAATGACTTCACAGGTAAACGGGAAAGCAGCGGGCATCTTTAACATCGAATATTGATTTGTACCACATGATTTTGCCCCCAGTTCATCCAAATCTGGCATGGATTTTAATTAAACGCTTGACCCACTCAGAATTCTAGGTCGCGAACAAGCTTTCCCTGATCACGAGTTGGTTGACCGTTATGGAATAACCGTTTCACAGATGATATCGGATATGTTCCTTATGTCGTAACTACAATACCCTTCCCTTTTCACGAATGTGACTTACCGAATTAGACTATTTACCGGATTTGTAATAACATAAGCAACACGACGGGTGCCACATGTGGAGCAGGATCTGCTAACCCTTCCGGAGCACCTGAGATCACCCCAAGTTTTTGGTGGGGTTCGTGTTGCTTAGTCTTTAGTTTTCTATGTTGTGTCATCTGTACTATTATTTGTCTGTTTGTCTTTTTATTTTTGGCCATGGCGTTGTCAGTTTGTTTTTCGATATTTGAGTTTGACTGTCCCTCTGGTATCTTTCGTCCCTCTTTTAGGAAAACCCCTGTTTTGACAGTTCTTCAAATGTCCAGTGATTTCGTGCATGCCATCTTAAAATAGTTAATTTTGAATAAAGGAGATTTTATGCTTTGAAATACTGTTCAGTTTGAACCAAACATACTGCCAAGGATATGGAGCAAAAATCATTTCATTTAAATAAAATTTTCCTTAAAATGAAACCAATTTTATTTGATGACTCATGAGGTCATAGTTTTGAAGAAAATGATTAAATATTGTTAATTATGGGTTTGAAATTATAAATTTAAGCTTGAACTTATCAATTCTAATCTTTTCAGACCCCTTCGGGGAACTAAAACAATTACGAAAGCAATTCTATTTATGTTACACTGCGGATATGATGAAATCAGGTAATGCACGATATCACCATCTGCATGGACACAAAGGATTCCACTGTACCTACATTTTAACTGTATAGATAAAATGAAGATATATTTTAGATTTCTTGTTACATACAGTACCTAAATTGAGTTCATTTAATTAATGGATTATCAATCAAATATATCAAATTGATTTTAATATATGCAGGGTTTCTCCAGATTATACATGTACCTTCTATAAGATTTCTTAACACAGACAATTCTTGGTAAAGTGAATGAGCTGCACTTTTCATACTTCCAGGTATTACATTGGCTTTAATTGTGGTTGTGGCCTCTGGTGGTGGTGGTTGCAACAAATCAAGATTGGGGACTAATCTTGACCAAGATACATCCAACATCAATGATCCTCTGTATCTGTAATTGTCTTTAATATCAAGCTGATTTTCCTCTCTTGTATCATTTAAAATGTCATATGTAGCTTTGCATGTAACTTGACATCTGGAAAAATCATCTTTCTTCAAACTTGGCAGGTGTGCATTATTCTGAACTGGATCAACTATCTTGATAATGGAGGATTTTAGTCCAATATATTCCTTGTTTTCAGAATACAATTTTTGAGTGTATACACATCCAGTTCTCTTTCTGTCACTGCCGTCACAAAAACAAAGAAAAGCATGATATGGGCTGCAATTTGAAGAACTTATTACCCTATTAAAAATATTCGTCAACTTCCTAGCCACTTTTAAGGGAATCCCAAACTTCAAGTCTTCAGGGTCTATGGTGACATCAGACTTCGGTGTGGTACAGTCAAAAGAACTGACATCAAAGGCTGAAAAATCTGCATATGTTTGCAGTTTAAGAGGTGACCCTTCTACATCACCATAAGAAGGCTTTTTGGTAGGTTTCTCTTTGTAGATAATGTCTTCAAAGAAAGTACTCTGTTCTGGTTTGACAGGATTTTTATTGAAAGGCTTGTGCGCAACAATGACGGGAAAATGTATTGGAAGCAAATCTTTCAAAATTCTGAGATTTGGGAAATCTGATGAATTATTTTTTATGTAAGTTAGCATGACATCTTGGACAACACACTCTCCATTTTCAGACGTAATTATAGTCTCAATACTTTTCTTGAAAACATCTATTTCAAATGAATCCATGTCAGCTGTTATTTATTATGTTTTTTGTTTACAAAATTCCCGCTTTTCAATTCTTATGACACAAAAGTTAAAAGTATTTTGATTAGTTAAAAGTAAAATATGGACCAATGAAAATTGGTCTTTCAAAATCGATTTGGCAAAGTTGACAATATGGCGACAGACTTCAAGTGAGCACACGAGATGAAACAAATACGCTTGTCTGCTAATAATAACAAACAAAAGAAATACAAATAAGAAAGAACCCTCAACAATGACTTTTAAACAGTCTGTTTGTCAGAGGACAGATATGACTATTGGCAATAGAAAATGTCAACATTACACACAAAACGTAAAACAGAACAACAAGACGAACTTATTCTCGTCAATTCGGCACATAGTTAAATCGGCACCTGGTCAAATCGGCACCCGTTATAGTCAATTCGGCACCTAGTCAATTCGGGACGTGGTTAATTTGGCGTCCGAGGAAGTTATTTCTGCACCCAAAATTAATAATAATATTATGTTTGCAAGTAAACTATTGAAGACTGTTTTTATACGACCGCAAAAAATTTTTGCGGTCGTATATTGGTATGACGTTGGCATCGTCGTCGTCGTTGTCCGAAGACACATTGGATTTTGGGGTTTCGCACTCTAACTTTAGTTTAAGTGAATGGATCTCTATGAAATTTTACCATAAGGTTCAATACCACAAAAGGAAGGTTGGGATTGATTTTGGGGTTATGGTACCAACAGTTAAGGAATTAGGGGCCAAAAATAAGAATTTTTCTAGTTTCCAGACAATAACTTGTGTTCAAGTGTATGGATCTCTCTGAAATTGTACTGCAAGGTACCATACCACAAAGGGAAGGCTGGGATGGATTTTGGGGGTAATTGCCTCAAAATTTTAGGAATTGGGGACAAAAAGGGGCAAAAAACAAGCATTTTTCTAGTTTCAGGACAATAACTTGTGTGTAAGTGTATGGATCTTTATGAAATTGTACTACAAGGTTCGATATCACAAAGGGAAAGCTGGGTTTGAGTTTGGGGGTAATTGCCCTAAACGTTTAGGAATTTGGGATCAAAAAGGGGCCAAAAAACAAGCATTTTTCTAGTTTCCAGACAATAACTTGTGTTCAAGTGTATGGATCTCTCTGAAATTGTACTGCAAGGTACCATACCACAAAGGAAGGCTGGGATTGAGTTTGGGAGTGATGAATCATAAGGGGTTCAAAACATTTGGGGGAATTTTTTTCTATTTTAAGACTTTTATGATGTATTTAAATTGGTAATTATGGTTGCAAACTCCATTTGAAATTTGAATTGAGATTATGACCATATCTTGAGGAAAGAATTTTTTTGGAAAAAGGGGGTAAAAAATTTAGGGGAGGGGGTAAAAAGAAATTGTGGGGCAATTTTTTTCATTTTTGATTTCAGAAATTAAAAGAAAATTTCTTCAAATATTATTTCTTTTGCAAAAAAGGGGATTTTTTTTTGGCGGGGGCAATACGCAACAGCATAGTGTATTTCACAAAAGCAAAAACGGGGGGGTAAATTTTTTTTTGGAGGGGTGGTTCAATTTCGCAACAGCATAGTGTATTGCACAAAAGCAAAAAATTCAATATAAATTCAAATCATATAACCAATTCTAAGTTCTTTGACTACAGTTATTCGGTGTCAGAAACCTAATATGTGTCAAATATTTATTTACAATCCAAATTCAGACCTGTATCAGGCATGAATATTGTGTCCATTTTTGCCTCAACTGTTCAGGGTTGGACCTCTGTGGACGTATCCAGCTGCGCTCAGCGAAGCATTTTATTTTATAATTTTTTTAACATTTTCACTTGAGGTGTCAATGTATATTTGTTGCACGTAACAGAAGTTCCAATGGAAACTTTGTTATAAACAATGGGGCCATAATATCTGATAACAGAACCTCTATTTCATGACAACTGCACATTACTAGTAAACATAGGCTACAAGATTGGTGCCAACATTATTCATTTATACAAGTAGACAGGAAATGCAGAAAAAAAAAACAATTTAAATTACAATCGGATTAAATTAGTTTTTATTCTCATCCGTGGATTAAACATCAGCTTGCCTAATGGCTTCTTTGTGTTTTTTTTTTCAATTATAAAAGATAAAAAACTACCTATAAATTGTTAAAACAACAAACAGGTTATTGTTTGTAATTGATATAAGTTCATAAGTTTTTAAAGTGATAACCAATCAAAACAATATTAATAGAGTATTGAGAAAACTTTAAACAGAAAGCCAACTGATTATTGTTTGTTGTGTATTCTTACTGCTTAATTACATATGCTGAGTTTTTTACGATGTACAAAATGAACCTCTGAAATTGTAAGTTTTGCAAAATAAATATATATAAAAAAAATGAAAAACTCTTCTCAAATAAAAAGGAAAGTAAAAATAATATAAGGTGCCAATTGAATTGTCAATTGCCGAAATGGCTTTAAATAGGTGCTGATTTGACTAGATGCCGATTTGACTTTTTCTATAGGTGACAATTTGACCAGTGCCGATTTGACTTTTTCTATAGGTGATGATTTGACTTGTTCCTTACAAACCCCCCAAAAAAAAAAAACCCAACTTTTTTTAATATAAAAAGGATGGGAGTTGAACTCTGGAAGGAAACACAGTGTTTAACCCAGTAGTAGCAACTATTGTCAAAAGCATGTTCACATCGAGTGTGGGAGGTTGTGGTTTCGAATCCGGCCTGGTCAAAGCGCTTCCATGTCAATATGGCCCCAAGTCGATCCGGCCCCAATTTAAAAAAATATTTATAAGGAATAAAATATATGAATTGTAATACATAAATGTTTATGAATTTTATAAAAGGTGGAATTACTTGAATATAAAATATTTGAATTAAAATCAAATTTGGATTGTAAATAATTATTTATCTCTTCAAAAATGTGTGAATTAAGAACTATTTTTTCCCATGATATTCCAAGTTATCATGGAAAATAACTTCATATTTACATGCTGATGCTTCTTCAAAAACAGTATCAATCATACTCCTTTTCATATCGATAAAAATAAATCGTCTGAATGTTACTCCAATATTAGGGGTCATCCATAATTGTCAACCATTTTCCAAAGTGTACAAAACGTACACTTGGGGAGGGTTACACTTTTTTTAATTTCCTGATAACAACAAAATGGTATCCTTATACTCTTTATTCTGACAAAACACAATCATCACAGATAGATGTCATCAAATAAAACAGTCATATATGTTTCAGTTTATTTTCAATGCAAATTTATATATTAAACTAAACTGTAATAGACAGGATCTTCTTTTTATTAATAATGATTGATTCCTGTCTTGAAATCTGAAAATGGTTGATGTACACTTTTTGAGGGAGGGTGGGGGGTCTGAAAAAGTGTATGTTTTGTACACTTTGGAAAATGGTTGACAATTATGGATGACCCCTTAGGCATACTTCACTTACCTGCTGATTAATCATCGATACTTTGAAGTTTGTGCAAATTCCATTTACCCTGAATCAAATATGTCACCAAATCCTCAGATGTTAATATACATTATTCATTATTTTATTATGGGGCCAGATCAACTTGTGGCCGGATCGACGTTGGACGAAACGACTTGGGACGGATCAACTGGGCCCGATGGGGTTGGGGCCAGAACGACCTGATACTGGTCAAACCAAAGACTTTAAAAGTAGTATTTGCTGCATCTCTGCCAGTGTCTGCTAAGCACACAGCATTAAGGAGTAAGAGCAAAGGCTGGTTGGTTTAGAGTCAGGGTAGGGTGACATGTCTTCCTGCAATCAGTTACCTTGTGAACTAGCATGTTAAAAATCTGGCTCAATTTGTGGGTTTAGTATAAAGAAGGGTTAATATTCATATTACATTAGCATGTTCTCATTCTGAATATGCATTTTATATGCCGCTGGACATTAAACAACCACCCATCATCAACACAAATTTAATCACTTAAAACAAGATTCAAATTTTAAAATGTCATTATATAATGCTATCACAAAATCTAATTTCAAAAGCATCAGTTTATATTGCTGTAAATTATGTCTACAGGCAACTAACCTTGATTCAAAGACTCTTACTTTTTTGTACTTTGCATCCATTGTCTGAAAAAATTTTCCAAAGACTTTCTTAGCCAAATTCACAGAATCAACTAAACATGACACAATTCATCCTTAGACTGCCTAAATTATAGTTTTTAAATTTGATTTTAATCCACCGACCAACATAGCTACCATGAGGAAAATTAGAAACTAAGGGAAAATTCAAGTTATTGTATTTGGCTTGAAAACACAAGTTGAAGTTATTTAAAAGAACATTTAATTATACCATGTGTATACTGTACATAACAAAGTTAATGAAGAGCACCAAAAATTGTAACATCAGATGGGCCACAATTGCTCAAAATGTCAAGATCTATGTACACTCCACTGTGAGCAGTTTTAGTGTTTTTGCTTATTATCAAAGATTATGAGCTCGAGATAAACAGAAACCAAAAAGCAGAACTACATGAAATATTTGATCAGCAACTATTTACAATATCTATAAAATGCCAATATGACTGAAATCATCCTATTAATTGACTCCTTATACATTTAGGTTTTTATAGCATTTCCTAACAGGAATAATGTTCAGCATTATTAGATTTATAAAAAATATCTACATGTAGGTGTGAAACCATCAATTGGCTCCTAGGAGTTTCTGCCCTTAAATGACAAATATGACCAATTATTTTAAAAACTATAAAAAAAAAAAATTATCACAGCAATTCTTTATCATGTATATTGGCATTTTCAAAAAAAATAATGGAATGAGAATGAGATAGTGTACACAGCAAAACAGGGTTGGCAAAGTATCTATAATGGGCCAGTGTTTTTCCTGGGATGGCAATAACCCAGAAATGGGTAATATAATATTTTTTACACAGAACTAATAAGTTGAAATGTAATTTAGTTTCATAGTATTATTTCTAGATATACACATTTTAAACTGATAAACAATGAGAATAATTTTTTCTTGACATTTAAAACATCTGCAAATGAGGACACCGATTGAGTTAGATTCAATTAATTTTTATTCTCTTACTATTCTAGATTTCAAGTCCCCAAAATATCTTAAAATGTTGTTAAAAATTTTGTATCAGTGAGTGTAACATGCAAATATGACAGTGATGAAAGCTAAATCAGAGATAAGGTGCTTGGTTTATCCACTTTTGTTAAGAGGTTTGCAAATTACCTCCATGTATGACTTGTACAAATTATTATTTGGACAAAGTTACAACTTTTCACAACATCTTTTTAAAATAACAACCCATATTGTTCACCTATATGAAATTTGAAAAATGTATGTACACCACATGCATGACATGACAATTTGAACAGTCATTTGAATAAAAAAAAATACAGAGATAGAATTACCAAGTACATGTATGTTATATATTTGGACATGGTTTCATGTTTAAGCAATCAAAAGTTAAAAGACCATATGATTATTAGGCTTTAGGTTCTCATCTGAAAGTAGCTATCTTGCAATTGGTATATATTCTTGAGTAATTTAAGCTTTCTAAACTGAATTTGAACATGGTGAAAACTTGTCAATTTTGTAAAGTTTTATGCTCTTTCTCTGTTGATGTACTTTTCACATTTAAGAAACAATTTTTTGCCTATAATAAATGCAGCTAATGAAAATGACAATATTCAATTTCAGAACAGCAAGACCAGTGGAATATTACAGAAAATATTTAGTAAGTATATTATTTTGTACATATTTATATCCAGAAAAGGTAATGAGATTTAAAAATTCTCATGATTTTTAATCTGTTTTTTTTTTTTCAACAGTCCAACAGTTTCATCCTGATTAAAAATAAGAAATGATAAAATTTGTATTTATTTATCATGCTGGAATAAAATAACTTCATGAAAATTTGTAAGTTCATACTATTTTCTCCTATTCATTATTTTAATGAACAGCATGTCCCATGTGGTTTGCTTGTTCTTGGCCTTAATTGATTTAAATTTTAACGTGATATTAAATTTCTGTGACTAAATCATTGAGAGTGATTTTGCCAGAGTACATCACAAAGCATGAACGCATTTAAAGGATCATTCAGTAGTACATTTATTTTTGTAAAAATTTTCAGGCCTGTATGCATGGTATGTGATTAAGAATTTCTCATCTTTAAATAAGAAAGCACACTTTGTTGTGCTTAGCATACCCACACTCGAAATTCAAAGTATCAGAAAACAGGAAGTAGGTGACTAACAAAAGCCAGCACACTTTACAACTCATCAAATATGAAATCACTCTGTTCACTAGAATGGCAGAAATTTAAGTTCATTCAACATATTGAATAATTTGAAGTATCAGCAAACAGAAAGTAGGTATCTGAAAAGCCCAAAAAACTTATAGCTTATCACTGTTAAGCTACTGAGCAATATCAAGTCATTCTAATTAGTAGTCTCTGAGAAAAATGTGACGAAAATATTTGTTGAACAGACAAGGGAATTGCAATACAGTCCCAACTCGTAGATATAGGGCTATATGGTGTACTACATTTCAATTATCTTGAAAGTTAATTAAAAAAAATTTAATATGCTAACTGACATGAATGATATGAAGTGAAATTCGTGTAAGATTACGCTATCCACTCTGATCTTATGACTGTGCTTTATTATGCAAAAAAAAAGGGTGATAAACATCAGTAACTGATAGTAAAGTGAAGATTTACTGTAAATTCAGAATTTATTGCGTGTATTTATTATGGTGATTTTTCAAGAATGGACAAAAATGCGAGATTAATTATTGCGATATCATGAAAATCTGCATACAGATATATGTAACATGTATGCGAGTTCTTATTATTGTGATAGTCATCCATTCGCATTAATAAAAACCTCGCAATAATTTCTGAATTTACAGTTACCTGGTAACAAACTTTTCATAGGTCATGTGATAACCTGCCAGATTTAACCTATATACATATGATATAGAAATCTGTAAGTGATGTCTTTGATGTGTGATTATTTTTATTAGGAACAAGATGTTAGACCTGATGGAAGAGATCTTGGAGAATTTAGAAGAACTGTACTCAACATTGGTTTGTAAATGATATCATTTGTTGTAATAATGCTAAACATGTATCTAGATCTACTTTGACATTTCTGATGGGCTAATTGCAGGAAAAATATTATTTGAGGATGGAGGTGGGGGTTGAAGGCATGTTTTATTCAAGACCCATGAAGTCATGACAGTTTATAAAAAATCAAAAAAGTTTATTTGTATTGTGAAAACTGTTAGGAACTTTATCATCCATAATTTATTAAAACCAGTACGGTGCTGTCCAAAGGACCAGGGTTTTTTTCTAGAATAGCCTTCAGTATATCTTGGTATACATGTACTCGCTTACTAGTTGCAATCATTCAGTGAAATACAGGTTTTAATTTATGAGGAAAGCGTGAGATTTGATAATCTTAATGTTAAAGATCTGCAGGCATATGCAGATGTTTTAAATAGTGTAAGGTCATGCATATTTTACTTTTTTTCTTGCAAATTTTTACTTTATTTTATCGTCATTTTTATACGACCGCAAAAAAATTTTGTGGTCGTATATTGGTATGACGTTGGCGTCGTCGTCGTCGTCCGAAGACGCATTGGTTTTCGCACTCTAACTTTAGTTTAAGTGAATGGATCTCTATGAAATTTTACCATAAGGTTCAATATCACAAAGGAAGGTTGGGATTGATTTTGGGGTTATGGTACCAACAGTTGAGGAATTAGGGGCCAAAAGGGGCCAAAATAAGCATTTTGTAACTTCCAGACATAACTTGTGTGTTAGTGTATGGATCTCTCTGACTTTGTACCACAAGGTTCCATATCTCAAAGGGAATGCTGGGATTGATTTTGGGGTAATTGCCTCAAAATTTTAGGAATTAGGGGCCAAAAGGGGCAAAACAAGCATTTTCTAGTTTCATGACAATAACTTGTGTGTAAGTGTATGGATCTTTCTGAAATTGTACTACAAGGTTCCATATCACAAAGGAAAGCATGAATTGAGTTTGGGGTAATTGCCTGAAACGTTTAGGAATTAGGGGCCAAAAGGGGCCAAAAATAAGCATTTTCTAGTTTCCAGACAATAACTTGTGTTCAAGTGTATGGATCTCTCTGAAATTGTACTGCAAGGTACAATACCTCAAAGGAAGGCTGGGATTGAGTTTGGGGTGATGAATCATAAGGGGTTCAAAAATTGGGGATTTTTTTTTTCTTTAAAATTTTCCATTTTAAGTTGGTTATTTCTGATTTATATTTAAAAGCAAATAATAATGATATGGCAGGAGATGCACACCAAACAGGATGTGTAAATTATTATATAATAAGTATTGTGCAATAGCAAGAAATTTTCAATTGCACAGTATTGCGCAATAGCAAGAAATCTTCAATTGCACAGTATTGTGCAATAGCAAGAAATATCCAATAGCACAATATTGCGCAATAGCAAGAAATTGTCAATTGTACAGTATTAGCAATAGCAAGAAATATTCAATTGCACAGTATTGCGCAATTGCAAGAAATATTCAATTACACAGTATTGTGCAAAAGAAGATACTTTGTATAAATTGCTTTTTCTTGACCAATTTCAATGGGGTTTATTCTTGAACTCTTGGGGTTCTTTAATATGCTGAATCTAACCGTGTATTAAGTTTTTGGATTTTGGGCCCCGTTTTAAATTGGTCCACATTGAGGTCCAAAGGGTCCAAAATTAAACTTTGTTTGATTTCATCAAAATTAAATTATTGGGGTTCTTTGATATGCGAATTTAACCGTGTAATTAGATTCTTAATTTTTGGTCCCGTTTTCAAATTGGTCTACATTAAGATCCAAAGGGTCCAAAATTAAATTTAGTTTGATTTTAACAAAATTGAATTCTTAGGGTTCTTTGATATGCTGAATCTAAACATGTATTTAGATTTTTGATTATGGGCCCAGTTTTCAAGTTGGTTCAAATCAGGGTCCAAAATTAAACTTTGTTTGATTTCAACAAAATTGAATATATGCAGGGACCGCTGGGCGTCGCCAATGTCGCAATTTGCGATTTTTTATTTCATCTGGCGACAAAATACAGTTGCTGGCGATATTTCTGGCGCCAACATTTTCCTATGTCAAAATTTTCATTTCTTGACTGTGACGGTAACAATATCAATCTTCATTTAAGTTGGTGAAAGTTTAAAAATAAATTGTACGAAATTTTACCTGGCGACAAGTTTATGACTTTGTTTACGACCCCAAGATAATCAACGGTTACAACAGAAGTCATAATCTGTTGTTACAGGTAATCAATTTATCGGATGGGTCATTAATGATCATCAACATTAATTCATTCAAATAGAATCGGTCAGTCGGCATTTGTCTTTTCATTTGAAGAAATTTTCATACGACAACACAATTTGCAAAGTTTACCTTAGTTTCATGAAGAAAACGTAATTGACAGAAAGTCGATAACAATAATTAACTTGTTAAAACATTGTTTGACTTGTTTTCCGTAAAAATAGCAAATTCAGACGTAATTTGTCTTTGCCTGCCCTCACATTTGATACGAAAATAACAAAACCGGCCGCCATTGTGGATTGTATTTACTTCTACTGTGTACTGTGTTTAATCCTCCAAGAAGGAGCACACCGAATAAAGAAAGATAACTCAATTTAATTTTTCCTAGTATTGAGATACCTATTCAAGATATGTCTACATACTTCTGACTTAAGAATTTATATGTTTAGGAGGTCTTGTGAGTTATGGGCAAAGTAAGGAGGGTCTTGATAGCAGGATGGGTAGGGTGCTTTGGTCATAATTTTCTGTATTCTTTATTTTTAATACAATTTTCACTATTCTGTAAATCTAAACACCCATTATTCTCTTTTCTTCATTCAATTACCCATTTTTCTATTCTTTATTTTCTAATTTAAAACATTTTTCTATTCTGTAGCATATACAGACCATAAGCTAATTATAAGGACAATAGTCATTATATAAGTCCCATTAGTCACTGTTTGGAGACATAAACATTCAAATAAAACATACAATATCATTTATATGCTCCAAGTTTTCAAAACTGGCGACAAAATATAGCAGCTGGTGATTTTCTGGCTCCCAACTTTTGGGAGCCAGAGCAGCCCTGCATATGAGGTTCTTTATATGCTGAATCTAACCATGTATTTAGATTTTGGATATTGGACCATAATAGGTGAATGTCCAATTTAAAATTTTTAAGTTCTTAGACCACATTCATTCTGTGTCAGAAACCTATGCTGTGTCAAATATTTAATCACAATCCAAATTCAGAGCTGTATCAAGCTTGAATGTTGCGTCCATACTTGCCCCAACTATTCAGGGTTCGACCTCTGCGGTCGTATCAAGCTGCGCCCTGCGGAGCATTTTATTAATTCTATAGCAAAACTTTTTTTAAAGTATACAGTTTATTCAGATTCTAGTATTGTGATTATACTTTAGGATGTGTGACAACAGCTGATGGATCTGCACTGGTCAAGCTTGGTAATACTACAGTAATGTGTGGTATAAAAGCTGTAAGTACAGACTGAAAAAAAAAATTTATTTGTTCTCAAGCTTATCAGAATTCTACATCAAAATAGGGAGGTAGGAAAATACTTTTTTTCATGGTTAGTCTATATGCTTTGTGTTGTTTGCACAAGTAATGACTGGGAATGAAATCAAAGATGAGAGATTATAAAAAAGGTCTAAGAGTTTTATAATTAAATAATTGTCAGAATATGTGATATTGAATATTAAACCAGTGTGATTTTAATTTACTGGTATTTATGAATCAATTATGATGAAGGGTAAATGCCATGAGACAGCAACCCAATTGCACATTCAAAACAAGATGTTTTCAGGTCAATATATGGTCCTAACCAATAGACATGTGTCCATAGTGATGGTCAATCTTTAATTCATTAATAAGCAAGCTTCTCATAAATAAATCCATCAAATAGAATGAATTGTTTTTATTTTGTGTATAATATCTAACATTAACAAACGTTACAGTTCTTTGATATTTCAGATTTTTTGGATAGAAATTTATGCAATAAAACGAATACTGAAAGTAATATTTTTATATTTACCACAAATTTGTATTCATTTACAAATTCATGTTGTATACCACTGATTTGTTTTGCAGGAACTTTGCAAGCCAAAAACAGAAACACCTAAATGTGGTTTTATAGGTAACCTATGCATTTTACAATGTTGTATAAGACAGTATAAAAACAAGCCAAAGAAAAGGACATTCTAAAAATGCTTCAGTCTGAAATCTCAACTGAAAAAATATAATGAATACTGGTCAATTCCTCTGTTTTAATGTCTTACCAACATTTTCTTTTGTTAGCCTGTCTGTCACAGTAGTTTTCTTGCTGTTTCTTTGTTTGAGAAAAACTTCACTGTTTCAAGGATACAGGATTTTACAGTTGTGATAACCACATCTGTTGGATCAATTGAAAATTTGTACACTTACTATAAATTAGGTTTGCTTACCATGAAATCAATGAAAGTCTGCATGTTTATCGTAGATATGATATAAAATTCACAATAGATAATACATGATAGGTATACATGTAAAAAAAACCTACGAAAATAGTAAAGGAGCAATCAAATACCATAAGACAAAGAAAAGCCACACCATAACCAAAGAGGAAAAGACAAACAACAGTAAAAAATTCACTACATTGATAGAAAACCAAATATTGACAACACCATGACCAAAGAGGAAAAGACAAACAAGTCAACAATTCACTACATTGATAGAAAACCAAATATTGACAACACCATGACCAAAGAGGAAAAGACAAACAACAGTAAAAAATTCACTACATGAAAACCAAAGACAACACCATGGAAAAGACAAACAACAGTAAAAATTCACTAGAAAACAAATATTGACAACACCATGACCAAAGAGGAAAAGACAAACAACAGTAAAAAATACATTGAGCTGACAACACCATGACCAAAGAGGAAAAGACAAACAACAGTAAAAAATTCACTACATTGATAGAAAACCAAATATTGAGCTACATGATCTCAAACAAAATCTTTGGGTAAACTCAGGGTACTCTTGAAGGTTAGCAGTAACTGTTACTCTAGGTTAAGGGCTGTTCCATGTCTACATGCAAGGTACCCAGGAAAGACACTCAAAATAGGGTTACCTTCTATAGAGGCAAATTAAAATTTCACTTACTGTACTTGACACCAACCCATAGTTGATATTTTCAAGTGGCTTCCCTGGGTGCCATGTATGTTTTAATGGAACAGCTTTAAGTGAAGATTCTAAAAATGAGATATGATATTTTCCCATTAATAAACAGTCTTTTGTTTACAAATTTTCTTGCATGTGCTCAGTGTTCTGTTTATTTTTATGATCTGTCTACAAAAATAGGGGTGCCTTATGTTTTCTAGTCTTTCCATCTGTTTATTTTTCCTATATCAGGTTAAAAATTGTATTAAGGTGTTTTACCATCAAGTTGTGGTTACATCAACTTGAAACTTAGCACACATGGTCATTATGATGTGAAATAGTTGTATTATATTTCAAAAAAAATTAGTTTGATCAAAATTCACATATTCACTGAACAATGACATATAGTGCTAGCAGGGCATGGTGTCATATGGACACAAATTCTTGTTTATGAATAGCTGTTTAAACAGAAAAATTCTGATAAACAAACCAAAATCATTCAGACAGATCTAGGTTAAATCTAAGGGCTCTTCCAGAATTGATTGTATAGGGGAGGGGGTCATATTAGAAATTTAATAGGTAATGATTGTTTAAGAAAATGCAGCCTGAACAATTATAAGATACTATTAAACTATCAATTAAATTTGTATGCATTGTGGGCTAAAATAAAAAGTGCTGTCCAACTCCCCATACAAACAGCCCTAAGTAAAGACAAATAAAAGAACAAACCGTTTTATCTGATCAATATTTTACCATCTAGAAAATCATTCAGGTAGCTGTTTATAGAATTTTATTTTAACTGACAAGTGACAAGGAAATTGTCTATTCTGTAATTAAACAGGGTGCCTTTGCTCCTCTGATGTGTTAGTAAAAAAAAAATCTTGCCAAATTAAAGTGCAAGAAAATTTTATATAATTTAGGTTTTCCCTCCCTCTGCATCTTGCGAATAGAAGGAGTTATTATGTATATCTCAGATGATTTACCACTGACTTTGTAATACAAATATCAATTCTTTATTTTCAGTACCAAATGTTGAATTATCTCCCCTTTGTTCCCCATATTTTCGCTCTGGACCTCCAGGAGAGCAAGCTCAAGTTATGAGTCAGTTTATGTTAGAAGTTGTTAATCAGTAAGTAGATCTCCTAAATGTTTAAATATATTATAATTGTTGGCAAATTTTATCTTTCACCTAAAACATGTAAAACTCCTTTGCATTTATGTGATGGAGGACTAACATTAATATATTGGTATTTTTAGCTCACCTGGCCCGAAGGGCCAAGTGAGCTTTTCTCATCACTTGTCGTCCGTCGTCGGTCGTCGTCCGTCGTCGTTAGCTTTTTACAAAAATCTTCTCCTCTGAAACCACTGGGCCAAATTTTACCAAACTTAGCCACAATCATCATTAGGGTATCTAGTTTAAAAAATATGTCCGATGACCCTGCCAACCAACCAAGATGGCCGCCATAGCTAAAAATAGAACATAGGGGTAAAATGTAGATTTTGGCTTATATCTCTGAAACCAAAGCATTTAGAGTAAATCTGACATAGGGTAAACTGATAATCAGGTCAAGATCTATCTGCCCTGAAATTTTAGACAAATCTGACAATTTGTTGTTGGGTTGCTGTCCCTGAATTGGTAATTTTAAGGAAATTTTGCAGTTTTGGTTATTATCTTGAATATTATTATAGATAGAGATAAACTGTAAACAGCAATAATGTTCAGCAAAGTAAGATCTACAAATAAGTTGTCATGACCAAAATTGTCAGTTGACCCCTTTAGGAGTTATTGCCCTTAATAGTCAATTTTAACAATTTTTGTAAATTTTGTAATCTTTACAAAATCTTCTTCTCTGAAACTACTGAGACAAATTTAACCATACTTGGCCATAATCATTCTTAGGGTATCTAGTTTAAAAATTTGTCCGATGACCCCGCCTTCCAACCATCATGGCCAACTTGGTTAAAATAGATCATAGGGTAAAATGCAGTTTTGGTTTATATCTCTGAAACTAAAGCATTAAAAGCAAATCTGACAGGTGGCAAAAATGTTCATCAGATTTAGATTTATCTGCCCTGAAATTTTCAGACGAATCCGACAACCTGTTGTTGGGTTGCTGCCCCTGAGTTAGTAATTTTACAAAAATTTTGCAGTTTTTTGTTATTATCTTAGATATCATTATAATATCTAATATCTAATACTATTAATTATGATTTTAACCTTATTTTACATGATTTCCAAAGCATCAGTAAATACAGGTGAGCGACACAGGCTCTTGAGAGCCTCTAGTTTAACTTCAAATTACAAATTAATACCAGATGAATAAATAACTGATATAAAGTGATGAAAATGCATTTGTCCTTTGGGCATGCAAGAAACAACTTTCACTCAAGGAAGACCGATAAGTTACAAATGTCCCTTTTAGAGTAGCATTTATGTGGTTGTATTGTACTCCCACTCTAGGAGTGGGGCCAAATTGCAATCACCACCAATGTTCATAAGTCTATTCAACTAGAAATATTTCTTAGGTACAACTGAACAGAATGACTTCATATTTGGTCAATACTTGACAATGTTGGAAGGTATGAGCACTTTTCTGATCTGTCAGACACTTACATCCTATTTGAAAAAAACTTTGATTTTTTTCAGTATGGTGAATGAAATTAATTTTTTCATCACACATTTCTGCAATTTTACATAACAGAATGACTTCATACTGGGTCAGCATCTTGACAATGAGATGTAATGTGTTGGAGCTTTTCAGATCTGTCAGACACCTACTTCCTGTTTACAAAGACATTGACTTAAAAGTAGGGGTATCATTAGCATGATAATATGTGCAATTACTTGTTTTGTCATGATTTTAATTGAAAAATTGCTTTCAAAATAATAAAAGTATTTTTATTTTTTAGCTCAAAATGTGTTGATTTGGAATCATTATGTATAACACAAGGCAAGGTTAGTATCTTTACAAGTGATTAGTATCTAGGGTAACGCTGCTAAGTCAACATAACCCAGGGAATTGCTGGAATATTTGCTTATCTGCTGGGCATTAAACAACAATAACTAAATCAGTGTATAACATGGTATAAAGAGATAGTTTTCAGGATATGGCTAGCTATATCCTAGTATTAGCATATGAATGAAAGGATGTCAATGAGGCAGCAATCCTAACATCTTTATAAAGCAAAAGACATTTTGATGAATTCTTGCAGCTTTTGGGAAAACTTTTATTTCATGCAATGGTTGACACATTTAGAAATTCAAGTTATGACTAAGGCACTTGTTAAATCCCTCTACTTGCATGACAGTCATCATTGATCCATACAGTTAAAACATCTTCAAACAATGAGTTATATAAACTCAATCTCTGATTTTAAAAAGGTTGTTGATCTGTTAATATTTTCTGGGATATGAATGCTGAATTTAAGTATTCAGACAAACCACAAATTTTATAAAGCCAAATGTTTGTAAAATTTCTTAAATCCATGAAATAAAGTGTCCTACAATGATAAAAGTACAATTTATAAAAGGACAATTTTCCCTCAATCTGTGAAAATAAATTATACAGTTATAGCTTGTAATCAATTCAACATCTCCATACAATCAATTGGAAAAAGAAAAAATAGGTATAAGTTCCTATTAGGGTTACATGATCAGCATGAAAGGTACATAACAACAGGTTGAGTTGATTTGATAACTAGTTATACATATACCACTTAAATTGGTTTTAACATATACTGAATTGTATGTTAGTTTGCTGTGATACACTTACCTATACAAATTTTATATGTTATTTCAGTTTGGGTATTGTATATTGGTTTGTCATTTATTCATTTGACACTCGGCTATGAATAGTAGTATTTATCACTCTGTCTGTTCGTCCATCCATCTGTCCATCAGCACTTAACCAAATTTCAAAATTTTATGCACAGCGTTTATACCTTTAAAAGGAAGGTCCTTTTTCTGTTTTGTGTAACTTTGATGAAAATTGGGGGGAAAAAAGCTTAGTTTTTGTTAAAAAATCACATCTTTTATTGGTAGAATTTCTAAAAAAATTGACATAAAAAATATGATTTCATTCCCAATGACAAAAATTGATTTTTGTGATGATTTGGGTGTAAAAGTTGTTAAAACTTGAAAGAAGAAAATCTATTTGTGCTAGGATTTCTACATAAATTTGATATAAAGGTATAATAAGCTTTTCAAAATTGTTTCCTGGTGTCCAAAATTGATTTATGTATTATAAGATGTGAATAGATGTTGGGGAAATCCTAGATTTTACTGAAAAATCACAAAATTTTGAGAATTGACTATTTATGCTAGGACTTCTACCAAAAAATAGACATTTTTGTGTAATAAAATTTCAAAGGGATTGAAGGTGCCAAGAATTTAAAAAATGGCTTTCTTTTTGTTAAAAGATCACAAATTTTGAGAAACATCTTTTTATGCTAGAATTTCAACAAAAATTGATAGATAGGTATAATTTGTTGTTAAAAAATTGTAGTTTGTTAAAAAATGATAAACTTTGAAAAACATCTGTTTTTACTTGGATTTCAATGAAAATCCATATGTACATTTTAATTAAAATTGTGTGATATAAAGTATAATTTGCTATTTCAAAATGATTCTCTGTGTAAAAAATTATTTGTTGCCCACCATTTACAAAAATGCCCACCAAAAGACATAGTGCTTGGATTTTAACAAAATTTATATTTATTGAGAACCCATCCTGAATTAATTGCTTTGGTCAAATTTTTTGAAAATTTACAACTCATGAAAATGTCTTGTTTTGTATGCCTCAGTCTTTGTGTCTCACACAAAAATGTGCAAGCTGGGCCCTTGCCGACATGTCAGCATTCTATTTTACAGTTGGTGTGGGTATTGTACTGTGATTTGTTATGCCTGGACTATGATGGTAATGTGACCGATGCTTGTGTATTGGCATTGTTAGCTGCACTCAAAAATGGTTAGTATACAAATGTATAACATTACAGAATAATTTCTTTCATAAATAAAAAAAAACAATTATATGGTCATATTTGATAAATTCATACACAACCAGCCAAGACTGGCAGATTTAGGGCTTTTCATAAGGTGTTTGGCGCATGTTCATTGTCATGATAGTATTCTGATCCCTAGATGTCTATTATACTTGAAGTTAAGCATCAACAATCAGTCAATCTTTTTTGGTAATTGAAGTTGTTTAGTTGTCTCATTAATATTTAAATCACATCTCAATTAGAAATCACTTAGTAAAATCAAGTCAGCATAGAAATAAGAAGATGTGGTATGATTGCCAATGAGACTACTCTCCACCAGAGACCAAAATGACGTAGAAGTAAGCAACTATAGGTCACTGTATGGCCTTCAACAATGAGCAAAACTCATATGGCATAGCAAGCTATAAAAGGCCCCGAAATGACAAATATAAATCAATTCAAACGAGAAAACTAACAGCCTGATTCATGAACAAAACAATAAACAAAAAACAAATATGTACAACAACAAACAACAACCACTGAATTACAGGCTCCTGACTTTCATACCCTTATGCATTGCAGGCACTTACACATTTTTAAAAAGTACCAACATTTTAACAGTATACAGTCTAGACTTTTCTTATGTATGGAGGCCACTCTAGATTAGGGTCAATTTGTATATTCATGTCTATTATGACTATCATTTTATAGTTAATTCCTCATTCTTATAGGTAGATCATTGATATTTTACCACTTTGTACTTTCAAGATACCGGTTTATGGGTCATTGTATTTATGTGACTTTTTATTTCTTAAAGAGACCGGATCATTAGTGTATGTAGAGTGCTAAGATAAGACTGATCAAGAAGAAGCTTATTCATATAGAGTATATGGAGTATTGCACATATATGTACAATGGTTTTACACTAGTAATTTTGGGGCCCTTTATAGCTTGTTGTTCGGTGTGAGCCAAGGCTCCGTGTTGAAGGCCGTACATTGACCTATAATGGTTTACTTTTTTAAATTGTTATTTGGATGGAGAGTTGTCTCATTGGCACTCACACCACATCTTCCTATATCTATTTGTGATGATTGGAAGCATGATCATCTATTCATGCGACCAGAAACTCAACAACACAAAAAAAACCCTAACAAATAATCATCTATTTATCAATTTGTAGTAGTAGTGTATATAGAATTCATTTATTGACATTTCTAAATGTAGTGACAAAACATAATTTTATCATCTCACGAAAAAAAAAACCTGTTGAAGACATTAATGATAAGTTACTAACCTCGAGACTAACCAAATGATAGAAATGGTGTGGAATTTTATATCTTTTCATTGTTTGACATTACATTTTATATTTAGTATGTTTACCAACTATCAGTATTAATGAAGAAACAGAAAATCCTGAAACAGACCTAACAAAGAGAGTACCATTACCTATATCATCACAGCCTGTATCATCTACATATGCTATATTTGATGAGTAAGTGGAAATAGGTTCATTTTATTCAATTGTGTTATAAATTGGAAGATAACTGGGTTTTTATGCCCCTGCTGTAGGCAATGGGGGCATTAAGTGTTACACTTGACTGTCCGTCTTTCTGCCATCCCATTTTTGTTTCCGCACTCTAACTTAAGTTTTCCTCATCCAAATTTTATGAAACTCTTACACAATGCTAAGAACCAAAACTTGCAGACAGAGTTCGAAATTACTCATCGTTCTAGAGTTATGCCTAAGGCTTCCAAAACGGTCATATTTGCCGGACAAATATAAATTTATCGGACATTGTCCAACTGGGCCAAGCATGAAACGGATATCCTACATGGGTTTGCCATTTCAACGTTCATGTAATTCAGAAAAATCAACCATTTTGACTTGATCTTGTGCCTTAACCAGCCACACTTTTCCGGTCATAAAAGTGGCAGTACTCTATATAAACAAGCCCTACTATAATCCCCTCTTATAACAATCAAGGTTAATTAAGTGTCTAACAGGTGAGATTTACCTGTGATCACCTGTGTCAGATAAACTATTTGTACCGGACATCAATCGTTCTTTTTGGATGTTATTTTTATGGCCGTAGCAGAGGGGCATTAAGTTTTACCCTTGTCCGTACGTACGTCCCAAAGTTGGTTTCCGTTCTCTAACTTTAGTTTGCTTCAACCAAATGTTATGAAACTTATATAAAATGCTTATTACCACAAAACACAGATTAAGTTTGAATTTTGGTGGCGTCACTTTAACCGTGCTAGAGTTATGCCCCTTTACAAATGGAAAAATTGCTGAATTTTTCGTTTTGTTCTCTAACTTAAGTTAGCCTCAACCAAATGTTATGAAACTTATACACAATGCTTATTACCACAAAATATAGATCAAGATGGAATTTTGGTGGTACCACTGTTACTGTTCTAGAGTTATGCCCCTTTACAAATGGAAAAATTGCTGAATTTTTCGCTTCTGTTCTCTAACTTAAGTTTGCCTCAACCAAATGTTATGAAACTTATACACAATACTTATTACCACAAAACTCAGATCAAGTACAAATTTGGGTAGTGTCACTTTTACCGTTCCTCAGTTATGTCCCTTAATAACTTTATATGATATGCAAGCGGGGCAACATCTGTGTCCCATGGACACATTCCCCATTTATTTAATTAAAATTGTTTGTCGTTAACTTTTACAAAAATCTTCTTCTCTGAAACTACTGATCCAAATTTAACCAAACTTGGCCACAATCATCATTATGGTATCTAGTTTAAAAAATTTGTCCGATGACCATGCCTGCCAACCAAGATGGCCGACATGGCTAAAAATAGAACATAGGAGTAAAATGCAAGTTTTGTCTATTATCTTGAAAACCACTATAAATAGAGAAAATCTGACGGGGCAGAAATGTTTGAAATGATGAGATCTACCTATTACCCATTTACTTCCAGATGACTTTTTATAGGAGTTATTGCATTTAAATGACGAATTTTACCAACTTATTGAATTTTTAAAGCAAAAATGATCAGCAAGATAAGTTCTACAAATAAGTCAACAATGTTGAAATTGTCTGAAGACCCCTTATTGGAGTTATTGACTCAAATTCCATATTTGATTTATGACTGACAATAAGTTTACTATGCATTTTTCTGTACTTTTTGCAGAATTTACTCAATGCCGGCATTAGCTGTCAAATTCATGTTCACCAAATTGACTCAAATTCTCATATTTGATTTATAGCATACTGAAACTTATATCAAAATTACAATAAGTCTGAAATAAACAATTACCAATGCATAGAATTACTACTCAATGCCGTCTCATATACTACTTAGTATTGGTCTCATATACCATATACCACAAATACTGTATTGATGAAATTGTAAATGACATACTGCTAAACAGTATGAAGAAAACAATAAACTCATAAATAAAGTGCAAAGCCACACGACAACGCCGCTGCTGAACCAAAGAAAGGGACAATATGTAAAAAAGGACTAATAATTTAATTTTTGAAAAAATATACTAAAGACCCAAATTTTGTGAAACTAACATTCTGTCCGAAAACGAGTCCTTAACGTAACTGTCTTTTGCTGTCTCCGACCTCCAACGTCCATGCCTTTTGAAAAGTCTATCAGAAATACCAAAATTACAAGCTGCAGAAGCTCCACCAGACCTTAGACTGTGAAGGCCAAAAGATTTTATATTTGGCACAATCGGAGAAAATGCTTCTATAAATAGCTCTCGCATTCTTGTATAAGAAAGAGGTTTGTTTTCTTTTGAACACATAATTTTCCTTGGTTCTTGTCAAATTCTGAAATACGAAAACATCAGTATCAAGTGGATTATTGCTCCATTCTAAAAACTCTCCAAGTTCTTCACAGGACATAATTTATTCCCGGTTCTCTAATGATTATTCGATCACCATTTCTGTTAATATCCGTTTTACTTTTCTGTATGAATACTGACATATGACTTAGAAAAATTGAATATCACAGGTTTTCAAATTCAGCAATTCAGAAACACGTAAAAACCAGAATAAGATAACAAACAAGCAGAAATAGTACGCTGGTTGTAAAGGTTATTTTCACAATATAACCTGTCGAACATCTGTGAAAGCATATCTGGAGTGATCGGTTCTTTCTTTTAATCGGAACAGATAGACGTCTCTTAGCTCCTTCAAGAATATTTTCACTAAATCAGAATCTGTAGGAGAAATAACACTAATAATTTTATGTGCCCAACTTATACTATAAAACGCTAGATTGATAGGACTGGGCGACGATTTTGTTGCACTAAACATGCTAAATATATAGCCACATGTATTGGTTTGGCGGTAAAATAAATTCACTAGATATTCCATTAGATAAAGCCCATTTTTCCATCTCAAAAACCATAATAATAATTTTGAACGGTGTTGTTAGATTTACTGGTTAACAGATCAGGAAGTAAATGGATTTTCTCAATCAAAGTATCAGGTAATTCCAACAGATCTCTTTGGAAAGCCTGCAAAAACATATGTAAAATAAAAATCACATTAAAACATAATGTACAAAGCACATACAATTTGTATATAAACAATTTCACAATCTAATGTTCACATAACTCGTCTCGCATTTCACTTAAGATTAAACCACCACCACAGCCCCTCAGGCCTACTGTAACATTACCGCCACCAACTCAAGAACTTTAATATTAGTTGTTAAAAGGTTCAAAATCAAGTCTCAAAGCCAACACCCTGAAGGGTAAATCAATATTTCAAATACTGATTTATTCCCTTTACCAGAAGTATAGAATTTCTTGTTAGTAGGTAAATCTATACAGCCTTTCACCTCTTTAATGAACCCTTCACCCGTAGGACATAGCATCGGCCAAAAGCTTGCCGACTTCCATAAAGGTAAAACAAGTGTCCCATGAGCAAAACATTGCCTCATGTAACTTATTACTTTAGACACTAAACATACAGGTGGTACAAACCAACCGTTGGCACCTTGCCAGTTAATAGTGAATGCATCGATACCCATCGAGTTCACCGTCCAATAACGGGAATAAAATACCGTTAACTTATGATTGTCATCATTTGCAAACCAGTCTATCTCATGAGGTCCCCATAGGGAATCTACATACATAAATAACTGTTCGTCAATACCCCAATCGTCATAATCAATAATACGACTGATGAAATCCGCTTTCTCATTCAAGGTTCTAGGAACCCAAACTACATCGATAGATATATTATGTATCAAACAATTCTCAAAAATACACATAGCAATATCCTGTAACTCAGGTTTCATACTACCTTTTTCCACAATAGTTACTACATTCTGGTTATCACTGAACCATTTAATTCGTTTATCTTTTAATACATTGATCATAGATAATAGAATATTTCTAACAGCATTTAGCTCTTTCCACGTAGAACTCTTTGAAGCCTCACATTCGGACCACATACCATGTGCTATATTAAAAGGTGTTTCTACAACATAGCCACCATATCCTGTATTGCTTGCATCACTATAAACTACAGATTGACATGACACATCTGAAGAAAACTTTTTAACATTTACGTGTTCTAAATTTTCTCTCCAAAATTTAATTTGTATCAAGCTTTCTGTTGATAAAACAATACAACTATTCCACAAGTCATACTTAAAATATCAATGCTTAAATGTTTAGACATGATATAAGCAACGTTACCAATGACGTATGACATGGACACTATTTGTCCCACTAAAGAAGCAACCAATCGTGAATGGACTTTGCCATGTTTAGATACATAATATTCAACGTCAGCAATAGTTTTTAAAACCTTTTGAACTCTTTCGTTTGGAATGGTTATAGTGCCACGGTTTGTGTCAATTGAATAACCCAAAATACCAAAAGTTTCATAGGTGACCATTTAGATTTTTCATTTTAGGAACAAATCCACTCTGAATTAAATCTTGTCTCACTTGATTGGACATAGTTTTGCAAGTTTCTTCGTCCGTATGAGTGCCTAAACCATCATCTAGGTACATTAAAACTTGTTTACCTTCACCCCTCCACTTTTTTATAAGTGGTCTTGTGATCTTAGTAAATATATAACATGCTGACGAAAGTCCAAACGGGAGAACCAAAACTTATACCATTTTTCGTGTTTTCATGCCTCCAGGAAAACCCTAAAATTCTGTATGTGGCATAAAATATTAACATGGTGATATGCCGACACAGTATCAAACTGGAAACAAAAAGAATTGTTTGTGATAAACTGCATGGCTATGCGAACATCTTCAAATTTTACACTTGATTTCCAAAGATGTTTGTTAACATGACGGAGGTCTAAAATAAGGCGTTTTCCTACCGTCCGACGCTGAAACTGTAAGAGGATTTACAACACGAGGTTGAAATTCACATTCCTCAATCAAACCCTTTATAAGAAGATCATGTATAGCTTCGTAACAAACTCGCTATGGATGATTGCCGATCGATTGTTTTTAAGCATATAGAAGGAGGGTACTGTAAAAGGAATTTTGTAACCATTCAAAATAGTATCTAAAATATAATCATAACAACCAATATTTTTCCAAAAGAATAGTGACTTAATTTATATCAGCATTTCGGTAGACCCGTGTGTATTTTAGTCTAGATAACGCCATCTAATTAACCATCGAGATGACCTCCGAAGACTGCCGACTGTCTCATAACCTGATATAAACATAAACTAATTTCGAGATGACCTCCGAAGACTGCCGACTGTCTCATAACCACATGCAATTGGATTTTTCTAGGTCTGTTTGATTTCATGTTATAGGTTAAAAAAATAAGTATATTGTTGTTTTTACCTGTATAAGAATGATTTTTTGTGGATCGAATCAGTCAACGAAATGGTTCACCTTTGTTTCACTTTCAATGTTGGCATTCTTTTTCTTTTAATGGATGAACATGCATAATACATGCGTAACCAATCTCTAGCTAAGGTTTAAATGGTAGGTCACATGAATACGGATTCAATGAGGTCGAATTATTGTTTCTTAGTTTATTTTGACAAAATTGAACTAAACTGGCTGCTAAAAGCGAATTATTATTTCACTTTCATTAATGATTGAACAAAAAAAAATCATATTTTGATTTTTTTATATCTCGTAGCTAATGCCCTTTAATATCTGAAAAGTATAATAGATAGATAGAAACTTAAAAAGGCAAAAATGATCAGCAAGACTAGATCTACTATTAAGTCAAAAAGTTTAAATCGTCTGACGACTCCTTATTGGAGTTATTGCCCATTAATGATGGTTCTGAACAATTTTTTGCGTTTTTGCCTTATATCTGAAAAACTTTAATAGATAGATAGAAGCTTAAAAAGCAAAAATGATGAGTAAGACAAGATCTACAAATAAGTCAACATGGTTTAAATCTTCGGATGACCCCTTATTTGAGTTGTTCTCTTTAATAATAATTTTCATCATTTTTATGCGTTGCCTACTATCTGAAAAACTGTATTAGATAGATAGAAACTTAAATAAGCAAAAATGATCAGCAAGATTAGATCAACAAAGAAGAGATTTTTGTCATGACTTCTATTCAAGTCCACAAAGATGGAGAGTATCCATTGTTGAAGATGCACATAGACCTAGGTGAGCGACACTGGCTCTTTAGAGCCTCTAGTTATGTTTTTTTTCCCCTGACTCTTTCCTCAAAGAAGAAGTGATTTTATCTTCATCCCAAAATTATCAAAAATAAACTCCTCACGATGGTTTCCTACTTTTCAGTACACAATAAAAACTTTACAAATGAATTAACTGGTAAAAGGAATAGATCTCTATTTCATATTGAACTTCGACCTGAAAAGTGCTACACATGTACACTATGTGACCTCAATTGTGCAGTTATATAAAATGATTATATAAATAAGAAGATGTGGTATGAGTGCCAATTAGACAACTCTCCATCCAAGTCACAATGTATAAAAAGTTAACAATTAAAGGTCAAAGTACGGCCTTCAACACATAGCCTTGGCTCACACCGAACAGCAAGCTATAAAGGGCCCCAAAATGACTAGTGTAAAACAATTCAAAGAGGACAACCAACGGTCTAATCTATATAAAAACGAGAAACGAGAAACACCTATGAACCACACCAACAAACGACAACCACTGAACAACAGGCTCCTGACTTAGGACAGGTGCATAAAAATGCAGCTGGTTTAAACATTTTAAAAGGCGCCAACCTTCACCCTAACCTGAGACAGTAGTGTAACATTACAACATAAAAAGACACACTATAAAATATCAATTGAAATGGCTTAACTCGATCAAAAAGACATTTAAACAAAAACAAGTAAACATACACTGAACGAATAAGTTTGATCTATGATACAGTATAAATACAATATTAAAACATAGGTGCCTATATAACATAGACATTACAGGTAGTTATAAAAAAGATGTAGGAAGAGTGTCAATAAGACAACTCTTACCTGGGACAAAATGGTGTTAAATAAAACAACATACACAGGTAAATTTAAATATTATAATTTTGTTTTTAGGAGTACGGAAGTATACATTTTTTACAAAATTAATAAATTTGTTGTTCAGAGTATGAGTACAGAAGTGAAAATTTATCGTCATACTAAATACTTATCAAAGGTGGTACATATTAAAAATAGTGAGACGAGATATAACACAAAATAAGTAAACATTGAATTACAGAAATGCATTACAAATTTTGTCAACAGGTCAAATTAACACGAAAGTACGATTTGAGAGTATTCGCAGTTACTGAAAGCTAGTTAAAAGCCAAAAACAATTAACAATAAAAAATCATGTATCAGAGACTAAAATCAATTAAAACACATCCCAGAGATTTAGTGTTTTAATGCCATGGACAGTCAAAGAAGACATGACTTGTGCAATGCCAAAATAAAAGTATCAACAGGCAGTAGGATCGTTAGGAATTAACCTTATAATAGATATATATCTTGTTATATATAGATAAAGCAATCTCTAAATAGAAAATTAACGTGGATGTGTAATTATACATCCCAAAAACCATTCGAAAAGAATACAAATTTAGTTAATGTTTTAATTTGTTGATGACAAAATTGATGTTAGAGCCAATGTAAACATGTATTGTTTCAACATTTAGGAGAAATTTTACTTATAATTGCATTTGTAATAACGTAACAATATGACTTCAGACATGACATCACTTTACCTTGTGTTAGGGGTAAGGAATGTGATAGATTTTTCAAATTTTAAGAAAGAATCTGTATATCTATTTCTTAAGGTTGCTATTGTTAGTACTGTACTTTATATTGATTTATAAATTTCAGTAACATCCTGTTTGTTGATCCCACAGCTGAGGAAGAGAACTTGGCAACTGGTATTATAACCATAGTAACAACAGATGACAAATTATGTCTAGTTCACAAACCTGGTAATTATTCTACATTTACAAATAACTTTCAATCATTTTGCTTATATTGAACCTATTACTGTTTAGTCTATGGTTGGTAGAATCCATGAAGTGTATACAAAGGGTATGCAGGGTAAAAACTCATTGGCAATCATACCACATCTTATGTTACAATAGTATTTTTTCTTGTTCTAGTTCTTCTTATACATCCTTGTCTGGACCAAAACTTCTTTATCTTTTGACACTGGCATATTAAATTTGGCATGAAGGTGTATTACCATAAGATGGTGAGTCAAAATTAGTGAAATTGAGGGTTAACACAATACAATATGTTACAACCCTAAATTTAGCAGATAAGAAAAGGTATCACTCATCTAATGAAAGCTATATTTTATGTAGCCTAGTAAGCTGAGTGGTCCAAAGAGTTTGACACAGTGAAGGCACAATGTTGCCACATAGGCCTGACTTCTAAATACATGTAGTATGACTGTATAAATAAACGGTTAAAAGTGCTAAGAATCATCAAGACATAAATTCCATTGCATTATGATCCAAGAATTATCAGCAACCAATAATTGGTATAAGAGACGCTTTGCGTCACAATCCTTTCATTTTTAGCTCACCTGGCCCAAAGGGTCAAGTGAGCTATTCTCATCACTTAGCGTCCTTCATCAATTGTTGTCTTTTAATTTTTACAAAAATCTTCTCTAATGAAACTACTGGGTCAATTGGAACCAAATTTGGCCATAATCATCATTGGGGTATTTAGTTTAAAAAATGTGTCCAATGATCCCACCTGCCAACCACCATGGCTGACATGGCTTAAAATAGAAAATAGGGGTTGAAATGCAAGTTTTGTCAGTTATCTTGAAAATCTCTATAGATCTCTAAAATCTGACGAGCAAAAAATTTCAAAATGTTGAATTCTGTCCATTTACATCAAAACTGTCTGAAGACTTCATATAGGAGTTAATGCCCTTAAATGACAAATATGACGAATTTTTTTTACTTTCATTTATTATCTTGAAACTGTAATAGATAAAGAGAAGCTAAAATGGAAAAATGATCATCAAGACAAAATCTACTATTTAGTCAACATAACCTAAATCTTCAAACAACTCCTCATAGGAGTTATTACCTTAGATGGCAATTTTCCCCCTATATCTTACATTTTGCCCTGTTATTTTGAAAACTATAATAATAAAGTAAATGTAAAAAGCCAAAAAAATCAGCAGGACAAGGCAACAAATAGGTCAATATAGCTGAAATTGTCAGCCGACTCCTTCTAGGGGTTATTGCCCTTAAATGACAATTGTTTATGCATTTTTGCGTTTTGGGCAAAAACTATAGGAGATAGAGAGAAACTGTTAACAGAAAGAATTATCAGCAGCACAGGTCTAGTTTTCTTTCTCTAGTACCGGTATATCGGATGGAAAATGGCGT
The DNA here is from genome assembly GCA_017311375.1 of Mytilus coruscus. Classification (NCBI taxonomy): domain Eukaryota; kingdom Metazoa; phylum Mollusca; class Bivalvia; order Mytilida; family Mytilidae; genus Mytilus; species Mytilus coruscus. Next base: position 14,039,113 of record CM029597.1, read on the forward strand.
TGAAATAAAATTATTAAATTATTTTTTGTGAAAAAATTCAATTTTGAAAACTAAAATTGAAAATTCTAAACATAAATTGACAAAATTTGTACAGCTTTGTTTAAAAGAATACCTTGAAAATTTTTCTCCAAAACAAATTGAATTTCTCTATAAGCGGGGGATGAAAATATTTCACACTCATACAAAAGGAAATTATTTTGCACAGTATAGTGATAGCTACTACATGTGCCAAAGCCATCTAATTGACAAAATTTATCTTACGAGTTTTTGCAAGTAAAGAAGTATGCATAAACATCAAACTTGGTATGACTGTATGCAGATAAAATGTGGCAGTAAAGCACTTTTGTAACTATAAATTTACATCAATTCAGCAAGGTTTTTTTGTTTATAGAATATTTTCTTTTATTTACATGTTTCATTCTTTAACAATGTGAGTTGTTTGTAAATATTACTATTTTCCTTTCTAGGTGGCAGTCCATTACGTGCTGAACAGCTAACAAACTGTTTTGACAGATCATTTGACAGAAGTAAAGAAATTAGTAGACTTATTGATGAAACAATACACAGTATTGATAGATGAAATAAAATAGTTGCATTTCCACATGTACTTTATTATGTTTTGCAGGAAATGTTACATTGGAGGATGTATTGATTGTTGGTTGTTGTAAGTTAAATGTCCAAAAGCAAATATTTCATGCATATTCAGGATGATGGAGTGCTCAATGATTCATCTTTCTATTGTATAAAATATTGAAGAAAGAAAAGCATATCATTTTGAACTGCAATAATATATAGTTTTTTTTCATCCAAATTAATTATTTTAGTTACTTTGTAGTTTTTAAAAGCTTGCCCTCATTGAGTTCAAATGGTGTGAATGCTAAATCTCTAAAATTATGAGTAGGACTGGAATGCAATTGTGTACAGATGTTGTTCTTCATATGTTGATGTGTATGTTATTTTGTTGTGCAAAGTTGATGTTCACATAGATATATCGATTCTACCACACAACCCTATGATTATGATATTTATCCACTGAAGATAGTTAAATTTTCATACTTTGAAATGCAAGGTTTACCAAGAAGTTTTAAAATTAATCTATTGAGCCTGGATAAATATTGTACTTAACAGGGTTAAGTGACAGAAGATGTTTCTCTTATGATTCAATAGAAAGTGCTGACCATGTTCTGAAAGGATATTGCGAGAAATCATATGAGACAAATTTAATCAAAATTTATTGGTATAGATGCACACAAAATTAGAGAACATGATATTCTAAATTAATAATTGGTGTCAAAATTTATTTACCAGAAGCCATTTTCAAAATTGCTGCAGAAATGTGATTGAGAGTTTATATCTTAGTAATGTATGATAAAATGAATTGATTTCTGTTGTCAAGTGTAATTTGTCTGCTCCCATTTTCAAAATAATTTGGCCTCCATGTTAAAAAATGGATTGTTTTAGGATTAATAACCATACATTATAATTCAAAAGAAAATTAGCGTTTCATTGGTAATTAAATTTAATGTTTTGTTTGAACCATGGAATACTAAAGAACATGTATTGCTTTGTTTGCATCAGTATCAATTTCTTTTTCTTTATATATGTAAGAGGTCACATTCTATGAATTCTAATCAATATGTTCAGACCATTCATTTTAAAAGAACTGTCTTGAACAAAACTAGAGCATAGTGTTTGGATTGGACTGGAAAATTATAATCAATTAAGCAAAATATTTGGATAGCATTCTATTCAATTTTCGATAATAATCGTCTTTTTTCTTTTTTAATTTGTATGCAAGTAATGTAAGAGTTTATTAACACACTTTTTCTCATTTTATTCTTGGCCATGACATAATAGTATTGAGGAAGAATTAATTACCAAAACATACAGATTCATAAATACAGATTACTCTACACCAGAAACCTGTGTATATGTACAATTGGAAAGTTTAAGGGTGTTTTAAGGCATTACTTTCATTTACAGGGAGGTTTCAAAAGGTTTTTTGTTAAAAATTAAGATATTTTTTTTAATTATCAATTATTGAAAATACTAATCGATTATTCGAAAATTTTCAACAATTGATCAGTTTTTGATAATAATCGATAAGCAGAACATCACTACAAGAACAGTAGTTTAGTTTATAACAATTTTATTTGCTCAAAGATACAAAAAGGATCAGACACAAGTTTAACCAACTTATGAAGTCTTCTCCTTTACATAATATTACAATAACAATTATACAGAGCATGCACAGTTCAGTAGATATATATTAAAGGTAATAGTAAAATGAGACATTTGCACAGTCTGAGAAGAAAAAAAAGAAGAAAAAAGCCTAACACAATTAACAAGGAAAAGGATAGAGAATTGAGAGAAAAAAAAAAGAAGAAATAAAATAGAAATAAAAGAAAAAAGAAAAAATAAGAAATAATACAAATATGAAAAAATTAAAAAAAAAAAATAGATAAAAAAAAAATAAATAAATGAAATTCTGTGGACACGGTGTTTTTGTTTATTCATATCTTATTTGATTATACTACAAGGAATCTTTTTGATTTTTTTATATATTTAAAGACTTCTTTAAAGATTTCACAGTTTTCCTCGTATGTTAAAGTTTGGCTACCCTCAGTGAGCAACTGTAGATTTATTGTCACTTGAAAACGATGAATGTTGGTTAATAGATCGTTCCTTATATCGGTGTATTTACTGCAATTAAAGAAAAAATGAAATGAATCTTCATGCGGAGCGCCACAAGCACAATATGGACTTTGTATTATATTTGATGCAAATAGGTCGTTATTTAGAAATGAGGCTGAACATTGCAGCTGTGTTAAAATTACACTCAATTTCTGCAGACCATACATAAAATGCTTAGGTACAGTCTTTGCTTGGTATGTATTATTCATCAAAGAGCGTTTGAACTTAGATAGGGTATCAAGTGTACGAATAGAATTATCAAGTTTGTTCCATTCTCTTATGGACGAGGGAATAAATGCAGAATTTGTTAAGGAGAGTCGACAAAAGGGGGCTATTAAGTCATTGCCATTACGCAGTGGATAAACAGTTGTACTTTGTATAGTTGGGGGAATTAAATCACATAAATATTGTGGAGCGAGACCATTGTACATCTTATAAAATAATTGCAGTTTTCTTCTGTGCCTCCTACTGTGTAGGGGTTCCCAGCCAGTCTCTAAATATAAATATTCGGTTTTAGTAAAGATTGGCAGTCCTGTTACAATCCTTGCAGCTTGCAGTTGAAGTTTTTCTAATTTGTTTGAATAGCAAATACCACAGTTGTCCCACACTTCACAAGCATACTCAAATATAGGACGAATATATACCAGATACATTTTTTCTAGGTTTTGTCTTTTCATCTTAAATTTTAATTTTCTTAAGACTCCTAAATGCTTTGTTATATTTTTGGAAATATTTTCTACGTGCTCATTCCACTTTGCGTCCTGGAAGAGAGTTACACCTAAGTGCTTATGACTTGATGTGTTAGATATTGATCTTCAATTGAAAGAAAAACTTAAATTACTTGGAATCTTAGTATTTGAGCAAATCATTATTTCCGTTTTATCTGGGTTAAAGGACATTAACCAATTTTTGGACCAATCATTGAGTTTGTTTAAATCATGATTAACTACTACCTCTAATTCTGTAATGCTTGCGGTGGAATATCCCAGCGACGTATCATCAGCAAAAAGTTTAGTCTGTGAAATTAAATTCTCGCCAAATATCATTTATATACAGCAAAAATAAAAGTGGACAGAGAACAGAGCCTTGGGGTACCCCCGCAGAAACAATGGACAATGACGAAGACGAATCTCTGATAACTCCTTTTTGTTTTCTTTGAAAAAGATAATTTTTAGTCCATGCAAGTAAACTTCCCTTTATTCCATAAGAATTCATTTTATGTATAAGTCCATTATGCCATACTTTATCAAATGCTTTTGAAAATCACAGAATACAAAGCAACTGAATTCTTTTTTTCCAGAGAATTTAAGGTTCATCAAAAGGAATTGAAAATATGGCCGTGTTTACACCACAAAATCTGCTATGAGTACAGACAAACTGATGCATCTAGGAAAGTTTTAAGGCATGGCAGGACCTAGATATATAAAAGTTATATGTAGTCTATGTTTCAGAAAATTAAAACTTACCTGGATTTTGATGTGCATTTTTTCCAGTCTGCAGAAGATAGCAAAATAAACTAACACACGAGTTTCATTTGAAACGGTCCACTCAGTTACACAGTTTAAATCACCTATTGTTTGCAGATGTCTATTGTCCATCTATTGTCCATTTAAATCAATACTACTCACAACATTGATTATATGAGGGAGCTTCTCAAACCTCTTTCCCAACTTAGTTTATTTTGGCACCTTCTGCAGGAATGAAAAAAATGAATAGCCAAATCCAGAAAAGTTTATAATTTTCTGAAACATAAAATGCATTTAAAATTTAATTATCTAGTTCCTGCCATGCCTTAAAACTTTTCCAGGTACACAGGTTTGTCTGTACTCAGAGTAAAATTTGTGGTGCAAATACGCCATATTAGCCAAAGGTTATGATGAACCTTAATATAGTATTATAAAGTTCAATAAGTTGATGTACAGCTGAATGTTTAGGTAAAATCCTGACTGATACATATAAATAAGTTTGTTCCTATGTAGATGGTTATAAATATGTTTGTAGACTACCCTCTCCATTACTTTTCCTACACAGCTAAGCAGGTATATCGGTCGATAATTAGATAGTAGGGATGCATCTGCTTTCTTAAATATGGCAATTGACTTGACTTTTGGTGTTTTAACGCCACTTTTAAGCACCGCTTTTGGGCTATTTCGTGGCGGCCAGTTTTTATTGGTGGAGGAAGCCGGAGTGCCCGGAGAAAACCACCGACCTTCGATAGGAAAACTGACAATCCTAGTCAAGATTGGAGTCGAGTGCACCCGCACGAGCGGGGTTCGAACTCACAACCTGTGTTGACTGGCTAGTGATTACAGTAGTAACTACTTAGACCACTCGGCCACCGAGGCCCCCAATATGACAATTTCATTGGCTATTTTCCATGAAGTAGGGTATTTACCTTGGGACAGGGATTTATTAAAGATGCTTTTTTAGGATCAAGAGTAAGAAGTATATCGACTATTTCACTCTCTGTTATTTGAATATCACTAATAATACTTTCCGTTCTATTCTCAAATGGGGGAATCTCAACATTTTGTTCTTCAAGTTTTGATATTGACGCGAAGTATTTATTCATTAGTTCACATTTGTCAGTATCGTCATATACAATATGGTCAAAATTTGGCTCATTATTTATATTATGAATTGGTGGCATTGCATTATTCCCCTTATTAGATTTTATTAACATCTTCATTATTTTCCAGTAATTTTTAGGACTGGAATTATCCAGTAAAAAATTATCCAAATTTTTTTCAAAATTTTCTCGGGCAGTTTTTTTCATATTATTTACCTTATTTCTTTGTTTTTTTTATATCTTATTTTATCACTTTCTTTATTATTTTTTAGAACTGTTTTCCGTAACCTATCGCGAATTCTAATTTCCTTTCTTAATTGATTATTGAACCAAGGTTTGTCGTTACATTTTATTGTTATTTTCTTTGTGGGTATACATTCCCTAGCTATTTCTAAAAATATTTTTGTAAATTCATCACTCATATCATCGACGTCCTCAAAATTTCCTATCTTGTCACTCCAATTAGTTTCGTCTAGATTTTTATTAAATTTAACCAAATCTATTTTGTCATATTGCCATATTTCTCTTTTGAATGTGGTTGATATTCCCTTTGGGCAGTTAATGTATGCAATAGCTGCATCGTGGTCACTTATATCTTTTGAGATTTTTATAACCAGAATAAGCGAATATCCATCGTGTCCACAGTCGTAAAAAAGAATAAAGTATGAAGAAAACGTAAGTAAGTGAACTATGTAAACTTTACAAGTAAATCTACAAAAAGGTGAAAGAAAATTTAATACCATTTGGTATGGAATCAGTGTTTTTGATAAATGGGATATAATCATTTTAGTTAAGTTTTACTTACGATATAATAGTATGTGTATAACAGAAAAAAAAAAGATTATTTACAAAAGAAAATAGCAGGAGTTCAATGACATAAATTTACAAGCTTACATATAAACATGCATACATTGATCCACATTGAATACATACTCACATTCAGACGTACAAACATACAAATACATAGATACATTTAACGTACTATATACAAATTTCAACACCCATATGGTATTGATGTAAGTCCAAAGTTCATTATGGAAATTGTTTTCGAAAGTTAGTGAAGATAGGGTATTTAAATAGAACTTCCGAGTGTTACCTTACCATGTAATAGGCATTTATTTTCTTTGTTTTAAATGCTAGTACCAAAAATGTTGTATGATTATTCATGTATAACAATAGAAACGATTACGATATGAATTTGAATAGCATATTCTAGTCCACATCTTATTGAACAGGTAAATAAATTAGGCAAGTTTGAAATAACTAAGTCTAACAATTAGTATACTCGTTTCTCTAATACTGCGACGGGTTCTCTTTCAGTGCAGGAACATTTTTGATTTGACTATGATATATGTATAAATATATATATATATATATATATATATATACATGTACTGAAAGTATGTAATAGCGTCGTCGCTACGGAGACAGGTTACATTTATATGAACAGTGCCTAGAGGAATGAAAGCGTTATCAAACATTTTAGAATGTTGTCTTTTAAGAATTTATTCGTTATTATTAATTTATGCGATTACGCAGTGAACTGTGAAATTGAATCATGTGGTACTTGTTTAATTTTATATGGAAACTTTTATAGTTATTTAAACATTTGCCATCAAGGGTGTGTTTGAATATTGAATTTGATAATTACGACCAACTAAGAATTTACGTCGGCTTTTGTTTTTGGTTTTTTTTTTATTTCATTTGTGACATGTATTCGAAGAAGTTATATTTCAAATATATGCCCTTGATGGGGAGAAAAAAAAAAAAACTAATTATGCTCACAAAAACAGCCCCATTGCATTTTGAATAGATAGAAGAAATAATGAATCAAACATCATGCGTTTGTCTTTATGTTTTACAGTATGTTTTTTTTTTTTGAGCGATATAGATATAACTGAAGATGTGTATCAAAATCCCTATCGTAATATATATGAAGTTTTCTATTAGTAACTTTTTTAGAGTTTTAGTTACAGCTTCAAGGTGTATTTTGCTGTTAAGTAAAACAGTTGTTTAATAAACAAACTATAGGTGTATTGGAATGGAGACAATTTCACTTTGAAATATAAAATGCACTGAACAAGTATAGACATGAAATATAAAAGGTACTGAACAAATACAAACAAAAGCAAAACAAACATGACAACATAAGTAAAAGGGGAAAAAAAAGACAAAACAAAAAAAAAAACACAAACAAAGAGTTTACAGAACATATGATATTACTTTACGACGCTCGATAGTTAATCGTGGTCCTTAACACCCCGATTATTCTCGTTCTGTGCATCAGTGTTTTTACCAGTACTTTCATCAGGGTCGTTGCTTCTCAGCAAGTCACGAATATCATCGTGGTTAAGAATTAACTGTTTCATGGAAGCCTCAGTTCTTTTAACATAAATGCGGCCATCATTTGTCCAGTAAGCATGTATGGAATGGCAGTATTTGAGATCAGCTAGCTCTTTGACCAAGTTGGTTCTATGGGTTGTAAGATTTTCAGTGATGGAAATTTTGCTCGGATCACCTTTTAAACCCTTTTTTGCACTGAACACTTTTCTCGATTTCTATAAGAAATGAAGCACACGATGACTTGTGATTTACCATTTCGGACTCGACCGATGACATGTGATCTGCTAATGTCTGATTTTTGGATTCCTAGATCAAGCTTTTTGTTACAAACATCTAATATAAGGTCGTCGGTATTAACCGGATGCATTACTTTACCATATCTGTCAGCTGGGACCTGAATATTGTGAAATCGAAGGCTCGTTCTACGGGAATACTGTTCTTGATTTTCAAGACGGTTTTCAAGTAGACCGATTTTCTAATATAGATCGCCAATCTCTGAGTTGTAATCATCTAGTTGGTGTAAATTTTCAACCACTATTTTGTTTAAGGAAAGATGGTTTGCGGCTTGTACTGCTATCATTTGTCTTTGTTCTGCAATTTTTTCTTCTTGTTTTTGTCGAGCCTTCGACTTTTGTCGAAAAAGCGAGACATAGCGATCCTACATTCCGTCGGCGTCGTCGTCGTCGTCGTCGTCGGCGGCGTCCACAAATATTCACTCTGTGGTTAAAGTTTTTGAAATTTTAATAACTTTCTTAAACTATCCTGGATTTCTACCAAACTTGGACAGAAGCTTGTTTATGATCATAAGATAGTATCCAGAAGTAAATTTAAAAAAAAAAATCCTGTTTTTCAGTATTTTACTTATAAATGGACTTAGTTTTTCTGCCAGGAAACATTACATTCACTCTGTGGTTAAAGTTTTTAAAATTTTAATAACTTTCTTAAACTATCCTTGATTTGTACCAAACATGGACAGAAGTTTGTTTATGATCAAAAGCTAGTATCTAGAAGGAAATTTTTATTAAAATTTTGTACTTGTTTATCCATATTTTACTTATAAATGGACTTAGTTTTTCTTCCAGTTAACATTAGATACAGTCTGCAGTTAAATTTTTAAAAACATTTATTAGATTCATAAACTATCCTGGATTTTTACCAAACTTGGACAGAAGCTTCTTACAATCAAAAATTGTATCGAGAGGAATATTTTTATTAAATTTTTTCCTGATCTCATTTTTGTTGAGCCTGCGATTAACAGCAAAAGTAGGCGAGACACTGGGTTCCGCGGAACCCTTACGAATTTTTTAATTGTTTCAGTCATTGGTGCAATATGCTCTTCTACAGTGAATTTGACGATAGTCTGAATTGTTTTGTTTAAGGAAAGTTCAATTGACTCACACAGTTTTTCTGTAATTACAGGTATAATTTGGTCGAGAACTTTAGGACTAGTTAATGCTTCAACCACTTTGTCAACAATAGTTTTTCTGAAACCTTGGGTTTTCTTGGATGTTAAAGAACTCAAGTCCCCCATTGATTGGTGTGTCAATACCGGGTTCAGTATTAGTTCCTTCGTTTGTATTTTGTTGGGAACTAGGCAGAAGTAAGTTAGTGAGTAGGTTGGTTTCGATAGATTTTTCTGTGTTTACATCCATGGGCGCGGCCATATTGGTCAAATTTGTGAGCGTTTGGCTATCGAAAAAAGTGGATGACGATATTAATAACTGTTATTTTTTATTTCAAGAACAGTACATAAAATATCTTTTTCAGTATGTATTGTTAAATAAGTATTTGGCCAACTCTATCAGTAGTGATGGACTCCCATTAATATGTTTCTGTTTATAGCCAAATAAAAACTTATAATACTGATATAACACATGTTCCTGTAAAAGCTTTTATCAGGCATGCTCTAGACCAGAAGTTCTGGAAGCTTTATCAGGCATGACCTAGACTAAAAGTTCTTGAAGCTTTATCAGGCATGCTCTAGACCAAAAGTTCTGGAAGCTTTATCAGGCATGATCTAGACCAATAGTTCTGGAAGCCACAACATTTTGAGCAGTCAAAACCAAGTTAGCCAAAACAGAACAGCCAAATTTATGTAAGATCATCTTTGTCTGAGGCCATAAGTGCTTGGGGCATGAACCTCCTTTAAAGCTCACCTGCCCCAAAGGTCCAAGTTAGAAATTCTTATCACTTGGCGTTCGTAGTCATCCCTTAACTTATACAAAAATCTTCTCCGAAACTACTGGGCTAACTTTAATCAAAATTAGCCACAATCATCATTAAGCTATCCAGTTTAAAAAAAAAAAGGTTTGATGACTCTGCCTACCAACCAACATGGCCAACGTGGCTAAAAATAGAAAAAAGTGATAAAATCCAAGTTTTGCCTATTATCTTGAAAACTATATAAGATGCACAGACACATTATATAGCAAAAATGATCAACAAAACAAGATCTACGAATAAGTCAAACATGGTGGAAATCGTCAGTTGACTCCTTTTTGAAGTTATTGCCCTTTAATGACGATTTTTACCTATTATCGTAAAAACTATATAAGATAGATGAAAACTTAAAAAAAAAAACAAACATAATCAGCAAGACAGATCTGCAAATAAGTCAAATATTCCGAACATCGTAAATTGACTCCTTAAAGGATTTATTGTCCTTAATTGACGAATTTTACCTTTTTTGTGTTTTGGGCAAATAATACAGAAGATAGAGAGAAACTGAACAGGAAAAAATAACAGCAACACAAGATCAACGAAAAAGTGATTTTAGTCATGAAATTACATTCTAGTCTCAATGTTGGAGAGTGTCCATTGTAGAAGACGCACAAAGACTTACACAGGGAAATTTCACTCACACGAATTTCACGTGAATTAAGATTCATGTGAATTTCACCTCAAACGAGCTTATACGTGAATCTCACCAAACATGACAGAAACAATATGTGTGAGTTCTTGTTAAAACAAGCCATATGAAGGTAATTATTTCTTAATTGCTTCCTTAGTTCCGAATAAAAAAGATTGATTGATTGATGTTTGCTTAACCTCCAGTGGCCGAATAAACAGAAAACCTAAGAATCATTAACCCAGATTGTATTATAGAACATACCATGCATGAAATGTGAATCCGAGCGGGTTGTGAGGATGTAGTGGCTTCCTTATTAGCTGATTTGTTTTAAGGATTTTCATCATCCAAAATCTTTTATACTGATGAACATATACATTGGTTTCGATATTAAAGTTGATCTCACATGTTATTGTTCTGTTAGGCTAGGGTTAAATTTATAAACGCTGCTGCATGATAAATAGCTGATATATTGTCTTTTTGTGTGGTACATATTTTAATGTTGTTGTTTTGGGGAGAAGAAGACTTTCATGTCTTATGTAATCCTATACTTCTGGATGTTTCTAAAGTCATTGAACCGTTTCCAAGAGTATTGCCGTATCCCTTTCTGTGCTTTACAACTTTATAAATTCCATGCCTCATCTCGACACCGATTTGTACATACTATCAGTTGCAAGTTTGTGAACTGGTGTCTGCATCATTTTATGAAACAAAGACCGAGAAACAAATGTATACAGTTAGGCTTAAACAACAACCATTAACGTTAGTTTTCTTAATTCTCACGTCTTTAAAATGTTTTAATATCTCCCTTTTTACTTATGTTAATTTTTATATTCCATCTTAATTTTTTAATCTTACGTTATTCGAAATTTGTATTTACTGTAAACGACTGTTTTTAAAGTAAATTTTGTAGACCGCATGCGGTGATTAAACTTGAAAGTACAAATCCAAGGTAAATATAAAAAAGGGGACGTTTATAAAAACGGACAAAACCAAACGTTATCAACCAACTGAACGAGTGAAAAACAACGGTCTTATTTCTGACTTGTTACAGGTATTTTCCGAAGTAAATGGTGGGTTAAACCTAAATTCAATTTTGAAAGAATTACATTGGAAGTAATACCTTTATATCCAGTTCACAAGGAGAAAACTGACGCCCTGAAAATCTTGTAATCTGGACTTTTTTCTACTTACTAGTTCAGCGCATATGTATTTTATTTATAGAAGCGGCATTTCGTCCATCCTAGGGAACCAGTCACTCTCTTTAGGGATTGAGAGTCGACTCAGTCCCTGAAATAAATCCCCTCTTACTATAATCTGTTTCTGTGTCTTTTGGGCTCTCACGATACAGTACGATCCGAGACAAACTCAGTCCACATCATTGAACTGATAAAAATTTGAAATATCTGACATATGTTGTTACAATGTCTGTCCAAATTGCCTGACACAAGGACATGATTTTTTTTATTAGAATTATATGATCTGACTGATGGAAATGAATTTTGGACTGACAAATTTGAGTGTCAGTCCAAATGTCCCATAAGAAAAAATTCTTTTCAAGAACCGGTTTGTGACGTCGTTTAGATAGTATTACTGACATATTTGCACTGAAGTGTCCAGTTTAAATCAAATCAGTTTATTTCCTGATTAAGGGGCCCTTAAAGGCATATCAATTGGAAACAAGAAAATAATAAAAAAAAGACAAACATATATACATTCATTTTAGACAAAACATTCATTAGTTGTCGTCTGTTTATGTAGTTCATACGTGTTTCTCGTTTCTCGTTTTTATATAGATTAGACCGTTGGTTTTCCCGTTTGAATGGTTTTACACTTGTAATTTTTGGGGCCCTTTATAGCTTGCTGTTCGGTGTGAGTCAATGCTCCGTGTTGAAGGCCGTACCTTGACCTATAATGGTTTACTTTTATAAATTGTTACTTGGATGGAGAGTTGTCTCATTGGCACTCATACCACATCTTCCTATATCTATTAAACATTATTATATATGATAACATGTACATAGATGAACAATTTGTGAGAGAGCCAGCTGGGTGATCGAAAGATAACTCCAATCTATATAATGTCACTAAAATCCTGCAGTTAAGTGTGTCAATTTGGTAAATTTATTTTCCAATTTTTAGTTTTCTAGTTTTAAAACTTATGTTCCGGCATTTTCATAAAGATGTTATAAAGCCTTTGTCGTAATTTGACATTATCCAAATGAATATAAATTCTCTAAGTTTAGTATTCTCAAATTTGAATATTTGATAATCAGACTATCAAGTAAAACTTTCTTGATGCTGCATATATATACAAAATGGAACTCATCCTCAATCACATTCAAATTGCAATATTTACAAAGTCTTTCACATCTTGGAATATATTCCAATTTACCTGAAGAGTTGAACCTGCGTTCATGACGGCCAATTTCAATTCTAAGACTCAATCTCAGTTTTGTGAGAATTTTCCAATCATCAGTATGTGTTAAGGATAAATAGTTCTCTCTAACAAAGGAGAATTTGAACTTAAAAGATGTTCTTAATTTGCCTCTATCATGTAAATAAGAAGACCTTACTTCCTTCCAGGTCTCAAGGAAGCTGTTTTGTCGGATTATATCAGCCTTACATAAATCATTTAGCAATAAAATGAACATTATATTGAAATAAAGAAAAGAAAAGAATTTAACTATGTTTGACATTTATGTGGTCAAAAATGGTTGTTATCACCACTTCTCTGTCCTACATCTCTAGCTTCTAACTAACAGAGACTCATAAGATGGAAATGGAAAGGAATCAAAATCGAAACACGAAAATTATCTGATCAAAATACAAATGGAGGTTCTTATTTGATTAGTCGGGCAATCATGAATGTCGCAGAATGAGATGCTATTTGGCAGAGATGGCGTAAATTATTTGCATTAAACTTTAAAAATCAGAAGATAGAAGAAGTGGATTATCCTTATCTGATATGCAGATTCCTTATGGTCTGAAGTTTCTATACGCCGCATGTCCGTTGTCCTTAACCTTATTATTATTTCCATTGTCCAGCTACTACTAAAAGAATGTCAAGTGATTTTTTTTAGATATTATTAATAACTATATCATTGTAAGGTAAGCAATCATGTCTGTCAGACAGGGTTTACCTGACCTTGGACTCGTGTCATGGTTCAGTGATCTATGTTCAGTTTTTTGTTATAAGGTCCGTTTCACTGACAAAAATACTTGTAAATAAAATTGAGAATGGAAAAGGCGAATGTGTCATAGAGACAACCCGACCAAAGAGCAGAAAACAGCCCAAGGCCACCAATGGATCTTCAACACAGCGAGAAAATCCCGCACCCGGAGGCGGACTTCAGTTGGCCCCTAAACAATAATGTATACTTGTAGTCTAGTTATGTTTGGTGTATAGAATAATTGTTATATAACATGTCAGTCTGAATTGACCTTATTTCATGATGCATTGGTTATAACTCAGTTTGTTTATCCTATAGTATCAGTAAAAGTCAACTAAAGTTGATACATATTATGATTGTAAGGTATGTATGTCTATCTAAAATGATTCATCTGACCTTGACCTCATTTTTATGATTTATTAATCGAAGTTAAGTTTGAGTGATTAGGTATGTTTTTAAATATCGTGCGTAAAAGGTCACTTATATCTTATGTAAAAAATGATTATCAAGTATACATGTCCCTCTGACAGGGTTCATCTAACGTCAATCTTATTTTTGTAATTGGTGAATGTTAATTTTCGTGATTAAGTCCATTTCTCAGATACTACATGTAGCATGTGACCTATATTCGACATATAGAATGAATTTTAGCTGTAAATGTTTGTCTGACGATGATTATTCATTCTTCTCATGTTTTGTCTTATAGCTCTTCAACTGTTTCGGTTCCTACACATCACTGGCTTTCAAATATTCACCTTAAGCGTTCGTGATGAAGGTAAATCCAGAAAAGCGCTTCAGACGCATGCAATTTATAACGTGTTGTTCATGGATAATTGGTAATGTTATGTTTATGAAATACCTTTAGTAAGACCATGACCTTAAAGACTTGCAACATCAAATTAAAACATAGTTAGTAAAGCAGGCGAGATTTTCAGCGTGTGAACTTTGTTTGCTTTTTGCCTGAGAAGGAAAGTATATTTAATGTTTATTTAATGTTTATTTAAACAGTTTAGTAATATTTATATGAATATGAGTTTTATGCTGTAGAACCTGGTTTAATCCACAGGATTCCCTCCGAATTTTTGACAAAACATATTTCCAGAATATTCTGAAACCAGACATACAATATAGTTATTTGTAGTCAATATTAAAAAGTAAAATAACAAAAATACCGAACTCCAAGGAAAATTCAAATTGACAACGGAAAGTCCCTTATCAAATGGCAAAATCAAAAGCTCAAACACATCAAACGAATGGAAAACAACTGTGATATTCCTAACTTTGTACAGGCATTTCCTTATGTAGAAAATTGTGGATTAAACATGGTTTTAATGCTAGCTAAACCTCTCACTTGTATGACAGCCGCATAGAATTCCATTATATTGACAACAATGTGTGAGCAAAACAAACAGACATAATAGGTACAAAATGTAAAAAAAATTGGGGTACAGCAGTCAACATTGTGTTATATTCTTAATCACAACTATGTCAACAAAGAAAAACAAAATGGCATATAGATACTATATAGACAAAGCACATAAGCAAAGAAAAATGAAAGTATCCAATCCTGCCTCGGTCTCCGGTCCACATCTTACTGTTTCCCCATTTATCCATAAAAGTTTCACAATTTCTACCTCAAATGGTCGGTTTAGATATCTTGTCACAATGATATCATCTCTAAATATAAATAAGAAGATGTAGTATGAGTGCCAATGAGACAACTATAAATCCAAGTCACAATGTGTAAAAGTCAACAATTATAGGTCAAAGTACGGCCTTCAACACGGATCCTTGGCTCACACCGACCAGCAAGCTATAAAGGGCCCAAAAATTACTAGTATAAAACAATTCAAACAGGAAAACCAACGGTCTAATCTATATAAAAAACGAAAAACACTTATGAACCAAACCAACAAACGACAACCACTGAACAACAGGCTCCTGACTTAGGACAGGTGCATAAAAATGCAGCGGGTTTAAACGTTTTAACAGGCGCCAACCTTCACCCTAACCTGAAACAGTGGTGTAACATTACAACATAAAAAGACACACAATAAAATATCTTTTGAAATGGCTTAACTCGATCAAAAAGACACCATATATCTAATACAATTTGGCTAATATATAAACAAGAAGTGTTTAAACAAAGCCATATTCGCAAAAATTGTCAATGTAATTAAAATATAGTTCTATGATTTCGTTATTTACGAGCACACGAGTTAATTTAGGTCTGAATTTTAATCAGATTGCAAAAGTTGTATATATGAAGTTACCAGTTTGATACATAAATTCATTAAAAGTTTTATAGAACTAACTGCTATAATCTGTCTTTTGCATAAATGCATGGTTATTGTTTTCTATACAAAAGACCTTTATAAAATTAAAGCATAGCCTTTACAGGTTAAATCATATGGTTTATGACCCAGGGTTAGGGATTTTTCTCTGCCTTTTGCCAATGGGGTCTCAAATTTGCTGATCATTTTTATATTAACAGTTTCTCTCTTTCTTCTATAGTTTTTGCAAAATTAGGCAAACAAAAAAAAAAGGGCAATAACCGAAAGTCGTCTGACGATTTCGACCATGTTTGACTTATTTGTAGATCTTGTCTTGCTGATCATTTTTGCTATCTAAGGCTTCTCTCTATTTATTATACTTTAAAAGATAATTGGCAAAAATTGGAAAAAAAAAATGGTTAAATTCGTCATTAAAGAGCAATAATTCCTATAAGAAGTAGTCTGATAGTTTTGATATAAATAGACACTAGGTAGATCTCATCATTCTGAACATTTCAGCCTGTGTCAGATTTTATCTTTCGATGAAAGTTTTCAAGATAATAGACAAACTTTGCATTTTACCCCTATGTTCTTAGCCATGTCGGCCACGTTGGTTGGAAGGCGGTCTTCGGACATATTTTTAAAACTTGAAACCCTAATGATGATTCTGGCTAAGTTTTGTTAAATTTGGCCCGGGATTTTCAAAGGAGAAGATTTATATAAAAGTTAACGACGACGACGACGGAAGACAAATGATGAGAAAAGGACCAGGTGAGCTAAACAAGGAGATGTTAGGTAAATGTCAGTGATAGCAATCCAACGACACAAGTAATCAATGAACACAAATGTTCGGGCATAATGTGGAGGGGTTCCCCTTCCATGATCTGCCCCTGTTCTGAGTCTGCACAAGTTGTGAATAAATTGACGGACACTTTCAAAGATCTGCCATCAACACTAAATTCTCCAAGTAAAAAAAAAATACATTAAGATATAACACTGACGAGGTTCACGACAGTCACATGAGAGCGTGATGGGTTTACCTAGTTCGACATCCCAAACTTCCTCCTTGTAATATTCATCAATGCAAGTCATATATAAAAGAAGAACATACTGCAAGTGCTCTTGTGTCTTGTTTTATTTGTTTTGTATCAATCTTTTGAAGTAATTAAGCCATTTCCAACTGACTTTTTTTTACAGTTTAGTTCTTATGTTGCGCTGTTATACCACATGCCCACGTCAGGAGAAGGTTAGACACTCGCAAACATATTTAACCCTACAGTGGTTGTCTTTGCTGTTTGTCATATTTGTTTTCTGTTTATTGTCCTGTCATAAATGTTGCCGTTAGTTTTCTCCTTTTGATTGCTTCACATTCGCGTTTAAAAGGGAGTACTTTTATAGCTGAATTTGCGGTATGGGGTTTGCTCATTGGTGAAGACCTTCGCTGACCTATAGTTGCTTACATCCACGTTATTTGGACTCTGGTGGATAGTTGTCTAATTGTCAATCATACAACATCTTCTTATTCTTATATCCAATCAAAACTAGTACTGATTTCACTTAACTCTTGAAGCTGTATTTCACTTTCAGATATAAATGGTTATTGAATTTTATTTAATATCCCTTTGAGTTTTTTAGTACATCATTTATTCTCTAGTCTTTGTGTCTTGTAAGTAATAGAACATAGTTTCATAGGATTCTACAAAGTGGTTCTAATTGTGTATCAATGTCTGATATAAGAGCTTCAGAATTTAGGTGTATGCAGCCGAAATATGGACTCAGCTGGATATAAATGTGTAATAGATATTATCGTTGTTTTAAATAATTCTTGAACAGACATGATATATTAAGCTGAATAAGGAATATGAACTATGAACTCAATTCTAATTACAACGTGTACAACTGAACCCATCCTTAGGTCAAGCTTAATTGTGTATCCGGTCATTGCAAATTGAAATATCATAAACTATTTTTTTTTATTATCTCTTTATCAATATAAAAATTAAGATTGGTTGATGTTTGTTTTATGTCCAGTGGCAAATATTTCAATCATGTTCAAGACTAATATAAAAATAAGGAGTTATGGTATGATTGCTAGCGAGACAAAAATATCCAACATAATAAAGTGGATGTAAGCAATTACAGGTCACCGTACGGCCTTCAGTGATGAGAAAAACCCATACGTACCGTATAGTCGGCTATAAAAGGCCCCGACATGACAAAATGTGAACGAGAAAACTAACGGCCTAATTTATAACGGGCACATACATAATGTGGCGGGGTTAAACATATTTGTGAGCTTACAAAGGAACGCCAGTTACGAGGAACAAATAATTATAAGTTGACAAATACGCCACTTCGCACCTAAAAAAAATCTATATACAAATTCCATATATCAAAATGAAACAAATCTCATCTACAACATGTGTTCCTAAGTTAAACACTTGTAAAAAGGTCAAAAGTTTTAAAACAATTAGTTCATTTTAACATGCGTGTTGTAAATATCACATTAAAATAGTTTTTCTCTTCTTGGAATCTAAGTTTAGTTTCTATATATAAATATTATCTATGTTTAAAACCAGGAAGTAATTTGCGATTGAGAGTAATAACCAACAAGTATGAAATGAAAGGTAAGCATTGACCTTTCATTATGAATTAATTCATGACAAATTCGTTAGCTGTCCTCTATGTCTTCTTCAACGATGTATAACATTATTTATCTTCACTTTTAGTTTTCGTTTTATTTTCCGTAGTGTAATGGCGGAGAAACTTTTTAAACAAAATGGGGTAATGTATTGACACTTCTTTGTTTATGTAAAGAGCTGCAAAAAGTTTCGTGAATACGAATTGTTAACACATCTGATATCATAAGATGATGATGATGATGATATGGTCTGTTTAACGTCCAGCGGCAAATTAAAGCATATTCAGGACAAAACATGTTACTCTCGAGCTTGTGCTAGACAAGTCCAAATAATTATGACGTCTTGAAAGGCTATTTTAATTTTTTTCTGTGACGCCTTCCTACGATTCGGGTCCATTAAATTTTACCAAGTTTGATATTTTATATTCGCCGGAAGTGCCGTATCTTGGAAATTATGGGAAACCATTTTGAAATCAAAATAAATATTTGCCCACCTCAAATGGAATCGTATCTTATTTTATCATTTCTCTCTCAAAGTCCAGACGGAAAAAATGGCTTCAGCGTTATGACGTCGTAGGAAGGCGTCACAGAAAAAAATAAAATAGCCTTTCAAGACGTCATAATTATTTGGACTAGTGCTAGACCAACACGCTGAGTTGGATTATAAACGTGCTAATTCACAAGGTACCTGTCCGCGGTCATATCATAAGAGCATGGTTTATTTTAAGATAGGGGTTGTTGTCGCAAGTCCTGAGTAATTCACTGGTTGTCGTTGTTTCATGTCTGTCATAATTTGTTTTTCGATAATCGTATTGTTATAAATAAGGCTATTCGTTTTCTCGTTTGAATTATATAACATTTTGTCATGTTGGGACTTTTTTATAACTGACTATTATACGGTATGCATGGGTTTTGCTCATTGCTGAAGACCTTGAAGACCTTAAGGTGACCTATAATTGCTTACATCCACGTCATTTGAATTCTGGGTTAAATCCAGGAACATTTGTAAAAAAGATTGATGCAGACTCCTGACTGATTTACTTAATGCATGGCTTCCAGAGAATTTCCTCCACTTAAAATAAAGAATGTGTGTGTGTGTGTGGGGGCAGGGTTAAACATGATGTTTGTATTAGCGCTCAACGTATGTTTATTTCCTTTAATTATAGGAGAAATAAACGTACTAGGCACCAGCAAGCTCAAAGACAGATGATAAACAGGGGTACCGATAACAGAATGGTAAGGGCACTATATCGAGAGACTTTGTAACGTAGATTTATCTTAGTATCTAATTTATTGCCAAGATTATTTTTCATCTGCAAACAAACCTTTTCCGGAGTATTTCTAGAAATGAAAATTTTATTTATTTTTATCTGAAGAAGAATATTTTGCAAGTATTCCCAATATTCAAAAAACCGGTGTTAATTCAAATAAACAAAGATTTTTGCGTGAATAGGAGAAAGGAGGGTGTGTGATAAGATCCTGGTTTGGCCTATAATTTACTTTGACTTTTGTTTAATTCAAAAGATGCTCATTTTAACATGGGTAGGCATCATATTTGACAATATCTTTAGACCGAGTTGAAATTGTTGAAAAACATTATGCTTACCCATGTGAATTGAGTATGATACGAAAAAATATTTTCATTCTATCAATATGCAATAGGACGATTCTTAAATTTTTTTTACTTCGAAACGGACCTATAAGATATGTCTGAACTGAACGGCAACCATTCTGATTTGATGAAGCAAACATTTTATATGAATCAACGGTTTCACGATCTAAAGTGTACAAATAAACGTATATTACTTTTAGAATGATTTTACTTAATTTCCTAGAGGACAGCATGCACCAGCAGAAATGTCTATTTTGATCAAAATGTTGCGATTTTAATTGTGACGTCACGCATGTGCACCCCCTTGACTTAATGGAATTCAACATTCCTGTTTACAATTCTAATATAACCAACTTCTTTCGGTTTGTAAAAAAAAAACTAATGTTCTAATTCCAATAAAATATAGACTTATTAATACATTTTACCACCAGTGAACATTTCATTTAAATTAATGTGAAGGATTTTAATGAATAAGCGTTTATTGAACTGCTGTAAAAATGATATGATGACCACAAGCATAGTACGTATGATTTTGGAATAGGGCCGAAAAAGGGCCTAAATAAAACAGCAAAAATCGTCTTAGATCAACTTTGCTGGAGAGAGTTACAACCTAGAACTTAACATAAGAAATTGCACTAAATTTGAGAATCGAAAAGTAACTAACAAAACAAGCCAATAAAGTTACGGTCGTACCGAAACACTGGCTTCCGGTCTTATGATACACTCGGGGAATGATGAAAGGTTCACAACAGCTCGTAGTTTAACAAAGGATATATCATTTTTGTGCATACAACGTGATTTTGAAAAAAAACATGTAATTGAAACAACCTCGACGTTCTATCGATGACGGTTATTCCAAAAACCAATGCTGTTTGCGCACTGTAATTAATATCACATGTTTATAATAACTGCAATTGGTGTTTGCAGTAAGTTGTACTCTTCAGTTTTTCATTTTATTTAGAGCGATGAAAGTCTAATAGATATAGAAGAAGACCCTGTGCCACAACCGAAAAGGAGGAAAACGGACATTCAGAATGTACCAATACGGTACGTTAAATTGATCAATTTTCCATTGGCATTCTACGCATAAATATAGATTGTCAAATTTAAAAGAAACTTTACAGTCCAGTCCAGTATGGCACACACCATATAGTTTGAAATTTTTGTCGATTTTCAGTTTTTGTTTTTGATGAATGGTGTATTTTTGGTAATCCTCCTGCATGTTAATTAATTTGTGGTTTGGTCGTTACTATGGAAAGCCTCAGCTGTCATATATTAGAGATTTACAAAACGTTATGCTGAAGCTTAAAATGTAAAGTTAAGACAGCGTGATGTTGAATTGAGTCATCAAAATGCTAACTCTAAATTACAATATGCTAAGTTGAATCTGCGCAATGTTGACTTGCAATGACAAGTGCTTTAGTCGTGATAGTATAATGATAAGTCACTATGTTGTGATGATATACCAAACACACGTAACGTTGGGTTTAAAGTACATGATGTGAAGTTGACGTTGCATGATGTTAGCTTGCAGATGGATACTGCTCAGTCATTCACATCGACAGCTATGATAACAAATAAAATGAATAGCTAAAATGTATGGTACTGACTTGTTATTAATAAATGTTGAGCTGAGATAGTACGATGTTATATCATTGTGATATTACGATAGGTCTATCATGCAATCTGTTGATTTAAAACACCATGATGCACAGTTGAAAGTACATGATGTTAAGTTAAGATAACACGATGCTACACCACTATATTGAAACGAAAGGCTTACCATACAACTTGTTGACTTAAAACAACACGATGCAACGTGTTAAGCTAAGATGCTCACTTGAAACTACAGGACGTACAGTTGAAATTTTGTAATGTTAAGTTACGATAGCACGATGTTATATCATTATAATGTCACAATAGACTTATTATACAATTTGCTCATTTAAAACTACACAACGTACAGTTGAAAGTACGTGATGTTAAGCTAAGATGGCACGTTGTTATATCATTAGAATGTCACGATAGGCTTACCACACGATATGATCGTTTAAAACTACACGACGTACAGTTGAAAGTACGTGATGTTGAGCTATGATAGCAATATCTTATATCATAATAATATCACGATAGGCTTGCCATACAATATGCTCATTTAAAACTATACGACATACAGTTGAAAGTACGTGTTGTTCAGCTAAGACAGCACGATGTTAGGGACTGTGCAATATTTATCTGAGGGTGGGGCGGTGCAAACATGGACGGGGCACATACTTTTTCATGCAAATAATGAGCGGGCGAAAAGTTTTTTAGCAAACATTTGGCGGGGCGCACACTTTTAAAACCCTTCGTGTGTGCATTAAAAAATTAAATCAGAGTATAAAAGATTAAAACTATTTATTAAAATCAAATTGAATAACAGCACCTTTAACATATCAATGGCTTGAGATGATGTTAGTTCATATACTTATATATTATCTGAATGTAACATGTTTAAAGGTATAAATGTTCTTATCAATACATATATTTGTGATTTCTGTGGGAAAACATAACTTAAAAGAAAAAAACACAATTGAATCTAAAACAAAATAACCTAATACAGTGCTTCAATATTTTAAACAATGTTTTGTACATTAAACATAACATAACATATGGTAAATAAATGCTTAAACATAAAACAACTTCAATTGTATTGTAAATAAATCTTTAACATAACAAAATTAAATTCTTAAACATTAAAAGAATTACAACTTAATCTATGAAAAAGCTGAATTATGTCCCTTGGGAGTATTAATTTCCAACAAAAGTCCTTGCAAACAGTAGAAAATGAAAATTATATATGCCTGATATAATAAAAGATAGAAACTACAAAATGAAGCACTATTGAAATATTTGCTGCATGAATTGCCAAGAATGTGAACAATTCTTTACACAGGAGAATATAAATTCTATTTTAAATTTAGCCTCAAGTGGGCCTCTTTTTTTCTTAGCTGGACAATTTTAACACTGAAAATGCTTCTAGTATGACTAAATATTGCCTTACTCCATAAACAATACAAACTTAACCAGAACATTTCCCCTTTTAATAGATTATGGCTAGAGAAATACCCCAGTGATAAATTTAAGGAATTACACAGCAAAGAAGGCAAATATCTCAGTTAAAAATATTTGTCGCGACTTGAATTCTGGTGTTTCCAATTGAATTAATCATTGCGAAAGGTGAAAACAAATACAAAAGAACTATAGTTTGGTGCATTTTATACAATAGAGTTAATATTGAAATCCTAGAATAAAGATTTATATCAGTACCCATCAATTTGACTTATTATGATGAATCAGAACTTTTCTCAACACAGCATTGTTCTCAGTGAAAAATTTCTATTCTTTGTGATCAAAATCAAATGTACTAATCAAAAGCTTCAAAAAAGTATAACATAACTGAAGTCTGATTTATTTTGATTTCCTATGCTATCTTCAGTATAGGGAAAACGGTACTATTTATTCTGCCATATGCGGCAATACTAACATATTCTAAATTTACCACTTTTTTATAATAAAAACCTGGATAAAATAGTTATGTGTGGTGTTAGTACTTTATTATTCTGTTTTAAAAATTGAAGCCAAATAGTATCATGACCAACTTCCAACGGAGTTTGTTTATGTTATCCATGCCCACCGTCATTTTACACCAAATTATGAAATTTTGGAAATCTTTTGAATAATTCTCTAGAAAATATTTCAATAGGTTTCAAAATTTATATTGTAAATATACATACTGCAGTTATTCATAGATAAATAAAAAAATATATTGTACCTTTACATCCAATCACAGCGCTCCTAAATTGACTTTCTTCACAAAATAAAATCTTTATAATATTGAAATATATGCATTTGAGTTTAAATATCATCTCTGATATACATGTATTATTGAATGTTGTGCATTTTAGTTAAAAAATATCATGTTTCCATATGTGTGTTTTATTTTTTCCAGCGGGCAAGGACTTTTTTCATTAATTGAAGCGGGCAAGAACTTTTTATAATAAATATTGGCGGGGCATAAAGTTTTTTTTTTAAATATTTGCTGTACACCGCCCAACCCTCAGATAAATATTGCACAGTCCCTTATATCATTATAATGTCACGATAGGCTTATTGTACAATTTGCTCATTTAAAATTACACCACGTACAACTGAAAGTACGTGATGTTAAGCTAAGATAGCAATTTGTTATATTATTAGAATGTCACGATAGGCTTACCACATGATATGCTCATTTAAAACTACATGATTTTCAGTTGAAACTATGTGATGTTAAGCTAAGATAGCACGATGTTATGTCATAATAATATCACGATAGGCTTGCCATACAATATGCTCATTCAAAACACGACGTACAGTTGAAAGTACGTGTTGTTGAGCTAAGATAGCACGATGTTATATCATTATGACGTCACGAGAGGCTTATCATACAATGTGTTGACTTTAAACTACACGATGTAAATTTGAAGTAGTTTGGTCTTGACTTGAAACAGTAAAATGTTAAGTTATAAAACGGAATGTAAAGTCAAAATAAAACAATGATAAGATGGCATATACTTACGGAAGCGTATTAGCGCCACACATTTTTTTTTTTTTTTCCCTATCTTTGCGTTATAACGCAAACATTTGCGTTATAACGCAAACCTTTTGCGTTACAACGCAAACCTTTGCGTTATAACGCAAACATTTGCGTTATAACGCAAACATTTGCGTTATAACGCAAACCTTTGCGTTATAACGCAAACCTTTGCGTTATAACGCAAACCTTTGCGTTACAACGCAAACCTTTTGCGTTATAACGCAAACATTTGCGTTATAACGCAAACCTTTGCGATATAACGCAAACCTTTGCGTTACAACGCAAACCTTTTGCGTTATAACGCAAACCTTTGCGTTATAACGCAAACCTTTTGCGTTACAACGCAAACCTTTGCGTTATAACGCAAACCTTTGCGATATAACGCAAACCTTTGCGTTATAACGCAAACCTTTTGCGTTATAACGCAAACCTTTGCGTTATAACGCAAACATTTTGATTTCAATTATTCATTAAGTTTTGTATATGCCCGTCTGTCATTAAACTTCTGTTGTGATTTAGTTAAGAAAAGAACCATAAATACAAGGAAAAGTCATTATAATAAATATGCATAGGAATCAGAAAAGTATATAATTTAACAAGAAAATAGATATGTTATAGGCATATTTTATTTGAAAGACCAACATTTTTAAAATTTTGATGAAGTAGATAAGAGCAAAATAATGTCATACAATTGTAAAACTGTCAAGGCAAATAGACAAAATGATCTTTCTGCTGTAAAATGAATAATTAAGAAAGATTTTTTATTTTTAATTTTGATGTAAGAAATCTTTTTTTAAATCTCAGAATATGATAAAGATTCTTTGATAAAAGTCATGAAATTTTCAATCTAGAGTGGTAACTTGGTAGCAATTTAAATGGAGAGAACATAATTTTATTAATAAAACATCTTCATTTTATTCATTTATTACAAAAGGGTAGTTAACCAACCTTACACAATCCTCAAAGGAGAGCTTACTTTGGAAGTATATTTATATTCGGCTATAGCTATATTAGCAGAGTTGTTTTTTCTTTCTTCGGTATAACTTTAATTTACTCAATTTTCATTGTAATATATGTATATATATTATCATGTATATCATTTTGAGGGCATTTTATAGCTTAATGTTCGGTGTGAACCAATGCTCCGTGTTGAAGACCGCACTTTGAACTATAATGGTTTACTTTACAAATTATGACTTAGATGGAGAGTTTTCTCATCGGCACTCATACCACATATTCTCATATCTATTATCCTGCTCATTATTAGTTAAATAGTAAAGCATTTTACTTTGCAATGAGTACAAAGAAGATAAATTTTAATATATGCAGCCTCCTCCATTAATAACTGCTGCTTCCTTTGAATCTTAAATAAGAAATAAGATAAAACAAATGTTTGCGTTATTTCGCAAAGGTTTGCGTTATAACGCAAAGGTTTGCGTTATATCGCAAAGGTTTGCGTTATAACGCAAAGATAGGGAAAAAAAAAAAAAAAATGTGTGGCGCTAATACGCTTCCGTATATACTTGTGCAGAATTGAAGATTTTTGGTGTTGACTTCGAATATAGTACAAATATTAGATCGTTTTATGATAAATTGAAAGACAATAATGATGAGTAAAACATTACAGAATTATGTGAATTGAAACTGCAATTCTATGGAACAGAACGAGGGACAAATTCCCAGGAGGCAAAATGATATACAAAGAAAGTTTCTTCATAAATTCATAAAGCAAAAGAATTACCCATCGCTATATATTACACTTGAATACAGTTTTGCCGTATATTTTACATGTTTTGTTTGGATTTTTTTTTTTATGATTAAAAACCAGACTTTTTTTATGAACAATATTTAAGAAAATTTTTATCTATGTTGTGTGTTAATATATACAACATAATATTGTGCTTATAAGACTTATGACTGTCAGGGTCAAATTTTACTCATAGAAAAATCACATCTATGTAAGAGTTATCGGAGAATTTGTATTTACCACTCCCGTTTTCCCCAAAATAAAACATAAGAGTCTGGATGGAGTCTTAATCTTAAAAAACAAAGATCAACTGATATGACAAATAATACGCTAAAGCGTAGGACTGAGAGGGTCAGAGCTATATGAGAATGTGACCCCGCCCCACGGCCTTGTTAGAGGTATCTGAAAATTTGAATTTTCTTTTCCACGAAATTAAACAAAAAGAATTGATAGGTGGAAGAATCCTACTGCATGGGGCCAACCCAAACATAAAGTATGGTAGATTCTGTTGTATTCTTTTCGCTCATACATGAAGTCTATATGAAGCCTAATGAAATTTGACCTAGAGCCTCCAGTCTAAATCGTCAACTTTCAAAAAAAAAAATACATCATTTACAGCAGTGCCAACCATTTTTTCAGCACCAAGTAAGATAGTACCCAGGTTTATTTATATATCCACTCGGAGAATATTTTATTTTTAAACTGGTAAAGTCATTAATGGACAAGACCCTATAACTTATAATAAGAAGACAATTAATGATTTCCTTCACTTATTTTCTTGTCCAAAGTGGTTTTCTTGGTTCTTTGCAGCTTCTCTCTATCTATATGTGTTTTCAAAGAAAAAGAAAAAAATCAAAAATCTGTACAAATTGTTAAAGTCCATGAATTATTTTGGTATTGCTTTGATTAATTTGTAGATATGTTTTTTGATGTCAACAGTTTCTCTCTCTCTTATAGTTTTCATGAGTGTGGTCTAAATTAAAATCGGTAGATTTTTAAAATTATTGCCAAAATGTAGTTTATTCTTTTTGAAAACATAATAAAAGTTTGGGCCACAGAGCATTTTGCAAGCTATATACAGGTTATGCAGTATTGTCAGATTTTGTATAAACTATACATGGAAAACTCAATGTTAGAAAATAAAAATAAAAATTGGGATCACGAGACTCGTTTTCTGTCTACAAAACAAAATAGATAACGTCCCTACACATTCCATCATTAGAGACGAAATATGCCAAAGGGATTTCAAACTCATAAGTCGAAAACAGACTGACAATGCCATGGCAAAAATTTAAAAAATAAAAACGACAAAAATAATGTTATTTGTATTCAAAACTAATAGTCGTTTTAATCAGATAAATCACATAATTTTCTTCATCAAGATGAAAAGTACTACATATGAATAACATTCCTCTCTCAAAATGTGTATATTTTTTTAGATCTAGACCGATTGTGTTGTGCTATATGATGAGAATCTAAGGGCGCTACCATGAGATTTTTATGGGGGGGGGGGGGGGGGCGCTAGGATGAAAAATTGTCATCCTGCCTTTTTTTGCCAAGTTGCTCATCCTGCCTTTTTTTCAAATTTCATCCTAGCCCCCCAATAAAAATCAAATGGTAGCTCCCTAAGATGGCGGAAGACACCCAATCTACCCTAAGGGCAATATATCTAATGAGGAAGAAATTTACAATTTCGGTCACGTCGAGTTACTTGTAGATCTCCTTTTGTTGAAAAGGGGTTCTGTTTTCATTTATCTATCTATTATACTGTTCAGGGGGAGGGGAGAATAAAAAAAAAAATACACAAAAATGGATAAAAGAAGGCGAAAGATACAAAAGGGATAGTAAAACTCTTAACCAAACTGACAATGTCATGACAAAACTCATCAGCCGAAATAAACGAGAGAAAAAGATCAAAAGCCAAACAACAGTATATTAAGCGCAACATAAAGAAAACCAAAACTGAGCAACACGAAACCCTAAAAAAAGGGGTGATCTCAGGTGCTCCAGAAGGGTAAGCAGATCCTGTTTCATATGTGGCACCCGTCACTTGGCGATTTTGCAAATAAAAGAAGGAATGTGTTATAATTTTCGAGGAACTCCCAAAAAACATGAACTACAGGGTGTCAAATCGATGAACGTGCTTAAAATAGGCTCCTTTTCATAAAAAAGAATTGATGAAAATGTATTTGTATTTAGTGTACAGTGGCAAATATTACATGCATATAAGGACGAAAATATGTAAGTGTGATATAAATATGAATAAATCTTGGCTCTGTGCAAGACATATTTTGCTTGCTTAGCCGAATTTTTAACAAACTAGTTGACAAACCGTCTTGGACAATCTATGGAAATCCAAATAGTATCGGTTTTGATTCAGTCCAAATTTTTGGTTTTATTTCGTGGAAAAGAAAATTCAAATTTTCAGATACCTCTAACAAGACCGGGGGTCACATTCTGATATAGCTCTGACCCTCTCAGTCCTACGCTAAGCGTATTATTTGTCATATCAGTTGATCTTTGTTTTTTAAGATTAAGACTCCAGATTCTTATGTTCTATTTCGTGGAAAACGGGAGTGGTAAATACAAATTCTCCGATAACTCTTACATAGATGTGATTTTATATGAGTAAAATTTGACCCTGACAGTCATAAGTCTTATAAGCACAATATTATGTTTTATATATTAACACACAACATAGGTAAATATTTTCTTAAATATTGTTCATAAAAAAAGTCTGGTTTTTAATCATAAAAATAAATCCAAACAAAACATGTAAAATATACGGCAAAACTGTATTCAAGTGTATTATATAGCGATGGGTAATTCTTTTGCTTTATGAATTTATGGAAAACTTTCTTTGTATATCATTTTGCCTCCGGAGTTAAATTTCATTAATATTCATCAACTTGCAAATGAAGAAGAAAAAATCCTGGGGATTTGTCCCTCATTCTTTTCCATAGAATTGCAGTTTCAATTCACATAATTCTGTAATGTTTTACGCATCGTTATTGTCTTTCAATTCAACATAAAACGATCTAATATTTGTACTATATTCGAAGTCAACACCAAAAATCTTCAATTCTGCACAAGTATATGTCATCCTATCATTGTTTTATTTTGACTTTACGTTCTGTTTTTATAACTTAACATTTTACTGTTTCAAGTCAAGACCAAACTACTTCAAATTTACATTGTGTAGTTTCAAGTCAACACATTGTATGATAAGCCTCATAATGTCATAATGATATAACATCGTGCTATCTTAGCTCAACAACACGTACTTTCAACTGTACGTCGTGTAGTTTTGAATGAGCATACTGTATGGCAAGCCTATCGTGATATTATTATGACATAACATCGTGCTATCATAGCTCAACATCACATCATTTCAACTGTACGTTGTGTAGTTTTAAATGAGCATATTGTATGGTAAGCCTATCGTGACATTCAAATGATATAACAACATGCTATCTTAGCTTAACATCACCTAGTTTCAACTGAAAATCATGTAGTTTTAAATGAGCATATCATGTGGTAAGCCTATCGTGACATTCTAATGATATAACAAATTGCCATCTTAGCTTAACATCACGTACTTTCAACTGTACGTTGTGTAGTTTTAAATGAGCAAATTGTATAATAAGTCTATTGTGACATTATAATGATATAACATCGTGCTATCGTAGCTTAACATTACAAAATTTCAACTGTACGTCCTGTAGTTTCAAGTGAGCATCTTAGCTTAACACGTTGCATCGTATTGTTTTAAGTCAACAAGTTGTATGGTAAGCCTTTCGTTTCAATATAGTGGTGTAGCATCGTGTTATCTTAACTTAACATCATGTACTTTCAACTGTGCATCATGGTGTTTTAAATAAACAGATTGCATGGTAGACCTATCGTAATATCACAATGATATAACATCGTACTATCTCAGCTCAACATTTATTAATAACAAGTCAGCACCATACATTTTAGCTATTCATTTTATTTGTTATCATAACTGTCGATGTGGATGACTGAGCAGTATCCATCTGCAAGCTAACATCATGCAACGTCAACTTCACATCATGTACTTTAAACCCAACGTTACGTGTGTTTGGCATATCATCACAACATCGTGACTTATCATTATACTATCACGACTAAAGCACTTGTCATTGCAAGTCAACATTGCGCAGATTCAACTTAGCATATTGTAATTTAGAGTTAGCATTTTGATGACTCAATTCAACATCACGCTGTCTTAACTTTACATTTTAAGCTTCAGCATAACGTTTTGTAAATCTCTAATATATGACAGCTGAGGCTTTCCATAGTTACCACCAGAGACGACTGGCAAAGGTAACTGTCTGTGCGGTATTGAATGAACTTTAGGCTTCAAATTTAGGTATGGGAAATATGAGAATCCTGGTTGTCTATATATTTAACTGTAGTGTTACAATATTCATTGTGTATGTTGTGTTTTATAAGAACTCATTGATATATCAAAGCAAATCTTCCCGAA
The DNA here is from genome assembly GCA_017311375.1 of Mytilus coruscus. Lineage (NCBI taxonomy): Eukaryota > Metazoa > Mollusca > Bivalvia > Mytilida > Mytilidae > Mytilus > Mytilus coruscus. Next base: position 14,070,141 of record CM029597.1, read on the forward strand.
AACTACCTGTAGTGTTGAATACGAGTTTTCCTTAACCCTTTAACATTCAAGGAATTTTGACGTTTTCTACCCGAATAAACGCTGTCCAATTTCAATCAATTGTACATTTTAACAAAAGCTCATACAAAGGCCAACTTGGACTCATCTGACAGATAATTGATTGAAGTTTCCAGAAAATTTAATTTAAAGAAAATAATCCTTTCCTTGGTCACGTGGTATCTCTCAAAAAGTCACGTGACTTGCTGAAAAAATGTGAAAAAATGTACAATTCAAGGGGAAAAGTTGTAGTACAGGCATTTTGTTACCAAAATAGAACATAGTTTTAGTGTAAAAGCAATGCACGAAGTCTTTTGGAAACGTACTAGGTGCAAACTTTATATAGAAAGATGAATAACGTGCCAGGTGCGTCGAAATATCGATGCTAGAAACATCCAAAAATAAAGGATTTGTGAAGAATTTTTGTCAAAGTCAAATAAATGGCACAAGTTTCTGTAAAAGATGAGTTAATTTTGAAAAACTGTTATCAGAATGAGTCCTATACGAAAGAATATTCACTGAATATGCAATGATAATCTGGTATGGTTGGGTACCCAGGGTAAGAATGTAACAAAAACAAATGAGGGGGTGGGGTTAGGAATTTAGTTTTCTTGTTAACTTGACTTAAGCATGTATTTCAGTTGTCTTAAATGAAATTGAAAGTGAAAAGTAAAATAACAAAAATACCGAACTCCAAGAAAAATTCAAAACGGAAAATCCCCTATCAAATGACAAAATCAAAAGCTCAAACACATCAAACGAATGGATCACAACTTAAGTTAAGTTCCATTTAATATAGAAAATGATTTTTTTCACCACTGAGCCACGGAAACCATAAGTACAGGCTTGAAATTTAAGTTATTAATAGAAAAACAAAGGATATGGGGTATCCATCCATAACACAAAATCAGTACATGCACAGCAAAAAACACACAAAAAGCAAAGGAACAGCGCTTTTATTGCTGTTCTTCATCTCAAAGTCACAGTGAGGCCTTCAACACGAAAAAAAAAAAAACTCTCACCTCACTGCAAGTTTAAGACGGCCCCTAGCAAGTCCACTTCTCTGTAAGAAAACAATTTTTTTTTAAAAGAACATCATCCAACTTCTTTTCTCTAAGGAAGCTAGTTTTGCAAATCCCTTTATTTTCAAGCAAATATATGAGAAAGTAATTCAGAAATGTTCGTATTTTTCATTGATATGTAACTATTTCTTCATTTAAGCGATATGGTGTCCAACATTCTCATAATCAAGCATTAAAGAAACAATGTTTTGTTACTGCTATTTCTACTCCGCTAACAATTTTGGGACACTTTAGATGTTTTCATCTCTTTTGCCAAAAAAACTGACAAAGAGAAACATGAATTTTGAGTGCGTTTTGAGTTTGTCTTAATATTGTGATACTCTATGGATCAAATATTTTATATATGTCCAGGTTTTAATTATAGTTTTAATAGTATTCTTGTAAAAGAACACGGCACATTTATCAAAATAGTCATATGTTTTTTTAAATCAATGATTTGTTTTATAATATTCTGTGAAAATAATCTATCCAAAAATAAAGATAAAAACAGTGTTCTCAAAAAATATTCTTGTCAATAAAGGGCAAATTGACATAACACACTGCGTGATACTAGTTTCAGGCACAATAAATCATGTTGCTGGTATTCCGAGTATTAATTTGAGCCCTCAACCACATCTGTACGTCAAAAAATGTCAACGATACAAGACTTCATGCAAACTAGTTGTCCAAAAAAACTTGACCGATAGGAACGCTAAAGGGTTAAAACAGCAGATCCAGTTTAGATAGGATCTGATAGGATAGTGCGTACAATATTTTATAAATTCTAATTTGAACCAAATGATCAATTTAAAACAAAACAGGAATTATAAAAAATTCCAAACATGACAGTCATTTGCCATTTTTCTGTTCATTTTGTTCAATGTGTTTAATACTATTATACAAGAAAAGTCGCGTGGTAATATTGTTGATGTTTTAATCATTAACAACTTTTTTTCAGGTTGAACTATTTTTTTTTTATTGAAAATGTCATATTGTAGATTGGTTTTGATTGAACCTTTTCGAAGATTTTTGGAATGGCTGGTGTCGACATTTCCCTGTCTCAGGTATCACAATTTTACATTTTAGAGTACTACGCATGTTTAGCAATTCACAAACGCTAAATTTAACTATTATCTTACAAATTGATTTTGAGATGATACAGTTTCGTCACGGTTGTCGTTTTTGTCTCTTTCTTATTTTCTGTCTCTAACAGCTTTTTTGGCCCAACAGAGCTTAGTTCTGGAATCAGATCTTCATCAAACCTAATATAGTGACTGACCATGATGGTTCGATCATGGAACCATTTAAGTTTGATCAATTATATAAATGGATCAGACAAAAGTTTTTCCAACTTTCCAATAAGGTCCTCTCCTATATACACAATGATAACACTATTATACTCTTGATAAATTGTGTGATTTCCAAGTCCTTTCATATATTAGTTCCAGGTTTGTTTCAATTAATACTTCGAAAAAAGACGTAGTGAACATCTTCTTAAGGAGCCTCACAAATACCCACGAGAGACGGTAAAATGTTTACTTTCTGTCAATCGTTGTTTAGAAATATGATGATGATAAATGATCGATGGCTGTTTAACGTCCAGCGGCATATTAATTTAATAATATGAATATTAACCCTGCTTTGTACTAGACCGACACGCTGAACCGGATTTTTCACGTGTTAGTTCACAAGGTAACAGTCCACAGAAAAACATGTCACCCTTCCCGGACACATCATGCTGACTCCATGCCTACCAGTCTTTGCTCTTACTCCTTAATGCGACGTGCTTAGCAGAGAAGCAACAAATACCAATTTTAAAGACTTTGGTTTGACCCGACTGTTGTTCGAATCCACGACCTCCCGCACTAGAGGCGAACACGCTACCACGAGAAAACCGAGGCGGTTTTGTAAAAAAAGAAGCATACATCTTATTTACTTCAAAATAATACTTAATTACTAGGCCCGTACAAACAATGTTTTGGAACTACTTTTTTTTGAACTGACATTATGTAGATAAAGAATGTTTAAAATTTGACGAATCTCAGTAAATTTTGTCCAGCGATCAGCATTATATTAATTGAAATATCTTTGTCATTGTATGTTTCTGACATAACCTTAATCAGATACACTCGAATCCAAACGTACGAGGAACTTCAAAACGAGAGAAAAAAAAAAAAAAAAAACAGCTCAATCCATTCACTGCAGCATGAGTTTTAGTAAAATAACATAATTGACAATTTACAATCAAAATGTATCATAAAGCAATATTTGGTAAAAGTCATATTGAGATCTTAGAAAACAGGAAGATTTGAAAAAAAAGCTTCGTCATGCTTCCATCGTTACAGGCATTTTCAGAAATGTAGTTTCTAAAATAATCACGGCATTTTGGGATTTCAAGTGGTTTATTATTTAAGGAACGACTGTAATATTTTTTCTGTCTATGAAGAAATAACCTCAGAAATGTGGTGCACACTGAATAACCCGCGTAGTGGGTTATTTAAAAGTGTGCACCACATTTTTGAGGTTATTTCGAATAGATAGAAAAAAATATTACAGTCATTTCTTATAATTTAATTCTAAATTCCATTTTCAATGAGTAAATGATGAAAAAACGTTGATGACGTCACGGTCACATGACAAAATTATGTCTAAGAGCTGATAGACACAAAATTTTATCAGAAGACGTGTTACATCCAAAATTAAATTATTGACATATATGTGTAAGAATTGCTGTAACGTAATGTTTACAAAGGTAGTAAAACGTAAAACACTATTTTGTAGGAAATTAGGAAGATATGTATTAAGTTGCTGTAAATGTGTTTTAGACCCTTTTGGCTTTTCAAGTTGGATAAGGTAAACTGTATTCCACTGTGCATGTGCATCCCTCGAGTCATTCTTTTCCGACTATGTGCTTCGTTCTTCCTGCTTCGAAAACACTTTGGGTTATGGTATTTTTGCTATTATGTAATTGTTATGCCTTTGACCCTCTTATGGGTGTAATTTGTGCTTAATAAAGTTAATTATATTCTTTCCTATACTCCTCGACTAATATCAAAATTCGAACATTAGTTACAACCAAAGAAAGTATATTGTTAACCACTGGTATATGACAAGTTACAGATTATTATCGTAAAGAAGTAGTTAACTATGTGAAATCAATCATATCTTTTGCATTCAAATTAAGATTCATAACTGCTTCATTTACAAATTCCGAATAAGTAATGGTTCTAGCTATATATTACTGATTCTACATGTTAAAATACCGTTTCACATCTTTTAAAGAATATAAACACGCCCATAGCATGAACAAAATATTTAAGAAAAGGGATGATAATTTAATTTTAGTTTTATTTGAATTGACGAATATGATTTTTTTCAAGTCAAATATTACAATGTCTTTATGTATAATTCTTTAGGAAAAGACCACAATCAACGTACATCGAAAACGATGATAACCCTCTACTTGATCCGTAAGTAATTTTTGTAATGGTAGTTAATATTCATTTCGATTAATGATAGACACATGATAAAATACCGATTTGACGGTGTAGTGATCTGTAGTTGTTAGCACTATTTTGGTGTCTATATATATATAAAAAGAAGATGTGGTATGATTGCCAATGAGACAACTCACCATCAGAGAGCAAATGACGTAGAAATTAGCAACTATAGCACATTTTTTCGCGAAAGTGGAAACGATTTAAAGGATCCCCTCTTTCCTTCTTGCACTCCATTCTTTGTTTTTTTTTACGTTCGTAATATCGAATTGGCACGTCAGTCAACAAGGTTTCTCTGTCTAGCCCGATGTGATGCTCTATTTCATAAACATGAAAAAAAAAACAATTAATCCATCTCTGAATATGCTGAAACCAATAGGATATACAAACTCATAAGTCTATTACAAACCGACAATGCCATGGCAAAAAACGGAAAACAGTCGAAAGACAAACAACCGTCTACAAAACACAACATAGAACAATAAAGACTGAGCAACACGAACCCCACCAAAACCGATGATAATCTCAAGTCCTGCGGAAGGGTTAGCAGATCTTGCTCCACATGTGACACCTGTTGGGGTACGAAAAGGATGTTATGTTCAACTACAATTCATTCGCTCACTTAAGAAGATGAAAAGCAACTCAACGACACAAACAACCAAAAAAAATCTAGAGGTCAAACAGTCTCAAACTGTAGACGGGTGACAAAACGAGTTAGAGGTCAAACAGTTTCAAACTGTAGACGGGTGACAAAACGAGTTAGAGGTCAAACAGTCTCAAACTGTAGACGGGTGACAAAACGAGTTAGAGGTCAAACAGTCTCAAACTGTAGACGGGGTGACAAAACGAGTTAGAGGTCAAACAGTCTCAAACTGTAGACGGGTGACAAAACGAGTTGTTACCATATTATAAGTTTAATAATATATTTATTATCTTAAAAATTTACTATAAAAATATCAAAATAATGCCATTTCTGAAGCACTGGTTATTGGGCAAATGGTAATGACCGGCTAACAAATCACTAGCTGCGGTACCTACTGATAATTATTCGTGATAATAACTTACACATGATTTATTTCTACACTTTTCATCCAATTTAAAGTGAAATTTTTGCCAGAGCGGTATTTCTATTTGTGTTTTCTCCTTTCGTCTGTTGTTTACACGTATTGATTCTTTTAATGGTGGTATAATTTTAGTTCGGAAGAAGAGAGACAGAGGCTAGTAAATCAGATAGGAATTTTGCAGTCACAGTAAGTTGCTTTGTTTGGACTTTATACTACTGCTCTAAGATTTTATACTTTCTAATTGAATTCCAAACCATTTTTTCGTGCGCATGTTGATCTGTGTTACCTTTTGCATCTACAATACCAATACCCGACAATAGGTTGTGTTTGATGCTATAAATATTTTCATATCAAACTCTAAACATTTGAATTTCAAACATTCAAAAATTCATACAACTAAAATTAGAAAAAAATAGACTTTGAGGTTGAAGAAATGTTTTCCAAATATATGCATTTCTTAATTCTCTTTATATAAGTATAACTACAGACATAAAATGTAGCCTGGGGACAAGTTTGATATTATGTTTAACCTTGTTAGTAGATTTCTATTTATAGCAAAATTACATTTGAGTACCATCAATGTCTTATTTTATCAAAGTCTTACTTTTGATAATCATGCAAATGTTTTGCAATTTTGATATAGCATACACACTCTTATTTTCAGACTGGATGAACTCACGAGACAAAAGGAGGGACTTTGTTACAGGTAAAGGAAACTTGAAATCTTTTGACAGTACTTTTCTTCTGATATTGTTACAAAAATAAAGGAGAGTATATGCTTTCATGTTATGAAGTTTTACAGCCAAGTGCTTTTGTTCTTCTTGGCGGTGATTCCTGCATCCTCTATCAAAATGTCTAATCACTGGAAACGGTCGACAACAATGAAAACTAAGTATAATCTAGTGAAACATTTTGATTTTTATTTCCTATAAACAAGATTTCGATTCTATAGAATGCTGATTTCGTTTTAATTTCTTCTCTGTCTATATTGGGTTTAGGACATTCTTTTCCAACTTACATTTTGCTTTTGCTCATTTAACATTTTAATTTCTACTCATCTTAGTTAATGTTGCCTTTATGCATTTTTCTTACATTTTTCTTTTTTGATATAAAGATAAGAAGATGTGGTATGACTGCCAATGAGACAACTCTCGACCAGAGACCAAAAGACAAAGAAGTTATCAACTATAGGTCATCGTATGGCCTTCAACAATAAGCAAAACCCACACCGCATTGAGACCGAATTAGTTTAATATCTTTATGAACTTTTATTCACTTCTTATGACAAATTATATTTACATTGTCATTTCACTTGTATGTAATTTCAAGAGGAAGAATAGCATACAGGGGAATGGATGTACTAATATTAGCTTTACATGCAGATTTCTCAGGCTGAAATAGATATGGCTATGATGCAATGATATGGTTTTACATCAAAACATATTTATTATTGTAAAATTTTAGGAAAAAAATATAAATGGATGAATACCATTTGTTTCTATGAGTCATGTATTATGTGATTTTCAATCGACTTTGATGTTTCAATAAAGGTAGGAGCTCTAGTTTCTTTAAACAAAAACAACTTTTAGGGTAGCTGCGGAACCGTAGCTCGTAAGTCCGCAAATTGTCAAAAATTATCATAAGGACCTAAGAGCTATATGGTTCCGCAGCTACTTTCAGGGATGAGTATACCTGATGGTATTATGGAAACAGTTTACACACACCTTTTTGGAGAAACTTGATAAGGTGAAAAGGTGTGGTAGTTCCGCGTATGTGTATATGTTACGTTCAGTGTGTAAACAAAAAGTTTATAAAAGAACGCACAATAAAAACAAGGGCGGATAAGTGCTCAAATCATATGAAACTAGTATACTTTATAAATATATTAGAAAACAAGTACAAATAGTAGCCCAGTAATACGTGCTAAATATTGTACCAAACAATGCTCGAAGTTCTTAACCTGATAATATGAAATCATTCCATACTACACTGTACTATCAGCAGCTATAGTTCAAGATATATTTCATACCGCAAAAGGTAAATGCGATCTTTTGCGATGTCAAAAGAAAATTTATACAGAATCGAAATGCAGTAAGAGTAAGTCTACTTGGTTTTATTTGTATATTTAGATAAATTAGAGAAAATAGCATAAATATATGTTCAGGTATTATTACAGTTAGTGTTCATTAGAAGAGGGTGGTAAAGGTTTATTTTCGTGCAACGTGTTTTGCCATTTTTATTTCACGTGCAGCCGTGAAAAAGGTTCGTTATTCACCGTGTTTCGTGAAATCGGTAAAAAGATCAACGTGCAAGAAATTTTTAATTGTTCGTTCATCGTGAAATGGCAATTTTATTTCGCGTTCTTCCGTGCAGATACCCCCCTTTACGCCCCTCTTAGAATACTAAAAGATTGAAAGTATGCCTTATTCTCAAAACGAGCAAAAACATTATGAAGCAAAAATCTAACAGCTTTTATTGTATATGTACATGCATGTCCATTTAGTGTAGTATTTCCAGTTTTATTACTAAAATGGAAAAACGCAATGGGGCAAAAAATATATTTACTCACATATGTACCCAAAGAAGATTATAGCAAACAGGGAAATTTTGTTTTACGCAGATCACACGAGTCGAACAGACTATAAAAGGAACGTAGTTAAAGAAGGACCCCAAAGAATTGTTAAAACTAAAAAAATAAATATACCATTATTTAAAGCTTTGTCACATATATATAACACTCTGTATTGTTTGTAAAAGCACTGGTCAAAAGAACGACCCTATATGTAGTTTAACATATACGGGATGTAAAGTAAATATATAAAGATTATTGTGTTTTTTAGAAGCCAATATTATAATGGTGACCATGTGTCGTTCAGAAGCTAAAAAATGGAATAAACAGAATTCTGAATGATGAATTAGAGTTGCCGTACATTATTGAATCATATTCTAGGGTTCTGATTTAAAGCTGTATATATTTCTTCTTCTGTCAAGCAGTTCGTTCTAGAAAAGCGTAGGAGACTTGAAGACACGGAAAGTGTATATAACATAATGCTTGCTGTATTTTATAGCATTTTACAAAAAAACTTTAATTACTTACTGTAACCACAATCTGAAGAAATTTAATAAAAACCTTTTTTTTTTATCTTTAATCTTTCTTTTTTTTATAATGAGTATGACCAACTAGTCAAAATATGATAGTTTAAAATGTTATTTTTTTTTTCAGGCACCTAGAAGAAACTAGTAGGAACCAAAGAGAAATAGAACATTTTAAACAATTGAATAGAAGTAATGAATTTAGGTAAAAATAACCAAAAAATATTTAGGCATATACAAATGTATTTTCGAAACTGAAACAGGTCGCTAAGCAAATAACAATTATAAATCAATCAATCAAACCAATATGATATCAATAGACAATCTAAATGTTTTATATACAGAAAAAATCGCATGTTGTTAATTTTGGTTTTTTATTTTGTAAAAGTGTGAATACATTATGAATACGGCATTTAACGAAGTATTTGGACTTAAAATAGTAATTGTCTGTACTACATTAATAAATTATTCTAGATTTGTGGATAAAATAAAGTTTTATGAGGAGTTTATGCCAGTATACTGTTGACGAATTTACCTTACGGTTACACTGAATGCAAATAAGAACATGTTTGGTCCATTGCATTTGTAAATCAAAAAGTATTTTAAAGTTGTCAACTAAAAGATTTATGTCAGATACCATTTATAGTTTATTAATATTTATTTTGCCAATATAACTCTTTGATACATTTCTATTAATATGCATAAATAAGCAACAACTTAACTAAATAAAAGGTCAAGTACAAAGATGCGAATGAGAACCAAAAATATTTAGAAAGTTTTGTATCTTTGATGAGTTTTTACTTACATTTAATTTACGAAACACTATATACTCCATTTCTTGTTTAATAGACTAAGTTCAGGATATTCCAGTGACATAACAAATGACATTCTTGAACAAAAATAAGCACACAATAACTTTACTCATTTATCCTTTTGAAGGTATTGAAAAACAAATAGTATTTTTTCAACTTGATGGGCTCAATAATAGCTATTTTCAAATCTCCTTCATCGTTTACAATGACTAAAAGGATTTAATAAAAACGGTCTTTTCAGGAATAAATGAATGGGTGTAATTTCTTTTAATCATTATATTCTTCTTATGAAATTTTTTTTTTCACAATTATTTATTGATAGGATTGCTGAATTGATGAGAGAAATAGATGAACTGAAAAAGGCAAAAGACGAGGCACTTTCAAGGTAATAATCAGGAAATACAAAACCTCTATTTGTGTTTTGAGAGAGTAACTACGATCGAACAAAATTTAAATTGCTTTTCTAAATTAATTTCTTTGATTTTTTATATTTTTTATTTATTTATTTCTATAGAACATATTTCAACTTTTAAAAATGATCAAAACCTTGAATGAACATATTAACAAGTGCAACACTAAAGGAAGTATATTGGAAATAATTGACATTTTATAGGTTAAGTGAGATGATGGGAGTAAAACTGAGAGAGAATAATCCTGCCATCACTGACTTAAATGATCCAAATCGTCCAATGAAACTTGGAGAACAGTTTAATGAGCTCTATGAAAATGAATGGACCGAAGCATTTTTAGAGCTACAAGATCTGCAAACTGACGACACTTCCATTAATGAAGAAGATGCTGTCACAATTTTACTTAAAATATTAAAGGTAAATAAATATGTAGTCATTTTCACAATTGAAAAGTTATTTAAATATTGATGATATGTTGAACACTTAGTTGATAAATATGTAGCACTAGATCATGATTTTCTAAAACAAACACAAAAAAACAACATACCAGCCGGAGTTCGAACCTTGAACCCTTGGCACAGTAACCGACCGCTCTACCAAACGAGTTTAAAGAGTATCACGAAGGAAAGTCTAGTGTCGTATAGGTTGAGGAAAGCACTGCTACAAACACTGTTTACCAGTGATAATGATTTCATTCTGCAGGACCAAAAGTTTTGGAAGCAAGTGTATAATATCTCATTTTCATTTCAATTGAAAAAGGTATAAAATGGTTTTGAATACCGGGTATTTAAAGACTTTTGTTCGTCAAAAGCACAACATTTTAAATTCAGTTCCAATGTACATTCATTTTATTTAATATTTAGGTAGACGTTTGTCATAAATACAATTTCATATTATATTTTCAATTGACATATGACTTTTTTTCATAGGAGATAAACCAGCAAGGTATTGCAGAATTGACACTTCAATTATCTGGCTTGTTTCAGTCAGTTCAGGTCAGTTTGTTGTATTATCCTTATAACAACATCATAAAAGTCTTTTCTTTAAGGTTTTTAAAGTATCAGTATCTTTAACTGTATCGTCCTGGGACTAATTTCACAAAAATCTTATGAGAAATTATACTCATAAGTCATGAACTTTTCAGTATTACTTATGGTAATTTTTTGTCGTGTTAGTTTTTTGAAAAAGACACAGAACATGCGTGAAATATTTTCCACTGGGCGTGAAGCAAACATCAATCAATCAAACTATAACTGTACACTTGTTTTATCTATCTATCGATGCCATATCATCATGCATTGGTTTATTTGTCTAGTTTATTGCTAAGCAGAACGACATACTTATTTAATGACACAGAACATTAGTTTTAAGAGAGTTAAAACTATCTCCTCAAATGTAATTTCATCACTGCTCATTAAATAATATGCATTCGTGAAAATTATGAAAATCCCCAAATGTGTCAAATCTGACGTTTTATCACACTGTAACTAATACGAACATTCTTCAGAGGCCAAAGTTAACTTAAAGAAAATAGCAATATATATAAATATATAACCATGGATTATTTTTTCTGATTTTGTTTTGTTTGTTTAGGGTCTTCCTCCAGATGATATCAAAGATTTTATCAAATCAATCAAGGATGCTTATAAAGCTAATTCAGGGAAATATGCTTCCTTAATACACAAGGTATGCAGACAATTTCTATCATCTTTGAGTTTCATAAGTGATTGTAATCACCCATAAACATGACTACTGATATTTGTCGAGTCTAGGGAACAAATTGTGCATCTTTAAAAAAAACAAACAGTATACCTGGACCAATAATCTGAATAGTAGTATATTTAATTTCCTTATGTTATTGTAAGATAAGAATTCATATGTCTTAGATTTCTGTTTTGCCAAATGTAGGAAGATATTAACTTATACTACAATACTTCAATGTTGATAAAACAGTGTTGCCTAGTAATTTCAATTTTGTAAGGCCCTAATCAGTATCTTTCATAGATAGTAAGGAAGACACTTTTTATTATTATTGGATCTCATTACTTGATGACTTTTTACTCTCGAATTGTAAATTATTTTCTATTTCTTACTTTAAGAAAATTACTGAAGACGTTTCACATTGCCCAACAGTAATAAAGTATGTGGGATGCTGTGAGTCGTATATAGAAAACTGTGCAAAGATTTGCTACCTAGCTGCTGTACAAGATCCTCCGATGTTCTTTCAATTCGAACCAGAAGATGTGTACGATAAACAAGTGTTCAAAGAGTACACAACAATGGGATGCAGAGTGAAGTTTTTGGTGTGGCCTGCTTTATTTCTGCATAGAGGTGGTCCTCTTCTTTCAAAAGGGGTTGTGCAACCTTTACCAGATGTTGAATGAACCTTTACCCTACAAGTTATTTGATCACAATGATGAATATATTATACCTGAAACCATTATATATGTTTTCATCCCATATTGCACATATTCTGAAAAAATACGCGTATGACACATACTTGCATATCAGTAACAATTCACATTATGTAATTAGTCAGGTAAATATAATAAAAGTTTTAGTTTTAAATGAATTTTCAAGTTATCAATATTAAAATAGTTGCAATTGCATTGAACTAACATTATGATATGTCATATTTAATTTGTCTGGTTCTATTGAAGTAAGGAGGGTTGCTATTGGTTTGTGGTCACAGGTCAATTGTCAAGTTAAATGAAAATAATGCTTTATACATTTTTCGTGCTTACGAAGCGGTTTTCTAGATTAGGAATATTCAAACCCTAACATTTGAAAGCCAGGGATGTATTAAAGGGCATTAGCCACGAGAAATAAAAAAACATGATTTTTTTGGTTCAATCATTAATGAAAGTCAAATTGTGAAATAATAATTCCGCCTATTCGCTTTTAGCAGCCAGTTTTGTTCAATTTTGTCAAAATAAGCTAAGAAACATCGATGATGAATTCTTCACTTGCAAGTGAATAATTCGACCTCATTCAATCCGTATTCATGTGACCTTCAATTTAACCCCTTAGCTAGAGATGGGTTACGCATAAAATAGGCTTCTTCAGCTATTAAAAGGAAATGAATGTCAACATTGAAAGTGAAACAAGGGTGAACCATTTGCTTGACTGATTTGATCCACAAAAACTCATTCTTATACAGGTAAAAACGATGATTAACATATTTTTAACCTATAATATGAAATCAAACAGACCTAGAAAAATCCAATTGCACGTGTTCGCTATCTATTTATATCTATATTTATGTTTATATCGGGTTATATGACCGTCGGCAGTCTTCGGAGGTCACATCGATGGTTAATTAGATGGCGACTAGACTAAAATTCACACGAAATGCTGATACATATTATCGAGTACATGCATCGTAAATTGTTTATTTTAGACTATTTATAATTTGGATACACGTTTTAGTATGGTATAAATCAAATATGGGAATTTGAGTAAAATCGGTGAACATGAATTTGACAGCTAATGCCCTTTAACACGTAAAACGTTATGAGCTAATGACCAAAGGGACATAAAAAGAATCGCCAAATTCATCTAAGGTCAACTTAGCCTGAGGGAGTTGGAACCTTAATTTCTTAGTAATTTCCTAATACATCAACGAGGAATTTTATAAGGCAAAGTATGTTACAAATCATGTCAGAGCAGCTATAAAATGTTAAACATATTGGAGACAATTTGGATTCTGGACGATATAATTGAATCGTACATTCATATTTACACTTAATATGGGGTACTTTGTTCCATATTGACAGAGAGATGGGTTTTAACTCTGTGGTCAGAGATCAAACTCACTACATTAATAAATAATCTGAAATATTGGAAATTTTACTTTGAAGGTTATATCTTGCTTGTCATATTACGAATGCATAGCAGTGATTTTCGATTGATAATGTAATAACTAGAATAAAGGATAATGTCTTGGCATTTATAATTGGGATACGGCAAATAAAAAAAAAAAACATGCATTTTAGTAATTATACACTGATCACGATATGGAAAAATAAAGAAATTGAATGTTTGATGTTTAACTTATTCAAATAAGGAGATGTCTAATTGCTCATAATACAAAAATCAAGATGTAATCAAATGCAGATTTCTAAGCAATTTTTTTAAAATAAAACCCATACACCAAATGACAAGGTGTAACCAACTACAGGTTTATATGGTCTTCAACGATGAGCAAAACCCATGCGGATAGGGGGCTACAAAGGACTCCAAGATTACAGAATAGTCTGTCCTTTCATAGCTGCAATCATTGAATGCTCTAACGGTCAGCCATGTCATTGCTGGAATCATTGAATGCTCTGATGGTCAGCCGTTTTATAGCTGGAATCATTGATTGTTCTGTTGGTTAGCCTTTTCAAAGATGAAATCATTGAATGCTCTGTAGGTCAGCCGTTTCATAGCTGGAATCATTGAATGCTCTAGTGGTTAGACGTTCCATAGCTGGAATAATTGAATGCTCGAATGGTCAGCGGTTTCAAAGCTTGAATCATTGAGTGCTCTAAGGATCAACTGTTTCAAAGCTGGAATCATTGTCTCTGATGGTTCTGTTGATTAGCCGTTTCATAGCTGAAATTATTGAATGCTGTAATGATCAGCCGTTTCGTAGCTGAAATCATTGAATGCTCTGATGATCAGCCGTTTTCGGACGGAAACCACTTGCCCAGGAACTTAATCTTTACCGGTGCCACGATAAATTTGACAGAATTTACTATGTTTCCGCGTTAAACAATTCGGGGATGTAGGCTTCCAACAAGTTAGAAAATACATTGCGGATAATAAAAGATAAAAGAGAGGAAAACAGACTAACAACAGAACACAAAACACAAAATAGAAAACTAATCACCGAGCAGCACGAACCCCACATAAACCTGGGGTGATCTCAGGCAGATAAAAGATAAAAGACAGAGAGAACACAAAGGCAAAAAGAAACAAATCTAGAAAGAGACGATCGTCATATTCAAAAATTGGGTGCATTCAGCTGCTCTAAAGACCTCTCTTACTTTACTAGAAGCAACCATCAAATCAATTATTCCATTTTAAAATCGGAGATAAGGCTCATTTAGTGATGTCGTCACAAACATGGAAAGATGGAAGGGATTGTGGCTACGACAATTACAACAACATTCATCTGTATTAACAGTAATACTTGTAGTCATCATAGCACAATAATATAGGTATATCTAAAGGCACCAAAAAGTATAAAAAAATACCAAACTCAAAGGTAAATTCAGAAAGGGGAAGTCCAAAAACTGACAAAATCAAACTTTATCAACCAACGGAACGAATGGAAAATAACTGTAATATTCCTGAAATAGATTGATTATATTTACTTCGTTCTTGGTACATCAGCATTATAAAACTTTATAGACATAATCACTGATGATAAAAATCTTATTTCCCAATCTAATTGTGTTTTGTTGTTGTTGTTGTTGTTGTGTGCAATGACAGCTGTTTATTTATTTATATAATATTCGTGTGACCTTTTAATATAAATAAGCATGAACCGCATCAGACTATCCAACAGGAATAATGATCGAGTCATATATTGCTTTCAACCATTTTTGCGGAGATTATAAATGTTAGTTAGAAGGGAAGGTCTAGATTTAAAACAAGCGCTCCTATTTCCTCGTTCTCAAAACCTAATTCATGTTTTTGTGTGTACTTAAGATTTGAAGTAGTTGAACGAGAAGCACAGTGGTCCCCTTCTGAAATAATGATTTAATATAAGTTTAACGTGCAGTTACCAATATTCCATTCACTATCGAGACAAGTACAACTAAATGTGTTCTTTAGTGTTGGTGAACCAGAACCAAGGACTGAAATTGTACTGTCACTGGAAAAGGTGCAAGGAGCATAATTTATCTTCCCAGTCAAACTACACATTAATGTGTATTCTAAAAATACAAATTCTTCACAACAAAACGGACGATCATGAGCACCATATTTTCATTATTTATAGACAGTATTCATAGTCCTATCCATATTTATTTAATTAAAATAAATTGAACAGTTGTATTTTAATATATCTAGAACTTGGTATTATAATGAATTGAAATCATGATTTTTGTATTGCTCATAACATGACATATATATACTCTGACGTTCTGTAGATACTCGGTGTAATAACCGTGCTTTTCATGAGCTTTTTCTATTTAAAGTTGTACTGACATGATATATGATGCAGTAGAGATACTTATTTTTCATTTTTCTTTTATAACGAATGGTAATATTTCTCTATGTATTCTTTTTGTCCTTGTTGTTGGTATTAAACTTAGAACATAAGGCATTCGTATCATTATTTTATTTTGAATTTCAAAGTTTTTCAATGTTTACATTATTTCATGTTTTCTTGGAATGATGACATTGGCGTATTCCCAAAATTTTCATTTATTTCAATATGCAGTCATGCAATGTTTCGTGCTCCCACTTTTAATTGAGAAGCTGTTACAGAAACATAAAACTGGAAGTATTTCTACAAAAACAGAACTGCGGAGGCTTAGATACATACAGTTGTAGTTGAGAAAATGCATATATCAATTGTTGTAATTTTACTTGTTGTTACCAAACATTCTTATGGATACAGAAACTATGTGATAAGGCAAATGGAACAGAACCTTAATGATCTGAAGAAAATGAAATGGTGTGAAGGAAATGTACAAGGTATTTAAACTCATGTGTTTACTTTCTTCTATTGTTCACTATTGTTCATCTTGTTTCTTAGTTCGACCTTCGAATATGTGTTTTAATAGCACTTTGGATGGGTATATTATCGGATGGATTAGGGTATAACGTCTAGCGACTAATTTTAATTGCCTATCAGGGATAGGACTTATTAATTATTATATGAACAAAATACCTGCTTTGAACTAAATCAACACCATAAACTAGATTTTAAACGTGTTAATCTCCTGATAACATATGATAGGAAGACATGCTACCCACCCGGAAAATTATGAGTCTGAGTGAAACAGTCTTCTTTGATCTTACTAATAAATGACACGTGTTTAGAGGAGAAGCAGCCAATATTAATTTGACGTCTCTTGTTCGAGCCGGTCGGCAATCGTTATCACGACCCCTGTACTCAAAAGAAGCACGCTACATCGAGACCAAAAAGGCGTCAAAAGGCTCTTCGGTAATTTCTTAATTATTTCTAAACATTGAAATACAATTTTCTCATTGTAAAATTAAATCTAATTGTTTTGTTATATATTTAACAAATGATCTTGGAAAATAACATTTTCATTTTATAACTAAACTGACTTTCGTCGGTTTTATACGACCGCAAAATTTTGCGGTCGTA
The DNA here is from genome assembly GCA_017311375.1 of Mytilus coruscus. NCBI lineage: Eukaryota > Metazoa > Mollusca > Bivalvia > Mytilida > Mytilidae > Mytilus > Mytilus coruscus. Next base: position 14,087,444 of record CM029597.1, read on the forward strand.
TATTGGTATGACGTCGGCGTCGTCGTCGTCATCGTCGTCGTAGTCGTTGTCGTCGTCGTCGTCCGAAGACACATTGGTTTTCGCACTATAACTTTAGTTTAAGTGAATGGATCTCTATGAAATTTTACCATAAGGTTCAATACCACAAAAGGAATGTTGGGATTGATTTTGGGGGTTATGGTACCAACAGTTAAGGAATTAGGGGCCAAAAAGGGGCCAAAAATAAGCATTTTTGTAACTTCCAGACAATAACTTGTGTGTAAGTGTATGGATCTCTCTGACATTGTACCACAAGGTTCCATATCACAAAGGGAAGGCTGGGATTGATTTTGGGGTAATTGCCTCAAAATTTTAGGAATTAGGGGCCAAAAAGGGGCAAAAAATAAGCATTTTTCTAGTTTCAGGACAATAACTTGTGTGTAAGTGTATGGATCTTTCTGAAATTGTACTACAAGGTTCCATATCACAAAGGGAAAGCTGGAATTGATTTTGGGGTAATTGCCCGAAACGTTTAGGAATTAGGGGCCAAAAGGGGCCAAAATAAGCATTTTCTAGTTTCCAGACAATAACTTGTGTTCAAGTGTATGGATCTCTCTGAAATTGTACTGCAAGGTACCATACCTCAAAGGAAGGCTGGGATTGAGTTTGGGGTGATGAATCATAAGGGGTTCAAAAATTTGGGGAATTTTTTTTCCTTTTTTCCTTTTTTCCTTTTTTTCTTTAAAATTTTGGTTATTTCTGATTTATATTTAAAAGCAAATAATAATGATAAAGTAGGAGATACACACCAAACAGGATGTGTAAATTATTATATAATAAGTATTGTGCAATAGCAAGAAATTGTCAATTGCACAGTATTGCTAATAGCAAGAAATCTTCAATTGCACAGTATTGCGCAATAGCAAGAAATATCCAATAGCACAATATTGCGCAATAGCAAGAAATTGTCAATTGTACAGTATTGCGCAATAGCAAGAAATATTCAATTGCACAGTATTGCGCAATTGCAAGAAATATTCAATTGCACAGTATTGTGCAAAAGAAGATACTTTGTATAAATTGCTTATTTCTTGACCAATTTCAATGGGGTTTTATTCTTGAATTCTTGGGGTTCTTTAATATGCTGAATCTAACCGTGTATTAAGTTTTTGGATTTTGGGCCCCGTTTTTAAATTGGTCCACATTGAGGTCCAAAGGGTCCAAAATTAAACTTTGTTTGATTTCATCAAAAATTGAATTCTTAGGGTTCTTTGATATGCTGAATCTAAACATGTATTTAGATTTTTGATTATGGGCCCAGTTTTCAAGTTGGTCCAAATCGGGGTCCAAAATTAAACTTTGTTTGATTTCAACAAAAATTGAATACATGGGGTTCTTTGATATGCTGAATCTAACCATGTATTTAGATTTTTGATTTTTGGGCCCCGTTATCAACTTTGTCCACATTGAGGTCAAAAGGGTCCAAAATTAAACTTTGTTTGATTTCATCAAAAATTGAACTCTTGGGGTTCTTTGATATGCTGAATCTAACCATGTATTTAGATTTTGGATATTGGACCATAATAGGTGAATGTCCAATTTAAAATTTTAAGTTCTTAGACCACATTCATTCTGTGTCAGAAACCTATGGCTGTGTCAAATATTTAATCACAATCCATATTCAGAGCTGTATAAAGCTTGAATGTAGTGTCCATACTTGCCCAACTGTTCAAGGTTCGACCTCTGTGGTCGTATCAAGCTGCGCCCTGCGGAGCATTTTATCTTGCAGTTACAGCTAAAACAGGAGTTACATATGTTAGATGGGGACGAACTACTTGCGCAGGGGATGCAACACTTGTGTATAATGGTATGTAGATTTTACTCCTTTTAAGATTCATATAATTTAGAATATACTGAGTATTAAAAATTTCGGAACTGGAATGAGCAAATGGTCAAATACGGATTCAGTTAGAAATAAGCATGTAGACTATTTTTTATCATCCTTATAGACAGGAACGATTCAAAACTTGACACTTGCTATATATATATAATTCTCATGTCTCATAAGTCGTTTTATGGCTGGATATTGATTGTTGTATGTGTATATATTTATATAATGTTGCTTATTTTTATGTCAATCAATATGTGACACTTTAATAAACTATTTACTTACTTTACTTACTATATACACTTATCTTATAGAAGAACGATTGCCTCGTTTATAATGTCTTTTGTAAATTGTATTGTTAAAATATTTTCTTATCGACATACTGTATACTTAACATCTTTGTGTATGTAAGAGAATGATAGTTCCCTTTTCATGATTATAAAACGAGCGTTCACGATCATTGCAAGATTCTCAAATGCCCTGGTTGATTTTAATCTATGAATAAGAATTATAATCAAACAAATAAATTCGTGGCCAGTGAGAATATTGATGTAATGTTAAGACATTTTAGTTATGTGCTATAATTTAATAGTATAGAGAATTTCTTATTTTTTGGAAATTTCAATACATACATTTACACAATGCGATGAAACACAAATTATTCATTTGTTTTCCTATAGTTAGAGTAAATGAATTCAAAGCTACAGTTGCAACTGATCTTCAGTACCCTTTTGCTTCTCTTTTAATTCATGCCAAATGCGTCCGTATTTTACACTTGACATCAAATACTACTTAACTGTTTTTATTTTAGGATTATTGTCTAAATTCAAAATATTCAAATTTTAATAACTAGAAACATTCTGCATTTTATGACGTTCAAAAGTAAATTTCACTTTCTGCTGTAATTGTATAGGAATATTGAAAATAGGAACGGATCCAGAAATCGAAATTTTGAATTCGTGCTTTTAGCTAAATTATAAGTCAAAATATATCAAAGGGACAATAACTTCTATAAGTCGAAGAAAACAGACAAACAAGATCTCAAGTGCTTCGGTAGGGTAAGCATATTTATATGTCATTTATAAAAATTCTGTTATCAGAATTGTAGGAAAGCAATAAGACCATTCCGTTTTAAAACATACTATACATACATTCTTCACAATTAAAAAAAAAACAATAAAATTGTACAATCATGAAAACAAGGCGACAATAATTCTATACGTAGAATTAGAATAAAACTGCATTTCACGGGGACTCCAAGAATTAAAAGGCGAGGCAGAGGAGCTACACATAGAAAGTAAATGTGAATTTTGTAGGACGGAGTTGATAATGTATAGAAAACATGTGACATAAATCAATAAACGCAAATATAGGCTTCTCAAAATGTATTAAAGTGATCCGACTATTAATGAAAATAACTCTGATAGCTACGAGAACAAGATTATACCCTTTCTAAGAGTGGGGACTACATTGCAATCACCTTGTCCGTCTGTTCTTCCCACAAATAGTATTATTAGAAAAGGCGACATATTGAAGTAAAATATGTGATTATTAAATCTCGTAAATCAATAGGAAGATACAAATCAACGTTACAAACAAAAACTGAGGAAATCGCATGAACTTTAAAAAGGATCGAGACCGGGTGCGTCGACAGAAGAAACGTCTTCTATATTAAACAGACGAATAATATTTCTACATATGATCTTATCTCGAAGTTTGTTTTAATAAAAATTTAAAATCTATACATTTTAAACGATTTGTCTTGATTTTATTTTTATTATTGTAAGGTTTTATGGCTGGAAAACATTATGCGAGTGGCGGAGATGGTGCTAATATTCTATGTCTCCCGAAAGATCCTGAATGGAAAAGATATGCTAACGGTTTGAACAGTTTAACTTCCAGAATTTTTGGACTAGAAATGGACATTTTAGACAACAACCAGGCATTTGGAAGTTCGTCGGATGCAAAAAATATGCCATGTGCGGTTTGCAAAACATCCGGGAGATCAGCTGTCCTTATGGTTCCGGGAAGAATGACTTGTCACACCGGCTGGCACAAAGAATTTTCAGGATATTTAGTAGCACAGGCAAGTGAAAAGGGACGAACTGCAACTGAGTATATTTGTGCAGATGAAAATTTGGAATCAGTACCCGGTGGAGATAGAAATGATAACGAGGCTGTTTTGTATCCAGTTGAAGTTGGGGCTGCGCTACTTTGAAATGTCCTCCTTACAAAAAGGGCGAGAGTTGACATGTGCCGTCTGCTCACAGTAGACTAGAAATAATATTGAATAAAGTATTCATTAAGCAGAAGTTTTATTTATCAGTATTTATAAGCTAGTATTATTTTCTTGGAGCAAATATGTTATGTTCGGCAATCTGTTGTGTAATGAATTACATCATACATATTTGTAAAACCCTTTGCAGACAGTAATTTTATTTATCAAAGCTTCATCATTGCAGTCAATACGTTTTAAAAACTTGCTAAAACCTAAACCTCTAAAGCTTTCAGATGAACTATCGGCGCACTGCATTTCCCAATGTTATTTCAGTATTTTTTACTTATTATTTCAATAGTGAAGATCTCCTAGCTTTCACAAACTTCTTACCAAATACGAGTATAAAGCATAAAATTAATCAACGAACAATTTTGCTTCCCATGCAGAAAATCACTGCTGCTTGTCGAAAAGGAGAACGAAATTAAATAACTTTACAACCAATGTCAGTCTTTTCCCTCTTTCGTTATTTAAGTTAAGGTGATCCTACATTCAAACAAGCTGATAAAATCGGTATTCTGATCATGCATTTATCCAGTCAACTCTGATAGCTACGAGAACCCCTTCCTAAGAGTGGGGACTACATTGCAATCACCTTGTCCGTCTGTTCTTCCCACAAATATTTTCGTTAATTTTTCTCCCAAACTACTTGACAGAATGATTTCATATTTGATTAACATCTTGACAGTTTTAATGCGCGAGCTTTTTTTCTTTGGTTCTGTCAGATACCTACCATCTGTTTACTGATACTTTCAATGTTCAAGATGTTGAATGATCTTAACAATTTTCGCCACACATTTCTATAATACCATTAAATAGAATGACCCATATTTGGTCAGCTACTCAATAGTGATGCATTGTTTCACGTGTACAATTGTTTGATATGTCGGACGCGTACTTCCTGGCTACCGTTACTTTAAATTATGAGTGGGTGTATGGTAAGCACGACAACATGTGTATTGTTGATCATTCTCATTTGAAGATCCTACAGTTTTCTTAATTCACTCAAAATTCAGTTTATGAATTATAGATTTATAAAGTTTTATACATACGTCAGTACAAGTAGTTCCGGAAAGGTGATTCAATTAGATAAAAAAAAAGATATGAACACGAAATTAACCTTAGTAAAACAAATAATTGAAAAGTAATTGTAGTATTTATGACAATAATAATAATAAAAAGAAGAATTTTGTAAACTTTCGAAGAATTTCGAAAGCACTAAACGTTAAAAGAGCTATAAGCTAAAACAATGCAAAAGAAACACTTCATATAGAAAAGAAATAACTTAGTTGGGTCGTGTAATAAAAAACACAAGCAGAAGAAAGAGACAACATCATAACCTAAAGAAAAATATGAACGGTAAAATAAGTCCATGCCCCATCCCCACAAAAAAAAAAAAAAAACCACAATCTTAAAACGCAGATGTTCTAGAAGGGTCATACAATCAACGACTGATAATCTGTTGATTAGTCATCATCAGCAGTAATTTCTTGTCTAGACCCTCTAGTTAAAACCAAACTAATTTATAAATTATCTAATCTTTTGTTCCAAACATAAAATAAAAGCACAGGTATTTAAAACAAATACAGGATACCAAAGCAGATGCCACATGAACTTTAAAATTAAAGGTCAAGTGGATGGATACGCAGTTCAACTACTGGCACCTGTCATGCTTCTCGTCACAAAGAAACAATCGGTTTGCACTCGGTAGTATCACACTCGGAGCAAAGAGGAAAGAACTCTGAGAAAAGATGACGGAACTCTGAGAAAAGAGGACGGAAGTTTGGCTTAATCAAATTAGGGGGTCATTTATAACGCAGGCATTTCAAAATGGTCGGCCAAACCATGATGGCGTTCATCAATCGTTTAAAGAGACCTCGACTATAAACATTGGCTCAATATCTTCCATTTTACCTAGTAGAAACCTTTTATCGAGTTATCAGGAAAAGGAACTATAGTCCAATAGCATCGTTTCTACTTGAAGATATATAATCCATATGCAGGTGCTGCCGAATACTGGAATAATACTATAATTTAAAAATTGAGATGTGCTAATGATTATAGAACTGCATACTAAGTAGCAATGACTTATTAAATGATTAATACAAACGCTAAATAAATACTTCTCTTACTTACTTTCCCACTTCATCCCCAGTTGGAAATAAGGCCACATCGAACATAATTTTTTTTATATAAATGGACGAAAATATAAATATTCAAGAATTTATACATTTGAAATAGATCACATTTGTTAGACGCGTAAATAATGTTTCAGGAAGCCTTTCCTTCTGCAATCTTAAAAGGGACTAATGAATGTGAAAAAACTGTTCTTATGTAAGTCACTTTTCCTTCTCGTGAGATTTTTATTGTTAGTCAAGTAAACAAAACTATCCTCGCTTTCTTTTCCTGTATATTTTTCAGTTACAACAGCAATGATTTGTGTTCCGCTAGGATTAATTTTCAATTCCATTGTCTTGTTACTTTTCATTTCACCAAAGACTTTAAAATATATCATATTTTATAGGTTTAATCCACCATTTTCTACATACGAAAATGCCTGTACCAAGTCAGGAATATGACAGTTGTTATCCATTCGTTCGATTTGTTTGAGCTTTTGATTTTGTCATTTGGTTGGGGACTTTCAATTTGGAATTTTACTCGGAGTTCGGTATTTTGTGATTTTACCTATTTTACATGTTTGGAAAAAAGTTAAAATTTAAGCTGTATATATAAAAAGAAGATGTGGTATGATTGCCAATGAGACAACTGTCCACAAGAGTGTGTTAATTTATCAAATTATACAGATATAGGTGGTGAATTGCTTACAGACATTTTCATATGTGCTTCACGTCATGATAAAAAAAGATCAAGTCCATTGAGAACGTTTAAAGAAATTGTCGAAATCATCATCATTTTATGTGACATTATCATGTTTTTTCTCATTGGAAAAAAAACCGAAATATAATTGGATTGGGGAATCATTTTGTCTTACCATACTTTAAATAAATAGCTGTCATGACAATCTACGAACCCTTTTTAAGGTTGGTGAAAGGACAAAGGTTCCTTTACACGCAGGGACGTGACATTTATGCTTCACGAGTTGTCCCAAATTTAGACCGGACATGGCTACGTATTAACATATTCCACATACCCAACGGTAATTCAGTAAGCATGAGTTTTACTGCTGGTCATGAGAAGTCATGGCAACAATAACTCTAAAGAAAGAATTGAATTAAAACTGCATTTTCAGATTTACCTTTACCAGGGACAGATGAGCTAAATATACATAATGTATTTTGAAAAAATGCCAACTTTCTAGGGTGGAGTCGATAATGTATAGAAAACATAAGCTGGGACAAAGATTAATAAAACAAACGTCATCAACTCAATACGTATCAAAGTGGTTCAATAAATAACACAAATTAATTCAAATTATGACATTAAAGCAACAGATTCTACTGGAAGATATGTAAAACAGACGTATAAAGAAGGCCTTTCGCAATTGCTGTTTTTTTATATTTGTGTATGATATACATATGATCTTATCTCGAGATTCTTTTAATTCAAAGTTAAAATCAATACATTTTCAAACGATTTATCTAATGATTTTATATTTTCAGGTTTTATGGCGGGAAAACATTATGCGAGTGGCGGAGATGGTTCTAATATACTATGTCTCCCAAAAGACCCAGAATGGAAAAGGTATGCTAACGGATTGAATAGAGGGACTTCCAGAATTTTTGGACTAGAAATGGACATTTTAGACAACAACCAGGCATTTGGAAGTTCGTCGGATGCAAAAAATATGCCATGTGCGGTTTGCAAAACATCCAGAAGATCAGCTGTTCTCATAGTTCCGGGTAGAATGACTTGTCACATCGGCTGGCACAAAGAATTTTCTGAATATTTAGTAGCACAGGCCAGTGAAAAGGGACGAACTGCAACTGAGTATATTTGTGCAGATGAAAATTTGGAATCAGTACCCGGTGGAGATAGAAATGATAACGAGGCTGTTTTGTATCCAGTTGAAGTTGGGGAATGTGCTACTTTGAAATGTCCTCCTTATGTAAAAGGGCGAGAGTTGACATGTGCCGTCTGCTCACAGTAGACTGGAAATAATACTGAATAAAGTAGTTAAGCAGAACTTTTATTTATTAGCATTCATAAGCTAGTAGTGTTATTTTATTGGAGCAAATCAGTTATGTTCGGTAATTTCTTGCGAAATGAGAACTTTTATTTATTAGCATTCATAAGCTAGTAATATATTACTTTATTGGAGCAGTTATGTTCGGTAATTTCTTGCGAAATGAATTACATCATACATATTTGTAAAACCCTCTCCAAACACTGATTTTTTATATCTTGAACATTGTCAATGTGGGTAATAATACTTGTTAAAACCCAAACCTCTTTAGTATCCCCGAATGAACTCTTAGCACACTGCATTTCCTTATTTTATTGCAGTGATTTGTTTACTTATTACTAGTACTATGATATTGAATGTCTCTCTAGCTTTCACAAACTTCTTTATTTAATTCGAGTATGAAGCATAAGATAATCAATTTTTGTTTTACTCGCCATATTGATTTCCATGCAGCAAATTACTTGACGAAAAGGGGAACGAAATTATACAACTTTACAAGCAAGGTCAGTTTTTCCTATTTCGCTTATCAATTTAAGGTGATACTACATTCAAATAAGCTCAATAAAATCTGTATTCTGATCATGCATTTATCAGGTCAACTCTGATAGTTACCAAAATAAAAGTTTAGTCCCATTCTAGGAGTGGGGACTATATTTCAATTACCTTGTCCGTCTGTCCGTTCGTCCAACAAATATTTTTGTCAAATTTTTCTCAGAAACAACTTTTACCAACCGAATAACTTCATATTTGATCAGCAGCTTGACAGTTGTAATATGTGAGTTTTCCTTTTTTATTCTGACAGATAACTACTTTCTGCTTGCTTCTACTTTGAATGTTAAAAAATGTTTATTGAACTAAAAATCTTTCGTCACATATTATCCGAATAACATTCAACAGAATTACTTCATATTTGGTCAGCAGCTCATCAATGATAAGTTGTATGGTGTCTGCAGCTTTCGGATCTGTCAGACGTGTACTTCCTATGTTCCCATACTTTTAATTATGAGAGAGGGTATGCTTAGTACGAGAACACGTGTATTGTTGTTATTGTTAAACGATGACCAAGTGTAAAGCGTTCTCATCTGAATAACCTGCTCATACACTTTTCTTCACGCATTCAAATTTTTAGTATATAAATAAACATAAAAATTATTTTTTTTATACAAACGTCAGTACAAGTTGTTCCGGAAATATGATTCAAATTTAAAAAACATTATAAAAACAAAGTCAACCTTAGGGATGGGGTGGAGACGCAATAAAAAGCATAAGCAGAAGAAAGATAAACAACATCATGACCAAAAGAACGGTAAAACAACAGTCCACGTACCCCAAAAAAATAAAATAAAACAAATAATGGTAAAAAAAAACAAAACATTCCAATACTTAGATGTTCTAGAAGGGCCAGCAACTCCACAAGTGACAATCTGTTGATAAGTCATCACCAGTAGTAAGAAATTATCTTACAGTAATTTCTTGTCTGGACCCTCAAGTTTAGCCGAACTTATTATTAAATTCTCTAATATTTATTTAAAGCATGCAAAAATAGCACAAACATTTAAAATAACAATATATAACATACAAAAAATACGCCAAAAGCAGAGGTTCTGCAAAAGGAAATACGAATTCACCAACATTCCAACTGACTCCATTTTCGGAAAATGACATCTGTAACAAACACAAACTTTTAGCTACCTCTTTACAAGCAGAACCAAATACAATGAAAGTTCCAACTATGTACTGGCTTCCGAAGCTGCACAAAACACCTCACAAATATAGATTTATTTCGTCTTCAAGCCATTGTTCCACTACTAAACTGTCTATTCTACTTACTCGTACACTTTGTACAATCAAAAACCTGGTAATAAATTGTTCAAATAAGACCTTTGAAAATAGTGGAATTAATTACTTTTGGAGTGTCAAAAATTCGTTGGAAGTACTTGATAAATTGCATGCTTATATTGGTGATACGAATCTGTTCAAACTTTTGATTTTTCTACTCTATACACCACTTTGCCTCATAATCTTATTAAGAAAAAATAAACACACCTAATTAAATGGGCATTTTAAAAGTCAGAATGCGAATGTATATGTTCAAAACTCTTTTAGGTCATTTTTAGTAACAACAAACAAAAGAACTATGTCAATTGGACCTGCATTGATACGGTAACTGCCCTTGAATTTTTACTAAATAACATTTTTGTTCGCTATGGAGATTCCGTATAGCGTCAAGTTATCGGAATTCCAATGGGGACTCACTTTGCACCACTTATTGCTGAACTGTTTCTGTATTGTTAAGAGTTACAATTTATGACTAAAATCAGCAAAGACCCATAGAAACAACATCTGATACAAAAATTTAATAACACTTTTAGATATTTGGATGATATATTGGCTCTCAATAATGACGACTTCAGTATGTACACTAAAGAGATTTACTCTGCTGAACTGACCTCAAATAAAGCTAATACTAAAAATGAACAGTGTCCTTGTCTTTATCTTTAAAGAGTTGATTTTTCATCTCCTATTGTTAATTATCCATTTTTAGATGGTGACGTTCCCTTGTCACCATCTTATGGTGTTTATATATCTCAACTAGTTCGATTCGATCGTGTATGTAACAACGTATTTGATTTCAACGAAAGAAATCTCTGTATTACTGAAAAATTATTACACCAGGGTTTTCAATATCACAAACCAGTCAAAACATTTACTAAATTTTATCATCGGTAATAGGACATCATTCGTAAATATAAATCAACATGCAGACATCTTATACGTTCGGGTATTTTACATAAATCTTTTATGGTAATATTCTAAACAAAGCACAAAATGTCGACATTCACCTCAAAAGCTAATCAAACCTTTAAACAGACTTATTCAGAAGGGATATAGTTACGATACTGTTGTCAGGTCATCAAAGATAGCATATTTTGGTATTAATATTGATTCACTCATAGGGTCTTGTATCGGAAATAAACACATTTATTCTAAAACCAGTTGTTGGCATGATACGGGTTATGTTCTTCTCATATATTTTATGATGGTATGATACTAAACCCTAACGGGAGGGATTGTACTTGATTTTCATATGATGAAAACATAATCTTTCAATCAGCTTAATTGAGGTCTGCAGCTGGCATGTCAGTTACTGCTAGTAGTCCTTTGTTAATTTACGTATCCTTGTCATTTTGCTTAGTTTCTTTTGTTACCTATTCTGACATCGGACTCGGACTTCTTTTGAAGTGAGTTTTACTATGCGTATTGCTGTGTGTTTGTCTGAAGGTATAAGGGGGTTGAGATTTCATAAAACATGTTTAACACCGCCGCATTTTAGCGCCTGTCCCAAGTCAGGAGCCTCTGTCCTTTGTTAGTCTTGTAAATTTTAGTTCATTTATAGGTTTTGAGTTTAGTGTGACGTCCATTTTCATTGAACTAGTACTCATTTTTGTTAAGGGGCCAGCTGAAGCCCGCCTGCGGGTGCGGGATTTTCTCTCTATGTTGAAGACCCATTGGTGGACTACTGCTGTTTTCTGCTTTTTGGTCGGGTTGTTGTCTCTGTAACACATTCCCCGTTTCCATTCACAATTTTATCACATGAACTTAAGTTACAGGTCAAGTGGATGGATATGCAATTCAAAAACTGACACCCGTCATGTCTCTCGTCACAATGAAACAATCGGTTTGCACTCGGTAGTATCACACTCTGGGTAAAGAGGACGAAACTCTAAGAAAAGAGGACGGAAGTGTGGCTTAATCAAATCAGTGGTCATTTGTGACACAGGAATTTTAAAATGGTCGGCAAAATCATGATGACGTTCATAAATCTTTCAAAGAAACCTCAACTATAAATATTGGCTCAATATCTTCCATTTTACTTAGTAGAAACCTTTTATCGAGTCATTATGAAAAGGAACTCCAGTCCTATAATATCGTTTTTACTTGAAGATATATACTCTATATGCAGGTGCTGTCGCATGCTGGAATAATACTATGATGAAAATGCAATTAAAATGAGTCTTTTTTTTTTTTATCGTAAACGTTACTGAAATGCAATTAAAATGAGTCTTTTTTTTTATCGTAAACGTTACTGTAAATTTCTATAAGTCAAGATATGATGGACACCTCAATGTATCTGTGCATTATTTACAAGTTAAAAAATTGAAATGTGCTAATGCTTTTACAACTGCATACTTACTATTAATACAAACGCTAGATAAATACTTCTGACATAGGTACTCAACAAACATAATAATCTTTTAATAAGATGAAGAAAATATAAATATTTAAAATAGATCACATTTAATAGACGCGTAAATAATATGTCGGAAAGCTTCAGAATCTGAAGTCTTCGAAAGGGACCAATGACTGTGAAAAAATAAACTGTACTTATGTGTGTCTGTTTTCCTTCGCATGAGATTTTTATAATTAGTCAAGTAAACAAAAGTAGCCCTCGCTTTCTTTTCCGGTATCTTTTTCAGTTACAACAGCAATGATTTGTGTTCCGCTAGGATTAATTTTCAATTTCATTGCCTTGTTACTTTTCATTCCACCAGAGAGTTCAAAATACAATATACCTATGCAACTACACCCCTCATCTGTTACATATTTTGGATTTTTATTTTCCGTTGCATAAAACTCGTAATGAACTGCAACCTGGTCCTGTCTAACTGGCACGTAGTCATGCTCCTTGAGAAATTCACCGGCGTTAACCGTTTGTCCACGTTCGGTGTGTTTATCAAATACATTGTCAACTAATCCGTTAACCAAACTTTTTCTTTGATTCAGGATCTACTCCAGGTATAAAAGGCCTTTGCATAGCAATTCCATATGTATATTGCATCACGCGACTTGTTATCGTTTCCGATTCAAACCCATAAAGAACAGCTCCCTTTAGAATAGCAAGAGATGGATGTTTCGGTACAACAATGTCGAGATTTGAGAAGTTTTCATTCAACGCGTTTATCAAAACAGGTGATTCTGAATGGCCACCGACTACTAATAAAGTCTTCACGTCCCTTAGCTCCTCCTTCTGTACCAACTTATTCAGCTCAGCTAAGATGTTTTCGATAGCATAATCAAAAAATGTTCTTAGTAAATTATTCTTGATTTTCAGTTTATCATTTTGAATTGACACCCTTCCATTAAAATTAGACTTTTTGACAGATTCCTTCAAATTAACTGTGTTTAACTTCTCAAAATATTCAAGCCATTCTACTGGTATATTAACTTTCGATTTCCTTCAACATCTTTAAGCTTTTCCTCATCATAACATTTTTCATGTCTTCGAAATTGTGCAACAATTTGAAATAGGCCGAAGGTTTTTCTTGTTTTATCTTGTCGACAACCTTTTCTCCAAACACATCGATCAAGAATCTGTAAAATGCTTCGTTGACGGTGATACCTCCCCAATGACCGCCGCACGCTTGGTGTATTTCCTTAAGAGTGTCCACGCCTGTAACCTCGTGAACAGCAATATCAGTTGTTCCACCTGAAAACATTTACAAGACAAATAGAACTTTTCAATCCTATATAAGAATAAGAATTTTATTAGTTTAAAATCCAAACAATAGGATTGTTACTAAATAAAACATATAAATAACAAAACGATAGACAGAAAACAATACAAACATGCAGCATTGAAAAAAATGTTAATATTTATTACAATACTATTTTTGACAACATACCTCCTCTATAAAGTTATCATTTCAAATATCTTGATTATTTATATTATAATATTAGTCATGAATCCGACACAGTTTATTGACATTATAGTTGTTTCTCTCATTATACATTTCACTTATACTGTTGTCATTGATAATTAATATATCACATTCTTCGCAAGAAAATATCAAATTAAATTTGTTTTCATCACTCATTGAATTAAAACAGGGAACAATACTAGATATTTCATTAAACATTTTGATCCTAGGTTTATTAAGTTCTGCACATGTTACGATAAAAAGGAATTCATCTTCCACCTCTTTATGGCATGAGGGACATATTCTATTTTCTAAGGCTATTTTTTTGTATCGACCACGTTTAATAGCTAGCATACTATTACTTATTCTTATTTTTGCATAATTTTTTGTAGCATTTTTATTTAAATTCAATAAAAGGTACTTTTCAAGTTCATACTTTACTTTAAATTTTCTGTAGCTTCTTAGTTTATTTCCATTTATTGAATTTTCATCATTAAAGAAAAATTTTCCAAAATATGTTGTAATTTTCATTGAGCTTCTTCGTTAGAGCTGAAGTATTCGTTTTTTAGAAAATGTATATCGATTTTCCCAAGCATGAGTTAAATTCAATTTAGATAGTAGCATTTTAATTTTTGAAGCAGATCCATCATTTAATGAACAACCTTATTATTCGTCCATTTGAAACCCCCTTTACCCGGAAAAGTTTTGTTAAAGTTTATAAAACAAGAATGTGTCCATGGTACACGGATGCCCCACTCGCACTATCATTTTCTATGTTCAGTGGACCGTGAAATTGGGTTCAAAACTCTAATTTGGCATTAAAATTAGAAAGATCATATCATAGGGAACACGTATACAAAGTTTCAAGTTGACTGGACTTCAATTGCATCAAAAACTACCTTGACCAAAAACTTTAACCTGAAGCGGGACAGACGGACGAACACATACCCATGCAAATATCAACGAAAATGCATACATGGAATCTATAGATACTTAGATATACAGACTGTCTGTGCGGGATGTTCAAGTACTTAGCTACGTCCTGTCAGAATGAGGCTTGTAGAGAAAGTGCCACGCTCACTGCACGTTAAGAGGTTTGTAGGTGGCCTGTTGCAAGGCAAAATTTCTGTCCATATCCAATATACCCTTATTTTCAGAGACCTTCATCTCGAACGTCCTCTGTTACAGGACTTACGTATTGAATTCGTTGTTAATTTGTTCTCGTCTTGAACATGCATGAAATATTTTCCACTGGACGTTAAGAAACCAATAATCAATTAATAAAAATTGTCGTTTTAAATGTTGCTCTCGAAAAAAAACGGACAATTATAAAACTCTGAATTGTAAGTGAACTACAAGATATTGTGCGTCGTTTGTGCTCAAAACATGTATAGCATCCATTATAAGATGCACAGTCACGAATAAAACTATTATACTCGACAAATAGCAGTAAATCGATCTAACCGCATGTAATATCACTCGAGAAAAACTGATCTACACTAGAAAAAAGTGGACCGATTCACTCGAAAAAAAAAACACGATCTCAGTCGGACACTTTACCTACCGTGATGTTGTCCACCTTGCAATGCTAGAGCAATGCAATAAAAAGGGTTGACTATATCACTATTGTTTTATATTTCATATTGTTTTATATTTCATATCGTATTATAAAATCATATTGAACACTATAAATAAATAAATAAATAAATAAATAAATAAATAATACTAACCGCCTTGATCCAGGACAATATATTTTGAACCAAGGGTCATCGCAGCAATTATTTTCTTTCCATCGTTAAGAGTTTGGACGCTAACTGGAACTCGCCTACAGTGGATTGATGCAACCTCTGGTTCTAAAGCAAGTTTAAGTCGATTGTTTGGTATACCAGCCTAAAAAGAATATATTGTAAAAATCATTTTACATTGCATCACACTTTGAAGGAATCATACTGTCTTTCATCTTGCAAAGCCATACGTTGTTCCCATCCTTGTTCCTTCGCCTTATGTTTGTGTTATTTAAATGGCAATCTTTACACAGCTCCTTGTTTACAAAGACCAAACAGAACAAACAAATTCAATTCACAAAAGAATCACACAATATAAAATGAAGAAGACATTTTTTCAAATTAACCTTCGAAGTTCTAAATTTCATGGAAAGTTTAGGTCGGTTTTCTAAAATGAGTTGATTACTAGCACATAAAATTCCCTTATCATTGAAATTTGATTTACCTTTTCAGCGGCATCTCGCATGAACGTCCTTGCTTTTAGGTCCCATATAGCTGGCACAGTAATTACCCACTGTATATATTCATCTGTTGAATCAGTTTCGTTTGCTCTTTTATTTAAAAGTAAATCTCTAAAATGACCAATCACGGCTGCAAACACATCCATGGCTTTCATTTTCTTCCTGCGAGCTTTATTTCCAATCATTACCGATTCTTCTAAGTAGGTATTCTTAGTTAACTGGTCCTGTTTAGACAAAACACAAATTAATAGGTAGACCTTTTATAACAATTTATTTATTTTCAGGATGCCTCTTTTGACATGTACATATATACTAATATTCTTTCAGTCACATGGTTACTTATACGAATACATAGTTAATAACAACAGTTTAAAGAAAGGATACGGTGTATCAGCTCATGATAAAAAAATCACTTGGTACACACGAAATACTCATAGCTATAATTATTACTGTTTTTCAATCAAAAGTCACAGTGAGGTCTTCGAAAAATTTTCATCAGTTAAACATTTCCGTAACTATAGGTCATCAACCTATGTTAAGTTTTTACTATGTTTTGAAATTTTGCTTTTTCATAATTAAGTGCGTATCAGTTTCTTTGAAGAGTTCAAAAATAGAGATTTATTTTAACTGAACTATTTTTTCAAGCAAGCTGATATCTGTAATAAGGACAAAGAAAATAATATTTCTGTGAAGGGTTTTCTAAAATATGATAGGTAGGTAGGACATTTTTATTTTTCCATTTTGTTTCACCTAGAGTTTATGGGGACCTCCTGTAATTTGTCAAAATACACTACCAAAAAATCCTATCAAACATTAGGGTATGCATTTAGAGGCATACCAAATAAGGTATTGGTAGGGAAATCCTAAACACGAGTATTTTAATTTAAGCCTTCTTAGGGAGTTCATTTGGAGTGAACTCAGTGAAAAGGATAACTTTAGCTAATCATGACACGTGTTATATGTTTTAAAATAGACATTTCATAACTAGATAATATTACCTTTTCGTTGAATAGCATCATTTTGAAATGTTCAAAGTAGTACCATTGTGTAAAGTCAGTTTTTTCAGCATTATCATAGAAATAATTAACTGCTTCAAATCCAAAACTGTGAAATGTTCCGTCTGGTTTAAACAGAACACACGTTGGAGCTTTTTCTCTAATATGAGATGCTCCATCATTCCAAGTGTGACAGTAAATTGATGGGTTTGCTGGATTGTTTCTGTAATCACTATGCTTGCAGTATGCAAATCCAGAGTAGGTTGTCCCGAAATCAATGGCAGCCACTATCACATGTCCCTCTCCGATCAACTAATGAAAAACAAATTCTATGTTTACGTTTCTGTTTGCTTTTGTATTTTTAGTTCTTTTTATGGTATTTTTTTTGCATTTTTCAAAAACAACTATAGTATTGCATTGATTATAATCTCGGTAATATAAAGTAATATTTTCTATAGCAAATCAAAATAATGTTAAAAATAATGAAATGAATATGTTTTGCAACTTATCTTTTCTTATATTTCATTGCATGCATCTCTACCATGACTCTCTATCTTTCTGTGGGTGGCTCTCTCTTCAACGAATGTATCTCTCTCTCTCTCGATCGATCGATCGAACTTGCTGTGTATCCCATGGCAGTCTACATTAAACTGCGTGTGGTAAATTATTGGTCTAGAATTGTTCACGGCAAAGAAAATAAGTTGTCACACATTTTGTATAACTTTACGTTTTAAAATATTCACAGAATAATTGAACGTCTGAATGGGTTATTTTCATGAATACTATTCTTGATACTTGTGGCCATAATAATATCTGGTTAGTAAAACTGACTTTAGGAAAAATGGCTAAATGGTAGTTTAAAACAAAGTTATTTAACCAATTGCAACAAATCTGGCGTTCAGATATATGCAATTCGTCAAAAGACTTATCATACAGATTATATAAGGATAAGTTTGAATTCGGAAAATATTTAAATACATCACCCAATAGAGATAGGGATATATTTTGTAGATTTAGAACTGGTATTCATAGATTACCAATTGAAACTGGTATTATTTATTTTGTTAAAATATTTCCTTTCTCTATTGTAACTGTATACGTATACCTAACAACAAAATTATTTTATTTACCTGTGTTTAAAGTTATTGCAAATGGCTGATATTTTTGTTCGAGCATATTGTTTTTCTTAAATTGTTTAACATTTCATACCGATATAACATGTTACTTTTATTATTCTTCCTTAGTTTATTTATTTTGAATTTGCATTGTATCATAGGTCAAATTTATTTGTTCAGTGTATGTTCAATGGTGTTAATATGTCCTTTGATTGAGTTAAGCTATTTCAGTTGATATTTTATAGTGTGTCTTCCTATGTTGTGATGTTACACTATTGTTTCAGAAAAAGGGTGAAGGTTTGGTACCATTAAAACGTTTAAACCCGCTGCATTTGTTTGCACCTGTCCTAAGTCAGGAATCTGATGTTCAGTAGTTGTTGTTTGTTGATGTGGTTCATAAGTGTTTCTCGTTTCTCGTTTTTATATAGATTAGACCGTTGGTTTTCCCGTTTGAATGGTTTTACACTAGTAATTTTTGGGGCCCTTTATAGCTTACTGTTCGGTGTGAGCCTAGGCTCCGTGTTGAAGACCGTACTTTGACCTATAATGGTTTACATTTATAAATTTTGACTTGGATGGAGAGTTGTCTCATTGGCACTCATACCACATCTTCTTATATCTATAGATGGATAGGTTTAGATAGACAAAGAAGATATTATAATTTATATCAATGTCAAGAATTAGGTGACGAATTTCACTTTCTTTTGAATTGTAGATCTCTAGACGACTCAAGAAAACTGTTTTTATACATCGTATTGTAACAGAGGAAATGTAATTAAATTTTGTAAATTATTACAAACAACACATAGAAATAAAGGTTATAAATTCACTAGCAGGTCTTCCTGGTTAGTCTTTGCCTACATGTTTTTCTATTATAATAACTAAATGATATTTTATAGTAATTGTAACATTCTTATCTTGTCTTGTTCACAATTTATTTTGTATACTATGTATTATTATTTCATTCTTTGTACCAATGTGTATACAGTGGTCTTAAAGAATAAAATTGTCTTGTCTTGTCTTGTCTTGCCTTGTTTTTTTTCTCTCTCTCTCTCTCTCCGATTTATTAAAGTTTTAGATTTTTTATTTTTAATCACAGATAAGATTAAAGTTAACTTACTTTGTCATCTCCTCGACTTGCCATCGTTTCCTTAAATGAAAAAATATATATGAGTCCCGAATGAAAGATGTCATTCTTCCAAGATAGTCTCTTAAAAACTTAAAACAATAATTATTGTTAGTTAACTAAAATATTGAAATTACATGTAAACACTACATATATAGATGACACTAAAACTGAAGACTGATATGTGTACTTAAAGACCTAAATAGGTTAATGTTCCTGTGGTTTGTATATATTTTTACAAAATTTAATAAAACTTCCCAAACCCGAGAAAAATAAAACACAATTTCTAATTATAAAAGAAAAACATCATACATCAAACTAGTTTTATTATCATGAAGTTTTACTTTCATTTCAATTGCACCGAAACAAAAATAAAATGTTCAAAAATTCAATGACGGAATGTGATATAAGCTTTATATCTATAGCTAAAAAAGTTGAATGATGAAATTATTACACTAATTAAATCCATCGATTTGCAAATTTTATCAAAATCACAGTCTTTGAACATCAAATACCTTTAGTTTTGTTTTGTCATAACAAAGTCCTTAGTTGGTTGATAAACCTTCCGCATACATACCAATTCAGTCACAGGTGAACGAAGAAAGAATTTAAAAGCGCGAAACTTCAAATATATAATGTTCATTGTGGATAGCTGTTTAACTTCCACTGGCAAATCGTATACCACCGCATATTCAGGACGACGTAACAGTCAACAGGAAGACATGTCACCCTACCCGGAAACATTATTCTGACTCGAGCCAACCAGCCTTTGCACTAAATCATTAAAGCCGCGTTTTCAGCGGAGAATCAGACAGAACACCAATTTTAAGTCTATGATTTTACCAGACCGGGAATTATATCCACGACCTCCCGCACCCGAGGCGAACATGAGACCACCAAGGTGGTTCCAAAATATATATTAACAATGTATGCGTGAAATGTCTGAACTCGTATTGATGTCCTTGCCTTAATTTCGTTTTATCTTAACAAAACCCATGGGTTAGTTTCAATATTTCTAATGAAATTTTTGCAAGAGATACCCTATATTCTGTTTAATCGCTTAGTGATCTGTTATTTTTTAATACACAAACTCAATAATACAAGTCCTACAAAAGTATACTTTGTTCTTTGAAACCTTTGAAGGCCAATGATTACATTTACATGTTTATAGAATAATCTAAATAAATTGTTAGAAAAGAAAATGGAAAATAAAGAATAAGACCACGTGTGCCCCAAAATGGTTTGAAAGCGACAGCGATATCTGCTTCAATGTGGGAACAGATGTAGTGTTTCTTAGTGGCCAATAACAATTTACATATGCGAATACACATGCTGTTATATCATTACTAAGAAAACTTTATTTAACCAAAATTCTTACTGAAGTAGAAATAAAAACTCTGAGTTCAAAGTTATGAAACATACATTAAAGTTCATTCTATACTGAGAAAAGAATGTGCCTTGATATTTATGATAACTGACGGCTCTCAAAAGGTCATTTTTAAAGTTCCATTACTTGAATTGTCCATGATCCACTTGCCATTATACTTTATATAATAGATCAGAGGTCTCTGAATATCGGCTGATGAATTAGATATACTGCGAAAAGATGCATCATCTAATATAAAAGTCCTCATGTAGATTAATGCCATTTTGCCACTATTGCATATTCCATTTCTGTTACGTACAATTATTTATATACATTGTAAACAACCTTGAACGTAAATTTTATTGCAACTTCGTGTGTAACTTTTGTGTGACACCATTCCACAATTAATGATAAATGATAGCGGATATATTTTCTTTCAGTTGCAATAATGGAGATAACAGTATTGTATTTAAAGATTTGTGGGCATCAATTTTTGATTTTATGGTTGCAAACATTCTGTTTATTGGCTGTGCATTCATCAAATCGCCAATAAATGCCAGCAAATTTTCAAAGACAATACTGTAATCCCTTATTACAACCTTAACCCAAAAATTACAAGTGGAATTACCTATTAATCAATCTTTATTTTACTTTTGACCTTGCCATCATGGCTAGAAGTATTTTGCCTTGTAAGGTGCGGTCTAGATGTAATCCCTTCAATCATTCCGGTATTGGTTTCTCGTTTCTATTCCGTATGTAATTTAGGTTTTATATAAAACACAACAAAATTGTAATCGTCATCATGTATCTTTAAATAACTTGTCTAAAAATAAAAATGGGAATTTTGATATAGTGAACGATAGAAATTATTACTATTACAATTTAGCATGCAGTTGCTTATTTCTCCAGACCAATTTTATCCAATTTAACAATCTTCATTCAATAAGCACACATACGTACAACTGTATTACCGGTACTATAACAAACATTTTAGCTACGGGAACAATATTTGTTTTAAATCGCCGGTACAATATGCAGTTAATGTCAATGTTGTACTTTTACATTAAAAATTAACTTTTATTTATCTAACGTTGTTTTCAATTTAGACATATATATATATATATATACATATATGTATCAGCAACTTTTTTTTACTTATGGAAACATCACAAAAGAAATTTCAACTTCAAACAGTTTAGTTAATATATAACCAGTACGAAAGATTTCCGACACTGATCTTTTGTTTGGTAATGAGGGGGAGGGGTATTAACAACTTTTTTGGGGGGATCCTAGATTTCTTGGAAAGAAATCATTACTCCTGATTGTTATGATAAGGATTTGTTTTTTAAATTACAAAATTGTTTGCCCTGCAATAAAATACCTCCCTCCCTTGCAGTGACTAAAGATGATGATTTACTATTTATTACATTCACTCTCTCCTAAGAAATGTTGATTATATTCACAATAAATTGTTTTAACAGTACAGAACATGATTAATCAACACACATACATTCCTTTTAATTTTTCCTAAGACCTGTACTGCATTCCTGCAAGACTGAATCTCAGATTTCTATTATACTGTGGATTTGTGTACAAGTTATCGTTGCAAAATGTGTGTAAATATTTACTGATGGACATTTCGATTATTATTGATTTTAAGTAGCGTCTTGATGATTTCAAAATAGTTTTACATAGTAATACATTCAAAATCTTTACACGATTAATTTCATCACATGCTTTGATAAAATATATGAATGCACGATACATAAAGCATCTTTTATACTACAAAGAGTAAAAATAATGTATTCTGTAGATTTACCGCTGCGAAAACATGCCTGCTCTTCTCTTATATGTTACTTCAATTCGGATTGTATAAATGTTAATCTATAATTACATCTAATTCATTTAATTTACATAGATACAAGAAGCACATTCATTTCTATCGATTTAAAAATAATCGCATGGCGGGTGATGCATGCATAGCAGGAAACGCTCACTCTGTCGGTCATCCGGTCTCGATTCTTTTGGAGTTTTTGTTACTCATATTGCATCAGTGTATATAAAGTGCGAATCCAGTTAGTTCATTTTCACTGTTGTATGTGAGTATGTCTATTGTAGAATAAAGGATGATGGGAAAACTGCGTTTGTTTACTTTTGAAAATGCAAAATAATAGATTTGAATGTATGTTTTAACAGAATTTCATTAGAATATAACTTTTAATGTATAATAACAGGATTAAAGTCCAAAAAGTGTTATTTAAGCAGCAGAATCCATAATATTGATTACTGAATGCGATGCGATGAATTATCACTGTAAGGGCAATCATTTCTGATGTGGAATTTTGAAGTGTGATGAATTTTCATTGTCGTTTTATATGATTATTCGACATACAACAACTGAAAATAGTTTTAAATGACTTTAATATTGATGATATTTACAATTTGAAATGCAAGCTAGTCGTAGATGCTTACTTGAATATACACGGGTATAACCACGTTCATATCATGAATATTCAAATATTGTTGGTGAGTTTGCTATTAGCTTGTCATGGATCCGAAAATTTACAGAACATCCATGAATATAACGTTTTCTACGACGAATTTTCTTTGAAAAGTTTTATAACTCGCTTAAAAAGCTTTGAACATGTGTCACGCCGTGTCATACATATTTCTACGGTATTGATAGGCTTTTCCTTAACGAACAGTACAAGAATGTACAACGAACGGTACTAAAGAAAGAAAACAAACTACAAAGAGAATGAATCGTACAGTGTCAAAATTCTGAGGTCAGTTTTTCAAGTAAATGTCTTCAAATAAAATTAAAACAACGGGTTTCTCATTCGTATTATGTATTTTAACAACAACAAAGCACAAAATACACGGTCTCATTTAGTGAAAGAGCCAACCAACTATGCTCTATTTGTAGTTTAATCAAGTTTGAGTTACACATAATGTTTGTTTCATGATGTTTACAAGTAATTCACAGACCTGTCTATTTAAAATAGTCACATGGTGTTCATGTAATATAAATGATATGCAATGCTGACAGGAGCAGTTAACTTTGTTTTCAAAATATTGAATACTTAAGTGAACAGTTAGTCAATTAGTCTTTGGTGTAAATATAAGAACGGTATATCTACCAACATTGCTTCGCGATGTAGCGATTAACGTCCGAAATCAACTGTACGGCGGTTATACTCCGTGGTATAGAACCATTTAAACATGTAACAATAAACTATTTTCAATGTTTCTTTGTATTCTCACAATTGCGTATTGGCTTATTTGTAACACCGACTTATAAGAAATTCAAGCATATTTAAGATGACTCGACTGTTGCTCGAACTTTCTTTACTGTATAAGATTTATACGATACACAATGGCATGATAAATATCAATTATCCAGTCATCCAAGCCTCAATTGTTTGTGCAAGATGAAAACGTTTCCACTCATTCAATAGTGAAATGAAGATCGTTTTGTGAATGCTCTTTGTTATCTCAAATGCATCCATTAGAGCTATTTTCCTAACGCTTGTTGTTTAAAGATTTGGTTGGTTAGCTTGCTTACTTTGTTTGTATAAACGTTTGCTCAATCTTAATTGCAATGCTGAGGCAACATTTACAGAATCAAGGCCAACCACACCTTTTAACTACAAGCATTAGGAAATTAGCTTTAATGACGTTTAATTTATTAGTATGCGATGTAGATTTAGACCGAAACAGAAACTTTGCTTTTCCGGTGACGTGGATTGGCTTAACTGTCCAAGATATATGTATTTAATGATTACGTGTCATAGGAAAGAATAAATTTTATCCTACATATAGATCAGGACAAATTATTTGAGAAAATAGAATTGACTGTATTAGCAATAAATACCATGTTTAAGGAATTTATTGATATATTACCTCAGACTTTCACTCACTAAGTATGCATATATAATCAATCCTTCTGACTTCATAAATTTTGTTAGAGAGTCGGCTGAATTAAGACTTTAGGTAATGAAAATTAATTAATTTCCTTCTGTAAAATACAATAGAAATGAATCGCCCTACATACTTTATAGTACAGCCCGAAGAATGCACTCAGATTTGAGGGAATCTCAAATTTCACAACTGATTAGCTTCACAGTTTGAAGTCCTTGTAATTTATACATCACTCTTCCCAATAAACTGACCACAGATGTTACACATAGATTATGTGATAAGAAAGTCAACATTTTGGCATTTTCTGTCTTTACTTGAAATATAAACATGATAAATATAAATATTCTTCATAAGATTTCGACAATTTAGTCAGTGTTTTTTTTTTTATTAATCATGTTCAGATACAGTTAAAGGAATGTAATATAAAGTTATGATTTTTTTTTATTAATTTTCCATTTTTTTAAATTTAGAACACATCCACAATCTGTTTTCATTTTGAAGATTAATTTTCATTAGAAATGAATATTCTTTGTAATTTTCACATTTATTTTGATAAAATGTCATTTAATGATATAAGGAAATTTCCTAAATATTTAAAAGAAATTCTTAATAGAATATTCATTAGGCAAAGACCATTTGAAAAAGAACCCTCCTTTTATACGCCCGTTTATGAGAGGTATTATGGCATGCCGTTGTCCGTCTGTCCGTCTGTCGTCAACATGTTGAATATGAACTAAAAACGCTTTAACCAATTTGCATGAAACTTTGGTAAATTGTTTATATCTATTGACGTGAGCTCCATTTCGTCTTTTTTTATAAATTTTAGATTTTACATTTCCGAGTTATGGGGTTTTATTCATAAAAAAAGTGATTTTCCTATTTTCGGACAGTAACTCAAAAATGCTTTCACCAATTTGCAAAAAAACTTTGGTGAAATGTTTATATCTATTGACATGAGCTCACTTTCGATTTTTATAAATTTCAGATTTTACGTTTCCGAGTTATCGGGTTTTATTCATAAAAAGGGGATTTTCAAGTTTTCGGAAAATAACTCAAAAATGCTTTAAGCAGTTCTCATGAAGCTTTGGTGAATTGGTTATATCTATTGACGTAAGCTCCCTTTCAAATTGTTATTGATTTTACATTTTACATTTCCCAGTTATGGGATTTTATTAAAAAAATGGGGTGATTTTCCAGTTTTCGGACAATATCTTTAAAGTGCTTTGAGCAGTTTTCATTAAACTTTAAAGACTGGTTTATATATATTAAGATAACCTCCTTTTACTTTTCATAAATTTCTGATATGACATTAAAATTTTATATTAAACTTTATTTTTGAAAACGCGACAAGCGTATCATGCGCTCATGGTGGAGCTGTTTATTATTTTTGTGTTTAATTTTCATTTGAAAACATTCTTTCATATTTCAACTTATTTTCTCTTATTCTAAACATATGATCTCACTCTTTTCAATGCGATATATCAAAAAGTGGTTTATATACATATTGCCCCTATATTCAGTGGAAAATAAGTGGGAGGGTCCACTCCACATTTGCATATGAATAGAAGTAGGTAATATTTGAACCTTATATACTGAAAAATGCAGAATATATATGTACAGTTTATATGTGGATTGGTCCTGGACCCAATTGATTTTAATATAGTTATTCGAGTATCCCCATAAGTGAAATCAAATTCGAACCATTCTAAATATAACAAGAAAGGAAACATATAGGCTAGGGATACCTGATGAGGATAGTCCCAATTCTACTTGACCGAAACACAGACCAGATTTGGATTTCTAGTCTAAAATACACACACAATAATTATACTACAAGCATGCAAGTCGGAAATTCTAAAAAAAAATTAAGATAAATACTGAAAAATGTATTCCATAACAATAAATATTTATCCTACACCGAAAATGCCAGCTCTAAATATATGCACATCAAAATTGAATTAAATACAAAGGGTTATAATAAGATACACTGGATTGGTCCTGGACCCGATTGATTTTAATATAATTACATTAACATGTTTTATTAAAACATATAAAATTTGCTAAATGAGCAAATCTAAAATTTTATCATAGCATTTCCAAATTAGCTGCAGAAATCCTATTTTCATCAATATTCAAAGAAAATGAAATTTATATATTTTTAATTGATTTTTGATGAAAACATTGCAAAATGAGAAGAAAAAAAAAATAGAAAACACATTGTCTAAGAGAATATTTTGCATATCTAAGAATATATAATGTATTTAGTGTAGGTGATATTGAAATAAAATAATCTTGACCAGCTAACCATCTGTGTTTATTTGATAACATCAGTGGACACCAACTGTGAGAGAAGCACTTAACCTAATCATTTAATTGATTGTATAAACAATCAATTACATGGTTTCAATGCTGAATATCAGGAAAAATCGGTGCTGTTCTATAAAGTATACAGTGAAAATGAAAGTCTAGTATCATTATTCGACAGTAAACATGAATCGCATAACAACAACAGCATAGTGGAATTTGATTCAATATCAACAAGCTGAATAACAAAACCTGTTATAAGTTAAACAAAATTAATAATTGTGTTAAAAGGTACATTTTTCTGCAAATGAAACTTAACTACTACTCACCTAATTTTGCATCTTGATGGCTGTAGGCGCGATGAAAACCCGTCTGCATCTCATACCTATATCATGAACTTATAAAACAGTACACATTATATATTATTTCTTATTTTATTAAAAATCTTGAATTTGTCTTCTGTTTATTTATCATTCTACATCAGAAATTCATCACGGATACAGTAAAATGACATTTTAGGATTCGCACATTACATACACTGTTGCATCTTCAAAAGGATTAATGAACATCGGTAAACTTCTGTAGCCTATAGTTAAACAATGGAATAATTATTTTTGCAGTCCAACACTTTTATTTCGAATAAAACAAAACAAAATTAAAATTAAAGTGGATTTTATCTAATAAATCAAGGTTCAAAAGATAAATTAATAAAATGCAAAAGTTTTCCGTTCATCACTAAAATATGTGGCTAAGGTATATCAGTTTGACTTGTAACTGATTGATAATGCCAGAATGGGTCAGAATAAGGTAATATTGAATTACCTAAATGTGCCATTTCCTTTAGAATTGAATGCTTCTTTTGTAGTTTTATTTGGGTGTAAAAGCGTTGACCGAAGCACATTTCCCAAAAATGTGCGCACGATCAACGCTTGTACAAGCCCTCTTTCGTTAATTTTATATGCATTGTTGTGACGTTGTCATAGGAAGCCCGTGTTGTCATAGATGTTGCATTTTATTGGGAATAAAATCTAATTTTGGAATGCCTCGCATTTGTTGTCTGCCAATCAAAATTACAGATTCTTGTTAAACATACATGTAATGTAATTATAAAAGAATGAAGGCATGCATGTAATGTAATTATTAAAGAATGAAGGATTATATTTATATACATGAAAATATACAAATATGTCATACATTTCTTAGATATGAAATGCCTTTCTAGCACTGAATGTCTCTCCTGTTCTTATTTTTGAGTTATGTTCTATTGTGTACATTTTTGTCCATTGACCGTAAGTTAAATGATA
This sequence comes from Mytilus coruscus, assembly GCA_017311375.1. Classification (NCBI taxonomy): domain Eukaryota; kingdom Metazoa; phylum Mollusca; class Bivalvia; order Mytilida; family Mytilidae; genus Mytilus; species Mytilus coruscus. The sequence goes on from CM029597.1 coordinate 14,115,805, forward strand.
AGATCTCAAAACTAGTTTAACCCTGCCACATTCTAATGTGCCTCTCCCAAGTCAGAAACCTCATAATTGTTTTGTTTTCAGTCATAATTATCTTAATGTTTATTTTTTGTTTGGAAAATTAAGTGTTGATAGGCGATCTTTGATAGTTTCTGTTTTAATTTATTCACCACTTTATAAACTTTTATAGAATTTGGCACTTTGTGAAGAAACTTATTCATTGTTGATAACTTTATGTTGCCCTCTAGATAGATGTATTTTTGTTCTGTCGGTACTTTATTGTCTCATCGGAATACACACTGTATCTCATTTTAGTTATATAAGATATGAGATTGTATCAATTATATGTTCAAACTATAATCTAGCTTTAGAATAATAATATGCTTTATTATGATTAAAACGTTGTTTGGAATTGGTTTGCAGACTTAACAAAAACATAATCAATCAAAAATAGAACAAAGTAGACACGAAAGTCCATCACGGGTAGGCAAAATATGTAATCTCAAATGAAAGGAAATAAGTTCCATTTTGTACTTGATTGTTATCTGGGTATATTCACAGAGAAACTAAATGATTTAGAGATGCAGGATTGTCACTGAAGTTGCTGTCTATATGTTAATACTGGTTGTTTACCAACATCATAAATACATATATGTTTATTGTTTATAGTTACTATTAAACTGTAGTTGGCATCATAAATTGTAAACTCAATATTTCCACGGTTATAGGCTCGAGGTCTTATCTGCACTATATTTGATTACTTTAATGACTTTAATCTAATAAGTTTCGGAAGGTAGTCGGAAGTAACCTTTACTTTGCTTTTTTGTTGCTATTTCAGTTATAAGAGATACAAGTTCTGTGCCACTGTTATTGATTTTCAAAGCCATGGTTCGCTTTCCTGTCATCCCATCGGTAAGTTTAAAGTGCAATGATCCAATCCTACGACAGCCGTCATCCGTGACATACTTTGGTGATTTATTCATAGTATCATAAAAATTAAAATTTACGCTAGTCTGATCTTTATACAGAGGAACATATTCATGTTCTTCGAGATATTTGTCCTCTCCAACTTCCAGAATCTGACCGATTTCTATATGTTTATCAAAAACATCTTTGCACTTTTCAACTCCGTCTACAATAATTTTCTTTGATTCTGGATCACCCTCCCTAAATGCTCGTGTTGTTCCGATACCATATGTGAATCTTGCAACACGACTAGTTATCGTTCCAGGTTCAAACCCGAACAAAACAGCACCTTTTAATACCGCTAATCCCGGATCTTTTGGAATGACCATTCCAATGTTCGGGAATTTCGTTTTGAGAGCCTCAGTTAGCACTGTTGAAGCTGAATGTCCACCCACAACCAACAACGTTTTAACGCCCTTTAATTCTTTTTTCGCTATTAATTTCTCTAGTTCTCGTATAACATTTTCAAGAGAATAATCGTAGAATGTTCTAAACAAATTGTTTTTTATTCTCATTTTATCCCTTTTCACGATAACTCGATCTCTAAAATTCGTCTTTCTATAGTTTCACCTAACGAGCTTGTTCTAATGGCCTTGAATGTATCCATCCACTCAAGTGGAATACGAAGTGTTACCTGTCCTTCCGGATCCTTTTGATTTTCTTTTTTGAATGATGTCTTTGCGTTTTCAAAGTTACGTAGAAGTGAGTAAAATGCCGACGGATTTGTTTCTTTGATGCTATTAATAACATCCTTGCCAAATATCTCTTCCAGAAAATTATAAAACTGTTTATTAACTGTAATTCCTCCCAATGTCCCCACAAGCCTGGTGCACTTCTTTTAGCGTGTCCACCCCTGTAACTTCATGTACAGCAATATCAGTTGTTCCACCTACAAATTACAATTATTGTATTTAAAAAAATTATCGATTCAAAATTGAGCCTTTTGGTAAAACTTTATCGAGAAAAACAACTGATATCTTAACACTGAATATGAAATTATTTAATCTATAGAATTTTGAAAATTGAATCGATTCAATTAATTTTGCTGAATAATTTAAAACACTGTACCTCCTTGGTCAAGCACAATGAATTTTGCACCTGGTGCCATAGCTGCAATAATTTTCCTTCCATCACCTTCTGTTTGAACTCCAACTGGTACCCTTCGACAGTGAATAGAAGCTGCTTCTGGTTCCAGTGCTAACATGAGCTGGTCGTGAGCTATTTCTGCCTGAGGGAAAAAATCAATCAAAATTGGAAATGTTTTAAAAGAAAAATACGTAAGTATATGTAGTTATACATTTAAGGAATATGCCAGTCTTGCATATCCATTGAAATATAATAAATATCTATCTGGATATATTTATACCTCCTTGGTCTAAATAACTGAAAAAATACTGGAAACTTTCTTACCTTTTTAGCAGATTCTCTCATAAACTGCTTTGCTCTCAAATCCCAGATTGCAGGAACAGTAATGACCCACTGGACGTGTTTTCCAGTAAACCATTTTTCACTTGTATCCTTAATATCACCTAATAACTGATCTCGAAAGTAGCCGATTACAGCCCCAAATACATCAACTGCTTTCATCTTTTTTCTCTTTTTAACATCCTCTTCTTTAATCGATTCCTCTAAGTACGTTTCTGTGGTAAGGTCCTGCAGAAAAAAAGTTATACTTAGAGGTTGGAGCTGGATGCAATAAATGTGGGGTAGAATTTCCGAACTCCAGCGTTTCTTTCCCTCTTATTATACGATTTATATATACAGGTGAAAAGTGAAGAATATATAGCGTACATTAATTTTCAAACCGTCTAAAGTACTTATGTATATTTGTTTCACACCAACTCATTTATAGTAATATTATCAGCACGCTAACGTAAATAAAAATAACAACAAGTTTGTGTTTTTAAAGTGAAATTAAAGAGGTTTAAGATGATATAACTTAATTTCAACTAAACGTCTAATTTTTAAAATGTCCATTATAACCACTTAGAGTAGCTAATATGTTATATTTCGAGTTAAAACAGTTAAAATTTAAGCATGAATACCTACCATCGCAATTGACAACCATTAGCATTTATTTATACAGAAATGCCATTGTACGAATTATTGAATAAAGGCAGATAGATACCTCTTGTTCATACAGCATCATCTTAAAATACTCGAAGTAGTAATATTTATTCAATTGCAATTTGTCAGGATTATCATAGTAATTTTTTATAGCCTCATGACCAAAGCTATGCAATTTCTGGTCTGGTTTAAACAGTACACATGTCGGTGCTTTAGAAGTCATCTTTGTGGTCCAATCCAAGGATTGCAAATTATTGGAGGGTTAACAGGCTCCTTCTATAATCAATATGCTTACAGTAAGCATAACCGGAGTACGTTGTCCCAAAATCAATGGCTGCTACGATAATTCTACCATGATCTACTAGCTGCAAAAAAATGATAATGATGACAAAATTAAGACCGTATTTTGTATATTTTGTATGTATTATTAATTATAAAATTACGTTGTATTTTAAATTCAACTGATAGCCAACTGATAGCAAACACAGTTACTTGTTTCTGGAAAATATTACCTTTATACCTTAATACAACACGTGTGATTTAACGGTACAGAGGTAACAAAGTTTCAGACCCTGCTTATTTAGTAAGTTGAATGCATTATTTAGCTTCAGAGAAACCAAAGTTACAATGTTTCAGACATTTCTATCTTTACAAAACCTATTTCCAAAGTCTGACTATAAAATTATAATGTAAGCAACGTATTTCCATGGTTGTGCACTACTTTGAATAACTATTAAAAGTAAGTAGAACATTCATTACTTTGATATAAACAAACATATCCATATCTTTATAGTCGTGTTTGAGTAAAAGAAAGATAAAGGAAAGAACATTATTACCTTGTCACTCTCCATAGTGGATAACTGTTTTCTGTATCGATAACTGTTTCTGACGATGAATTTTCAAATGGCTCTAGAAATTAAAAACATATGTATGTTAGCAAGTGCTAAGTATGTTACAACTTCAAGAATAACCTACACTTGTTTTCTATTTTACTGTTTATCGCAATACTTTTGTCCAAAACTTCAAATTTAAAGTTCAGTTAACTTTGATATTTGCTGAACATAAAACACTTGGCATTTAAAATGATAGCTACCATTTATGTTTAATTTCCTACTGTAATAGAAGCACATACATGCATCTACCTAGTTACAAAGGAGGTTCACGAAGCAACTGTCATCACCATGCTAATAGAAAATGTTGGATAAAGCCAAACACAGCCATAGCATTAGGATAGTAAAACCAAAAGTAAGAAAGAAGTCTTGTCCCCATATAACACAGAAGAGTCTTACTGTATGTCCATCAGTTCACTTCGTGATTTCGACTGTTATTTAATCCAGCCTACTTGTATTTGTTGTAACTTTTCTCATACTTTTTAAATAGATAGGCAAAACGTTTTAATGTTCATTTCGTAAGCAGTGCTCGATATTGGTTCCTTGTATGATACGAAGTCTCGCGAGAATCTACTGATAACACTATAAGTAATGATTTAAGCTAAATATATATATATATATATATATATATATATATATATATAGGTTGGGTAAACGATTTAAAAAGATATATGATAGTTAATCACGTACTCAGGTCGTTTACACTATTTTATCGAAAAATAGATACGGTATTGATCACAATAATGACGTCGTTTCTTTGTTAAATATTATATACTACTTAGTATACCTACCATAACTGTCGTCTTCCGAACATTTTAATAACACATGAATATTCATACCACACGAATAACAACAAACTGTAAACTGTAAACCAAAAGCAATAAAATAAACATATTTAAGGGAAAAAAAACCCAGATAAATTGCAATTTAAGCATACCACCTCTATGAAATCGATCAATGTTTCCAAATGGTAAGCCGATATCATCATATGTATAGCTTCATCGTTTCATTCCAGATTACGTGGCATCGTCATGTCACTGACAGCTGTGTCGCAACGGTGTGAATATATATTAATAAGTTAACAACACAAGTGTTACGCTATTGTTTTCGTGAAGTTAAATTTCAAGATCCCAAACTGTCTCGCTGACGATAATGTTACTAAGCAAGCCTGATATGTAATCTAATTAAACAATAAAAAAGAGTCTGTGTGTATTGATTGATATTTTAGTCTTAGGCACATGATTTTTATTAAATGTTATTGGCTTTAAACTATAGCTTTCAGTCAGTAACTGAGAGTACTCTCAGATCTGTCCTTTGTGTCTTTTGTATTTTGTTATGATCGATCTGATGAGTTAAGCCCCTTATAACTGAGTTTTATAGTTTGTTCTTATGTTGTACTGTTACACCACTGTCCAAGGTCAGGGTAAAGGGGGCTTGGCACCAGCAAACACGTTTAACCCTGCCACATTCTGTATGTGCCTGTCCCAAGACAGGAGCCTGTTATTCAGTGACTGTAAACATTGAACATTTTCTACTTGCAATACAGTTTACTTGCTAATTGATTAAATACAGTTAAATGTATTATTTATTATTATATTTCTGTATTATATAATCTGTGATATTTCGTAAAAGTATATATATTTATGTTATATGAAATAGCTTGTTATTTATATATGTTGTATTGCTATTTAAGACGTGTTTATTCTACTGGTAATAAACATCAGAACCCTACATCCTCGTGATAGTTGTTATTCCTTAGCATAGGAAATCATCTACTACACTTATTCGGTGTATAGTGACTTATAGTTTCATTATTATGTGTTAATATAAAAATATGAAGATGTGGTATGATTGCCAATGAGACAGTTATCCACCAAAGTTCAAATAAAGTGGATATAAGCAATTATATGCAACCGTAAGTCTGATCTCAATTGTCACCGTAATGGCGACCTACATAACTTTTATCAATAATGTAGCAATGAATGTTAAAGTGGTGTCAGCTTATTCTCATTGGGATTTACTAGTACATCATATTTTATAGCCAGATTTGAAATAACAAAAGTACTAAATTCTAAGGCAAGCGCTGCCACCAAACACCTGATTGCTCTTTTTTTTCTTACTGTTCATGTTGCTGTTTGCGCCAGGCTATAAAAACCTTTTGACGAAATGACGTCATTGCAGATTGAACGTTATGACGTCATGAGTAGTGAAAATTAAGACAAATAAGTGACTGATCATTCAATTTTTTACCGGGGGGGGTTCAAGACAAACGGTTTTTTTTAGTAAATAAAATATTTTTCAATTACATACAGACACACTACTTTTCCTCAAATTAATGTTAATTTATTTTCCCTATTCAAACGGTTAACCTCTTCGCTGCCAAAATTTTTCAAAATCCAAAACAACGTTACGCCTATACTTATTCTCATTGGGATTTAAGTTTTGTTCAAGACAAACGTTTTTTTTAGTAAATAAAATATATATTTTGAATTACATACAGACACACTACTTTTCCTCAAATTAATGTTAATTTATTTTCCCTATTCAAACGGTTAACCTTTTCGCTGCCAAAATTTTCAAAATCCAAAATAACGTTACGCCTATGACGTTGCTAAATTTTACTACAACGTCGACAAATGCCAATAATTTAATTATTGAATAACGCGTCTTCTGATTGGCTGACGTTGTTTTGTTTATCAGCTCATAGACATAATTTTGTCATGTGACCGTGACGTCATCAACGTTTTTCATGGTTTACGCCGGTTTAAAATGGAATTTAGAATTAAATTATAAGAAATGACTGTAATATTTTTCTGTCTATTCGAAATAATATCAAAATGTGGTACACACTTTAAAATAACCCGCTACGCGGGTTATTCAGTGTGCACCACATTTTGATGTTATTCGAATAGACAGAAAAATATTACAGTCATTCCTTAATTGAAAACCTTGTACCATCGTTCACGTCTTTCCACACACAGCCGTAATGTTCAAATCAATTAACCAAGTTCGATATACATGTGATATAAACTGAATTTATGCACACACAAAAATGGGCACATATTAATGTACAAACTATTTAATTCTGATTCAAAATTAAATTAGATTTTGAAATAAACAATATGATGAATAATAAATGAGTGAAATGTTACGCTTACGGATATTTGTTTTGAAAGAGATATACAATTACTTTTGATGCCTTCTACAAAATCCGTCCATAGAATTGGGATTCAAACTTATGTGTTATTGCTATAAACATTTACTTTTAAGTCGTGTGAAAATATTGGGTTCACCGGATTCGTTTTTCCCAGTAGAAATTATGTAGCGTACACAACAAAAAAACAAATATGATCGTAAGGTCGTGAAATCGTTTTTTTATATCATACATCACTCATTCACAAATGATTTATACAATGAGCAAACACGAATCCGGTAGCCCTCTTATATTTCATTATCGTTAAAATGAAAATTTTCACAGCAATGAAATATTATTCTAAATAGAATTCCTTGGAAGGATTTTCGGAAAATCGCATTTCAAAGTGGGAAAATTCACATTCTCTGCCGCGTTTTCCATACATTCTTTACATTAATAGACCCTTTCCACGTAATCGACAGTATCTTTGAAAGTATAAATCCTCCATATTTTTTTATAATTCAGATGATTCCAACGAATTATATAAACGCATACAACAATTCAAGGACTCCTAACTTAATTGACTTTGATAGACAGTTTTTGTGTCGAAGTCGGTGGTTATTATGTCTGTACTGTGGCTTCCTGTATAAATAATATCTGACCACCACGAAATAGACAAGAGTGGCATGTATCATCGTGTCCAAGTTTAGAACATACACAACAGTCCCTCACTTCGCTCATTCAAGATAGCTACGGACCGTATACACTAGATCGTCTTCGTCGTCATTGTTGCTCTCTTTCGATGCTGGAATTTCCAACAATTTCCTGCATAAATTGCAGAATAGTTTTAAACGGTTTTCGTCTCACAAACCTCTCTTTAGGATCAATGAAACGGCAAAACAGTTTGTTCACAGTTACCTAAACTTGAATCGGAATGGTATTAATAAAAAACAAATGAAACAATTTTTGAGTGTGGATTACGCTTCATATCTATTTGTATACTAGTATTATAACTCATAAAACAGCGACAAATTTTGAAAAATACCTAGGGGGAGGTTTGAGCGCCCTCAATCATGTTTAACCCCGTCACATTCTTTATGTGCCTGTCCCAATTCAAGAGTTCAGTGGTTTTCTTTGGTTCATGTCTGTCATATTCATTTTTCGTGAATTGTTTTTTTCAATTAGGCAGTTAGTTTTCTCAATTGAATTGTTTCATATTTTTCATGTTGGGGCCTTTTATAGCAGACTATATGGTATGGGGTTTTCTCATTGTTGAAGGCCATACGGGTGTCTATAATTGCTTACATCCACTTCATTTGAACTTTGGTGGATAGTTGTCTCATTAGCAATCGTACCACATCTCCTTATTTTTATATTATACCTTTTCGGGAACTTGACTTTTGTCAATTTCTTCAGGTAAACTATTATCACTAGTACTGCAGATTTAAAAAAATCGTTTAGTCTGTGCGAATGATTAGACTTGCTAGTAGATAGATTGAGGAAATGAATATGGTATTATAGACACCAAGTCAGTTAAAGGTATCTTCTAGATATATGTATAACAAAAGGAGACATTCCCGCTGCATTTGTTTGCACCTGTCCTAAGTCAGGAATCTGATGTTCAGTAGTTGTCGTTTGTTGATGTGGTTCATAAGTGTTTCTCGTTTCTCGTTTTTATATAGATTAGACCGTTGGTTTTCCCGTTTGAATGGTTTCACACTAGTAATTTTTGGGGCCCTTTATAGCTTACTGTTCGGTGTGAGCCTAGGCTCCGTGTTGAAGACCGTACTTTGACCTATAATGGTTTACATTTATAAATTTTGACTTGGATGGAGAGTTGTCTCATTGGCACTCATACCACATCTTCTTATATCTATTTATAGAGATTGCTTTAATCTCATCACATTAAGAAAATTGTACGACAAGTTACTTGTAAGACGGCAAAAATATTTTATTTGAGTGGGTTTTGTAGCTGCTTAAATGTAGGCTCAACATATAGCTCAATTTTGGTAATTTCGTGTGCCTTATAAATTGATGAACGGACTCCGGAAGGATCAAATGACCGATGAACATCTTACATATATAGTTGTTATCTTATCGCCATGATATTACTATACATGCATTCGTGCTCTCTGTGGACAACTTTAATGTTTAACAGAATGGCACAACTTTTTATCAATGCATCTACGACTTTGTTCTATTATTTCGTTTAATATATTTTACATCATGTTCAGTTCCTGTCTCGGGACGATTTTCGAACAGTCAGAGATATTCGCAAATCGAAACGATTTCATGACATGTACTGTTTTAACCAGACTGGGTCTCCGCCTAACTGGTCATTGATGAGTTCCTAACCAAGCGCATGTTGTATACTATGCCTATGGGCGACCATTTGATCTTCTGTGGAAGGAGGGGGAGGAGATTTCTTCCCGGATATTCGTTTTCATTTCTTGCTAGTACGAATTATTTTCACTCACACTTATTTCCTGCATTGTCCTGCACTTTGTTGGACAAAATATTCATTTCTCCCCGTCTTTTCCAAAGTTATTTACAAGGCCAGAATATTAATTTCCAAAATCCTACGGCCCCATGACCCATCTTCAGAATATCAAATGGTCATTCCCTAAGGAATTGAATTCGTTGACAGTCAACCGGTATTCATGACTTTGTTTTGGCTGTGGCACCTTCGCTGGTGCATAAGTTCACAAAGGAATGATATATTCTTCCAGAATGTATGATTTAAATGTCATTTTCAATACTGCGTAACTTGAAATTGTGTTCTTTTAAATTATAATTCATAAATATGCCTATTTTAATTAACACTTGATAAATTATACGCTTCCGCAGCGCTTTTCTGGATCAACCTTCATCGGGAATGCTCAAAACCAAACATTTAAAAGACAAGGATGTATAAGAAGTGAAAATATGTAGACATATAGATATGGATAAAATATAAAAGCCAAATTTAGCTACGGTCAACTTAATTTACCTTAGTGAAATCATCAACAATATAAAATAAGAAGATATGGTATGATTACCAAAAGACAATTATCCACCAGAGACAAAATGACTTATATGTAAGAAACTGTAAACACAGCACGGTATCCAACAATGAGCAAAACCAATATCGTTCAGTAAATTATAAAGGTCCCAAAATGCGAAGAAATGTGAAACATTTCAGACAACAGACCCCAAAAAAAAAAAAAAAAAAAAAAAATCAACAGCTTGATTTACGTTCTACAGAATAATCAAAATCAAATATGAAAGACATGTATATGGAAGCCACTACACTGATTTACATGACATCATCATAACGTCATAGAAATGGCTAAATGACGTCATGAAATAATGAAAATGAAAAGAGAATGAGAGACAATAGACCACTTTCGAGTTCATCCTTCACCGGAAAAAACTCGTCAATTATGCGCGCCTTTATGACGTCATTTACCAGATAGAGGGGATCGCCTGTATCCCTGCACTATTAACGTTCATCAAGCGTCTTAGTGATCGTCATTGTGCAGGATAAACTAGAAATAATGTTTGTTCCGTAGGTACTTAATCACAATTCCTAATGACAGCAGTGCTGATTGTCAATTATGAGAATTCAATTTGCCGAATAATTCGTGCAATATAGCATCATAGTTCTCCAACCACTTGCTCAACATTGGAACGGAAGTGACGACGCCCCTAAACGCACGAATGATGTTCACTAAAACCAAAGTTTTTGACGGAAATGCATCGAACTCGAAAGTTGTCTATTAACAGAACGTTATTATATTATGCTCTCATAGCTGAAATCAATGTTTATTTTATTATCATTAACCATCGGCCCGATCGGCCCTTTGGCAGTTAAAGAACACCTAAATCGGCCCAATCGGCCTTTTGGCAGTTAAAGGCAACGTCAATCGGCCCGATCGGCCCAACGGCAGTTAAAGGTAACGTCAATCGGCCCTGATCGTCCCGTTGGCAGTATAAGGGTTACCAATTTATTTTTATTTCCTTCTGAATTTATTCCCGCTTTATTGGTGCTTTATTGTCACCAGTAAAAGTTGAATGGTTGGTGCCTAAACGGTAACTTTTTTATTTTCTCATCGACTGCGTAAAAAGATGAAAGCGACAGCCCTCCATCATTATGTATATCGCCTAACTATAGAGGTTTCTCAACATCTTACGAACGAACGAAACTCTACGATATACAATGCAAAAGGGCTATTCCAAAATGTATGTCAATCTTTAATTAGATATAAGAAGATGTGGTATGAGTGCCAATGAGACAACTCTCCATCAAAGTCACAATTTGTAAAAGTAAACCATTATAGGTCAAAGTACGGCCTTCAACACGGAGCCTTGGCTCACACCGAACAGTAAGCTATAAAGGTCACAAAAAATGACTAGTGTAAAACCATTCAAACAGGAAAACCATATCATAGTAAAAACTATATCATAGTAAAAACGAGAAACACTTATGAACCACATTAACAAACGACAACCACTGAACATCAGGTTCCTGACTTAGGACAGGTGCAAACAAATGCAGCGGATTTAAACGTTTTAACAGGCGCCAACCTTCACCCTAACCTGAAACAATAGTGTAACATCACAACATAGACAGACACACTATAAAATATCAATTGCAATGGCTTAGCGCTGTCGTGGATGATATCCTATCTTGATAGTCGAACTCAACGTGTTGCAATTGGCTCCGTATTGTCAGATGTAATAAACATTAAATATGGCGTTCCGCAAGGTTCGGTCTTGGGACCCCGCTTGTATTGTATTTTTGCAAAACCGATCAGTGAAATATGTCGGCGACACAACTTAAGCTATCATGGGTATGCTGATGACACTCAAGTCTACCTAGTTATCAAACCACTTGATAATTGGGACAGCATATCTACACGTCTAGAGACTTGTTTAGCTGACATTAGTAAATGGATGCGCTTAAACATGCTGAAACTGAACCAAGACAAAACGGAACTGATATTATTTACACCAAAAATTTCGAATTGTCATCTGTCATTTGATGGATCAATAGTTAGCAATGCATCTGTGGTCAAAAACCTTGGTGTTTATTTTGATAGGACATTGAGCATGGAAAAGCAAGTCAATGCCGTCACGAAGTCGTGCTACTTCCAAATTCGGAACATTGGTCGAATTCGGCAATATATTACCGAGGATGCCTGAAAAACTGTAGTCTGTTCGCTTGTCACGTCACGTCTAGACTACGGAAACGATCTGCTATATGAAGTAAATGCTAGTTTAGTCAATAAGTTACAGCGAGTACAGAATACGGCAGCTAGGCTCGTTACACGTACCAAGAAACACCATCATATTACACCAGTTCTTGTGTCACTTCATTGGATCCCGGTGCAGTACCGAATACAATATAAACTGCTTATGAATACTTTCAAAATCCTACATGGCCTAGCGCCTGTCTATCTTGAGGAACTTATTAGCGCCTATCAACCATCAAGATCTCTTAGATCGGAAAATGCAATGCGACTAATACAACCTCGTGTACGCACCAAAATTTACGGAGAAAGACGTTTCGACAAAGCTACTGCGAGCCTCTGGAACAATCTTCCTAGCCATCTAAGACATGAACACTCCATCGAACTTTTTAAGAAAAATTTGAAAACACATTATTTTAGACTCGCTTTCAGTGATTACATTTAACTTCTTATACTGACAGTGTCTTTGTTCTTTCGTTGTAGTATATGCCTTTTTAACTATTATTATTTTTGTAATTGTTCTGTTTCCTTTTTATATGTGTTCAAAATTTTATTTCATTCTTATTGCATTGATTGTTTTAATGTTAAGCACCTCTTTTAACTGCATTGTTTGTTTTATGGTAAGCGCTTAGAGTAATTTTAATTAGATAATGCGCTATCTAAATATAGTAAATAATTATAATTAACTCAATCAAAAACGAATAAATTTGATATATGACACAATGTTAATACAAAATTAACAAAACAAGGGGTTAGATGTAAAACAATATCAGAAAGACAACCATAACCTTGGACAAAATTCCGCCAAATAAAATAACGTACACAGGTAAATAAAAATAATTTTGTTGTAAGGTATACATGGAGTACGTAATATTTTTTACAAAATAGATAATTTTCATAGTACGAGAAAAGAAGTGAAAATTTATCGTCATTCAAACACTTATCAAAGGTGGTAAATATTAAAATAGTGAGATGAGATATAACACTAAATAAGTAAACATTAAATAACAAAACTACATTACAAATTGTATCAACAGGTCAAATAACACGAAAGTACGATTTGAGAGTACTCGCAGTTACTGAAAGCTAGTTAAAAGCAAAAAAAAAAAAAAAACAGTTAATAATAAAAACTCATGCATCAGAGACTAATTTAATTAGCATGATTAATGTAACAGTTTCACAGCTCCATGTGTACACTTTGAGAATCTTACAATACTGTAAATTCAGAAATTATTAAGGAGCGGTGATTTTGTTCAGTAACAAATTTCTACCGATTTTGCAGTGTGTTTAAAGACAACAAGAAACAATTTGATATTTTTTTGCAACCTTGCATTTTATTGTTGTAGTTAAACATTAGTGTTCCAATTTATTTTGTGTTGTGGAATGTTGCATAATCTTACGTTGAGTTCCGTTTGTTTACATGTCGTATATGCGTTCGATTTATCTTCCTTTTCCATTAAAAAAAGAATATTGTTTCTGTAATGTCGTTGTTAATTATTGTTAAATAATTTCCGCGCATCTGGTTTGCATTTAATTGATTGATTGTTGGATATTTAACGTTCAATGGCAAGCATTATATGCATATCACGGCGAGATTAGCATTTGATAAAAGATTGAATAGTGATTGAGATGACAAATCTTTAATATGTTTCATTTATTATATCCAAACGTCTTTTTGATAACCCAGCACAAAGTTCTACAACACACAAGAAAATTGCCATCTTTGGCGACGGTGAAACGAACCAATGACTAAATGATTTCACTTCTTTTATTACATGTTCTACGTACACACGCCTGCTCTTGTGCAGTCTATTAAATGATCCTACTTTTAGATTTGTTTTACCTCATTTTTGCGCAGGACTTTTTACCTTTGATCTGAGCCTAGATAAGTTTTCAAAAAGATTCCTAGCCCCTCCCATCCCAAAGTTCTACATTTAACCTCTTTCACATGTATGTACTACAAAATTCGATATGATGTCATGTTTATCAAAATCTCTTGTACGATTACTGTCCTTGGTCTAAATATTTCATATTCTTCGCCAAAATTCATTGATAAATTAGATTTACTACTGTGTTAATTGTATATTATATATTATATATATCAAGTCAATATAATATGTCTACAACTCAAAATGGTTTAAAAAAAACCCTGCATGTATATTTTTATGTAAAAGACATTTCTAAGGGAAGTGAACAACCGATAGTCCAATATCATTATTTAAATGAATGCTCCCTCTTTTCTGGCAAGTTACGTCAAGTTAGGGCGATTTTTGTTCTTTCGTAAGATGTTGAGAAACCTCTAATATAACGATCACTCGGGTCCCCATTAATCTAAAACAAAATTTCTAATGAAAAAAATACAGGCAACTTGACATATTATACAGACAAATTTCGATTGTTGAAGCCTATATGTTGGCCTTTATAGGTCAACATATATTTATTCCTGTTAATAGAGGTTGTCTGGAAATTTTGTTATAAACAATGGTATGCTATCAGTTCCTGTTGAATTAAATATTATCTTATGTAAGGAACAAATACTATTACAGTAATAGTTCTTCCAGTGGAAATAACTCCTATTCCATGACATAAGGCTTATAGATGTTGTTTTTTGGTGGTTATTTTTGTCGTTGGGTTGCTGCCTTATTGACGTATACGGTCATATCTCCTTTTATTCATTATATTTTTCAGCTTTAATCTTATTTTATAAGTTATTTAAGCGACACCAGTGCGAGCGACGTGACACATTTATTGTAGGACGAAAGCGATTTTTATATCGCTTACAACTCCGTGTTGCAAATTCAGCACTTTTTCAAAACCTGAGCATGAAAAGTTTGCGCCACGATATTAGGATTAGATATGGAAAACTAACATATACAAGATATCAAATATTTTTTTAAGTTGTATGTTTATTGTTTTGAAGAACAGTGGGGATTTGGGGTTATATAGAAATTTTTCTAGGTACACCATAGAAGTCTACGACTTTAAGTCTAAAAATACATTATTGTTCTCCGTTACTGTTTAAAGCTTCAAAAATGTCACAAAATACATGCATATGAGTATGAAGTCCTTCCAGGAATCGTAACGTCACAATGTCGGAAGAATATCACCTTATATGACATTAGAAATTAATAAATAAACGTAAAAAAACGTAGGATTTTTTTTTTAGTTATATGATGCTCGACGTAGTTGTATGATGCTCGACGTGATATTTGTTCATTTATCAAGCAAAAGCACCATTTTGAATCTGTTAAAAATAGGATGGAAAATCGTATCGTGTAAACAAAATACTGTACGATTTACCTGAGCGACTGAATCAAATCGGATGGAAAATCTGATGGAAAATCGTACCGTGTAAACGCACCTTAACTTATTTTCTTTAATGAAATGAAGTGAAGTGCGGTATAATTATAAAACAGCCACTGCAAAATGAAGGTATGTTGGATAAAGACATAGCTTTGTCTTGCCACAGGCAACACCTACAAGAAGTGATTGCACGTGTAGAGAGCGTGGAATCTTCTATACATGAGACATCAGATTAAACTCTCTCTATTTCGACCAAACATACCTGTGTATTGTTACTTCCCTGAGCCAAACGTATGTTACTTGCGGGGGATGAGTTATTCCCATTTGAGAGAGAAATTGGAAACAAATAACTATTAAAGTAAAATAACAAAACAACCGAACTCCAAATAGAATTCAAAACGGAAAGTCCCTTATCAAATGGCAAAATTAATGCTCAAACAAATCAAACGAATGGAAAACATCTGTCATAGTCATGACTTGTTACAATTCACAAGCACTTCCTTATGAAGAAAACTTATATTTCAAATAACACATTTAAATATGTATATGCTTTTATTTATTAGTATAATTGTACATTTGTGTTTTCAAGTAGGTAATATTGATAAAAGAAAAACAGGTAAGAATACATTTACGATGCCATTTCAGGCAAGTCTGGTAAATAACAAACAACAGTTCTAATTTCAAACAAATATCTAAAAAAAACTTGTCTCCTAATTAATTCTATAGTTCCGAGAAAAACATGGGTCTGGATTTTTTTGGAGGAGGGGGGTCTACATTTCTTTGTTCTATAACACGTTTGGTCATTAAGTCAATTTTCTCTTTTCTTTATTTTTTTCTCATTATTCTATATCTTTCAGATTTTAGTCCCCCTTTTATTCTGTAATATTTATATGTTAGCCCATTAATCTATTTGTTTTTGTAAATATTATACTCTATGTATGTCTTTTAAGTGCTTGTTGGTGTGTGTGTTTTTTTTGTAGAAATGCGTGACTGCTGGTTCAATGCCATAAACCAAGTTTTTGATTCATAGAAAAATGAGCACTCTGGGAAGAATTATTTTATAAGTTAAAATAAACAAAAGTAAGCTCTATATTCATTTTCGGTAGACCTTTCTTTTACAACTGCTACAATTTCAGTGCCACTAGCATTAATTTTCAATGAAAGCTCTCCATCTTTTGAATCCTTTCTCGTAAGATCAACACTGAGTACCCCTATCATATTACAACCTTTTTCAGTTGTATATTTAGGGTCCTCTTCTTCTGATGCAAAAAATTCGAAGTGAGCACATTTTTGTTCGTCTACAACTGGGAAGTAGGTATGCTCTGGTTCAAAATGTCCAATTTCTACCACTTGTCCTTTCCTCACATGAATATCGAAAACATCATCTATAAGACTGCCAAAGGTAGGACGCATTGACATATCGTCAACGCCATCTATATAGTTCCTTTGCATTGCAACGCCGTATGTATATCTAGAAACACGTGACTCAATTGTTCCTGGTTCAAATCCAAACATAACGGCTCCTTTAAGAACAGCCAAACCGGGGTCTCTTGGAACTATAACGTCCACCTTTTTACCAAGTTTTTGTTTAACGGCATCTATCAAAATGGACGACTCTGAAAACCCTCCAACTGCTAATAATGTATGAATACCGGACAGCTCTTGTTTTTTGAATAATTTATCAAGTTCATCTGTAACATTACTAATTGAATAATCAAAGAAAGAGCGGAAAAGGTTGTGGTTGATTCTCATTTTGCCGTGTTTAAGTTCAATCTTGTTTTTAAAATGTGTTTGCGGTATTACGTCTATCAATTTCTGCTTGGTACTTTCTTCGTATGTTTCAAGCCATGCAACGGGAATGTAAATAGTTGTTTTATCGGTGTCCTCCTTAAAACTTGTTTTGGCATGTTCAAAACGGTACATCAGCTCGAAGTAAGCGTCTGAGTGATGCTTCTTTACGTCATTAATGACAAAACCGCCCAGTAGTCTAACTAGAAACTTGTAAAACTCTCCGTTGACTGTGATCCCACCCCAATGTCCTCCGCACGCTTGGTGAATCTCTTTAACTGAATTAGGACCTGTTACTTCATGAACTGTAATGTCTGTTGTTCCACCTGAAAATAAGGACACGAGTAAAGAAGATATTATTGTTTATTTCAATCATATCTGCTGTCTGTATCACTAAAGAAAGAGAAACTTTTCCTCTCAGAATAATATCATAAACATTCTTTCCGAAGCTTTTAAAACAAATCCATGGACTATGTTGTTGTATTTTGGCAAGTTTGGCAACGGATCAAATGTTAAATCTCTCGAAAAAATATTTCATGGCAGCATTTAAAACTAGCTTCTACGACGGCATATAACTTGTCATCCATGAATTTATACCATGAATGCGGTCCGGATATTCATTTTTCGTGGGAGTGTTTTTTCTCTCATGACAAACATTCTTAATTTCAATAGTTATCAGTAACATTCAGGAACAAAATTTAAAAGCATTTTCACCTTACCTTTTATATATAATATAATGTGCCTTGTTTGGAAAATTACAAAACCTTTCATTCATAAATTGAGAATGAAAACGGAGAATGTGTCAAAGACACAACAACACGACCAAAGAACAGAAATGGGTCTTCAATAAAGCGAGAAAATCCTTCACCCGGAGGCGGGCTTCAGCTGGCCCCTGAACAAAAATGTCTACTAGTTCAGCAAAAATGGACGTCAAACTAAACTCCGAAACACATAAATTAACCAAATTTATAAAAAAAAAAAAAAAAAACCAACATACAAGACTTACAATGGGCAGAGGCTCCTGACTTGGGCAGGCGCAAAAATGCGTCGGGGCTAAACATGTTTTGTGAGATCTCAACCCTACTAAATATATAAGCCTTCAACAATATGCAAAACATGACGAAATATGTTTCAATTCAAACGAAAAACCGTTTGCTTGATTTGGCTGTCTCATATTGCTACTATAGGATTAATTAGATATAAGAAGATGTGGTATGAGTGCCAATGAGACAACTCTCCATCCAAGTCAAAATTTATAAATGTAAACCATTATAGGTCAAAGTACGGTCTTCAACACGGAGCCTAGGCTCACACCGAACAGTAAGCTATAAAGGGCCCCAAAAATTACTAGTGTAAAACCATTCAAACGGGAAAACCAACGGTCTAATCTATATAAAAACGAGAAACGAGAAACACTTACGAACCACATCAACAAACGACAACTACTGAACATCAGATTCCTGACTTAGGACAGGTGCAAACAAATGCAGCGGGTTTAAACGTTTTAATGGTACCAAACCTTCACCCTTTTTCTGAAACAATAGTGTAACATCACAACATAGAAAGACACACTATAAAATATCAACTGAAATAGCTTAACTCAATCAAAGGACATAGTAACACCATTGAACATACACTGAACAAATAAATTTGACCTATGATACAATGTAAATTCAAAATAAATAAACTAAGGAAGAATAATAAAAGTAACATGTTATATCGGTATGAAATGTTAAACAATTTAAGAAAAACAATATGCTCGAACAAAAATATCAGCCATTTGCAATAACTTTAAACACAGGTAAATAAAATAATTTTGTTGTTAGGTATACGTATACAGTTACAATGGAGAAAGGAAATATTTTAACAAAATAAATAATTTTGATGTTCATAGTACGAAGTGGAAATTTATATTAGTACCAAACACTTATCAAAGCTGGTATATAGACCAGATATAACCCTGAATAACATTAAATAACAAAAAAAGCATTACAATTAGTATCAACAGGTCAAATAAACAAGAAAGTAAGATTTGAGAGTACTCGCAGTTACTGACAGCTAGTTAAAAGCCAAAACAATTAATAATAAAAAATCATGCATCAGAGACTAAAATCAACTAAAACACATCCCAGGGATTTAGTATTTTAACGTCATGGACAGTCAAAGAAGACATGACTAGTGCACACATTTTTCTAGAGGTTATTGATGTGTAAACTGGGGCGTAAAGTTTGTTAGTAAGCGATCTAGTTTACACATCAATAACCTCTAGAAAAAATGTGTTTAATCCTTATAATTCTTACCACAACATTCGTAATTTTCAATTAACATTTTATTTCATTTGCTTTTATTTCATTGGCTTCTATTTACCATCAAATGCACAATAGACATGTCGTAAATAAGGAGTTAATCGCCGTAATGACTTTCTGAAATCCATAAATGTGCGATTATAATGCAAATGACGTTAACGCACCGACCAAATAAGATCATTCATGGTATTTCGCGGAATATTATTTTATTTAAATTACATAAATTTTCCGAGCTTGAATGCATTATTTCTTGTTTCTATGCTTAAACAAATATGTAATTTGTTTTTCAATCTCAGTTTGGTTAGTACCCCTGGATCACATGCATGTGTATAGCACATGAATAGATCACAGTGAAAGTAGTTTCGGTAACATGGTTTATCTATGTGCAAACCAAGAGAATAACTTCTAATGGACCAATCCAATTCAAGTATTTGTAGATATGCAACATATAAGAATGATCATATAATACCTCTCCCTTAGACTCACCTCCTTGATCAAACACAATATATTTATCGCCTTCCTTCATACTAGCAATAGCTTTGTAACCCCCTGTTTGTTCTACGCCGACTGGCTGTTGCCTACAATGTATAGAAGCAGCCTCTGGTTCCAGAGCAAGTGACAGTTGGTCAGTGGAAATTCCTGCCTAAAAGACACATACATATAATACCTATTCCAGTGTGCACAACATGTCTTTCAGGTTTGTTTGCAAATCTATTTGTGAAAATTAACATATTCCGACAGTAAATATGTAGCTTGACAGTTTGGGTATACTTTCATGAACTGGATCGACCAATATTATACAAGTGTAATGACCATATAAGTGGAGTTAAAAATCATTAGAAATATTTATTAAATAGATATACAGACAATATTTAAGTAAATGGTCTTTTGAAAAATCTCATTGCAAATTTATTTGCTGTAACTCGTTTAAAGCCTTTTTCTGTAACGAAAACGGAAAGTATGGTAGATACACTTACTGGAAATGGGAAGATAATATGATTGAAGATTTGAATTTTCTCCTGGACAACATATATGTACGTTTCGGCGATTAAGTGTATCGACAAGTAGTAGGTATTCCTATGGGCACTAACTGCGCCCCTTTATTAGCAGATTTATTCCTGTGTTGCTATGAATCTCAGTTTATGACCAACTCAGTAAAGATACGTCATTGTTACATTTGGTTGATACATTCAACAATACCTATCGTTATCTTGATGATATTTTTTCGTTAAACAATCCAGAGTTTTCTAAATATACTACTGATATTTACCCAAAGGAACTTACTTAACTAAATCTAATATAAACAGCAGTTACTGTAGTTGTCCTTTTCTAGGTTTAGATATTTCAATTTCTAAAGGGGAAACTCCAGACTAAAATTTACGACAAAAGTGACATTTTGTCATTCCCTATTGTTAATTTTCATTTTTTAGACGGTGATGTTCCTTTGGCGCCATCAAACGGTGTTAATATATCCCAACTCGTTCGTTTTGCCCGTGTGTGTAGTGATGTCATAGATTTTAACGAACGTAAGCAATATTTCACTGGTAAATTATTAAGTCAGGGATTTTGTTACCATAAATTACTTAAAACTTTTACTAAACTTTTACTAAATTCTTTCATAGATACAAAGATTTGATTAGAAAATTTGGCTGTATCAAAAACGGTATTTCACATCCAAAATTTTACGGTAATATTGTACTAAAAGCGCGGAGTCACTATGTGATCCGTGTAAATTCATAGAACCTTTAAACAAACTTATTAGTAAAGGTTATCTTATCAATGTTTTAATGAGATCTTTGAATATAGTTTACATTGGCACAAATATCGATTTTGTCATCAGCAAATTAAAACATAACTAAATTTATATTCTTTTCAAACGGGATGTATAAATACACATCCACGTTCATTTTTTTCTATATAGAGTTTATCTCCTAACTTTCCTACTGCCTGTCGATACTTTTATTTTTGGCATTGCACAAGTCATGTCCTTTTTGACTGTCCATAACGTTAAAATACTAAATCCCTTGAATGTGTTTTAGTTGATTTTAGTCTCTGATGCAGGATTTTTATTATTAATTGTTTTTGGCTTTTTACTAGCTTTCAGTAACTGCGAGTACTCTCAAATCGTACTTTCTTGTTAATTTGACCTGTTGATAAAATTTGTAATGCTTTTTTGTTATTTAATGTTTACTTATTTAATGTTATATCTCGTCTCTATTTCTAATAAATATACCAGCTTTGATTAGTTTTTGGTATGACTATAAATTTTCACTTCTGTTCTCGTACTATGAACAACAAAATTATTTACTTTGCAAAAACTATTTTCGTTCTCCATTTATACTGTATACCTTACAACAAAATTATTTTCATTTACTTGGTACATAATTCTATTTGGCGGCATTTTGTTCAAGGTTATGCTTGTTTTTCTGAAATTGTTTGACATCTAACCCCTTATTTTATTGATTTTGTATTTACATTTGGTCATAGATCAAATTTATTCGTTCAGTGTATGTTCAGTTGTGTTAATATATCTTTTGATTGAGTTAAGCCATTTCAATTGATATTTTATAGTGTGTCTTTCTATGTTGTGATGTTACTCTGTTGTTTCAGATAAGGGTGAAGGTTAGTACCTATTAAAATGTTTAAACCCGCTGCATTTGTTTGCACCTGTCCTAAGTCAGGAATCTGATGTTCAGTAGCAGTCGTTTGTTGATGTGGTTCATAAGTGTTTCTCGTTTCTCGTTTTTTATATAAATTAGACCGTTGGGTTTCCCGTTTGAATGGTTTTACACTAGTCATTTTATGGGCCCTTTTTTACCGGATTTGTAATAACATAAGCAACACGACGGGTGCCACATGTGGAGCAGGATCTGCTTACCCTTCCGGAGCACCTGAGATCACCCCCAGTTTTTGGTAGGGTTCGTGTTGCTTAGTCTTTGGTTTTCTATGTTGTGTCATCGGTACTATTATTTGTTTGTTTGTCTTTTTATTTTTGGCCATTGCGTTGTCAGTTTGTTTTCGATCTATGAGTTTGACTGTCCCTCTGGTATCTTTCGTCCCTCTTTTATAGCTTGCTGTCCGGTATGAACCAAGGCTCCTTGTTGAAGACCGTACTTTGACCTATAATGGTTTACTTTTACAAATTGTGACTTGGATGGAGAGTTGCCTCATTGGCACTCCTACCACATCTTCGTATAGCTATGACAAACAAAAACAGCTGATCTACAAGGTTTACCTTCTACTTTTCACTATGAATCATGAGCTGTACATGTGGTACAACCCTAGACAATGCCAAATAGGAAAGGCTTTACAAAACAATAGCTATCTTTAATATATGACGACTTTACACGACTGACGTTCTCAGGGTTATACAGGGCTTACACCCTCGAGCTTACATCATAAATTATATATTGCTTCTCCTGGAATTGAGCCCAACAATGTTAGATCTGCAAATTTGCATTTGCAAAATTGTTTTCTTCCATCAGTGGTATTCGAACCCCTGCTTCTGTGACAGCCTGACAACACGCCTGCACTTTGAATAGTGCCCTACATCTCTAGGCCAACTAGACTATAAAACTATAGCTTTCGGAAGTCAGTAATATCTTTCCTTGTCAGCCATATCTAGTGTTGTAATAAAGTACATGGTGAATAATGTCAGTAGGTGTCAGACCACCAATTAACTCCTTTAAATTTAGAACGTAGAACATAAAAGAAGCCCGACTCGGACAAAAATAGTGCTTTTGATTTCATTGTTTACTTAAAAACTAACCAACACGTTTGCAGAAATGAAACTTTTGGTGACAGAGAAGTATATTTAGACCATTTTGAGCCAAAATTTACTTTCTATGAGTTTGCATTAAAAAAATGAGGATTGATGCGCTTCATAGTTTACTAAATAAGTTTTCCAGAAAATCAGGGGATATTTTTAGTACTACTTGGCTTCCGAAAGGCAGATCTTTTAGCTACAAGACTTTAAACATGGGTTGAAAATTGGCAACATCGCATGCACTGTGTCCTGTGTCCTGTGTCCTGTGTCCGATGTCCTAGGGCTCTTTGGTTGTAACACAGTATATGATGAATAGCTATACCTAGCATACACCCCAATTAAATTATATATGTATAGTTTCACAAATACAATTATTCGACTAATTGTTCGTGTTAATTTTCTATTATAAGACAACATTCTCTTTGGAAGATTACAACTCCCTCGGACATTATTGGCATTAGGCAGCTGTTGCAGAATATTTCGGACCTTTTTGGTATTTTTTGGCTTTGAAATCGCGGTTCTACTATGTACTAGAAAAAGAATTTTTATTCCAAAATTCATGTCGGCTGCACGGAAATCGTTTATTTCTTTTCCATTGGATAAAAGTATACAAACTATACGCATTGTCCTTTAACGATAAAACGTACCTTTTCAGCAGCATCGCGCATGAACTGTTTTGCCTTTAGGTCCCATATAGCCGGTACGGTGAGTACCCAGTGAACATCATCATTACAGAATTTTCTAGTTTTTGTCTTGGAAGAGCTGTCACCTAGACCTCCAGTCTGATTAATAACACAATCTCCGTGACTCATTTGTAAAGCTTTAAGTACGTGTCCTTTGAAGAACTCAATAACGGCTGCAAAAACGTCGACTGCTTTCATTTTCTTGGCCGTATTACCTTCTACATTGATAGATTCTACAAGCCATGTATCTTTCGACAATTCGTCCTGAAATCAACAAAACTACATGTATAAAAATTATTTAAACACCAAATCACGTGCCGTTTCATTTCCTTCTTCAAGTTATTGGTCATCTAGTTGGAAGCACTGTGCAGGTACTTTTTTTTTAATTTAGAACATATGGTATAGATAAGTAATGGTACAGGTTTGTACCCAAGTTAGACTGGTTTGACCCAACAAAATGATGTGCGAGTACCAAGTCAGGTTATCTTAGCCGTGTGTTCGTTGTCGTTTTGCTTGTACGACGAGTTTGTTTGTGTTTGTTTTTCCCCCGGGAGGTTCGATGTTGATGCTTAATGTTCTTAATGCTTAACAAAGAGAGCGACCGAACACCATAAAACTATCTTTAATCGTAAATGGTTAAGATCAAAGAACAATTATCGATTATATAGTCAAGCTCTTAATCGCTCCGAGCGTAGAAAAATTGTGAAAAATTTAACCGATGATTAATATAATAACCTAAAGAATAAAAAAGAACATTACGATATAACGAAAGACAACCCACTGGTATCGTTTCTACCTTAGAACTCGCAGATAACAATGTAATGGGGTTAAGTTAGTGTGTTAAGATTTTAACTGTCCCCACATAATCTTGATACGAGGAATAATAAAAAAAACGTTACAAAATCAGTAACGAACAAACTTTTCAGCAGGTATTACAGACATCAGAATCACAGGTATGAACAAATACTCTTACTTAGCAACAACCTGTATTATATTATGTCGTCCTACATCATAATTAATATGCAATATGATAGAGCACAGCGAGTCAAAATTAAAAGCAATGTATAGAGTATGTTGCACAGAATTTTAATACAAAATGAACAAGAATGTGTCCATAGTACACGGATGCCCCACTCGCACTATCATTTTCTATGTTCAGTGGACCGTGAAAATGGGGGAAAATCTCTAATTTGGTATTAAAATTAGAAAGATCATATCATAGGGAACATGTATTCTAAGTTTCAATTTGATTGGACTTCAACTTCATCAAAAACTACCTCGACCAAAAACTTTAACCTGAAGCGGGACGAACGGACGGACGGACGAACAGACGAACGAACGAACGGACGGACGGACGGACGCACAGACCAGAAAACATAATGCCCCTCTACTATCGTAGGTGGGGCATAAAAAGAATGTAATATTATATATATCTTTAAGGTTTAGCGAACTAACGAGATTCCAAACATAACCAAGATGCAATGGTTTAACAGCAACAGTACACTCGAACTTGATACTCATATGATAAAGACATAATCTTTCAATCAGTTTAATTGAGGTCTGGAGCTGGCATGTCAGTAATTGCTAGTAGTCCTTTGTTAATTTATGTATCATTGTCATTTTGTTTAGTTTCTTTTGTTACCTAATCTGACATCGGACTCGGACCTCTTTTAAACTGAGTTTTACTGTGCATATTGCTGTGTGTTTGTTTTTTTCTACATTGGCTAGAGGTATAGGGGTAGGGTTGAGATCTCAAAAACATGTTAAACCAAGTCAGGAGCCTCTGGCCTTTGTTAGTCTTGTATGATTTTTAATCTTAGTTTCAATTATATATTTCATAGTTTAGTATGACGTCCATTATCACTGAAATAGTACACATTTTTGTTCAGGGGCCAGCTGAAGCACGCCTCCGGGTGCGGGATTTTCTCGCTGTATTGAAGACCAATTGGTGACCTTCGGCTGTTTTCCGCTCTTTGGTCGAGTTGTTGTCTCTTTGACACATTCCCCATTTCCATTCTCAATTTTACTCGTAACCTACATCAGTAAGGATTCTTAGTCAAAAAGAAATATTTGAATAATTAAATACTTTCGGTAAACAGAAACTTGCCTTCTCTTTGTATAACATCATCTTGAAGTGTTCAAAATAAAACCATTTGGTTAAATCTTCTTTATTGGGATTATCCTTGAAATAATCACGTGATTCGTATCCGAAACTATGGAACGTTTGGTTTGGACGAAATAATACACAAGTTGGTGCTTTGTGGGTCATCCATCCGCCAGCCGACCATGTTGGACAATTTATTTTCGGTTGTTCCGTTTTCCTTTGAAGGTATTTGTCATAATCGTCTTTAATAGAGTAAGCATATCCAGAAAACGTGGTCCCGAAATCGATGGCAGCAACAACGGGTTTCTACATTATAAAAATCTTTGGCTTATTTGGACAGAATATAATTGAAAAGAATATTTTCCCACAGCAAAACTTAAAATAATAAACTGAATCATACGATGTGCTGCATAACAAATTCTAAATACTAATACTACTTCATTTCTTTACATGTGATTATTGAAATTAAGATTGAAAGTAGAAAAAATTAAAGAAATATGTAGAAACGTCAGAAAGTATTGTTAACATTGACAGGTATCTCGAGATCGGTACCACACGAATGCCATCACCTACAACTTTATCGCCAAACATAATGTCGGAACGAAAAATGCACTGTTCATATCATGTATATATAAAGAAGAAGATGTTGTATGATTGCCAATGCGACAAATCTTCACAAGAGACCAAATGACACAGAAATTAACAACTATAGGTCACCGTACGGCCTTCAACAATGAGCAAAGCCCATACTGCATAGTCAGCTATAAAAGGCCCCGAAATGACAAATGTAAAATAATTCAAACGAGAAAACTAACG
Source organism: Mytilus coruscus (assembly GCA_017311375.1). Classification (NCBI taxonomy): domain Eukaryota; kingdom Metazoa; phylum Mollusca; class Bivalvia; order Mytilida; family Mytilidae; genus Mytilus; species Mytilus coruscus. The sequence continues at coordinate 14,142,855 of CM029597.1, forward strand.
GCCTGATTAATATACCAAACAAATGAACAAAAAACAAATATGTAACACAGCAACAAACGACAATCACTGAATTACAGGTTACTGACTTGGGACAGGCACATGCATACAGAATGTGGCGGGGTTTAACATGTTATAATGGAATATGTAGACAGCTCTCCCACAAGCAAAAAACTGTAAAAATATAAGGGCATACACTACAGGCCCCTGGACACATTCTACTGAATCCATACAGCACGAGTAACAATCCCTGCAGTAAATATAAAAAAAAAGATATGGTTATTATGATCTACCAATGTCTCAAAAATCTGCTGTATATTTGCAGCCATGACAAAAAGGTCAGCACCAGTATTTTTTCAAGATCCAAAAAGAGTTTATTCCGCCAAAAGTCATTCTACAAAAAGGGAAACACAATTGAGTTTTTTAAGTGATCATTACACATTGATGTACCAAAAATTAAATCAATACCTTTAGATGCAGACACAAAAAAAGTTCAAACAACTCTTTAATTTCAGAATAACGGAACGACGGACATAGGTGACACTTATACAGTGGCAAACATAGCTCAAACCTATTGGATGTTAAAATTGGTACACTTACAACAGATGCTGACGATGCCATCTTCTATGACATAGTCTGATTTACATCTGAAACAGAAAAGGGATATTTGGTTAAGCTGTTAACAATAAGGACAAGAGTTTACACTTGAAATACATAAAAATGTTAACAGAAATGATCAGAAATAACAAAACAAATATTGCACAATACAAAAAAAAAGTGAAATAACAAAAATACCAAATTCCGAGGAAAATTCAAAAAAGAAAGTCCGTTATCAAATGGCAAAATCAAAAGCGCAAACACATGAAACGAATGGATAACAACTGTCATATTCCTGACTTGGTACAGGCATTAATTTTCTTAATATGTAGAAAATGGTAGATTAAACCTGGTTTTACAGCTAGCTCAACTTCTCACTCTCACAACAGTTCACACCAACAAAGAAACTAGATACTCCAATGTTATCTTCAATATCGTAGTGGTCTTAAAGTAAATGCCGGTCCTTCCTGAAACCACAGTCTACGTGTCAATAATGAAAATCCTCATCACTTATTTAGTAAACAAAACCTACTTCTTTAATACAATGTGTGTCTTGATGTTTTAAAGTTAAAGCCATAAATTGTCAAATGGTATAAATAAAATGGTACTTACAAAAATAAATAACTTAACCAATACAACGGCAGTTATCAGGATTACTGATAATCGAATGGCACGAAATAAAGAATTCTACTTCCGTGTTGAAATTTGTAAGTCTAAATGATTTCAATGTCCGTGTCTGGTGATACTCACTCCTATATATTTAAATCTAAATGTTCTATTGATTCAAAATGCAATCTAGGATGAAAAATTTTGTCCTGTCTTTTATTTTTCCCTCTATTCAGTCCTGCCTTTTATTTTTCACTCTATTCGGTCCTGCCTTTTTTTTTTTTAATTATTATGACTTTTTTTTACATAAATTGTCATCCTGCCTTTTTTTGCAAATAATCTCATCCTGCCTTTTTTTACACAAAACTCCTGTCCTGCCTATTTTTTCAAATTTCATCCTAGCCCCCATAAAAATCAAATGGTAGCTCCTAAAATAAACCAATTATAACTTATTTTAATCGTTTCAGTCTCCTTTTTCGCTTATTACCTCCATGCGTACTTTTATATTGCTCAAAACCAAACATCTCAATTTCTCACAATCCGAAGCAGTAGAAGAGAAAGAATGGTCGACATTTCAGGATATAGATTACATATTAGTTTCCTCTGACCCAAGTCTTGTTCTACGCTGTCCTGATTCAGTCTCAGTTTTATCAAGAATATTCTATAACGTTTCATCAAAAGCCGTAAAGAAGAATCACTTCAAAAGATTTTTTGTTACTTAACATCACTTTTTGATTCTTCGATGCTCAAACCACCATCACTATAAATTTTGATGTTTATATTTTTCTCTCATTTTTCTTTTCTGGGCACAATTAGGCCATGACCAATAAAATAAACATTTTTTTTCTTTGTAGCAACTTTCCATTTTTTGTTGTTATTATGTTGGGCTATTACAACACAGTCCCAGGTTAGGGGAGGGCTGAGCGTTCACAAACATGTTTATAATATGTCCCAAGTCAGAAACCTGTAGTTCAGTGGTTGTCTGTGATGTCTGTTTTCCGTAAATTGTTTTAATATAGAATAGGCAGTTAGTTTTCCCGTTTGAATTATTTCACATTTACATGTTGGGGCCTTTTATAGCCGACTATACGGTATGGGTTTTTCTCATTGTTGAAGGTCGTACGGTTGCCTGTATTTGCTTACATTACTTCATTTAAATCCTGGTCGATAGTTGTCTCATTGGCAGTTATACCATCTCTCCTCATATTTATATTTATCTATACGCCTTATGTATATATACGGTGATTTTCTTAATTTCTTCATATTTAGCAATTTGTAAGGACAAAACAGAGAGGACAGTTTTCTTTAAGCCAACTTTTCTTATTGAAACTTTTATGCGAATTTATTGATTGATTGACATTTACTTAACGTTCATGCATATTCAGGAAGAGAACAATTTCACGAATTAGTTAAATTAGTTAGGTTCTGCCAGAGACTATTATATGTTTCAGGTTCTGCAAAGTCGGGCTGCCGGAAGAAGGGCGAGAATTTCGACTGTCATTGGAGAATAAGGGTGTTCTGAATGCCACTGGAAAATGAGTTGTTGGAAACGATAAGAAATTTTGATTACAACAGGCCATCTAGAGACCCTACAAAGTGATGTCGCAATTATTCTTTAATAACGTGCAGAGAGCATGGTACTTTACCTACACGATCCATAAGATATAACGTTCCCATTTCCTATCCGATGTGTTACCGTACTTTTACATCCTGCACATCAAAACGGACGACCCTCATTAACATCGTTTTATTGCCTCATGAGAGTAAACTCATAATTATATCCTCAGTCAACCCTTCATGTTTGTACAGGAAACATAACACGAGTTCGACACTTCGTATCTGTAAGGTGGTCTGAATTTTTCTTTTTTTGGAAAATTGAAAATACACTTTGTTAAATGTATGTCATACTGAATATCAAGTGTCTACTAAAAACTGCATCACAAAGCACTGGAATAGTTTTATACCTTTTTTATACTAAAACAAAACAATAATTCAGAATAGTAAGTAAGAATAAAACCAACTTTAAGTGTCGAAAACTGTTTCTTTCAATACATGGAATGTAAACTATCATTTTATGATTTTTATGATTTTTATATCCTAGGATTATTATACTAACATAAGTATAATAGTTCCAGTTAAATCTCATACTGCATTTCACGTTGTATTATACAATATACAATATTGGTTATTTTAATAATGTTCGTTTCAGCAGTTGCTGTTAAAAAAGAGATAACAGATACCAAGGTGGCATTCAAAAATCATGTACAATATAAAAATAATATCATGTCACAAATATGGTCCAAACTCTAAAATGGGAAAGCCTCGAAGAACGCAGGAAAACAAACAGACTATGCATGCTATTCAAGATCCAGCATGCTCTTATAGACATAGACCGTCACCAATATTTAACCCAAAATGATAACCGGATCAGAGGTAATAAATTGCTTCGCCGTGCGCAGCTGGATACGACCGCAGAGGTCCAACCCTGAACAGTTGGGGCAAAAATGGACACAATATTCGCGCTTGATAAAGGTCTGAATTTGGATTGTAATTAAATATTTGACACATAATAGGTTTCTGACACAGAATAACTGTAGTCAAAGAACTTAGAATTGGTTATATGATTTGAATTTATATTCAATTTTGTGCTTTTGAGCAATACACTATGCTGTTGCGAATTATACCCTCCACCAAAAAAATTAAAAAATTTTACCCCTTTTTGGCTTTTGTGCAAAACACTATGCTGTTGCGAATTGACCCCAAAAAAAATTTTTTACCCCTTTTTTTGGCAAAAAATAATATTTGTAGAAATTTTCTTTTAATTTCTGAAATCTGAAATGAGAAAAAAGTCCCCCAATTTCTTTTACCCCCAATTTTTTTTCACCTCCCACCCCTTTTCCAAAAAAAAAATTCTTTCCCTCAAGATATGGTCATCTCAATTCAAATTTCCAATGGAGTTTGCAACCATAATTACCCATTTAAATACATCATAAAAGTCTTAAAATAGAAAATGACATGCATAATCATGTCTAAACTTAATATTTCTTAATCAGCATTTTTAATAGTAACTTCTAAAAATAAATTGACAGCTTATCACTTCAGGACAATACAACATTTCTTTATACATAATTTAAAAGCAGTGTAAGGAAGTAATCCAAACACAAAACATTGTACTTAAAAGTAATTGTCCATTAACAAGGAAACCCTTGTTTTCGCCCTTTTGCCCCTAATTCCTAAACGGTTTGAGCCATTACCCCCAAAGTCAATCCTAACCATCCCTTTGTGGTATGGAAACTTGTGGTATAATTTCAGAGATCCATACACCGTTCCACAAGTTATTGTCTGGAAACTAGAAAAATGCTTATTTGTTCCCTTTTGGCCCCTAATTCCTAAACTGTTAGGACTATAACCATCAAAATCAATCCCAACCTTCCTTTTGTGGTTATATATAAACCTTGTATTTAAATTTCATAGATTTCTATTTACTTATACTAAAGTTATTGTCCGGACACCAAATGTCTTCGGACGACGCTGACGACGACGACGACGACGTGATACCAATATACGACTGCAAAATTTTTGCGGTCGTAGAAAACCGCTTCTACCAACGGCCTATCTTTCTTCCGAGGACCATCAGGGATTGGAACAACTTACCAACATAAGTTTCATCGGCCAACACAGTTGAGGGATTCAGGGCTGCCCTAAAGGCATGCTCTGAAAGGAAGTAGGCAACAACAGTTGTACATAATTTTAATTGTATTATATTGCGAACGTTTTAAATGTAAATAGCCAAGAGAGAACTTTCTGAGTTGCCCGACACTGCGTAAATTTTCGCGCGGAACCAATCACATTCAGTTTTGAATCCGGTTCCTTACCTGGAAGAAGTAGAAGAAGAAGAAAACCGCTGATGTCTAAAAATAAAACCGCTGAAAGAACATGCAACAATAACAAAGTATTACATTGAACAATAAAGACTGAGCATAACGAATTCAACCAAACACCGGGGACGAACTCTGGAGCTGCTGGAATGTTGCTACACAGAAATAGGAAAGTTCACACTTTAAGTCAAGAAAAGAAACCGACTTAACTGTAGTGTGCGTTTATTCTAAGTTCATTGGGGTAGATGCAGTCAACATAGTCATTCAATTTAGATTTTTTCAGTGTAAGGACATCATCTGAATAGCGAAAAGTGATTTTTCTTCATTTTTCTTGGGAAACTTCTGTATGAAGTCGGCCTCATAAAAATAAAGGAATAAGACGGCAAGCAGAGGGGCACAGTTGGATCCCACAGGATACCTATTTTTTCACTGTATTTTGTAGAGCATGGTGAATTTCGCTTCTTTTCTGCTTTGTACTAGAGATGTCCACTTTATAACATTGGATCACATTTTTATTAGGTTGTTTACAGAAATTATGGTCCCATGTATTACATATCTAATAAACCTCAGCATAATTGTATAGTCTTTTCCTTCTTCTTTAAAGAACTGTAAACTAATACCTCTTTTAAAAGTGGAATAAAATTACATCTTTATGTGTATTTAAAACTAAATGTTTCAAATGTCTCCGTCAAGTCACACAGAAATAGAATTGTCAATTATCATGATCACTTTGATAATCTTATGCATATTTACTGCTTGTTTCTTTGGTTTTTGGTAATTGTATTATTTTCTATTCTTCACATTCACTTATGTTATTTTGTACTTGCTTTAAACAGTGTATATAAAGTGCGAATCCAGTTTGTTCATTTTCACTGTCGTATGCGAGTATGTCTATTGTAGAATAAAGGATGTCGGGAATAACTGCGTTTGTTTACTTTTTGAAAATACGAAATAATTGATTTGAATGTATGTTTTAACACAATTTCATTAGAATATAACTTTCTAATGTATCATATCAGGATTTAAGTCCAAAAAAAAATGTAACTAAAGCAGCTGAATCCATAATATTGTTTACTGAATGCGATTCATTTTAACTATAGATGCGATGAATTATCACTGTAAGTGCAATCATTTCTGATGTGGAATTTTTGGAGGTGCGATGAATTTTCATTGTTTTTAACATTATAATTCGACAATGCAACAACTAAAAATAGTCTTAAAATGACTTTAATATTGATGATATTTACAATGCACGCTAGTCGTAGATGTTAACTTGAATATACACGGGTATAACCAACTTATGGTTGATTCCGGACATTGTGAGTTGTGTACTGTTCATCGATATTTTTTTCTGTACATTCGTTGTATGTTTTTTCGTCATAGTTCTGTACTGTTCGTAAGTAAAACATCGAGAACATACATGTAATTAGACGTTTCTATTTAAATGCCTATCTTTTATTTTTGTTAACAAGCATTTGCAACTGTTAAAACTATTTGACATTTCTAACATTTCATATTGAAGATTAAAACAACCTGAATCTTGTATTTGTTTGACGTTAAACGGAACTTACTGGAGCTAGAGAAGCCCACTCATCGGGAGCGCCTGATTGCAATCCATTTTCTTAGAAATCCAGCACTTTGATCTTGAGGTCAATGGTCAAGCTCAGACAAAGGTCAGGTTGGTATACGTCACATTGCCTAAAGGTGATACACGTTCATATCATGCATATATATTCAAATATTGAATTGACATGCAACAACTGAAAATAGTCTTAAAATGACTTTAATATTGATGATATTTACAATGCACGCTAGTCGTAGATGTTAACTTGAATATACACGGGTATAACCAACTTATGGTTGATTCCGGACATTGTGAGTTGTGTACTGTTCATCGATATTTTTTTCGTTACGTTCGTTGTATGTTTTTTCGTCATAGTTCTGTACTGTTCGTAAGTAAAACATCGAGAACATACATGTAATTAGCTGTTTCTATTTAAATGCCTATCTTTTATTTTTGTTAACAAGCATTTGCAACTGTTAAAACTATTTTACATTTCTAACATTTCATATTGAAGATTAAAACAACCTGAATCTTGTATTTGTTTGACGTGAAACGGAACTTACTGGAGTTAGAGAAGCCCACTCATCGGGAGCGCCTGATTGCAACCCATTTTCTTAGAAATCCAGCACTTCGATCTTGAAGTCAATGGTCAAAGTCATACAAAGGTCAGGTTGATATACGTCACATTGCCTTAAGGTGATACACGTTCATATCATGCATATATATTCAAATATTTATGGTGAGTTTGCTACTAGTGTGTCATGGATCCGAAAATTTACTGGAGCAGAACATCCATGAATTTAACGTATTTGTATGGCGAACAAGCTTTGAAAATTTGTCACGCCGTTTCATACATATTTCTACCATATTGATAGGATTTTACACAACGAACAGTACAAGAATGTACAACGAACGGTACTAAAGAAGGAAAACAACGAACAGTACAAGAATGTACAACGAACGGTACTAAAGAAAGAAAACAAAGTACAAAAAGAATGAATCGTACATTGCCAAAATTCTGAGGTCAGTTTTTCAAGCAAAAGTCTGCAAATAAAATTAAAACAACGGGTTTCTCATTTGCATTATGTATTTTAAACAACAACAAATCACAAAATACACGGTCGCATTTAGTGTAAGAGCCAACCAACTATGCTCTATTTGTAGTTTAATCAAGTTTGAGTTACACAGAGTGTTTGTTGCAATGTTTACAAGTAATTCACAGACCTGTCTATTGAAAATAGACACAGAGTGTACATGCAATATAAATATTATACAATGCTGTCAGGAACATTTCACTTTGTTTTCATACGCATTGAATACTTAATTAACTGCATGAACAGTACGTCAATTAGTCTTTGGTGAAAATATTAGGACGGTCTATCAACCAATATTGCTTCGCGATGCAGCGATTAACGTCCGGAATCAATTGCACGGCGGTTATACTCCGTGGTTTGAAACCATTTAAACATGGAACAATAAACTGTATTAAATATATCCTTGTATTCTTACAATTACGAATTTGCTTATTTGTAACAACGATTTATGAGAAATTCAAACATAAATTAAGGTGACTCGATTGTTGCTCGAACTTTCTTTACTGTATAAGATGTATATATAAATTGCTTCATTGAGCGCAGCTGGATACGACCGCAGATGTCCAACCCTGAAAAGTTGCGGCCAAAATGGACACATTATTCGCGCTTGATACAGGTCTGAATTTGGATTGTAATTAAACATTTGACACATAATAGGTTTCTGACACAGAATAAGTGGAGTCAAAGAACTTAAAATTGGTTATATGATTTGAATTTATATTCAATTTTTTGCTTTTGTGCAATACACTATGCTGTTGCGAATTGCAACTCCCCCTTTCCCTTTTTCCAAAAATAATCTCAATTCAAATTTCTAATGGAGTTTGCAACCATAACTACTCATTTAAATACATCATAAATTATTAAAATATAAAATGACATATAGTCATGGTTAAAATTAATATTAATTAATAGTAACTTCTAAAAATAAATTTACAGCTAATCATCTCAAGACAATCATCATTTCTTAATACATAATTTACAAGCAGTGTAAGGGAGGTAATCAAACATATATACAACAGCATTCTTTAAATGGATTGGATTACCTCCCTTACACTGCTTTTAAATTGTGTAAATTGTCATTTAACCATAAAAACCCTTGTTTTTCCCCCTTTTTTGCCCCTTATTTCTAAATGGTTTGAGCCATAACCCCCCATAAACATCCCTTTGTTGTATGGAAACTTGTGGTATAATTTCAGAGAGATTCATACACTTGAACACAAGTTATTGTCTGGAAACTGCAAAAATGCTTATTTGGGCCCCTTTTTGGCCCCTAATTCCTAAACCTTTGGGACCATAACCCCCAAAATCAATCCCAACCTTCCTTTTGTGGTTATAAACCTTGTGTTAAAATTTTATTGATTTCTATTTACTTATACTAAAGTTATTATCCGGAAACCATCTGTCTTCCGACGACGCTGATGACGACGACGACGACAACGTGAACCAATATACAACCAAAATTTTTTTAATTTGTGCGGTCGTATAAAAATGGATGATAAAAATCAATTATCCAGTCATCCAAGTGTCAAATTCAAGGCAATTGTTTGTGTTAGATGAAAACGTTACCACTCACTCAATCGTGAAATGAAGATCGTTTTGTGACTGCTCTTTGTTATCTAAGATGCACCCATTAGATCTATTTTCATAATGCTTGTATTTAAACAGTTTGGTTGGCTTGCTTGCTGTTTTAGTATAAATGTCTGCTCAATCTTAATTACAATGCTTAAGCAAACATTTCTACAAACAGAGCCAGTAAGCCATGCAACTACACCTTTAAACTTCAAGCATTAGGAAAATAGCTCTAATGATGTTTTATAAGTATGCTGTATATTTAGACCGAAACCGAAAACTGCTTTTTCGGTGACGTGGATTGGCTTAGCTGTCTAAGATATATGTATACAATGATGGCATGTCATAGGAAAGAATAAATCTAATCCTTCATATAGATCTGGGTTTGAACAAATTATCAGAGAAAAAAGAATTGACAATTTTTACGGAATTTATTGATTTATTACCTCAGACTTTCACTCACTAAGTATGCATATACAATCAATGATCCTTCTGACTTCATAAATTTTGTTAGAGAGTCGGCTAAATTACGACTTTATATGATGAAAATTAATTTATATCCCTCTGTGAAAATGATCGCATGTACAATAGAAATAAGTCACCCTACAGTGAAAATGAAAGTCTAGTATCATTATTTGACAGTAAACATGAATCGCAGCACAAAAACAACGTGGTGGAATTTGATTCAATATCAACAAGCTGAACAACACAATGTTATTTAAGTTATCCAACATTATTAATCACGTTAAAAGGTACATTTTTCTGCAAATGAAACTTATCTGCTACTTTTAAATCTCTTACACGCTCTGTTAGTGAAAAATTCTTAATATTTGCTTATTTTAGTACTTATTTCACACCTTGATCGCTGCAAATGCGATATAAACCCTTCTGCATCTCTTACCTATATGATCCTATATCACAAGTGTATTAAAACAATCCATTTGATATATTATTTATTATTTTATTCCAAAATCATAATTTTTTCATCTGTTTATTTATCATTCTACATCAGAAATTCATGGCATATACAGTGAAAATGGTATTTTAGGATTCACACTTTACCTACACTGTTAAAGTGTCCCTTAATAATGGCAGTCATAGTACATTGAGAACACGAAGGCACATTTTCATAGCAGGCATTGGACATCATATACAAAGTGTGTTTGGGAGGGTTTAAATCAAGAAACCTGATTTATCATAACTTAAAATCACATAAATTTGTTCATTCAAAAGAAAATTCTTATCATTAGATCCATTCCTGAAAATCTAGACTTATTGTGTCAATCCTTCTATTTTGACAACAAGGATGGTGGAAGACACCCATATACCATCTTAAATGAAGGATATGAACACAAATGTTACTCATAGATCCTTCAGGATTTCAGCAAAACACAACAGCAGTCATACTTTATTTTTACATGTTATTACAACACATCTATAGTTGGTAGATTCCAGAATGATCAACCCAACTGATATTATTTTCTCTTGAGGGAAGTGTCCCCAAATCACAACTATTAAGGATTTAGGACAATGAGTATTAACAGACAACTTAAATGTATATATTGACTGCAGGTTACAGAAGTATGCAAATTAAACTCATCGTAAAAGTAATTATTGATGTGACATCCAAGTAGTCTTCAAATACAAAAAACATTTAACTTTTATTTATCTAGGTGCTGCAATTAAGACCTAAACAAGAATGTGTCCATAGTACACAGATGTCCCACTCACACTATCATTTTCTATGTTCAGTGGACCATGAAATTGGGGTCAAAACTCTAATTTGGCATTAAAATTAGAAAGATCATATCATAAGGAACATGTGTACTAAGTTTCAAGTTGATTAGACAAATTCACCAAATACTACCTTGACCAAAAACTTTAACCTGAAGCGGGACAGACAGACGAACGGACGAACAAACGGAGGCACAGACCAAAGAACATAATGCCAAAAAATGGGACATAAAAAAGGACCCAAGTTACAAAAGTCTGTACTCCAAATAATTTTATGGTGTAAACACAGTAAGTTTTTGCCAAAAGGATAGGACCCTTAATTTATTCAATTAAATACATTGATCATTTTAAACCACGAAACAAATCTTGTTTTACGTAGTCACGAATGGTAACAATAGACAAGTAGTCAATAAACTCATCATAGTTACCAAGATTTAAAATTTTGTACTGCAGACACGCTTTATGCCTCCAAAAAGTCTAATCAGTGACGCAAGTATCAAAAAAGTTAAAAAGGCGAAATAAAGTACGAAGTTGAATGACCCAAAATTTCCAAATGTTTAGCCAAATACCACTAAGGTAATCTATTCCTCGGGTAGAAAAAAATTAAAAGCCAAATTATGATATATCCATAACCAAAATATTTCAAAACATTTTGGATGACATAAACAGATGGGAAAAGCTGAACCTGATATTATATTCAATGCAAATAAATTCTTAAAATAGTAAATAAATGAATTTATTGCAAATAAATTTTCTCATGGTTAAAATAACATATCAAAATACTGTTTTAACTATTGTTACAATGAAAAACTACTGGCACTTTTCTTACTGAAAGAAATGATCAAAAACAAATATAAGTATATAAAATCCCGATAAATCAGATATCTGTTTATTTTTAGGTTCTCACAATAACTTATTTCTAAACATGTTATCAAAATATAAATGCCTAAAGATGGCTTCAGCAATTTTGGTAGAGTGGTCTATTGGAAGAATTTTTTAAAATCATAATATGGACATTCTTAACAAATCTAAAATATTTCGGATACCTCTGTGTTTCATAGTTTGTGAGTGTTGGATATCACTTGATATCAACTTTAGTTATTAATTTCAATATACATGTAATAATAATTAAGTCTTAATGGCAAGTTTATCATTATTAATATTAGAAATAGAATAACAATAGTTGATATCAAGCAATATCCAATTCTCATTTAATAGTTGTTAAACCAATTTCTCTTATTGTAAAAAGTTTTTTCTCTCTGATCTAGTAAAAATCAAATAGAAGTCAGCATGCAGTATTGAGAATATGTCAGGAACGGGACTTATCTTAAATCAGATGTTTTCAAGCTTTAGTATGTTCCAGAATGGAATCAAATTTGACAAAAACAATATTTACAAGTAAAGAAATCTTAAATATCTGTTGCCATGGAGGAAAAGAAGTTCATTGTGACTTTTTAATTCATGATTGAAATAAAGAATAGCCAACAGAAATGTCGCAAACCAAATTAACACATTTTCTATATCATTAATTCATATCACATTATAATCAGTGTAATACATAAAATATCTCTTCATATGGGAAAAAGATAAAAGGCCAAAGCATAGGAGAAAAAAAGTAATTTAGATCATTTTGGAAAAAAATGTCTTTAAATGCAAACCATCTACAATAACATGTAAAATAAGTGCTTTGTATCAAAAATATCTTCAACAGCAATGACTATGAGGTATAACACTTATTACATTTTGATTTAACAGACTTATGTAAAATTATAAAAAGTTTAGAATATTATCTACCCTTATTCATGTACAAATTTCAGTAGGTTTCAGAAACTCTCTAATTTTGAATCCTTGATTGAAATAAATATAAGGAAATTGTTCGTACCCAAAAAGTAACCTTCAAAAATATTACATGAAGAAGAAAATGTACATGGTTAAAAATTAACACATGCAATACTGACCAATGAATTATAAAAAAGCAAACAACTTTATCATTATCAAAATAAACTAAAGTAAGCTCTGTATTCATTTTTGGTGGCTTTTTCGTTTGCAACTGCTACTATTTCAGTGCCACTAGCATTAATTTTCAATGAAAGTCCCCCGTCTTTAGACAGCTTTTTGCTAAGTCAACACTTAAGACCCCTATCATTTTACACTCAGATTCAGTTGTGTATTTTGGGTCTGTTACCTCTGTTGCAAAGAATTCAAAATGAACACATTTTTGTTCGTTTACAACAGGGTAGTAGGTATGTTCTGGTTCAAAATGTCCAATTTCTACTACTTGTCCTTTTGTCACATGAATATCGAAAATATCATCTATAAGCTTGCCATGGCTAGGACGCTTTGATGCATCATCAACGCCATCTATATAGTTTCTTTGCATTGCTACACCGTATGTATATCTAGAAACACGTGAGGTAATTATTTCTGGTTCAAATCCATACATAACAGCTCCTTTCAAAACAGCTAGTCCAGGGTCTCTTGGAACAATAACATCTATTTCAGGTCCAAGTTTTTCTTTAATAGCACCTATTAAAACAGAAGATTCGGAAAATCCCCCAACTGCCAATAATGTCTGCACATCAGAAAGTTCTTCTTTATGGAAAAGTCTTTCAAGTTCATCAGTAACATTTACAATTGAATAATCAAAGAAAGTGCGGAAGAGCGAGTGATCAATCCTGAGTTTGTCAGATACAATTTTGATCTTTTTGTTGAAGTTTGTTTGGGGTATAACCTCCTTTAATGTATCCTCTGTAATATCCTCATATTTGGTAAGCCAAACAAGTGGAAGTCTCACAGTGACTTTTTTAGTGTCTTCCATAAAATTGGTTTTGGCATGCTCAAAATTATGCATAAGTTCATAATATTCTACTGGGTGATTCTCTTTAACAGCGTTTATGACATCTCCACCTAACAATCGAACTAAGAATTTATAAAACTCTCCATTGACTGTGATCCCACCCCAGTGTCCTCCGCATGCTTGGTGAATCTCTTTAACTGAATTTGGTCCTGTTACTTCATGAACAGTAATGTCTGTAGTTCCGCCTGAAAAGAAATTAAAAGAAATTGAAAAATAGGAATATGTGTTGATGGATACTATTCCCGATCTTTAAGTATCACATTTTCATTTTTAGTTAAGGCCAGACTTTTTTTTTTATCTGTTTAACGAGAAAATTTGTAAAAAATTAGGGTCGAGGGGACGAAATAAAAAAAAAAATAAAAAGTGCAAAATTGGTCCAGTCGACACTAAAAATAAAAATAAAACCGTTATATGTGACCTTTTTTTTTTTTTTTGAATTTATTAAAATACAAGAACAATGAAATGAGAACAGACCAGATATAGTAACCCTTCTATTAATATGAACATAAAAACTATGTTTTGATTCTTTATTTCCACAAATATAGATCCATGGCACCAGGCAAATATATCAACCTGCTGCATATACACTATATATGTATAATTTAATTTCGGATGTAACGCGTCTTCTGATTGGCTGACGTTGTTTTGTTTATCAGCTGATAGACATAATTTTGTCGTGACCGTGACGTCATCAACGTTTTTATGTTTTACTCGGTTTAAAATTGAATCTAGAATTAAATTATAAGAAATGATTGTAATATTTTTCTGTCTATTGAAATAACATAAAAATGTGGTGCACACTTTAAAATAACCCGCTACCGGTGTGCACCACATTTTTATGTTATTTCTTCATAGACAGAAAAAATATTACAGTCATTCATAAATATACCTGTCACCCAGTCAGGAACCTCTTATATAATTAGTGTATGCAGAGACATTTATACACATGTGTATATTAAATTTAATAAAAAAATAATAAAACTTGAAACTTGAAACTTGATATATATATATGTCTCTGGTGTAATAGTCCCAGATTTGAGCAAATTAATTTATAAATTGAAACAATGCATATACATGGAAATATATACATTAATCAAGAAGATCTAACCAAAAGTATGTTAATGGGTGTGGAATGCGTAATTTTTCCTTTTGGATCAATTTTTGTATGTCAGCAGTGCCATTCATACATCCGTAGTCATTATCGCAAGAATCCGGATTTCGGTCATAGCGGGTCCGTTTCTGATGAAATCCCGACTCCGATCCGTAGTTCTAGAATAATATGCCCAATAATATAAATGTTGGACGAAGTAAAATTTACAAAAATAAACGATGTTTGATACGCTATTTGGAAAGGAATATGACGTTCTTAATGCAATACATGGATAATAAGTTTACTCCTGGCTAATTTCATCAAGTTCTGATGAAGTAATAACTGATTTTGCGAAAGTTAGAATGATTTGATGTACGCCTCGTGTATTAAACAAGTATGAAAAACATGCCACCGGCTTAAAAGTCTTTTGAAGAAAATATATCGTTTCTTCCTTGAATTTCTTTACTTTTAATGAAAATTGCTGTTTCATCGACTTGGTAAAATAAATATTACCGATTTATACAGATTTTATTTTGTTCTGAGGATTTCGTTACAGTCGTGGGAAAATAAAAATAAAAGTAAGAAGCACTACTTTTATTTTTATTCTGAAATCGGAAAAGGTGGAGTCGGCGGATCTCGTTAAACAGATAATAAAAAATGTCTGGCCTAACCATGGTCATATCCTAATTAATAAGAATATTTTTAAAAAGTTCCTCAACATTAAATAAACATGTGAAATAAATCTCAAGTTGGTAGGATGACAACCACATTAAACCAAATTCAGTTAATTGCAAAGTTTTGGTAGAAACCCTAATGAGACATATATTTTTTAATGATCACATCATAATTAACATCTACATGTGCTAACATTATTTCGAAACTGTGACCACTGGCAAAACTGACAAATCTAATTAATACGATTTCAAAAATTTTATGAAGAAAAAAATCACTTCTGAAATTATGAATGCAAGTTTTTATTATTGCTAACTTGCTACTGTTGAAATTATGGTATTGATTAAAACATTGCAATAATTTCTGAATCTACAGTACTTGCATACATTAATCAATATCCTAAATTCCTAATACTAACCTCCTTGATCAAAGACTACATATTTGTCACCTTTCTGCATACCGCCAATGGCTTTTTTGCCATCTGTCTGTGTTTGTATGCCGACAGGCTGTCGTCTGCAATGTATAGATGCAGCTTCAGGTTCCAGTGCCAAAGTCAACTGATCATTTGAAATTTTTACCTACAGTGAATAACAAAATAAGATGTGAAGAATGTGTAAATGAGCCAGCTACCCACAATCACAATAAATTGTTAACAGAGAATTTTATTTGGCCTGTGTTAACTAATCACAAATTTTACATTTTAAGTCAAGGTCAACACACAGTCCTCAATAATGTATAAATGTTCATAAAATATGTCAAGCTATTTTTTTTTAATCAAAAATATAAAACAAGAAATGTAGGCTTCACATAATTATTCTAAGAGAAATTATGTCCCTTTAAAATATAATTAATGCTGACAATTGCATTGTAACCGTTCACAGGCCTACATTTCTTGTCAGAATTGTATGCAGTTATTATCAAAGGTTTATATCAGCAAGGTCTTGGACAAGTTGGAAAATCAGCAGCTATCAAGTTTTTTCACAGGAGGTATGCCCCTTGTAACTAAAACTTTACCTGAACTGATTTTTGAACTAGTCAAAGTATAATTACTGAATACAGTGGCAATACAGATGGCACAAGAAAAATAGAAAAGCAACTCTTCTTATGAAAAAGTTGAGAAAATCAATAGTAAAACAATGTCTGTGAGGAAACTGATTAAAAATAAAAATTTCTAAACAACAATCATACCTTTTAAAGAAGTTATTTGTTAAACTGTGTTATTAGAAATATACATGCATATATACACATTATGTTTTATGTTAATTATTTATCAAGATAATTACCTTAGAAGCTCATGAAAATTAAATTTTAAGAATGTTAATCTTTGCTGCATATTGTAAAAAAAAATGTACAAAAAATATCTAAAGCTCTTTTAAGTGACACCAAACTTCAGAGTGTTCTACATAGTTCTTAGCATATTACAATTTCCCAAAATATACCTATCTTTCACAGTAAGTTTTCAAGTACCTGGATCTGCTCTTGTTACATGAACTTTCAACATAGAATTATTGTCTTTTGGTGGATATAACATTTCAAAAGTTGTGTCTCTACCGGTTAAAAAATTAAAGATTTACTATTTTTTTGTACAATTCTAAGAAAAGGTTGTCTTGAATTCTGTACATGTGTTTGCCGTCTTCTTGATCTGTTAACATTCTTAGTAAGAAAAAAAATAATTTTGTAGATATAAAAAGTTATCAAGCTTATCACTCCAGAAACCAGTATTTTCAGGATGACAGTTTATTTTATTTACTAGTAAACTGTATCAATCTTGTTTTTAGGACATATTATAAAATCTTACATAGTGTACAAGTATATTAGAGGAATTTGGCTATTCTTTTAGGTCCCTTTTGGTAATTTAACTTCTAACCTATTCAGGAATTTATTCATCCCTTGCATTCAAAGTCTGGGAAGCGTTCCTGTTTAATGTTAATCAAACAAAGTGCATCTGATGCATGAAATTTATTAAGTATTATTTTTGTTAAGCTTCGATTGGAATAACAAGAATAATGCATGAGAAAAAAGAGAAATAGGGGGTTGATCTACATACCTTTTCAGCAGCATCACGCATAAACTGTTTTGCCTTCAAATCCCAGATAGCCGGGACAGTAAGCACCCAATGAATGTCATCATTTGAGAAAGCAGTGGCTCCATGACCCTTTAGTAATTCATTCATGATTAATCCCTGGAAATAACCAATAACAGCTGCAAACACATCAACTGCTTTCATCTTCTTGTCTTTACCATCATTCACATCAATGGATTCCTTTAGCCATGTATCTTTGGTTAATTCGTCCTAAAACAAACATGACAAATATTATTTTTCTCAGATTTCATCTATGATGTGTTTATTCATATTGCTGATGTAACAAACATTCAAAAATACATATATAGATGCTCTGGAACATGAACAGTAGTAAAATAACTGATACATGTAGTACTCTTCGACATTTTGCCATCATTTGAAAAAAATACATAGGTATAGACAAAAACATAGTAGTTGAAGGCAGTACTGTTACCTATAGTTCCTTGCATCAATGTCCTTTAGTCTCTGGTGGATAGTTGTTTCATTGACAATTATAGAACATCTCCTTTTATTTGGATACTTACTGTAAATTCACAAATTATTGCGTGCATTTATTATTGCAAATTTTGAAGATTGGATAAAAATGTGAGATTAACTATTGTGATTTCAGGAAAATTTCCGTTCAGATATATGTATCAGATATCAGAATGCGACTTCTTAGTATTGCGATCCTCACCCAGTCACATTATTTGCATTAATAAAAACCTCACAATAATTTCTGAATTTACAGTAATTAAATATACTTGTTTCTGCAGTCATCTTGTATGAAGGATGACCATAGGTTTATAGCCGACTATACAGTATGGGTTTTTCTCATTGTTGAAGGCCTATAATTGCTTACTACCACTTCATTTTTTATAGAAGTGATCAATTGAGTCTAACAGAACCTAAAAGAGTGATGTTTTGTGCTTAAAGATTAAGGTAATTTCTAACTTAGATGTAAATGTATATCGTCCTGAATATTTATGAAATATTTGCCACTGCACAATAAGCAACCAACAATCAATCAATCTAACCTAATTAAAGGAAGAGGTAAACATTAGAACTTTGAGATAAATGGAACAACAACTGCTTCCTAAATTAAACCTAAACTACAAAATTACTACTACTGTTTCTACCAACCTTCTCTTTGTACAACATCATCTTAAAGTGTTCAAAATAATACCACTGAGTAAAATCAACTTTGTCTGGATTTTCTTGATAATAGGACTGAGCATCATATCCAAAACTGTGGAATGACTGATTCGGTTTGAACAACACACATGTTGGTGCTTTGTAATTCATCCATCCACCAGCCTTCCATGTCGGACACTGAATTTTTGGATGATCCTTTTTATTTTTGACATAGTCATCATAGTCATGTCTGGTACAATAGGCAAACCCAGAATAAGTTGTCCCAAAATCTATGGCAGCAACTACAAGTTTGTCGTGTTTTATCTGGAAAAAAGATCATAGAATGTTACCACTCTCAGTATGAAGACATCAGACTATTGAAACAATGCAATCACAGCAAATTACATGAAGTGTATCCTTAATTTCTATTACCGTACTTCTCATGGAAAACAGACCTAAATTAAAGCAAAACTATATTTTCAGACATAAAAACTATAGTTTATCTTTCACATAGCAGGGAGCTTTAGAGTTGTCATTTTTATAGGATCATATCAGAAATGTTGGATGAAGGTCAATGAGACATCAACCCAACTATTAAAAAAAACAAAAAAACAGACATCTTCCACAGATGTACTCAACTGATACAAGCACCAATTAAAAGTCTAGAAATGATCCATCTGATTTCAGATAAAATTCCGAGTTTTTCAGACTGGATTTAACAGGTAGTCAAACCAAATATTTGACAGAATTTGTCCCAAATTTAAATAAACAATCAAATTGCTTTTCAGACCTGCCACTTTTTTTTAAGGTTTTTTAACCATGTCAACTGAAAGAGCACAATTCACTCTATTACTTTACAGATGACAATTAAAAAATCGAAATGTTATTCAGCATCATGAATTGATGCCAAAGACAAT
This sequence comes from Mytilus coruscus, assembly GCA_017311375.1. Taxonomy (NCBI): domain Eukaryota; kingdom Metazoa; phylum Mollusca; class Bivalvia; order Mytilida; family Mytilidae; genus Mytilus; species Mytilus coruscus. Next base: position 14,162,626 of record CM029597.1, read on the forward strand.
TTTTACAATTTTACAAAGAAGGAAGACTTGAAAAATTGATATTTGCTGCTTCTTTGCTGTGCACACAGCATTTAGGAGTTAACCCTAAGAGCAAAGACAGGTTGGCTTGGAATCAGAATAATATGTCCCAGTAGTACTATATCATTTTTGTACTTACTTTGTGAGGACCCCAAGTAAGATTAGAGAAAACTAATTGGGTTACCCTCTTTAAATAAAGAATATTATTATAATAAGTGTGACAATGTCTTCCTGCAGACTAACACATTTAAATTCCAGCTCTTTGTGTCTATCTAGTACAAATTAAGCAGGGTTCATATTCATATCACATTAATAATATTCTAGTCCTGATATGCATGTTATATTTGCCACTGGACATTATCACCAATTCATCATCATTAAAATGAGACTATTGTTAAAATTTTGGCAATATTTCTTGATATGCAAGAGGTTAAAAGGCCTAAATAACCATTCAAGTTTAGTCAAGGATTTTGATGTAACAATCTCATAAACATGATAAATTTTGACTTCGACACCTGAACAGTTTGACATCATAGTTTAATTTCAAGTGTAAAAACAAACACTTAACATTTTTAGGCTCTATGTAGGAAATTTAAATACGATCCGATCCGGGTAAACTTATCAATCCTTTAAATAAACTTATTCTAAAAGGTTACCTATTCAACACTGTAATTAAATCTTTGAATATTGTTTTTATTGGTATAAATATTGATTTAGTTATCAGAAAATTAAAACCATACTAAATATTACACATATACTTTCACGATACTACAATCTGTCGATACCTATATTTTGGCATTGCACAAGGTCATGTTTTTCTCTGACTGTTAATGACATCTTTACACTAAATCCATTGGATGTTGGATGTGTACTGATTGATATTTTAGTCTTAGATACATGATTTTTTTATTAGTTGTTATTGGCTTTGAACTAGCTGTCAGTAACTGTGAGTACTCTCAGATCTGTACTTAGTGTCTTTTTTGTTGTTAGGGATGAGGAATGGATATATACCCTGCCACGTCCTGTCTGTGTTTTTGTTTGATGTTTTTCTTTGTATCGATCTGATGAGTTAAGCCTTTTTCAACTGATTTTTATAGTTTGTTCTTATGTTGTGCTGTTACACCACTGTCCCAGGTTAGGGGGAGGGTTGAGCGCTCACAAACATGTTTAACCCTGCCACATTCTTTATGTGCCGGTCTTAAGTCAGGAGCCTGTAGTTCAGTGGTTGTCGTTGGTTCATGTCTATCATATTTGTTTTGCGTAAATTGTTTTGTTATAAATTAGGAAGTTTAATAGTTTTCTCAATTGAATTCTTTCATATTTTTCATGTCAGGGCCTTTTATAGTGGTGTCTCCAGTCCACATCTTACTGTATGCCTATTTATCAATAAAAGTTCACAATTTCTGCCTCAAATGGTCAGTTTAGAAATATTGTCACAACAATATCATCTCTAACCATATATCTAACATAATTTAGCTAATATATGAACTAGAAGTGTTTAAACAAAGCCATATTTACAAAAGTTGTATGTATGAAGTTACCAGTCTGATGTATGAATTCACTAAAGTTTTATAGAACTTCCAAGCACAGATATTGTTTTCTATACAAAAGACCTTTATAATAATAAAATCATAGCATTTACAGGTTAAATTATCTGTTTTATGACCCAGGGGTTAGGCATTTTTCTCTGTTTTTTGGCACTGGGGCCTCAAATTTGATAAATAATTCTGCTGATTATGTGAATATGGAATATTTAGTACATATTTAGGATAGAACACACTATTTTCGGTTTTATTGAGGTATTTTTGTATCTCTAGCTTGTATTTTTCTATGCCGCAGTCACAAAAAAGCACATTCAGGTGTTACGGCTTACTTTTGGGTTACCAACAGGACAAAAACACCCGAACAACAAAATTCTTCAAGGATCTATGAGTTTTGGTGACTGCAAAGAGTAAATATAAGCACTTCTAAACAATTTAAGTTACAAATATGCATATATTATGAATTTTCTTTGCATACAGGGCATTAATTAAACTATGCATACTGTAAACTGTGAATTTATGCTTAGTCATCATAGTTCAGGCCCAGGATTTTCTCAATCTTCATGAAATATTTATAAAACTTTATATTTGAGTTAATTTAATTAAAATCTCTGAAGAAAAACCAGATTTGGTGAAATTCTACATGTTTTCTTTTTTCACCCAATATAAGTTGAAATTCTGTAAATATAGACAATGCAATTTCCCATAGGAACTCCCTTTACGGCTAAAACTGTGCCACTTTTACTATGAAGTTTCATAAAAAATTATATCCTAGAATGGAAAGTTGATGAGGGGGTGACACACTTTTGGGATGTGGGATATAGGGGGTAAAAAAAGTGGGATCTGGGAAAAAGAAGGAAAAAAAAGAAGGAAGTGGGATATGACCATAATGTGGGATGTGGGGAAAACCCACAAAACAAATTTAAAAAAAAAAGAATGGTGAAAATGCATGAATGGGCATGATGTGTCTGATAAGTGGTGTTCCCTAACTCTAACCCATCCCACTTTAATTTGAGAAAAAAATCACTTCAACAAAGTTTTTCTCCACACTAGAAACAAATGATAGGCAATGGCCTATGGTTGCCTAGACCCAAAGACCCAGATGGGTAAATTTACGGAACTTCTACAACTGAGGTTCAAAGGTGGGGTATGGAGACCATACCCCCTCCCGATTTTAATTTGTAAAAATTCCCCTACGACAAAGCTTTTGTCCACAATAAGTACAAATGATAGGCAATGGCCTGAGATTGCCTAGACCCGAAGACCCAGGTTGGTAAAGTTTAGAACATCTACAACTGAGGTCCAAAGTATGGAGACCATACCCCTCCCAACTTTGATTCATTTAAAATTCCAAAGACCCAGGTGAGTAAATTTACGAAACTACTACAAATGACAATGTGAGGTCCAAAGTTGGGGTATGGAAATCCTACCCTCTGCCAACTTTAATATGTAAAAATTTCCCTATGACAAAGCTTTTGTCCACAGTCATTACAAATGATAAGCAATGGCCTGAGGTTGCCTGGATAGGCAATGTCATGAACCAGACCGAAGCTAGCGAACAATAAGGCGATATATCTAAAAACCCAAAAATTAAAAGACAGCAACAGCAACGGCCGCCGTTCAAAAAAAATATTTAAAAGGTAGAAATTCCGTCCAGAAATTGCAATTTACATCTCTATCATGAAATGGGATTTACCACTTCTGCCACTCCCCTTTTCATGGTGACATTCAGTACCACAGTAAATCTACACCTGTCAACGAATTGACCACCAATGCCACCCCTTCAATTTAGAACATAAAAGAAGTCCTTCCCTGAAAAAATAGCACCTTTGTTGTCTTTATTTAATTGAACTAACAAACAAATTAGCAGAAATGAAACTTTTAATGATAGAAAAAAAAATATATAGACCATTTTGAGCCAAAATTTACTTACTCTTGATTTATTTGCTATGTAGGTCTTGTAGAGGAAAAACAGGCGCATCGTTTGCGCAAGGTTTTGAGTTGCGCTATGTTAAAAAATTTGTAAGGGTTCCGCAGAACCCAGTGTCTCGCCAACTTTTGCTGTTAGTCGCAGGCTCAACAAAAATGGGGAAAAAATTATTAATAATTTTCCTCTAGATACTATCTTTTGATTGTAAGAAGCTTCTATTCAAGTTTGGTAAAAATCCAGGATGGTTTATGAATCTAATAAATGTTTTAAAAACTTTAACTGCAGACTGTATGTAATGTTAACTGGAAGAAAAACTAAGTCCATTTATAAGTAATATACGGAAAAACAGTAATGAAATTTTTACAAAATTTCCTTCTAGATACTAGCTTTTGATCATAAACAAGCTTCTGTCCAAGTTTGGTAGAAATCCAGGATAGTTTAAGAAAGTTATTAAAATTTTAAAAACTTTAACCACAGAGTGAATGTAATGTTAACTGGCAGAAAAACTAAGTCCATTTATAAGTAAAATACAGATAAACACGTTTTTTTTTTTACAAAATTTACTTCTGGATACTATCTTATGACCATAAACAAGCTTCTGTCCAAGTTTGGCAGAAATCCAGGAAAGTTTAAGAAAGTTATTAAAATTTCAGAAACTTTAACCACAGAGTGAATATTTGTGGATGCCACCGCTGACGACGGAATGTAGGATCGCTATGTCTTGCTTTTGCGACAAAAGTCGCAGGCTCGACAAAAATCTGAAAGTATGGCTCAAAATTTGAAAATTAAAAAAAAAAAAAAACAGGGGGGTGGCCTTTTCCATGGCTTCTAGAGAAAAATAATGAGAGGTGTCACAGGGTATGGCTATATATATGTCTTGTAAAGGAGAAACAGGCACATCTTTTGCGCAAGGTTTCAAGTGGCGCTATGTTTAAAAATCGGAAACTAGGGCTCGAAATTTAGAAAAATTTGGAAAAAAACAAAAACAGAGGAGGGGAACCTATTCCATGGCTTCTAGAGAAAAATAATGAGGATGTGTCACGGGGTATGGCTATAAAGGTCTTGTAGAGGAGAAACTTGCGCATCGTTTGCGCAAGGTTTTGAGTGGCGCTATGTTCAAATATCTGAAACTAGGGTTTGAAATTTGAAACATTTGGGGAAAAAAACAGGGGGGTTGGCCTATTCCATGGCTTCTAGAGAAAAATAATGAGGGGTGTCAAGGGGTATGATTAAATTCCATACTTCAACAGACAGTAGTATCGACGTACCAATTGGAATCATTATTGGGCATGCATGAACACCAGTAATTCTTGTTCATCAATTAACAATTGTTCATCAGTGGTATCACACTTTGTGTCTGATATGAAGATTCCCTGCTTTGGGTTTTGTTTTTTGTTGGTTTTGTGTTCAGCTAAGTTTTGTGTTCTGTTAACTAAACGGGAGTTGCTTTAGGCATTGAAGGCATTTATTTTCATAGTCATCCAGGAGTGCTTTATTACCTTTGGTGGTTTTTTTTTCCTATTATTTTTTCACAAAAGCCTTAAATGACATTGTTTATTGATGTTGTAGTAAGAATCTGGACCAGTAAAGTCTAGGTAAGACAGATATGTGCTTATTCATAAGTTTTGTACATACTGAAGAACAAACAAGACAAGAAGACAGCTCTGGATGGCTCCAAATAGGAAAACCAAAATCTGGGATTTGGGAGAATTGGAAAAAAAGTGGGAAGTGGGAAAAATGGTCTAAAAAATTTGGAAAGTGGGAAAAATTTCTAAAAAAAAGAAGGATTTGGGAAATGAGCACCCCTGTGTCACCCCCCTCGTTGATATGCACTACTATTTTATTCAAAGGTCAAAATATAGGGCTGTGCGGCATATTTTCAACATTTATATGCCCTGAACTTCTCAGAGTTTAAACTTCTACTAAAATTCTGTACCACCCTACCTTCACTCTGGGTCTTCCTCAGAATTCAATTTCACCGCTATCCATGTGTATTTATACTGGTAACATTCCCAAGTTATGTCTCTATGAGATGAAACATAGAGATCATATCTGGAAACCAGTATGTAAACAAAACAAAATATCTATGAATATTATATATCTCCCCAAAAGAGGCGTGGTTTGTGAAACAGCTGTATTTACAAAGTGCAACCTATAGACAGGTACACCACTAAGTTCACATATTTACTGCCTCAAAATATATGAAGCTGTCAAATCAAAATCACCAGTAGACATGGTAGAATGAAAATTTGAAGTGCAAAACAAGTAAAGTGAAATTCCGATCTATCTTTTACCAAGAGTCAGCAACATTGCATATCAAAAAGAAATTATGTAACTTCCCCATCTGTGAAGATTGACACACTAACAACACCAAGAATTATACTGACATTCAATATATAACAAGGACCATAACTCTGCACAAAATCATCAGACCAGAACAAAATTCAAACTTGATCTGTAACTTGTCATGATAAAACCATATACCAATTATCAAATCAAGATCTTCAAGCATGAAGAAAAAAAGTGAGGAAAACATTATTTGAGTGAATTTTCTAAGTCCAAGGACCATAACTCTGCACAAAATCATTAGACCGGACCACAATTCAAACTTGATCTGTAACTTGTCATGATAAAATTATATACCAATCATCAAATCAATATCTTCAAGCATGACAAAAAGAAGTGCGGAAAACTGATTATTTGAGTGAATTTTCTAAGTTCAAGGACCATAACTCTGCACAAAATCGTCAGACTGGAACAAAATTCGAACTTGATCTGTAACTTGTCATGATAAAACAATACACCAAATATCAAATCAATATCTTCAAGCACGAAGAAAAAAAGTGGAAAACTGATTTGCCAGACTGACGGATGGACAGACAGACAGACAAACAGACGGAGTGCAAACCTAAAGTCCCCTTCGACTTCGTCGGTAGGGGACTAAAAACTAATAACAATATTGCCCAGAATTCTATGGACATTTAAAAATATGATAAAACTGATTTGAAACACTTACATCTTCCATGGCCATTTTCTATGAATTGGAAGGTTTTGATCTATCTGAAATGATAAACATGATAAAAGATTATCTAATGACTGTATCTTGCTATATACTGTATATTCAGAAATTATTGCGAGGATATTATTAATGCGAACAATGCGACTGGGAGAGTATCGCAATAATAAGAACTCATATTCTTATACCATTATTTATATATCTGTATGCAGATTTTCCTGATATCGCAATAATTAATTTTGCATTTTTGTCCATTCTTCCAAAATTGCAATAATAAATGCACTCAATAATTTCTGAATTTATAGTACATGATATACAGATTTCAAAATAATTATGTATAATATGATGTTGTAGTATAATTCTTTTTAATAAAAACTTACATACTAACTAACAGACTGACAGAGGAATTGATGCACAGATTGGAAAACATAATGCCTTCTACCATAGATGTATAACATCTATGCTTCTACTATCATAGAAAATGAGGGACATAAAAATCAGAGAGGAGGTACGATCTTTATGAATTTGTAGAAGAAAGATTTTTTACTATCATGACAGTTTGCATTATACTAACCTTCTCCACTATACACCCACCTAGTCTTTAATTTTCTATCCATGTCATTTCACAAGTTTTCTACGTTAGTTGTTACGCAGAAAAACCCTATAAAATCCCAGTTTCTAAAAATAATTATAATAAAATCCTATCGTGTAGATGCTGAGCCATAATATGATTGACGTCCTTGAAAGCTAATTTTGATTTTCAGACACCGGAAATTACAAACTACCAAAAAGTAACTTTTCAAGACGTCATAACTTGTTGTACTTCTATTCTAGTACAGCCTGGGACCATTTGCAAACTATGCGGTCATCTTGATCTATCATAAATTCATGTCGGTACAGGTAAAAATATAAGCGTACATTACCTTGTATAAATGAAATAATACTTACAATGATCAATTGAATGTGTAAATATATTACTTTCAATTAACCATTACGAGTGAAGTGGAAACAGCACGAAAGTAGCATTTGTACTTTCGTTTTAGGATTTGTGTATTGCCTCCCGGTTAACAGCCCACTGATTTCATTTCCGGTGAAATCGTCACAGTCACATGTTATAGAATCGACCCGCCTACCAAGTGGAATACGCTATAGATTTACTTACAGTTTATATAGATATAAGAAGATGTGGTATGAGTGCCAATGAGACAACTCTCCATCCAAGTCAAAATTTATAAATGTAAACCATTATAGGTCAAAGTACGGTCTTCAACACGGAGCCTAGGCTCACACCGAACAGTAAGCTATAAAGGGCCCCAAAAATTACTAGTGTAAAACCATTCAAACGGGAAAACCAACGGTCTAATCTATATAAAAACGAGAAACGAGAAACACTTATGAACCACATCAACAAACGACAACTACTGAACATCAGTTTATATGTTCATATACTGTTACACATCGGTATGATATAAATATAGAATGCCGACCTGTTTATTAGAGAAACTCTTCTGTTCGACATTTATTCGGTAGAGGTGCAAATTTTTAAACAAATAAAACCCTCATATTGCATGGTTTAAATATCGATTTGTGTGTCGACTCGTTTTTTGCTGTATATCATATTCATGATGCATAAATCAGGCCGTTATTTTTTCTCGTTTGAATTGTTTTACATTTGTCATTTCGGGGCCTATTATATAGCTGACTATGCGGTATGGGTTTTGCTCATTGTTGAAGGCCGTATACGGTGGCCTATAGTTGTAATCTTCCGTATGTCATTTGGTCTCTGGTGGAGTGTCTCATTGGCAATCATACCAAATCTTCTTATTCTTATATTTATACAAAGGGGGCAAGGGTTTAACTGTTATGCTGTTTTGGCTGCAATTTAATTATTTGTTATCTGTTATTCTGAAAATATATTTGCTGTTAGCTGTTATTGTCTTATTCCTTGTTAGCTGTTATTGGACTATTAGTTTTTTTGTTATCTGTTATTGTTAGAATGTATTTGCTGTTAACTGTTATTGAAAATTGGGAATGTTAGCATTCTGACAGCCAATCTTCAGTAGAAATTGAATTGGGATTTTTCCACTAGTAACATGGTGGTCCCGTATTCGGAGAAGGATTCAATTAACATATAGACATTTGAATGGGTTTACAGTACACTAGTCATTTTTGGGGCCCTTTATGGCTTGCTGTTCGGTGTGGGCCAAGGCTCCGTGTTGAAGACCGTGCTTTGACCTATATTAATGGTTTACTTTAACAAATTGTGACTTGGATGGAGAGTTGTCTCATTGGCACTCATACAACATCTTCTTATATTTAATCACAGATCATCACATAAACATTTTAATATTAGTTGGGTCAAGGACCATTACAGTATATATTATTATTATCCTTTGTAATAAATTCCTTTTTCTATGAACATGTATTTAGAATTATCTTGATTTTTACGTATAGGGATAACGATCCTTGTTTCCTGTATGTGCATATTAAATTCGAACAATTCTTTTAAAATATTACAAAATTCGTAAGGGTTCCGCGGAACCCAGTACTAGTGTCTCGCCTACTTTTGATGTTAGTTACAGGCTCAACAAAATGGGTAAAAGTTATTAAATAAATGGTGAATGTGTCCATGGGACACAGATGATGCCCTGCTTGCATATCATATACAGTTATAAAGGGACATAACTGAAGAACAGTAAAAGTGACCCTACCCAAATTTGTACTTGATCTGAGTTTTGTGGTAATACGTATTGTGTATAAGTTTCATAAATTTTGGTTGATGCAAATTTAATTTACTCGGAGAACGGAAACGAAAATTCAGCAATTTTTCCATTTGTAAAGGGCATAACTCTAGAAAATTTAGTGACAACCCCAAAATTCAAACTTGATCTGTATTTTGTGGTAATATTCATTGTGTATAAGTTTCATTGCATTTGGTTGAGGCAAACTAAAGTAAGAGAACGGAAACTAAAAAATTCAGCATTTTTTTCATTTGTAAAGGGGCATAACTCTAGAACGGTTAAAGTGACGCCCCCAAAATTCAAACTTGATCTGTATTTTGTGGTAATAAGCATTGTGTATAAGTTTCATAGCATTTGGTTGAGGCAAACTAAAGTTAGAGAACGGAAACGAAAAATTCAGCATTTTTTTCGTTTGTAAAGGGGCATAACTTTAGAACGGTTACAGTGACACCACCAAAATTCAAACTTGATCCGTGTTTTGTGGTAATAAGCATTGTGTATAAGTTTCATAACATTTGGTTGAGGCAAACTGAAGTTAGAGAACGGAAACCAACTTTGGGACGTACGGACGTACGGACGGAAGTATGTACAGACGGACAAGGGTAAAACTTAATGCCCCCTCCGCTACGGCGGGGGCATACAAATTTCCTCTAGATACTATCTTTGATTGTAAGAAGCTTTGTCCAAGTTTGGTAAAATCCAGGATGGTTTATGAATCTAATAAATGTTTTAAAAACTTTAGCTGCAGACTGTATGGAATGTTCACTGAAAGAAAAACTTATTAAAGTCCATTTATATTATCATGTTATAAGTAAAATATGGAAATACAAGAAATAAATTTTACAAAATTTTCTTCTAGATACAAGCTTTTGATCATAAACAAGCTTTGGTCCAAGTTTGGTAAAATCCAGGATAGTTTAAGAAAGTTATTAAAATTTTAAAACTTTAACCACAGAGTGAATGTAATGTAAACTGGCAGAAAAACTAAGTCCATTTATAAGTAAAATACGGATAAATAGGATTATTTTTTTACAAAATTTACTTCAGGATACTATTTTATGATCATAAACAAGCTTCTGTCCAAGTTTGGTAGAAATCCAGGATATTTTAAGAAAGTTATTCAAATTTTAAAACATTAACCACAGAGTGAATATTTGTGGATGCCCCTGACGACGACGCCGCCGACGGAATGTGTGATCCCTATGTCTCGCTTTTTCGACAAAAGTCGCAGACTCGACAAAAAGGAAAACATATGGCCAGGGATACCTGATGAGGATGGCATTTAAGTCCTTGTTCCATACGACCAGTTAACCTAAACACCTTTTATATAATAAAGAACATAGACTCAGCTCTGTGATTCTTTTCTAAGAATACACTCACTATTTAAATTACAAGCATGTGTGAGCTTCTTTAAAAGTACAAAATAAATGCTGAAAAAGTATTCCATAACAAAAAATATTATCATACATTGAGTAAACCAATTCTAGATATATAACTCTAAAAACATGTTCATAGAAAATGGAATTCATTACAAAGGATTATAATAAGATATATACTGGATTTGTCCTGGACCCGACTGTTTTAATTTTTCAATTACTGTTATCTGTTTTTATCCCTTTTCAATTGCTTGTTATCAGTTATAAGCCAAATCAATTTGCTGTTTTGCTGTTATTGGAACCCCCCTTGCCCCCCTCATACAATGCCAGCAGTCTGGATTAAATAAATAATATGAATTTTACTTTGAATTCTGACGCATGTCTGGTAAAAAATTTCCTTACTTTATATTATCAAAAGTCCAATATCCGACTGAGTAATGGACTTCTGATATTAATTCTACTTGTATAAGGTACGTTGTTTTCCAAACTTATAGAAGTTATTATTGCATTTAAAAAAAATCCAAATTAAAGCTAAGGACTGCAAATTTGATTGAATAAGATCGAAACCATGATCCGATATTTGGTTATTTTTGTCGCTGGGTTACTGCCCTATCGATATAAAGTTAAACCCCAAATCTCCTTTTATCATTATACTGGAACAATAGCATTACATGTATGTTTCAATAACATAATATAAAAAACATTCTTGTTTGACACGGAATGTGTACGTCCGAGCTGAGACTACTATAACACAGTGTTATAGTAGTCTCAGGTCCGAGTAAACCACACTTGTTCTGAAAAATAGGGCTTATAGGAATATACCCTACTTCATTAATGACAGAGCTTATCGAGACCAAATATGAAAGAACTGTTTTTATGATAAATCCCGCTATATTTCCGATCAATGTCAAGATTAACTTTTTTTTTGGTTTCATTTCAATTTATTACAATAGAATATCAAAAGGATTAATTTCAATTCAGTAAAATATTAACCTTTGTTATAAATACCTTGAGATGCTTATCTTTCAAATTTACATCTGATCATATGAAGAATTATGAACTCTAGATATTTCTCTTCCTTCCTTATCAAGTATTATATTGACTTCAATGATTAAGGTAACGTGAAGTAGCACTGTGGCCTGTTTAGGAAATTGTGTACTTTTTTCTGTAACTATTGTACAAATCCATTATTGTTTAATGTTGTGGTTGTATGCCTTTATATTTATACATTATAACTAATTATATTCATGATTGATTGATTTTTGCTAACTTAACGTCCAGGGGCAACTATTCCAAGCATATTAAGGACGAGAGACTGTGTTCTGCTAGGAAGGCAGACTGAGGTGAAGGGCGGGAAATTTGAACTGCAACTAGGAAACAATTGTATGTTAGATAAGGACAGACATTTTGCCATTCAACAGGCCACCTACGGACCCATGAAAGAGTTCTTGCAATGGATCTATAACGTCCAGAAAGCAAGGAAGCCCTATTCCTCTACACGCAGCATCGGATTTAATAGCGCAATTTTGACGACGGGACATGGCTGCAAATTTATACACCCCGCACAGACAAACAGACGCCTCTTTTTTGCAAGGTTTTAACTGCATGCCGGTCGGAAGACCAATGTGAATATTTATATACCCCAGTCACAGAGACCGTATTTTCTCGATAACCTGAATGTCAAGTATGAACCGGTATAGCGTGTATAACGTTTTGATATTTATTATGTTTTCTTATCTGTTTTTTACTTGAACATATTGAAGCGTTGATTGATTAAGACTCAACACAGTGTCTGAACCCTGAGTACATTTGAGTGATTATGTTTTGATCGAACAAGATTTACTTTCCCCCCATTGATTTATAGAATGATAAGCAACGGTTTATGAAACATCATTTGTTCTTAGATAAATCTTCATGTTTCAAGATGCATTTTATAAAATAAATAGGATGTGACGAATTATCACAATCCGTTTGCAATATCTTCAATAAGTAGCAATGATATATCAAGCATTTCCTCGCCTCGAGTTTATAAAGATGTCTTTTATAAAATCAACAGATACTACCATAAGTCTTCCTTCAACACACAAATATATTATTTACATCCAATAATAAGACAGTGTCGATTTAAACTACAATGTCGTGGCTTGTATCTTAAATGATTTTAAAAAATAATATCTAAACAACAACAATTGTCCCTTTCTGTGATTGGTTATTTCAGTTCACATTGGAAACTCTAAACAAAAATTAGCCACAAATGAGCCAATTTTGCGTTTGTTTCGATACCGCTGCTGGTGGACTACCAGTCCCCGAGGGTATCATCAGCTCAGTAGTAAGTTCTTCGGTACTGACATGATTTATAACAAAAGGGGCGAAAGATACCAAATTTAAGGGACAGTTAAACTCATAAATCGAAAACAAACAGACAATGCCATGGCAAAAACGAAAACAAGCAGACAATGCCATGGCGAAAACGAAAACAAACAGACAATGCCATGGCAAAAACGAAAAACGACGAAACGACGAAACGACGAACACCAGTACACACACACAACATAGAAAACTAAAGACCGAGCAACACGAACCTTTCTTAAATTGTATGTTGATAAATAAGGAATTATTAAGAAAGGAAGGTTGTTTATCCCTCAGGCAAAGTTGACCTTCGATGGACTTGGCTATTATGCTTTCAAGGAAACAATTTCAGATTTAGGGCCGGTATCATGAAGCAATTTTAGTGCTTAAGATCATCTTAAGATCATCTTATCTGCTAAGAGTGTATCTTGAAGTAATCTTAGAATGATTGACAGCTCTTAAAATACATGTCCAACTCGCAACCCTAAGAGTATTCTTTATTCTTCTCGGAACGCTCTCTTAGTTTTAATCTTATCGACTGGGTATCTGGAACGTCGATAATCAACTTAAGATCGTCTTTGATTACTCTTAGCAAATTTTAAGTATATCAGCATTTTTTTACTGAAAACTTAACAGAAAATTCTAAGAGTGGTCAGGGGCACCCCTATCTCTCTCTTAGTTGATAAACTAGCGCTTGCAATGTTCTTGCATGTGCGTTCAAGATAAGAAAATAGGATATCCAAAGAAGGGTCTTCAGAGATCGAACAAATCCATTGGTTTTCCTAGACGACCGTAAGATTGTCCGTGATAACAGAATCGGCAAATGTCCCTAGTAACAGCATTTTGTTCTGCTGAATAGCTGTTAGCATTGTTTCCAAATCATCTTTGTTAAAGTTGGCTTTTCTCATAAAGAATAAAGAGATGTGGTATGATTGCCAATGAGACAACTATCTTCCAAAGTTCAAACGAAGTGGATGTAAGCAATTATAGACAACTTTCAACAATGAGACAAGAAAAATGTCAAACAATTCAACTGAGAAAACCAACGGCCTAATTTATAACAAAACAATTACGAAAAAAAACCAATTCTGACAGACATGAACCAACGACAACCAGTCTACTAAACTACAGGCTCATGACTTGGGACAGGCACATAACGAATGTGGTGGGGTTAAACATGTTTGTGAGCGCTCAGTCCTCCCCTAGTTGACAGTGGAGTTACATCACAATATATAAACAAACTATAAAAATCAGTTGAAAAAGGCTTAGCTCATCAGATCGATACATAGCAGAAAAAACTTCAAACAAAAACACAAATCGAACGTGGCAAGGTAGTTATACATTCATAACAACAAAAAAGACACAAATTACAGGTCTGAGAGTACTCGCAGTTACTGACAGCTAGTCCAAAACCAATAACAACTAATAAAAAAATCATGTATCCAAGACTCAAATGTCAATCACTACACACACAACATCCAATGAATTTAGTGTAAAGACGTCATTAATAGTCAGAGAAAAATATGACCTTGTGCAACGCCAAAATAAAGGTATCGACAGATTGTAATATTGTGAACCTGCAAATGCATGTGTAAAACAATAATATTTAGTATGGTTTTAATTTACTGATAACAAAATCAATATTTATACCAATACAAAAAAATATCAATATTCAAAGATCTAATTACACTCAGTGTTGAATTGGTAACCTTTAAGAATAAGTTTATTTAAAGGATTGATTAGTTTACCCAGATCGTATCTAAATTTCCGGGCTCGGTAAACAACATCACCGTAAAAGTTTTGCTGTGTTATTCCGGTTAAAATCTTTCTACAGGTACAGTCAAACCTTTTTAAATCAAATCTTTGTATCTATAGAAGAATTTAAGATTAATAAAGGTTTTAAATAATTTGTGGTAACGAAATTCATGACTTAATAATTTACCAGTAATACATAGATTACGTTCATTAAAATCCAAAACGGTACTACAGACACGGGCATACCGAACGAGTTGGGAAATATAAACACCACAAGACGGTGGCAAAGGAACATCACCGTTAAAAAAAGAAAAATTAACAATAGGGAAAGACAAATTGTCACTTGTTTTCTTCGGACCGTTTGGAGCACCTCCTTCTACCATTTTTGTTTTTATTCAATGTTTGAAATTAATATTTTGTTAATATAAAAACAAGGAGATATGGTATGATTGCCAATGAGAAAAATATCTACCAAAGTTCAAATGAAGTGGATATAAATAAATATAGGCAATCGTACGGCCTTTAACAATGAAAAAACCACATACCGTATTGTCGGCTACAAAAGGCCCCAACACGAAAAATATAAAACAATTCAACTGAGTAAACTTATAACAAAACATTTTATGAAAAACAAATATGGCAGACATGAACCAACGACAACCATTAGAGAAAAAAACGGCAACCCATGCACTTAATTACCGGCTTGGGACAGGCACATATAGAATGTGGCGGGGTTAAACATGTTTGAAGGCGCCAACCCTCCCCTCACCCTGGACAGTGGTGTAAATGTACAACATAGAATAAACTATAAAATTCAAGTATTTAATTTAAGTGTGTTTCGAGCTTTCTATAAAACGCACACATGAATTTTACTACCGATTTTGCTGCGAATTCTAATATTCTCTTCAAAAATCAACGGTTACTTCGGAAAAGTCGATAAGAGTGCTTATTCTGTTACGCCTTTCCACAATTTATATAGTTTGTTTGTTATATTATTATTTCTGTGTATGTGTTCCAGTCTAGGAGGATTATTCATCTTTAAACCTTATAAGAAGTTGTAAGAACTTTAAAACATCGTGTCATCATTTCCTTTTCCCTTTCTTACACGTATCTCGAACTGAATTGCAAGATCATCCCAGTACTGGAGAACATTCTAAGGACAAACGTCATCTTGGACACAATTTGTGGCTAACCACAGAGTGAGTTAAATTTATAACATTGTATCTGAAGCCTTCAAATTGCTCTTCATATATTTGAACCTTTTCACCGTGAAATACTGGAAATTTAACTGTCTTGAAAGTACAACATTTTCTCGCATTCAACGGACTGTGCTATCAATTATATTTGACATTTCGATCATCTTAAAATTAATTCTACGCATTGTAAATTTGTATTTTATTTTGTATTTCAGCTTTTTACCATTTGTTTAGATTGGTTTGAGAATAAATTGTCAGCACCTGATAGTCTTATTGCTTGAACCCAATCGTGGTTATACTTAATGGTCAGGCCATTACAGTAAAAAGTCTACAACTTGCCTGTTGTGTCTCACAGATAACGCCACTCCACGTCAGTTCTACAGCTACAACCTGCCTGTTGAGCCCTGCAAGAACTCGTCATCCCTTGACGTATAGTAAATTGACGACAACCTGTCTATACATATCCAGACATGGAAAGACAACGTAGCAACGTACGTACTGTTAAATTGACTGCGCAACACAACTTGTGTGTACTAGGCAGCAAACCAAAAACGTTGACAACAGCTTAATTTTTAATCTTTCTATCCGTTAGTTGATTGAAAACATGGATCCCGAACACGCAGAACGCAAAGACGACCCTGAGCGTCAAGAAACAGAACTCCAAGCAAAAGCGAAACTGCCTACAGATTCTGGACAGCTTGTCGAAACTCCATCTGATGTTACACACTTAGAAGAATTTCCCGAGACTAGGCGAATACGTGAACTCACGGATAAAGGTAAAGGAGCATACACAGAAAAACGTGATAAGTTATATCAAGAAATAGAGGCCCTCTGGTCAAGTATTGAATTCCAGTTATTGGAAGTGTCCACGCCTCCTAGCGAGCCGCAGCAATTGCTTACAGCACAAGACAAAATCGTACAAGCCTGTACTAACTATCGCAGACTCATAGACGAGTACTTGATATTTCTGAAGAATACCAGAACGTTGGACAGTCTTAAAGACATTGATACATGTAACCTTTCAACAGATATTCGTCTGTTCAAAGTGGAACTGGTTATGGAAAAATTACACGAGCACCGCCTCGCCCTGACAAAGGCTAGATCCACTTAAACGAGGACTTCCAAGAGTAAGAACACCTCTTACGTGTCTGACATGTCAAGCCTAGCACGGAGGAAGCGTGCCAAAGCAGAGGCTGCTAAGTCTAAAATTGCCTTTGTCGTAAAACATACCCTGATCCTTGAACAGGAAGCCTTATTAGAAGAACAAGCTCTGTTCAGACAAACGGAAGTCAAAGCCGAAATGGAGCAAGAAGCCATCCGAGCAGAACAGGATGCCGCTCAAAGAAAAGCTCAATTAGAACAGGAAGCGCCCAAAGAAAAGCTCACGAAATACGCAGGAAAGCTCAATTGGAACAAGAGGCTGCGCGTGTAAGCCGTGAAAGAGCTGAACTAAAGGCCAATTTGAACCTTATAGAAGCACAGAGAGAAGCTGCAGCCGCAGAAGCCGAGGCTCGTATCCTAGAGTACGGTGACAGCCAAGCGCTAGACGATCTCCCTGACGAGACGGAAGACCCGCTCCAACGTGTGCAAGATTTCGTCAATAAACATCCTGATCCAACTGCTGTACAGAAAGTGACAGGCCCTCAAAAGAAAAAACAAACGCCTGTTAAGATTGAACTAAGTCATGAAGCACCAGAGTTCGTACAATCCGTGGCATTGACCTTGCCGTCACAGACACCTGTTGTCTTGCCTACACATGCTAAGTAACCAGAAGTTAATGTATTCCCAGATCTGGGAACAGTAACTGGCATTGGAAAACAGGGCGTTTCAGCAGAGATCCCGGTCTCACACCAAAAACAAGGCGTTTCAGAAGAGAGCCCTGTTTCATATCAAAAACAAGGCGTTATAGAAAAGACGCCTTCTGCACACATGCAACAAATCAATCCTACGTCGGAGATAACCAGATTTCTTCTACGCAAGGACCTGCTGTTCTCCCGGCTAACAAGCTTTAACGACCGAGCAGAATCCTTCCATACATGGAAAGCCAGCTTTAAAAACGTCATAGACGAATTACAAGTTTCAGACTCGGAACAGATAGACCTACTTATTAAATGGCTTGGACCAGAGTCTGCCAAACATGCCATGAGTATAAGGGCATCAAATGCCAACAACCCAACAAGAGGCCTACAAAGACTATGGGAGAGACTGAACGACCGATATGGTGCTCCAGAGATGTTGGAGGCGTCTCTCTTCAACAACTTGTCAACTTTCCGACACTGACGAACAAAGACAGCGTACTTTTTCACGACTTGTCTGATATTCTATCAGAAATAGAGTATCACAAGGAAAATCCCAAGCTGGGATGTTTACTAGCTTATTTCGACTCTTCGTCCGGGATAAATCCTATTGTGGAAAAACTGCCATACGGACTCCAAGAAAAGTGGATAACAAGGGCTTCAAGATACAAATCTAAATATGAAGTTGCCTTTCCACCTTTCACAGAATTCTCTGCCTTCATCAGGGAAATTAGCAAAATTAAGAACGATCCTGGGTTCATCTTTGGGTCAAAAGTCACACCAAATACAAAAGGTGCTGCACCAAAGTTCACACCTCAGACGTATTCTAAAGTCAACGCCCATAAGACAGCAGTTGAACAACAACCTGGAGACAGCCGTGAACAACAAAGTCTTTGCATTTTGCATACTGTAAATTCAGAAATCATTGCGAGGTTTTTATTAATGCGAATAATGCGACTTGGTGATTATCGCTATAATAAGAACTCGCGTTCCGATATCTGATACGAATATCTGTATGTAGATTTTCCTAAAATCGCAATAATTAATCTCGCATTTTTGTCCATTCTTCAAAAATCGCAGTAATAAATGCACGCAATAATTTCTGAATTTACAGTAATACAAAGCATCCTTTAAACGAATGCCGAGCGTTCCGAACCAAATCTATCGAGGAACGCAAGGAACTGTTAAGACAGAACAATATTTGCTACAAGCATGACAAGTGCTGTGAGTCAACCACACACATAAGTCGTGATTGCAACGCGAGCATCAGTTGTAAAGAGTGTGGAAGTCAACGACACACCACCGTACTACACATAACAAGGGTGCAACCACACACCATTTCTCAAGATAATTCGCCTGGAACAATCTACGGCGGGAAGCCAACAGAATCGGCTGAAATCAAGTTAACCTCTGTGAGTTCAACCTGCACCGAGATCCACAAGGATCCTAAGAGTGAGAAATCTTGTGCCAAGATAGTACCTGTGGATGTGTACCACAAGGACAGGACAAAGAAAATTATCCGGATGTACGCCATCATTGACGACCAAAGCAACCGGTCTCTTGCCTCGCCTGAATTCTTCAGTCTGTTCAACGTTCGGGAAAAAACTGAAAACTACTCTCTTGCAACATGCTCCGGCAGAGTAGCTACTTCCGGGAAAAGAGGAAAAGATTTCGTCTTAAAATCTGTACATGGTGATGTACAATTTGATCTGCCTACATTAATTGAATGTAATGATATTCCCAATAATCGAGACGAAATTCCTACTCCTGAAGTCGCAATGCATCATCCTCATCTAAAACAACTCAGAGGAAGGATTCCACCAATGGAGGAACATTGTCAAATTCTACTCTTAATTGGAAGAGACCTTATAGAGGCACATCACGTCCTTGAACAATGCCTAGGACCATCCAGAACTCCATTTGCCCAAAAGTTGAAACTTGGTTGGGTCATAATTGGAAATACATACATTGACAAGCAAACTGTTCCGCTTGAGGTCAACACGAAGATAATTAACGTTTCAATCACGGAACCAGAACAACGTCTTGTCTCAAGACCGGAAATAGTCTTCAAGGACAAGAATCCAATTGTTGTTCAGGATAACGACCAACACTTAAATTTGAATGCCAAGGTTGCAAAATTGCATTCCATACAATTCCTTGAGTGTACTGGACCTAGTACCAAGCCTGGTAGATTCATGAATTTCTCTAAAGGGAAAGCACTCTTGTCACTAAAAGCAAAATCTGTGAGATCTAAAGAACATTCTTTGGATGAAGAGAATTTCATTCTGGAATCATCAAGACATGAAGTTAACGGAGAAGAAATAAGTTGCATTCACAAAAAAAAGCCTATTCCGGAACAAGGCCCTATTGCCAATCTCAATCCGCCTTTGAACAAACAAGGACTACTCCGAAAAGGAATCAATATCGTCAAGTCTGACTCAAATCTTAGTGAGAAGGAACCAGTGATCCTATCTAGATATCATCATATGGTAACACCTTTGATTGGACATTACTACGACAAAATCAAACATCGAGGACGTCACTTTACAGATAGAGCGACTAGATCCACAGGATGGAGCGTTAGGACGAAACGATTAATTTCGTCTGAGACTCACAAAGATGTGACATTTCGCCAAATCGGACGAGGACCAAGTACTAACTCCCGTCATACTTACCGGAGGATATCGCCGTCTTACAACGTTGGAGAAAACAGTTCCTATTATCGATACAACAGTAATGGAATATTCTACAGAACACAATCTTATCCGAGACATCCTTCTTCTAAAGGACACGAAACTGTGCCGAACCAAGTTTCCCGTGGAATGAGTTTATTCAGGAAAACTTTATAGTGAAAAGTCGTAAGTTGAGACCTGATATTTCTCAGACGACCAATAGTGGACATTTCACCTGTACATATTCAATTTATGTTTGGATTTATTTATTTATCTCATATTCATATGCGATTAATTTATGGAATAGTGATATCAGATAGACATCAGACGGGGAGTATTCTGTTACGCCTTTCCTCAATTTATATAGTTTTTTGATATATTCTTAATCTGTTTATGTGTTCCAGTCTAGGAGGATTATTCATCTTTAAAACTTTTAAGAAGTTGTAAGAATTTAAAACATCGTGTCATCGTTTCCTTTTCCCTTTCTTACACGTATCTCGAACTGAATTGCAAGGTCATCCCAGTACTGGAGAACATTCTAAGGACAAACGTCGTCTTGGACACAATTCGTGGCTAACCACAGAGTGAGTTAAATTTATAACATAGTATCTGAAGCCTTCAAATTGCTCTTCATATATTTGAACCTTTTCACCGTGAAATACTGGAAATTTAACTGTCTTGAAAGTACAACATTTTCTCGCATTCAACGGACTGTGCTATCAATTATATTTGACATTTCGTTCATCTTAAAATTAATTCTACGCATTGTAAATTTGTATTTTATTTTGTATTTCAGTTATAATACAAGTGAAAACAACTCCGTTTCTACTTGGTGTTCCTAATTGGAAGGAAATACGAAGAAGAAGTTGTAAAATCGTGAACATGGCATGTGAATTTTCATCTGCAAGGAGATTCTTACACAGCTTAAGGATAAAAGCATGACTGATTGACCAAATTCAATGATGCAGTACTACCATAAAGATAATAAATAGTATTTTTTCACTAATTTATTGACATTATACTTTTGTAAGATATGTTATTTTGTATTCAATTAAATCATTTAAAGCCCAATGTACTATTCTTTTTCACAAAGACAAACAAACAGGTTGGGACCCCACCCCCACCCCACCCATTATGAGTGGTGTCCCTTAAATGAGGGACTGTCCCTAAAAAGGGTCATTTACTGTTGAAAAAAGAAAGAAAATTTTTAAGATTTTTAACTCAAAAGTGGAAAATTCATTATATTTGGAATAACTTTTCTAAATGAGGGTCAAATTAATAAAGAAGATATAAGTTTATTTACCGTTTGTTTAGATTGGTTTGAGAATAAATTGTCAGCACCTGATAGTCTTATTGCTTGAACCCAATCGTGGTTATACTTAATGGTCAGGCCATTACAGTGCTATCTTAACTCACAGTAGTAAGTGTATACTAAGATAGGCGTCAAATTGTTAAGAGTAACCTACGAGGGGATTGGATATACGCTCTTAGCACCATCGTAATGTTCTCGCAAAGCGTTCGTAAGTCTTCTCTTAAATAAAACTTGATAGGTTTTTATGATACTAGCCCTTGATTTGGAAATTTGGCTAAGTCTGTAGAAATCTTAAAACAAACTGATTGTGTTGAAGTTGTTTACAGAGCTTGTAAATATAAATACGCTTCATGTAAACTTATTGATCCTTTTAATATTTTTTTATTGTTGTTAATTTAACATTGTAGTAAGATCTTTGAATAATGCCAGATTACGTTTTTTATGGTACTAACATCGATTTTGTTTATAATGAATTAAAACATGCTTAGTTTAACATATATTACTAAGCAGTTATGAACTCTTATTTCCTGCATCCTATCAATACCATATTTTGGAATTGTACAAGTTAATACTTTCTCAGACTGTTTAAGACTTTTTTATACTACATCTGTTGGGTGTGTACTGATTTATATTTTAGTCTGAGAAATCATGGATTATTTATAAGATGAAATTGGATTTGGACTAGCTGTCAGTAGCTGCAAGTACTTTGAGATCGACATCTTTGGGGTTTTTGTAGCTCACACTACGGTATGTGTATTGCTCATAGTTGAAGGTCATATACCGTGACCTTAAAATGTTTATATACTTGTCCTTTTGTCTCTAGTGGATATTTGTCGCATTGACATTCAAAGTATATCTTTTTAATTTTGTTTTGCAGTTTTTGCAGTTTTTAAAAAATAGATTAAAGAAGTTTGTAGAACTTAAGCAAAGAAGGTAGACAAAATTCCGGCAAACATATAGATAATGATAACTATCAGGCTGGTGTCTTGTGAACATCTGAAGGACTTGATAGATTTAAACTACTTTTTCGTTTTTGAATTCTAGGGGCAAAATTGTTACCTTGGTATACCTTTTCCTTTGGTGTGTCAAAGGAGTATAATCTGATACATATTTTTGAAGACTGGTTGTTGCCCTCTAGACGTCATTATAGTTATTTTCATTTGTTGGGTTGCTGTCTCATTGACATATACCCGCATGCACATACTTGGTTCATGTTAAGACATTTAACTTGAATTCAAGCTCCATTTGTTTTAGGTTATGAGTTGGGTTTGTTTATTGAACTCATCGAAGATACCATGCTTATGTTTTGGTACGCCAGACTCGCGTTTTCTCTAAATAAGACCTACCAATTACGCTCGAATAAAAAAACAGTTGGAGGGCCATGTCATATACGCAGTCAAAAGCATAAAACCCCGAAAATATCGAAAAGTTGTGCAAAATACGGATATTAAGACAATCTATGTCTGGGGTAGAAAAACCTGAATGTTTCGAATAATTCAACATTTTACAGAAGTTTCCTTACGAAAAATGATCATATTAATGGTACATGATGGCAGCACAAAAATGGTTGACTATATATTTCATGTTTTACAAAGGACAATTAAACTACTTGACTGTTTCTGTGTCCAGGATAACATCAAATTTAATATACTAAAGAGGGGGGGCAAGGGGGGTTCCAATAACAGCAAAACAGCAAATTGATTTGGCTTATAACTGATAACAAGGAATTGAAAAGGGATAAAAACAGATAACAGTAATTGAAAAATTAAAAACAGTCGGGTCCAGGACAAATCCAGTATATATCTTATTATAATCCTTTGTAATGAATTCCATTTTCTATGAACATGTTTTTAGAGTTATATATCTAGAATTGGTTTACTCAATGTATGATAATATTTTTTTGTTATGGAATACTTTTTTCAGCATTTATTTTTGTACTTTTAAAGAAGCTCACACATGCTTGTAATTTAAATAGTGAGTGTATTCTTAGAAAAGAATCACAGAGCTGAGTCTATGTTCCTTATTATATAAAAGGTGTTTAGGTTAACTGGTCGTATGGAACTAGGACTTAAATGCCATCCTCATCAGGTATCCCTGGCCATATGTTTTCCTTTTGTCGAGTCTGCGACTTTTGTCGAAAAAGCGAGACATAGTGATCACACATTCCGTCGGCGGCGTCGTCGTCAGGGGCATCCACAAATATTCACTCTGTGGTTAATGTTTTTAAAATTTGAATAACTTTCTTAAAATATCCTGGATTTCTACCAAACTTGGACAGAAGCTTGTTTATGATCATAAAATAGTATCCTGAAGTAAATTTTGTAAAAAAAAATAATCCTATTTATCCGTATATTACTTATAAATGGACTTAGTTTTTCTGCCAGTTTACATTACATTCACTCTGTGGTTAAAGTTTTAAAATTTTAATAACTTTCTTAAACTATCCTGGATTTTTACCAAACTTGGACCAAAGCTTGTTTATGATCAAAAGCTTGTATCTAGAAGAAAATTTTGTAAAAATTTATTTCTTGTATTTCTATATTTTACTTATAACATGATTGTATAAATGGACTTTAATAAGTTTTTCTTTCAGTGAACATTCCATACAGTCTGCAGCTAAAGTTTTTAAAACATTTATTAGATTCATAAACCATCCTGGATTTTTACCAAACTTGGACAGAAGCTTCTTACAATCAAAAGATAGTATCTAGAGGAAATTTGTATGCCCCCGCCGTAGCGGAGGGGGCATTAAGTTTTACACTTGTCCGTCTGTACATACTTTTGTCCGTACGTCCGTACGTCCCAAAGTTGGTTTCCGTTCTCTAACTTCAGTTTGCCTCAACCAAATGTTATGAAACTTATACACAATGCTTATTACCACAAAACACGGATCAAGTTTGAATTTTGGTGGTGTCACTGTAACCGTTCTAAAGTTATGCCCCTTTACAAACGAAAAAAATGCTGAATTTTTCGTTTCCGTTCTCTAACTTTAGTTTGCCTCAACCAAATGCTATGAAACTTATACACAATGCTTATTACCACAAAATACAGATCAAGTTTGAATTTTGGGGGGCGTCACTTTAACCGTTCTAGAGTTATGCCCCTTTACAAATGAAAAAAATGCTGAATTTTTTAGTTTCCGTTCTCTTACTTTAGTTTGCCTCAACCAAATGCAATGAAACTTATACACAATGATTATTACCACAAAATACAGATCAAGTTTGAATTTTGGAGTTGTCACTAAATTTTCTAGAGTTATGCCCCTTTACAAATGGAAAAATTGCTGAATTTTTCGTTTCCGTTCTCCGAGTAAATTAAATTTGCATCAACCAAAATTTATGAAACTTATACACAATACGTATTACCACAAAACTCAGATCAAGTACAAATTTGGGTAGGGTCACTTTTACTGTTCTTCAGTTATGTCCCTTTATAACTATATGATATGCAAGCGGGGGCATCATCTGTGTCCCATGGACACATTCACCATTTATTTAATAAGTTTTTACCCATTTTGTTGAGCCTGTAACTAACATCAAAAGTAGGCGAGACACTAGTACTGGGTTCCGCGGAACCCTTACGAATTTTTGTAATATTTTAAAAGAATTGTTCGAATTTAATATGCACATACAGGGAAACAAGGATCGTTATCCCTATACGTAAAAATCAAGATAATTCTAAATACATGTTCATAGAAAAAGGAATTTATTACAAAGGATAATAATAATATATACTGTAATGGTCCTTGACCCAACTAATATTAAAATGTTTATGTGATGATCTGTGATTAAATATAAGAAGATGTTGTATGAGTGCCAATGAGACAACTCTCCATCCAAGTCACAATTTGTTAAAGTAAACCATTAATATAGGTCAAAGTACGGTCTTCAACACGGAGCCTTGGCCCACACCGAACAGCAAGCCATAAAGGGCCCCAAAAATGACTAGTGTACTGTAAACCCATTCAAATGTCTATATGTTAATTGAATCCTTCTCCGAATACGGGACCACCATGTTACTAGTGGAAAAATCCCAATTCAATTTCTACTGAAGATTGGCTGTCAAAATGCTAACATTCCCAATTTTCAATAACAGTTAACAGCAAATACATTCTCACAATAACAGATAACAAAAAAACTAATAGTCCAATAACAGCTAACAAGGAATAATACAATAACAGCTAACAGCAAATATATTTTCAGAATAACAGATAACAAAGAATTAAATTGCCCCAAAACAGCATAACAGTTAAACCCTTGCCCCCACTAAAAGTCTATCAAGTTAATGATTGTGGAAATTGATGATTATGGGTTAAAATTATCGTTTTTATTATAAAAAATAATCAATAAACACTTGGAGATTTTAACATTAAAGGAGCAGCATCTGTGATAACAATTAACTCTATTTGAAACATCACAAATATTATCATGATTATTGTACAAGAAAACTGACAAAATTTCATGAACAGAAACCAGTATTTAAAAAAAAAAAAAAAACTTAAATTTTATAAAATCTTCGAAAATAGGAAACCGGAAATTTTGTCAAATGTAACCTATATAAAACATAGCATACGTGATTGTACAAGGAAACAGACATTTTTTTTTTTATCGGAAATAACTATTTTGAATTAAAAACTACGATTTTTATCATGAAATTCCGAGAACAGCATGATAAAATTCTCGATATATCTATAGGGCAGGAGGATTTGTTTAGGATGGGTTATTTATTTTTGTGGACCAAAAGGACAAATTATTTATTTTCTGCACTGTTGAAGCATGATTTTCATTTTCATTAAAACAAGGGACTGATTATCTTTTTTCACAATTATATTTATGATATTTGAAAACATACAATTTTAAATTCTTAAATAAATAACATAGTCAATTATGTCAATCAGAATTAATCATCATCCTCTGGAAGTTAATCTTCTGAATTGCAAATGCATATATTGCATATGTACAAGGTATTAAAGCTGGGCTGTAACTAGCCTCTTTTAAAAGTTGTGGAAAAAAAATCAGCGAAGAGTCTGGTGTTCGCTGAAGGCCCCAAGAAGCTATAGAAAAAATGGCGCAAAATCATGCATTATGCGCGTTTCCAAGACCCTTTCTTAATCTGAAACGCAAGTTCTGTTTTAATTTTTTAACAATATTCTGGTCTCAAAGCAAAATATATAGATTCAGTGTAAGACTTTTAGTTTTTAGGGACAACATCAAAAGACCAATATGTAGGACAAAGCAAAAAATGTTTCAGTTTGCAGAAAAACCTTTTATACCTGTCAATTATTTTTTTTTTTTCAAATTAAGTTAAGAGGGGGCTGATTATTATTGATATAACTATGTCAAGTCAGTTTTTATAACACATTTCAATTAAAACTTGATGTAGTTCTTAACTGGGATACAATTTAAAGTAGTTTGTAATAGACGAAAGGTCCTTAAATATAATAAAACTCAAGTTTAAAACACAATTACTAAATTACAAATAGAATGCAACACTAAGAGAATAGTCATAAAGAAGGGCAACCAATGAAAAAAAGACAAACCCGGGAACAGATAAAACACAAAACGACAAACATTATAGACAATCAACACTGAAAAATAAAAATAAATGAGAAACATGGATCTCAAAAAACAGGGGCTACGTCAGAGGGTGAACAGAACTTGCTTCTTGCAAGACACTTGCCGTGAAAACAATTTGACATGAAGACGAGCTTTTGTTTTGAAATTTCCAACATGAGGCATTTGCCTCAATGTAGTTACGGCCCTGTAATAAAAGTGAGGTAAATGTTCACGAGACAATATACCTCAAGTGAAATGAAACTCATTTTCAAACATTTCAAATACATTAATATTTATATTATTAAAAGATTTGGGCAGTTTTTCCCGAAAAAAATATTAAAAAGATGAATTTTGGAAGAATCTGGTGCCATCTCATACTTCAGAATAAAGACCTGCCAAGTTATTTTCAATACATTGTAAGTCTATTTAATTATTTTCAAACTACCACAGAACAAACCATTAATTTTGTTATTATCAAGGCTGAGTTATTTATTTTCAAAATCCTCCTGCCCCCCTTCCCAGAATATCAAATGGTCGTCCCTTAACGTGATGTCATGACATGACGTCATACGAATGAAAAACTCAAGCTGAAGGTTTTCCGTTATGTACTTAAGTTCGGATAATATCGCATTAAAATGGAGTTTTGAGATAGGTGTTATTTCATTTTCTATTCTATTGCATTATTCGCATATTTGTGGATTTCAGCATGTCAGCATGGCGGCTCACTCATTAGTTATGACATGTCAACTGTGGATTTGACAGTAAAGAGTAGCCAACGAAAAGAAATGTTTGGGTTAAGATTTATAAGGATTGAACACAATTTTTCTAGTGGTTATTTAAGAAATAATTCATGCAAGACCTAGACTGATTTGAAATTTGTAGCTTTTATCTTAGGGGGTAAATTAGAACAGCCATACCCACGGCAATCTTACTATAACGTGTATGACCACCTCTCGCTGCTTAGACTGCTACGCATCTCCTAGGCACATGGATGCTATCAATGTTCAAATGTTGTTGCGTGGAATGCTCGCCATTCCTGTTGCAACATTTGTCGGAGCTAATCAAGGGTCTGAGGCGGGGGTTGACGCTGGCGCACACGTTTATCCAGTTGCATGGTACCATAGATGCTCAATAGGATTTCAAGTCCGGTGATTTGGAAGGCCAAGGTAGCACATTGATGTTATTCTGCTCAAGGTATTCCATTGTTAAACGCGCTGTGTGAGGGCTGGCATTGTTCTGCTGAAATAACTCCCTCTGTAGGTCAATAACATGCATAAGGTGAGGTTGGAGAATTTCGTCTCTGTACCTTTGAGCCGTTAAATTACCCGGAAAGTGTACCAATTCCGTTTTACGGTCATTAGAGATAGCCGCCCACATCATGACACTTCTCCACCAAAGCTGTCTTCTTCTTGGACACACGAGGAACCAAAACGTTCATTCATGCGCCGGTAGACACTAGTTCTTCAATCACGTTTCTGAAGCATAAAACGGGACTCATCACTGAACCAGATTCTACGCCAGTTGCGGTCAATGTCCAACCCTCAATCTGTTACACCATCGGACCCTATTCCGTCTGTATAACGGCCTCAAAACGGGTCCAAAATACGGCTTCCTGTGTCTAATGCCATGTTGTCGCAGTTGATTGCGGACTGTTTGTAAGCTGATTCTTCTCAATCATGGTATCCCAACTGCAGTGGCTGTTGCGGCAACGGTTCGATTCCGTAGATGAAATACCCTGATGTAGCAATCTTGTCCAGGAGTCGTTAGGCGAGGTCGTCCACTCCTCCGGCGGTCCTTAGTACAGCCAGTCTGCTGGTATCTGTTCCAAAGTTGCGAAATTGTTTCGAATAGCAGGGTCCAACCTTGGCAAGGCAGCGTTTTAACGTTGTGATGAATTAAATCTTCAAACATGGTCCATATATGCGCATAAGTGTAACAGTTGGGTTGACCACACAATTCTGGTGAAAAATGTTAGCAAAATTTTGCGGCGAAAAAGGTCATATGCACTTTTAGCGAGTCGCAAATTTCATGTGGCAGAGAGCCAGAACAAAAGAGCGGGCATTTAAAGTTTAAAACTTACCTGTAAAAATTCGAAGATGCAATTGACCGTTTCATTTTACCTTGAAATATATATATTTTTCATTTTGAAAAATTCATCCGAGCTATGCGTTTCTTTTTTTTTTTTTTTTTTTAACCTGGGTATATTTATGTCAAATGCTTTGTTTTTAAATAAATAATCAAAAAATGGAAAAGTAAATAAAATGTATTATGATTCTGTCAAAACCTGTTGCAAAGGCTTTTCAAGGTAATGAATAGATTTCGTATAGGCATGTATAAAATATTCTATAGTCTGAGAAGGCACAGGAAGAAATCATTGTTGAAACAGATTAAGTTGAGTTATTGGAACTGTATAAGTTTGGCTATAAGCAAACTATAGCTGGTAGATTCAGGTACATGATGATAATCTTTTATTCAAAAACAATACAGCCTATAGAATTTACATTTACAAATTCAATAGCATCAGTGATTAATCACATACGTGTTTTACAATAACGAAACAAATTTGAATCAATGAATCATCTGCGGAGAATGACAACAAATAATATGAATAATGAAATATGACCATTATATTATAAATAACGAATCTTATCAGCTAAATAAAGGTATTTACTTAGATTTTAAGCTCTTTTATGTTATGAACAGACAATAATTGTCTAAATTTCTAACAAGATGGTTTTTCCAATAAAATTTTTATATTTTTTTCTTATATAAAATTGTTGTCACACATAAAATATAATGGTATTCATCTTCAATCGGATGTTTATTACACATATCACAAAATCTGTTTTCTTCTTCAATATTAAAAAATCTACAAGCTTCAATGTAAAGGCTGTATGCAGACAATATATATCTACAAATACATAATTATTTATGAAGCCTGATTTATGACAAAACAATACACGAAAAACAGGTATGCAGCAGCATGACAGATAGCCTTCGACGACAACACTTGAAAATGACCCAATTCATCAGATTGACACGAAGCACAAACAAACAATAAAAATTCAGAGTACTCACAGTTACTGAAAGCTAGGTCAACGGCATTTACAACCAATAGATACATCATGTTCTCCCACACTAAATAATCAATCAGGACACATCCAAAGGTTGTAGTGTAAAGACGTTATAAATAGACAGTGAAAAGTATGACATTGTGCAATGCCAAAGTATATTAAGTACATTATACCTATAGGATGTAGAATCATAAGTTTTCATAACTGTATAACAAACAAATTCAACATTAGTACCGATAAAAACAATATTCAAAGATCTTACAAGATTGTTAAATTTATAACCTTTAGGAATAGTTTTTTTCAAGGGATCTATGAGTTTACATGGATTGTACCTAAATTTAGGGCTTTATAATCTATATTTAGATACAATTCATGGGTAAACTCATTGATCCTTGAAAAAAAAATTTTAAAGGATAACCGTCACAAAATATCGGTGTGACAGATAACTACTGATTCAATTAGATTTCTAATGTTACAATAGGTCCTTCCTACATTTACTTTTCACTGAACTTGGAAATGGATTAAGCATTTTATGTTACACAACGGCAAAAATTGCTTTCGCCTAGGTTTTCTCCCACTGAATCAATCTTGAACTTTCTGTGTACATTTTCTCCACTGGTTATACTTCAATTTTTATTCAATAACTAATAGCCTTCATATCGTTTCTAAGTTCACATTGACTATATTTATGTGTATAATATATTGCTGATCCTGGTTTCTATTTTTGGCTTCTCAGTCTTGAGTTTTTGTACATTATTTGTCATTTTTTATAATGTGGCTTTTTTCAATGGTATTCGTATAGAGTGTTAAAACAATTAATTGCTAATTTAGAACCACTTTAGTAATGTTTATCATGTAGTCAAGTGTCATTTTACTGTTTCTATTTTAACGGAGGCATTAACGGATGCGCAAAACAAAACGATGGTTTTGAGTATACGAGATGAAATTATTGGAAACTTAATGGGGACGTTAACGGGTGTGGATGCTTTGTAAATAGCTACCAGACTTGAAATTTATTACGTAAGACGCGCGCTTCGTCTATACACGACTCACCAGTGGCTCTCGAATCAAACACACTTTATATCACGATATATATATTTAGTGATTAAGCAGTGAGAATCAGCAATAATGCAACGCATCTACTATAAGACAGGTACAGTCTGCTCCTGATCAGAGTTTACAAGGTATGGCCTAAAACGAAAATGTATTTACCTTTATAAATATCATCAAACAAAAATATTTATCATTACCTTATATCATTAACTAATGCATATCTGTACGTTTTATTACTAAAAGGGATTTATAAACGATACAATATATTCTATCATATATAAATCATGATTGTTGATAAACCAAAAGAGACCAGATATACATGTACACTCGGGATTCTATGAGCGCCTAGCTCTAAGCATACAGAGTAAAGTTCGATTGCGTCATTGATTTTTTTTTTTTTTTTTTTTTTACAAAAGTACTGATTTGTTGGGGTTGACAGTTATATCTTTTGCTAAAAAAAACTTATTGAGCGACTTGAAAAAGAAATAAAAAGAAATGTAGAGGTTAACAAAGATGCATGAACAACAGATGTAAGTTTCCAAGACATTATTCTATGCTCTATATCACCGTGGATCTAGACTTAAGTTGTTAAAGAGACTACCAAAAGATCTGTCAAAGCACTAGGACATAAAAAGAAAAATAACTGATAATATTTCAGAACTTGGGTAAGGCACATTAACATATGACGACCGTGTTTTTTACATACGATAACAGCACTATAATTATGTCGTATATCTCAGGAAATAAACGCCTATTGGATCCGAGTATTCGAGACAAAGGAAATCCAGAAATTTATGCGTTTCAGATACAGTAAATGTGTTTTTTTTCTGTAATCTAAAATAAACTCAAAAAGACGCGAAGACAAAAAAAATATTTATATGTAATCTTATTAATATTTTTTTAAATAATCCTTCTGTATTTTTTATTTTGCAATAATCTGGTTTTACTTTTTGCATATGTTCAGTCGGTTTTAAAGTTGTATTGTCTTTACTTGCTGTAATAATCCTTCCCAGCATTATAATTACAGAATCAAGTGAAAAATCTTTTCAAGGCTAGAGCAATCAGTCATTACTTTAGCTTCGAACCCAGAATATATATTTAAAATTACACGTGGGATATATATGTCAATCAGATAGAACAAAAATCGCAAATACTGAATGTTTAACCTTTTTCTGTTGAAATCAAGGTATAAAAATATACAATTCTTAAAGTTACCAGAGTGTAGGTGTGATAATTGTTCATGGTGGTTAATCGATACAGAAGATACGATTATGTAAAAGTAACGAATTCCAGTCAAAATGGATATCTAGACTGTTTAATGATGATATTTTGATCATATTAATTCAAGGTAAGTTTGATCACAAATTGTTTAATATCTTATTGGGATTATCTACTACTGGCAGGTTAACTATGTTCTGTATTACACAATTCAACAGAAAAGTTAAAGTAACATCTTTGGAATCTTCTGCGTTAATGAATGCTTTTGCGGAATAGTATCAATCAAAATTATAAAACTGGCTCTATTTGTTCGTATTGGAGAGAAATGCTCCTTCACTATTAATTTGTTTTCGAGATTGTGAATTGTTTTCGCCAAAAATATTTTCATTTAAAAATATATGAGTTAGTAATTCACATTCTAAAAAGAGCAATTTTTTCATTTATGTTATGTAATTAGAAATATTTGGGAAATGTCTTTTGTACTCTTGAAGCTATGTACAATAACCTTTCACCGCGATTTTTTCCGTACTGCCCATATTCTAATTCAAATTTGACCTTTATTTTTTGGATATTATAACCTTATATACGAATGAACATAATAGAGGTAAACAGCATTTCTTCATTTTATAAAACTATTCAAAATATAATAATGTTTACGTTAATTTGAGGGCAGGCCCTGTTGTCTAGCATTTAAGAGACGAAAGAGAAAAAAAACTAAGTAAGATTTTTTATTTTTTTAATATTTTTAGTAAATGTTACATATTTTATTTTATTTGCATTGTTTATTGTTTATTTGTGATATTCAATGCATTTAGTAGCAATCCGATTGTTTGGATTTTACACTAATAACTATATTATCTTATCTTAAGTTATCTTACATGTAAGCATTTGTCTTGATTTTCGAATGGATTATAAACCCAGGACACTAGTCCTTAATTTGTACAGGTACAGGTACAGGTAGTTAATGCATAGAAATGTGAATAACATGTCATGAGCCCCTCTGAGAAAACATGTACATGTTCTATGTGATGGTTTTATGGAAAACAAAGCGCATGTTTTATTTAAATGTCCTCTTTACATGTATGACGATATTAGAATATATGCCTAAAGTTTTAATGAATTTAAAAAGCCAATTCAGATGACAACCAAATATTAGTGATTAAATTGTTTATTCTAATATGTAAATACGATACGTGTGTGTTGCAAATCTAAGATTGCGTAGAAATTCAAGAGAGTAGAGATTTCAGAGAGGAGTCCGTATATATTCCGACTAAGACGTAGAAATGGAAGTTATTCTGTCTGGGCTTCCCTCCGTTCTGCATCATCCGTTTGTTGATAAACACCTTTTACTTTTAGTTACCATGGCTGTATTGTTTATTTCATCTTTGTCAGGGCTCCTCTAAGCTCTGCAAACCGCTGAAATCATCGTGCGTGTCCTTCGAATTCCTGTAGACTGGTTTTATACCTACTCCAAACAAAGACAAAGCTGTGTCGCATCCGGTAAGAGCATGTACAGCAGGCATATAGTTGGTGAATATGTAAAAATCTTCGCCCGTCTTTTACACTAAATGTTCCAAATCTGCACCCACTATTCGCTTGTATTTGTCATCTGTTTGTAGTAGCGTACACACAGAACAATCACATCCGTATCAGTTCCGTATGATTACTCTGCCGCTCTTTTCCATTTCTCGAAGCTTCGTGTCAAAGTATAAAGCATGGAGTATCATACGAGTATCGACCTCCTCTTGAGTGCTGAACAATTCACGACAGTCATTAACAGAAGTGTCTGAAACGACTTTGACAATTTCGGGATTTCCAAACGTTCCGGTTAAGTAAAGCTGAAAATCAGGTGGAATCATAGGAGGTTTGTCAAAGTTTTGAAGAATAAAACTACAAAAGAAATTAAGAAGAGTATGTTTGTTTTCTTTAACAGACAGAAATTTCTTCACGTCAGGAATACTTCTGCCTTCTATAAAAGAGGGACGAAAGATACCAGAGGATAGTCAAACTCATAGATCGAAAACAAACCGACAACGCCATGGCCAAAAATAAAAGACAAACAGACAAATAATAGTACAGATGACACAACATAGAAAACTAAAGACTAAGCAACACGAACCCCACCAAAAACTTGGGGTGACCTCAGGTGCTCCGGAAGGGTAAGCAGATCCTGCTCCACATGTGGCACCCGTCGTGTTGCTTATATTATTACAAATCCGGTAAATAGTCTAATTCGGTAAGTCACATTCGTGAAAAGGAAGGGTATTGTAGTTACGACATAAGGAACATATCCGATATCATCTGTGAAACGGTTATTCCATAACGGTCAACCAACTCGTGATGGCGTCCGTAAAATTTACGAAGGGATGATTTCAACTTCACCATTTGGAACTCTTGGTTTAATAGCTTCCTTGTGAGCAGCAATCCTCTATCAAGGAAATCATGATAGGAAACACAAGCCCGAGTATCGTATCAATTGGGAGATATATACTCCGTATGCAGGAGGTGCTGGAATGTTGCTACATAGAAATGGAAAGTTCCCAATTGGGAAGCTGAAATCATCTCTTTGTAGTAAAGTTTTGTTTTCAACCGACCCTCATTGTCAATTTCTAGATGTAAGTCAAGATATGAGGCCGACTTAACTGTATCTGTAGTATCCTTTATCTCTAGTTCGATGGGATAGATTCGTTCAACATAGTCACCAAATTTTGTATTATTTAGTGAGAGAACATCATCTATATAGCGGAACGTAGAGTTAAAGGATATTGCTAACTTCTTATCTTTCTTCCTAAGAAGTTCCTGTATGAAGTCAGCCTCATAATAATAAAGAAACAAGTCGGCAAGAAGAGGGGCACAATTGGTTCCCATTGGAATTCCGACAGTCTGTTGAAAAACACGTCCTCCAAACGTAACAAATATGTTGTCAATCAAGAAATCAAGCATCTTGATAATGTCAGTTTCAGAGAATTTTTGTTTGAATCAAGAGTGATTCTTTACAAAGTAGGATTTATCCCTCCCAAGACAAGATACTTGTATCTACGTTCGCCATTCTTTTAATGAAACAAAGTAATACCAACTCTTTCAATTTGTCTTTTAGTTTGGAATGGGAATACTTGTGTAAAGTGTAGAAAAGTCAAATGTTTTAATACTATTGCAAGATGAGAGAGTCTTAGATTGTATGTACTCTAAAAGATCTTTGGAATTTTTAGTATCCACATCTGATTCATGCCACCTCTAGAATAGGCAGTTTCACAATAACTTTGGAGCCCGGCTTTGATTGCTGATAAAATAGATGTTAATAATTTAGAAAGAGGTTTCGTGGAGCATTTGGAAGACCCAGCAATATACCGTTGTGTGGAAGGACACTTATGTAGTTTAGGTATCCAATACAGTGATGGAAGATCCAGTTCTTCATCTTTGGTTGAAATTCCAAAGGAACATAGAACAGACCTATGATTATCCAGGATTTCCTCTTTGGTAAGTGTCGTGAGGGTATATGTTGAGTTTCCAAGTGAATTGTCAATACCTAATTCATTTATTAACCTGATAGCTTTGGTGGAAGCTATAGTCTTTGTGTGGCGTTCCCTTTCAGCAGACTTTATAAGAGTTTTTTTTATGTCGTAGCGGTCAAAAAAATCTGCTACTGTGTGCACTAGAGTAAAGCATTGAGACATATTTTTATGATAGTCAGCTGCAAGATCACCGAATGTTTTATTTTTCTTAGCATCAATACATTGAACCAATGCCATACCATCTCTGATGTAAGTTGTGAGTGATTGGCCAAAGGAAGGTAGAGAAAGTGCAGAAGAGACTGCAGATTCGAAGTGCTTCACCAAATCAGGCTTGCATGATTTTCTCATGGTGCCGTCATCGTGAAAAAGGGGAATTAGAATGGGACCGATAGTGTGAAACAGCACATTTTCCATTGTAACATCATCTCTGCAGTTTACCAAAACATCTGAATACAAGTTCTGGATTTATGTGAACTGAGATTATTTCCCCCGATTTACATTTAAGATCTGTTTTTGGAAAATGACGCTATCAGCGGCATGTTTCCGATACCATTGACCAGAACTAACGTAAGTTGATTATGCCTCTGCCTACCGCACTCGGTTTTATATTTACTATTTTACATACTAACTGGAATCTGCTAACCCGAATAATTCAGTCGTTATATTCCGCTAATCTACGATTACTCCTCGCAAGTAGGAGAGATCGATTACGGGAGGGGCTGAATTATTCGGGTTAAAATCTGCTTGTATTACGCTACACTCGAACAAAGTGTTGTAGTCGGACCGGAACCAGTTTACTTACTTTAAATTTTATTTACCAAAAGATATCTTGACCTGTCCATATGTTTTTTGTTATTAAATGGTATTTGGAGCTATCCCTTTATTATATTTTTCATATTTATTCGAGCTTTCACTTTTATGCACATGTCCTACAATCGTAAACAATCGGTATGTACACATGATAAATAGATCCGTTTTGTTATGGTGTTGGACTTTTACCCTCAATGATCAGCAATCGCTAGACAAAATAGTTCTCCTAAATAATGTCAGCCTTTCATACCATTTCAACTTTACAATCATTAAAAAGTAATAATCGGAATCATTTTGATATCCATTGGGCAGAAACTGGTCTTTATCCAGATGTACGAAGATTTTAATAATCAGAAATTAGTAATACGGTTATACCCACGCGTAGCCTGGCATCCTGGCCCAATCTAATACTTCGTCGACTGTCGAGCAGTGAGCCAGGATCCCAGGCAATACCACGCGGTGCGTATGAATCTTTGTTTACAAAGTTATAGCAGCAGAGTCTGTAACTGTATCATTATTAATTAACTACATTGTTATTGTACTTAATATGATGAAAGCTGCATATGCAATATAAGATGTCAACTCGGCCAATACAGATTTTTTTCCGTATTGGCCCAGTTTATTTCAGGTTTGGGGAACGAGTAAATTATCACAAAGTTCATTTCTTGACGACCTCATAATTTCATCACGTCGATGGTACAAATCGATATTTACTGTTTACTTTCGCTTCTCATGTTTTGTAAACGGTCTTTATTTTTAAACCCGAACCAGGCATATGCATTCTGTAATTGCGCAAATCTTCGTTCTTTGGTGAATTGGCTTAAGTTATGGATAGTTGTATCAATTTCAACTCTTACATTATTTTTTTTAAATATATTTGCATTACACATGCAATGGCAGTACCTTTCCAATTACTATTTATGTGTTGTGTCTAAATTAAAGTTGTAACACTTTATAGTGACTGGAAAGGGTAGAAAAATTCATCAGATGAGAAAAGGCTGAAGATACATGGAAACGGCACCAAATCATTAGATATTGCATCTTATAAAAAGAAACTGAGATTTGGATAGTTCCACTTCAAGGTAAAAATGTTTATCTCTTGTGAAATGAAATAAAAAAATATTGTAACACTGTAGTTAATTAATAAAGATACTATTACATGTATTTCTGTATTGGCCTCATTGTTGGTCCTCGGCCAGCAGTATTGGCCTTCGGCTTCGCCTCAGACCAATACACCAAGACATGGACCAATAACAAGGACAATACAGAAATACTTACGCAATAATATTATAGAATGACAATATGGTTCAATAGCGGGAATCAACCCCTCAACTACTTTTTACATAAGTATTAACTTCTGGCTTCAACTCCTTGTTCGTATTGTCTGGAGATCTTGTAGTTCCAGTTAGGCAAGCATTTTAGAGACGTATCCTGTCCATCCTCTCTTGACTTGTAATTTCTGGTGATAGATTTTGCCGCTTGACGTTGTATCCTTTCAAGCTTGTTTTTTGTTACCGTGTAGGGTCCCATACTATGGCTCCATATTAAATTGTAAGATCCATTCCTAAGGTCTAGATAATTGTTATAATCTGACACAAATTTCAATAACTGGAATGCTACCCAAGTTGAATATATGGTGACCTACTAGAACAGCATTATCACTATTGAAATTGTGTTTAATACCATGATTGTTCAATGTCATTAACTTAAATGGAGACAGACATTTGACCTGAGAGGTGGTGTGGAGTGCAAAATCAAACACTGACTATGATATATGGTTAAAGAATGAATATCAATTACATGGGTCAACATGGTCAAGGGCAGAGTTGTTATGAAATAACAATATGGCAGAGAAGTGGTTTCAAGTTTCATATAAAGTGACCTGACTGACGTGAAATAAAAATCAAAGGAGTATCCCTATTTGTCTAATCTTCAAGGTGAAATAAAACTAGTAAAACAATATTATACTATTGTCTAAATCTACAGAAATATAATTTGTTTCAAGTAACAGAAATAACTAGGTCACTAGTAACTTATTTAATTAGTATGTGGGTATAAGAGCTTGATAACAACAGGCTCTTCATAATCATTGGTCTGAAAAGGATACTAGTAGTCTATATTCTTGATTTAGAAAATGTAATTGCAAGACAAAATCACATTACTTAGAATACTTTAGATCATTCAGGTAGTCTTTATTTATATGTACAAAAGAACAGCCAGTAGTCATTGGATATTGTAGATCATTCAAAGTCTTGACCTATTTATTAGTACAAAAGAACAGCCAGTAGTCATTGGATATTGTAGATCATTCTGGTAGTCTTGACCTATTCATTTATAGAAAAAACAGCCAGTAGTCATTGGATACTGTAGATCATTCAGGTAGTCTTGACCTATACATTTGTACTAAAAACAGCCAGTTGTCATCTTCACATAACACACACATATACGAATATCAATTATATGCTTACGAGACATGTTGGAATGTTAAACTAATTACGGTATGTGAAAATCAAGACTTGCATAAAAATATCACAATATTAGAGACAGTGGCGTCATTTTTCCTCAGAGCTTTCAGCTCTTTGATTGAGGTCATATTTTCAAACGTTTTAATTTTGACTCTGATATTGGACTTTAAAAACTCCTTGACTGACCTTCATAAAGAGCACTAGTTATGAAATGCTCAGACTCACGCCTTCCTCGACAGCTGTGGGCAAAGAATCTTGTATATCTCTTGTAGCATGCATTCGGCAGTAAGATATTGATAAGACATGGAGGATGGGATTCGAATTCAAAGGGATCAGTCATGGTTTGAATCAGATGGTTAACACTGGCAATAACATGTTCTTCATCTCTTGTCATTGCTGTTGGTCTTGTTTCCTCATGTGAATTTGAATTATTTTCAGCAACACTAGCCCTTTCTGGCATAACACCACTAAGGGATGCTAAGAAATGTCTAGTAAATGTCCATCTAACTAGTGCATACTTTTTTTTTGTTATGCCTACAATGCCACCTGATCCCTTTGAATTTTTTTATAACGGTCTTTTCTGTTGTCATGTCGGTCCATATACCGTTAAAATGTCCCGGAGTCTGTATAATAGCAAAGTCGCCACCTGTAAAAGCTGATCTAATCTTCTCTAGAAGCTGAAGCATATCGAGTATGTAAACTGCCATCCACCTAGAGTAATTGGTACGATTGGTTACCAAAAAATAAGGTAACATTTGAGATTAAGATCTCAAATGAAGTGACAAATTGCCCTGCTCAAACAATTGACCCCAAAATATCTACAACTTCAAGAAACATATTCCAGTATTTGAATGTAGGTGATGCAACACATTCCCATTGCTTATATGTATATCTATAAGAGGCTGTATATGAACAAATAATTCCGACAGATTAGGCGTTACGCCTTGTATCTGGCTTGAATGGTTGGAAATACCACTGTGAAACTAAAAGCATTCAAAAAAAAAAAACTCTTCAATAACGGATAAATTTGGTCAAACTTTATTTGAAATCGTTAAAATAAGGTGTAACAACAATTTATATAATAACAGAAAGCATATTACGAATGTTCTTTTAAAATGCAGACCTAAAAACTTGTCAATGTAATTTTTCTTTAAAGTAAGCTAACGTACTTTAAAGCCCATTTTACCAAAAATGCACCATACGATTTTTGAAGACAAGTCAAAATGTATAGTTTAGTCTTTGAACTACAAATACTGTGATTTATAGCCGTATGGTCCGAATTACTATTAAACTCTATAAATATGCGAATTTGCCTCACTCGGTCACCATACTATAACACTATGATAAGAATATCAGCTGTCAAGATCTAAAATAAAGTCTCCCGTGTATCTGTTACACAGAAGATAAAACTTGAAATAGATAACAGCTTACGTTCAAGTATTTACCGAAGTACGTTTTCAATTTTAAAAGTGGGAGGCATTCGAGATTTTGTAAAACAATACTTTATTCTTTATTGTTCAATATATGGCGAATGAAATAAATCATCAGAAAAATAAAAAGTTGAATCTAAACTTCACCTTTGGATAAGAGAATATGTTGTGCATACATTTATTATCGTGAAAAGAAGAATTAATTAACAAATCTTGTAAAGGTGATCCTTTTATACCTTTAACTTGATTTTTCAATTCTACCAAATCCACGGCCAGTAATTAAATATGTATGTACATCTGAATGGTTTGTATATAAAAATAAGGAGATGTGATATGATTGCCAATGAGACAACTATCCACCAAAGTTCAAATGAAGTGAATGTAAGCAATTATGGGCAACCGTACGGCCTTTAACAATGAGAAAAACCCATACCGTATAGTCGGCTATAAAAGGCCCTGACATGAAAAATATGAAATAATTCAGTTGAGAAAACTAACGGCCTAACTTATTACAAAACAATTTACGAAAAAAACAAATATGACAGACATGAACCTACGACAACTACTGAACTACATGCTCCTGACTTGGGACAGGCACATAAAGAATGTGGCGGGGTTAAACATGTTTGTGAGCGCTCAACCTTCCCCTAGCTAACCTTGGGCATTGGTGTTCAGCACAACATAAAAACAATTATGTATGTTTATACGGTAAATTGTTTAATTTTCGGCACACTTTCACGGAAGAACGGAAAGAAGTCGTTTACTTACACTAAAGGTTACTTTTTAACCCTTATTGTTCTACTTCATATTGGATATGCATATGCCTGGTAAAAAAAAAGGAAAGACGGACATACATGTACATCTCAAAGTTGGCGGTGCTAACCTGTATGTATGGTATATTTTGACAATTATATCCCGATACAACAGAATTGAACTGATTACTTATGATAAAAGTTTTTGTCTATCTGCCAGTCCTATGACCAAACCTATGATAATCGAAAGAACGACTTTGTCTATGTACTACAGAAGCCCATATAGGACCTCAAAACATACTTTGAATCCGAGATCGCGAATTTAAAAAAAAAACAAAACGTTTCTGTATTAGAGTAATACATTATAGTTTTCGCCCTTCACATTAAATACACTTTTAATAAAATGTTCCCTTTACAAAAAGGATTAATTCAATATTTGTGCATTTTCTCAAATTATAAGGGAGCTACCATTTGATTTTTATGGGGGCTAG
Organism: Mytilus coruscus; assembly: GCA_017311375.1. Classification (NCBI taxonomy): domain Eukaryota; kingdom Metazoa; phylum Mollusca; class Bivalvia; order Mytilida; family Mytilidae; genus Mytilus; species Mytilus coruscus. The sequence continues at coordinate 14,204,688 of CM029597.1, forward strand.
GATGAAAAATTTTGTCCTGCATTTTTTTTAGTTGTAATCTCTGTCCTGCCTTTTATTTTTCACTCTATTCGGTCCTGCCTTTTTTTAAAGTTTATCCTGACTTTTTTACCTAAATTGTCATCCTAACTTTTTTTTTGCAAGTGTCTCATCCTGCCTTTTTTTACTTAAAACTCCTGTCCTGCCTATTTTTTCAAATTTCATCCTAGCCCCCATAAAAATCAAATGGTAGCTCCTAAAATACTACATATCCAAAATATTTATTACTGTACTGTCAATCCTACCAAAAGGCTATAAAATATTTGTTTAGTTGACAAAAAAAAATAAAATAGAAAAGTGTTATTTACAGGATAGGATAAAGGTAAATTTTCAAGTTAAGGGTAGTTCCTGGATAAGTGTATGACACGCGTGGTATTAAAGAAACCCTCATAAAAAGCTTACCAATTTCAAATGTTATTAGTAGAAATTGTCTTTGCAGTGGTCAGATATTGTAAGTCAATTATGCAAATTTGTTTTTGAACTTTTTGGGTCTTCACATTGCAAATTCAAACATGTCAGCTGTTTGAAAATCTACACCATAATTTTAATAGCTTATGGTCAGTTATCAAAAGAAAAAAATCTCGAGCTTCTCAATGATATATTTCATACATGTACTAAATAAAATCAAATTGGGATTTCACAGTATTTATAATAATAAACATTATAAATCTTAATTTAACTTGTTTGGTGTATCAAGTAAGACATACTGAAGTAAGACATATTGAATATGATTTTTTTGTTATCTGGTAAGACTTGATTTTTTTTCATAGGTTACGTTTGCAGCGTCCAATGTTCAGTTGTGGCATATGGTAAGTCTTGTGTTCTGTTGTGGCATATGGTAAGTCGTGTGTTCTGTTGTGGCATTTGTGAGTAATGTGTTCTGTTGTGGCATATGGTAAGTCTTATGTTCAGTTGTGGCAGATGGTAAGTCTTTTGTTCAGTTGTAGCATATGGTAAGTCTTGTGTTCAGTTGTGGCATATGGTAAGTCTTGTGCGTTCTGTTGTGGCTTATGATAAGTCTTGTGTTCAGTTGTAGCATATGTTAAGTCTTAGTGTTCAGTTGTAGCATATGGTAAGTCTTGCGGAACCGTAGCTCTTAGGTCCTTATGATATTTTTTGACTATTTTAGGACAATAGAGCTACGCATTTTTCCTATTTCAAAACGTTCGGAATTGCGACCCAGGTTCAGGTAGCACTTATTTCCCAAAAATTTACTGTTAATCGTCCATGCATAGCTTGTCAATGTGTATAGTTCGTTTCGTTAGATATTTTTCTATGATATGACGTACCTATTTATGTTTGAATATTCATTTCCTTGACACTATTATCTAATTATTTACTTTTGTACTACATTCTCCGCCTATTTTGTTCAGCCATATTGTTGTGACGTCACGGATGTCTCTTCCAGTGTTAATGTGTGGTTAGGTTGCTGTCTAAATGACGCAGACACATATCTCTTATTATTGTTGACTGTTTTCATCATTTATAACAAAAGAATAAGATACCGTCACAAGATAATTTGATTTGATTTGTCTTTTTGTTTGTTTTTGGGGGGTTATTTTCTCAAATTTGTTATTATGAATAAAAAGAAATGAAATAGCAACCCAACAACAAAAATATCCAAAAGACATCAAGTCTTAGAAGTCAACATACAGTCTGCAACAAAAGTCAGCATATACAATATGCTAAGTTCTATATATTCCTTTACTAATCATCCCGCGTCTACGAAGTTGTGAATAAATCAAATCGAGACTATCAAAGATATGGCATTATCTTCATCAAATTCTCATCACCAAATTAACCACATTGCTTACTTATAAAAACGTTTTGTATAAAAATAAGGAGATGTGGTATGATTGCCAATGAGACAACTATCCACCAAAGTTCAAAATGAAGTGGATGTAAGCAATTATTGGCATCCGTACGGCCTTCAACAACGAGAAAAACCCACACCGTATAGTCGGCTATAAAAGGCCCCGACATGAAAAATATGAAACAGTTCAGTTCAGAAAACTAACGGCCTAATTTATAACAAAACAATTTACAAAAAACAGATATGACAGACATGGACCAACGACAACCACTGAACTAAAGGCTCCTGACTAGGGACAGGCACATAAAGAATGTGGCGGGGTTAAGAAAAAACATGTTTGTTAGCGCCCAACCCTCCCCCTAACCTGGGACAGTGGTGTAACAGGACAACACAAGAACAAACTATAAAAATCAATTGAAAAAGACTTAACTCATCAGATCGATACAATGCAGAAAAATATCAAACAAAAACACAGACCGGACGTGGCAGGGTATTTATCCATCCCTCATCCCATACAACAAAAAAGACACTAAGTACAGATCTGAGAGTACTCGCAGTTACTGACAGCTAGTTCAAAGTCAATAACAACTTATAAAACAAATTATGTATCTAAGACTAAAATATCTATATTATTGTGTTTAGAACATGGTATTTTGTATAATTAAGCATACATACATACATACCTCAGATGTTTATTTCTTATACAATATAACATTAGAGGAGAATTTTTAATGTAGGTTTTTAATGCAGGTTATTATGGAACTAATAAATTAAAGAGAAATTATGCAGTTATGCAGAATGTCACGTGGGCAGAAGCGTTTGATATTTGCAGTCATTATTTCGAAGATGGACGACTTTTTAGGAAAAACGACTTCGTTCCACAACTGATGCATGATAGATATATACTCAAACAAAATGGGTGGTAAGGCTAGTGTTATACAAAAATAAACTCATCATAGATACCAGGATTAACATTTTGTACATCAGACGCTTGTTTCTTCTACAAGACTCATCAGTGACGCTCGAATCAAAAAAGTTAAAAATATACTTTATGGTTGTATTATCTTTTCAATATTTACAAATTCTATAGTTTTATATATAAAATAATATACACGCAATGTATACCAATGCATCATACTTATTAGTACATGTATATAAGGTTAATGAGCAGAGGAGGAACGACAGTCTAGGTGCTGTGTACAAAATCTTTAAGGTCACGTGGTACGACTTCATCATCCTTTCATAATCTAAACATGGTAAAAGATAGATGTGTTCATGTTTTTATATCAAACGGACTTTCATGGAAAATATGTGGTCCAGATTAACTCGACCAATGCCAGATCACATCTCGATCACAACGATTATTATTGTTTTTGATCCCGCACCAACTCGACCATTACCCGATGTCTACTCGACCAAATTCGACCACTTTTCGATCTCTACTCGGTCATACACGAGTACACATGCCTGCTACAAGATTCTATAAAAGGTGTGCAGATGTGATGATCACTTCTAACCTCTCATTAAATCTGTCAGAATCTGTCAGGAGAACTGTTCTAGGACAGTATGTAGAACTGTCAGCCTGACACCTTTTAGTCAGTTCTAGCTAGAACAATTCTAACCTAGAACTGATTTGGTCAGTTCTACCTAGAACTGATTTGGACAGTTCTACCTAGAACTGATCCTGACAGTTCTACCATAGATGTAATACCCATAGATGAAGCTCAACCCTGACTTCAAAGGTTATATGTGCGTTGTAATGGCTTTCACACTTATCTGATAATGACATGAACCAGTTGGTCATTGAGATGCCGATTGACAATCTAGACAATAGAAAACTGACAATTAAAAGCTACTTAGCAGTTGAACATGCTAAAATCAGAAAGAAACAAAGTCAAAATATTTTATATTGACTTGATTATGAAAAAATAATATTCTTATAGATAAAACAATATTACAAATTATTCTCGAAAAGGAAACAATACTAAAATGTGGATATCTTTCATTTTTAGCTAGAACTAATGTTCTCATCATATTTACATTTTTAGATTTTATATCTTTTATCACAATTTAACTTTATTTTAACAATGTACATGCTAACTATTATAAACAAGTTTGTAGGGTATGAATAATTTGTGTTCATTGTTGAAGACCCTACATCAACTGTCAAGATGAAGAACAGGAATAAAAGCCCTGTTCATTGATAATTTTCTATGTTTTCTATGTATTGTGTGCGATTTTGTCCCATGTACATTTACTCCATATCCTTTCATTTTCTATTATTGAAAATATACCGGTAATTGATAGAAAACATGGAACAAGTTGAATCTATGCTCCATAATACTTATTTTCCATGTCTTGCATGTTTTGTTAGTACACAAATTTAGTAAAACTTACTTAGAATTTACATTTCATAAACATCATGAACGAAATTATTGTAATTATTATAATTTAGCCATAAATGTACAAAATATTACATCTATAATTAAGTAACTAACTTATTCTGAAAAATATAAAATGATTTAAAAGACAATTTCTCTTCTAAAAAGTAGAAAACTGATGAAATAAAGAAAAGAATGTACTTTGTTATTAATTTTTCCCAAATTCGACGCAATTCGACACTTTAATGAAACATATCAAATAAAAGGTGTATTTTAGAAGTTCAACAACGTGCTATTCCATTTTCAGGATTTAACAGGAACATAGTTTTTATAAAATATAAAGATACAAGCCTAAAAAACATTTTGAATTTAGTTCAATATTTCTATTGTAAAATGCGCAATTTCTGACCGATTTCATCCATTTTTCACCATTCTATTTGTCTGTCCAGTGCGCTAAAAATAGACATACTCTAACAACAGAAGGGACATAACTCGAGAAGACATTTAAGAAAATCTATTATGGTTACAAGAGCGCAATTATTTGTTTACATTTTACCGGCAAGTTTTTACCCCAAGATGGTACTCAGAATAGAATCCTATACGGCTTCTGATTGGATGATACAGGATTGGAATTACATTTAATCGAAAGCTTATCCAATTAGGTTTAAAAATTGCAGAAAATCATATTCACATTTTACGAAGTATAGAAAATATTCTCCATTTCTGCACGTCGGAGCCATTAAAATATGCCTTTTCATTAAGCGAAAAAATAGACGATCTTTTTCAACTGCATTTTAAGTCAATTTCTGCCGCATGACCCTATATATTTTTTTGGTTGTAATGCAACACTGGCATTTCTAGTAACAGGAACTGCAATCCGTTTTTCCCTAGTTTGTGTAGTCTTCGAGAAAAAAAATACGGAACACCAGTGGTACCCTATGGGAAATGCATTACGAATAATTGTGCTCTTGTAACCTATAGAAAAAAGACATTTTTTTAATAAGGCTTTGAAAATGTTAAAATAGTCATTTTGCTCGGAAAAATGTGAAACAGCGAGAAATGGGGCCAAATGGACTTTTCATCAACGTGAATTCAAGCTATAGTCTGTTTCCTATTTGTGTTGATTTCCATATCTAAATCTAGGGTGGGCTCGAATGTCGACAAAGTGTGAAGAGAAAAGAACGGTTTTGTGATATCTACTGTTTTATGGGGAAAAGCATGTGTATATCTTGAATTTGAAGATTCATTTTGGTTTTAACCATAATGGTCGTGACTCAGTTGCTATTCTAGCAAAAGCTAATTTGGTGAAAATTGACCAAAAGGGTCCCTAAGCAAACACCAACGATTTAGTTAAATTGCAAAGTAGAAAAATTAATCTTGGCATTGAATATTGTAGTCCAAGAATAGTTTCTCTTGCCAAAGTAGTAATATTATCATATTTTCAAAATTTGGAAAACTATAGTCTGTTTCAAAAACGTGTTTTTTCAAGAAATGGTTTCATTTAAAGCCATTCTTCAAAATTCGATGTAGCTTTTCCATATCAGAACGGTTTTGTCGACAATATGATCAGTGCTGGATGACCTTTGAAAAATAAGGCCAGTAAATAAACTTTATCTTCATGTCTTTTGAACAGTATCGTATTTGGTGAAAAATCAGTTCAAATTTTGGCCCGATCGGCGGGCAAAACTAATTCTCAAAATTCAGAGAGTGATCAGATAATGTTTAGAAGACGTGATTTTATCTAGATAGACGCTAGCGCTTCATTTAGCGCGGGCGCTTAATTTTCGGATTTTTTTTCATTACCGTATAGGTTACAAGAGCGCAATTATTTGTTTACATTTTACCGGCAAGTTTTTTACCCCAAGATGGTACTCAGAATAGAATCCTATACGGCTTCTGATTGGATGATACAGGATTGGAATTACATTTAATCGAAAGCTTATCCAATTAGGTTTAAAAATTGCAGAAAATCATATTCACATTTTACGAAGTATAGAAAATATTCTCCATTTCTGCACGTCGGAGCCATTAAAAATATGCCTTTTTCATTAAGCGAAAAAATAGACGATCTTTTCAACTGCATTTTAAGTCAATTTCTGCCGCATGACCCTATATATTTTTTTGGTTGTAATGCAACACTGGCATTTCTAGTAACAGGAACTGCAATCCGTTTTTCCCTAGTTTGTGTAGTCTTCGAGAAAAAAAATACGGAACACCAGTGGTACCCTATGGGAAATGCATTACGAATAATTGTGCTCTTGTAACCTTATGCTGTACTGGTCAATACAGATCAACAGATAAGAGATGTGGCTAAAGTTACTTGATTGAGGACAACACACATAGAACATCAAAGACAGTCAATTTGGTCATGGTTCTTTTATCTAACAATAGAGAGCAGTAGGGAACTTTTGACGAGCTTTATCTATGGGTATTACATCTATGGTTCTACCCTAGAACAGTTTTAGACAGTTCTACCTAGAACTGACCAAATTTTGGTCAGTTCTACTTCTAGAACAGTTCTACGGTTAGAATTGATTACAAATTGAAATTCTACGGCTAGAATTGATTTATAAATTATACGGCTAGAATTGATTTATAAATTCTACGGCTAGAATTGATTTATAAATTCTACGGCTAGAATTGATTTATAAGTTTTAAGAACTCTCTGTCTAAATATGAAGGCTTCGGCAAAATAGCGATTAATATTATATAGAGTTTTGCTATTTTGACGGTTTTATTTCAGATTTTAATCAAGAGAACATGTTTAACCCCGCCATATTTTGCATGTATGTGCCTGTTCCAAGTCGGGAGCCTGTAATTCAGTGATTTTCTTTTGTTGATGTGTTACATAAATTATTTGTTTTCGTTCATTTTTGTACATAAATTAGGCCGTTAGTATTAGGGGGCATTATTATTTGAATTGTTTTACATTTGTCATTCCGGGAGTCAGGATGGCTCGTTTCACATAACAAAATTATCTGACCTCATTAACCAAATGTAATAACTTGTTTCCAATCCACTATTACATGTATTATAAATAAATATGTTTTAAATTAAACTTAAACTGACCATATTTGCTCTTCATCATGTAAATCTATATACATTTAGCCGCACACTGCAGTAATCCAGTTATATTTTTAGGCAAGGATGTATTGTACAAATGACAGCAATTATATTGGAAAACAATGACTTCAAAATTTTGTTTGCACTCAATTTATAGTACTAGCATGTCCTCTTTTATTCAAAATATTGAGTCGTAGACAAATCGATATCTGTTTACGAGTAGTTTTATACCCGGACGGACCTGTTTAACACAAATCTTTTGACCGCATCAATCTAAGCTGACATTATTTGCTCTTTTTCTGCAAACCTATATAGCTGCACAGTAATTCAGTTATAATTTTAGGTCAAGAGGGACTGTAATATACTACAAGTTACAGCAATATTGGAAAACAATGACCACAAAATTTTGTTCGCATCAATTTATAGTGCCAGCATGTCCTCTTTTATTCAAAATATTGAATCGTAAACAAATATCAGTAGTTTTCATACTTCAGACTGAGTCGTGTAATAAAATTTTTGACCGCATCAACCAAAACTGACCACACTTGCTTTTTTTATGTAAATCTATATACATGATATAGCTGCACAGTAATTCAGTTATAATTTTAGGTCAAGAGGGACTGTAGCATACAAATAACTGCAATATTGGAAATCAATGACCACAAATTTTTTCGCATCAATTGAGAGTGCCAGCATTTCCTATTTTTATTCAAAATATCCCATCAGAAACAAATATCAGTAGTTTTCATATCTCAGACTGACTCATGTAACAAAATTATTTGTCTGCATCAATCAAAACTGACCATATTTGACAGCATCAACCAAAACTGACCATATTTGACCGCATCAACCAAAACTGACCATATTTGCTCTTTTTTATGTAACTCTTATAGTCGCATAGTAAATCTGTAATATTTTTATGCAAGGATGGATTGTATAATACAAATGATAGAAATATTGGAACACAATGCTACCTAATTTCGTTTGCATCAATTTAGAGTGCCAGCATGTCCTCTTTTTATTCAAAATATTGCATCATAAACAAATATCAGTAGTTTTCATACCACAGACTGACTGGTATAACAAAATTATTTGTCCGCATCAACCAAAACTGACCATATTTACACTTTATTATGTACATGATGTAAATCTTAATAGCATAAAGTAAATCACTTTTTATATCAGGATGGATTGTTTAATAGAAATGAAAGCAATATTGGAAAACAATGACTACAAAATTATGCTTGCATCAGTTTATAGTGCCAGCAGGTCCTCTTTTCATTCAAAATTTTAAATCGTAAACTAATTTCAGTAGTTTTGATATCTCAGACTGACTCATATAACAAAATTATTTGTCCGCATCAACCAAAACTGGCCATATTTGACAGCATCAACCAAAACTGACCATATGTGACAGCATCAACCAAAACTGACCATATTTAACTGATTTTATAGTTCGTTCTTATGTTGTACTGTTATATCACTGTCCCAGGTTAGGGAAGGGTTGGGATCCTGCTAACATGTTTAACCCACGACATTATGTATGTATGTGCGTGTCCCAAGTCAGGAGCCTGTAATTCAGTGGTTGTCGTTTGTTTATGTGTTACATATTTGTTTTTCGTTCATTTTTGTACATAAATAAGGCCGTTAGTTTTCTCGTTTGAATTGTTTTACATTGTCATTTCGGGGCCTTTTATAGCTGACTATGCGGTATGGGCTTTGCTCATTGCTGAAGGCCGACGGTGACCTATAGTTGTTAATTTCTGTGTCATTTGGTCTCTTGTGGACAGTTGTCTCATTGGCAATCATACCACATCTTCTTTTTATATTTACACTTTATTATGTAAATCTTATATATATATATATATATAGCCGCATAGTAAATCACTTATAGTTACATATCACGATGGATTGTATAATTCAAATGACAGCAATATTGGAAAAATTTCCACATCAATTTAGAGTACCAGCATGTCCTCTTTTTATTCAAAATATTGAATCGTAAACAAATTTCAGTGGTTTCAATATATCAGACTGATTCGTTTTAACAAAATTATTTGACCGCATCAACCAAAACTGAACATATTTACACTTTATCAAATAAATATATATGGCCTCATTGTAAACCAATATTTCTATGTCAGGACGGATAGTATGATAAAGATGACACCAACTTTGGAACACAATGTATACCATATCTAAAATTTTGTCCACATCAATTTAGTGTGCCATTATTTCCTCTCTGTATCCATAATAATGAACCGTCACTAAAGTGACTTTTGAGTCAGTAGTTCGTGATGGTTTGTTTTTAAACAAAACTATTTAACGGCATCATCCAACACTCACATGACTGATTCATATACTTTATTTTAAAATGAAAAGTACATGTATGAGAAGTTCTCTTCTTGGAATAGTATACTGTTAATATAATTTGAAGCAGGCAAAGAAAAATGATTGATTTTGTTTGTAGCCTAACGTCCAGTAGCAAATGTTTCATTCATGTTCAGATCGAGTATATTTTTCTGACGTTCCAGACTCCCAGATATCATTTATAATCGTTATGGATAAGTCTGGCTAAATTGACGAGATGGTGCAAATGTACATTGTTTTTTTACGTTATACAACACTTTTTTCATTAATATCCCATAATTCATCCACTGTACAATTTTCGTTTGAACATTTGTCAAAACAGAATCTTAAATCATGAATGTAAATCCAAGGCAAACAAGGTAAATTACGATTAAAATTCCATGAATTAAATGCAGAGTTATATTTAGGAAGAGACTGTTAAAACGGGGAACGAAGAAACGTAAACAATGATGTTTATATGCAATATTATAAAAATATTTCTCCGATGAGTTGGATAACCTTTCTATCCACTTCGATATTTGTACATGTAACGTTTGATCAGTAAAAATATAGAAAATCTGCTATTATATAGTAAAATAATTGGAACTGATTTTTCTTCTAAATTCTAAAGTGCCCTTACTGCAGTGACGTCATTTAGAACTGTTCTACAGTCCTGACTGATTTAGTCAGTTCTGCTGACAGTTCTACGGTTAGAACTGATTTGGACAGTTCTACCTAGAACAGTTTTAGACAGTTCTACCCTAGAACTGATCCTGACAGTTCTACCTAGAACTGATTTAGTCAGTTCTACCTAGAACTGATTCTGACAGTTCTACTTAGAACAGTTCTAGGGTAGAACTGTTCTAGGTAGAACTGTTCTAGGACAGGTTAGAACAGTTCTATGACAGATTATTCTGACAGTTCTAATGAGAGGTTAGAAGTGATCTCCACTGTACCTCTCATAACTTGCTGGGGTGATCGCATGTGCTCCAGAAGGTTAAGCAGATCTTGCACTACACGTTGCACCCGTGGTATTGCTTAACATAGGTACAAATCCGGTGACACGTCATTTGGTGGTGTCATTTTCAAGAAAAGAAGATTAAATTTTATAAATAAGAAATTACAAAAGGTTCAAATTATTATTATTATGAAACCGCATGACTAGGATACCAAATGCGTTTTCCACCATTCGCCTTGAAAGGAAAAGTCTGCAAAGTAAAATATACAATGTGTAATTATACAAAATTTATTCAAATGCAAGACTTTTAGCACAAGTTATATATAACTTTGATGTTTTTCGTAAATAAAAACAATATATTAATTTTATTGTATGTTTATGGCAATACAAATTTAAACAAACAATAAACAACAGAATAACAACAAAACAAAATACAAAAAAACATAAGTGATAGATTTACAATTATTTACAATATTAGAATATTCAATAGCCATGTTACAATAGAGTTTTACAATATTACAATATCACTCTGTTACCCAATCATGTTACAATTAACCTCTGCCCCAGTTTTAAAAAGAAGCTAATAATTCTAACATGTCTAAAGGAAGCGGGTTTTAATATATAAAATAATTTTTGTTCATCAGGAAAATGAATGTTCATCATCTAATTGTATATCATTAAATAGATTTTGTCTGATATTCTAATAACGATAAAACAATTGAAATTCCGTTGTTGTAAACTAATATAATACCTTCTCTTTTGCATTTCATCAGTACCGGTAGAGACTAAAAACGGAATACTTGTATCATGAAGAAAAATTGTTTTGAAAAAAAAATGAAAAATTGATACCCTCAAACAGCAAAATATATATACTCTAGGCTTATGATATTTCAAAACTAAGTTAATTTTGCTAAAGATAGTTCATAACTTTGTTATTAAAGACTAACCTGTAATTGAATATGCGCTCTTCGTCGGTTAGGTTACGTCTGGAGTATGGCTTCATCATCCAGGTTCTCAGTGAGAATGCACCATCTCCAATCATGAAGCATGGAGTGTTCTTGTAATTGCCTGGCAGTGGGTCAGGTGACGGCATATATACCGAGGTTGTTTTCCTCAATCAAAGTCTTAAGTTCAGAATGGGTGAAGAGCTGGGCGTCGGACGCACTTCCATTAGTACCAACACTGACCCATATGAACTTATAGTCTGCGTCGACGAGGGCCAGTAGTATGATTGAGAAAAATCCTTGTAGCTGTAGTGCAGTGCACCAGAGTCCTTTAGGCACTTTATCTGCACTTGCATGCCATCTAGTGCTCCACATGCATGAGAAAAGTTCCATTTGGCTTGGAAGTCATCGGCAATCTGTTGCCACTGATTGGGTGTGACGACAGCTGGCATCACCTCTTCCGAGTACTCGATGTATTACAGCTTCTAAAACTTCCGGAACGAACAAACAAATGGTGTTTTAGCCACTCGAAATGAATACATGAGCTCTGCATAAGAAGAGCCAGTTGCGAGATGGCGAAGGATAACAGCCAATGTCAGTCCAGTCGTATTGAACAATTTATAAATGTCAGTCCTGCAATGATATTATAATTTTGACTCGCTTTCATTCTAATGAAGTTATCAATGCATAAACTTGTCACTTACCTAAAATATGTGTTCTGTTTTTCAATTCTATGTGAGATACGGTTTAAAAGCCCCTCAAACATATCAGCGTCCAATCTGAGGAAGCTTTTATAACCATTGGGATCCTCTCTGTTGAGCTCTTGAAACAGTTTCTCATACTGCCTATACAGTGGTCGCCGTATCAGCCACTGCCACACCCAGATTTCCCGGCGCCGTTGCTGTCTACGCCTTCTTGTTCGTCTTCTACAGTTCTCTTCAAGCTCCGTCACAGCTATGAACCTGTCTATTTGGGGCTCTAACCACCTTGCCCACAGATGAAACTGCTCAATCTCCATGTAGATATTTTAAATGTAGGATTTTACTCAGAGTTTCTGTGATCTACTGAATAATAACCCCTCCCCCCCAAAAAAAAAAAAACCCCAAAAACCTCAGATTTTTTTCATACTGACATTGTACAAACCCGACCAATTCCCGACTATTCCTACGACCCCTATACGATCTGGTCGATCTGGTCTGGTCGAGATCGGGTTGAGATCAAGTATAGTTGATTTTTTCTAACTAGTCGAATAAAGATCGTATGGAGATCGTGAAATGTTCGGGATAATCGAATAAATATTCAACTAGTGAAATCGTGAAGGAGTCGTGAATGGTCGAGTTGCAGTCGTGTACGGTCGTAGAGCGGTCGGACAGAAGTCGTAAACAGGCCCAATCAAGAATTTGGTCACGATTGTTCGTGAAAATTTGGGCAATCGGGATCATCGAGTTGATCTGATCGCCAGTGTGAACCTAGCTTTACATAGTAAATATCCACACAGCTAGGCATAGAGATATGGAAGTAGATCTAATCTCGATCAATGTCAGAACAAATGAATCCTATACCACGTGACTTCCGGTATGGACACACACGCAAAAAATTAGAGGAAAGAAAATTGTGCTTTTCCTAGAACCACAAGCCGGAGTGAAGTATATAACTGAGTTCTTTTGAGACAATTAATACAAATAACAATGGCACTTAACCTATGTGACCCAGAAATCAAGGTAATTCTCCAAAATGACATTATAGAGAAACATTACTCCGCGGATTGTCTCCCGCAAAAACTTGTTGATCCAAGCACTGAGAAATCTAGTAGGTGCCTATATGAACACATCGACACTACAATTTATGAAAAGGAAGCCCGAATGGTAGCTTACCGCACAACTCACGAAAGACTACAACCGTGGATTAAAGCCCTGAACCTGTATTTTTACGAATTTTTGGGCAAAAAAAGTGACAAAATAATCACATGGGTAGACAACCCCCAAATCATCTCTTCATCCACGACACTTAAGTCTATTACCATTGATGTGAAAAATAACAAAGAAGAAAGACTATACAAATTAACATTCTTTATAAAAACAGGACTCATACAGGTACAGGGGAGTCACCATCATGACTTTATCCAATCAGATTTTCCGAATTTAATGTTGATAATTAGGGAATTATCTGGGACTCTCCCCACAGAATTAAATAGCAAGGATATCATGTCACAATCCCATGAACTGGATGATTATACTGTTGTTAAGGAGGTTATTAACACTAAGGCAAGCCAACATAACATCAATGATACTGATGGCATCAGCTGTGCTAGTGGTGAGACAACAGACATACATGTATCTCATGATCAACCTACAAAATTGCTCCCATCTACAACCCTAAGTGATTTAAATAATAACAGTTCATGTACTGATAAATGTGACTTAGAAAGGATGGAATTCTGTTTCTCTAATGCTATTCTGAAGTTAGAAAATAGTTATATGGACAACACTGACAAAATAATCACTGCTCTTAACTCAAAGATAGATGATACCTTAAAGTCAACAAGTAACATGGTTAAATCTCAAGCAGATGGGAACATTTCCATATTAGAATACAAGCTACATCATCTGAAGGATGAATTATCTTATAATAAAAGCTTGCTAAATGAGACACAGGAACAGTTAAGAAATACCGTCTCCAGTGCCAACTATGCACAAGAAACTTATGAACACAGAATAAGGGATAAGAATGATGAAATTCAATGCCTCAATCTATCAGTCAAAGAACTTTCTTCAAAACTTAATATCTCGAGAGATGAAATAATTGAATTAAAAATGCAACTCGCAACAATGATAGATTCTGGAACACAATTCAAAGCTGACATCCCAATAAGCCCATCAAACGCCAACCCGACTGTCTTACTTGTTGGAACATCTAACACTGAGGGAATTAATGCACCGAAACTTACAAATATAGCTGAAGTTAACAAAGTAACAAAATATACAATGCAGCAAGCCACTGAATATCTAGCAACAGTTACAACTCCACCTTCAGTCTTAGCACTTCATTTGCTAACTAATGACCTGAAGACCAAAAAACCAGCAGCATGTGTTGATGAAATGTTTGATCTAACATCACTCATCTTTTCAAAATGGCCACTTATTAAAATTGTTGTTTCATTCACAACACCAAGATGTGACACCATTAATAATTCAACAAATGGGCAGATAATCAATGTTTTGTTGAAACAGAAGTTTTCTGGTATGGATAATGTCTACTTTGCAGAACATAGCAATATGCTTCTCTATGGTAACGCGTATAAAGATCTCATACGCGAGGATGGCTACCATCTCAATGACAAAGGAATTTCAATCTTAGCTGGTAATATAAAACGAGCCGTACATGCTGCATTAGATGTGCCTTTACCTAGCCGTCGCTCAAGAAGCCAATCAAAGTCATGGAAGACCCAAGGACATGGGCGTGGTCAACGGCATAACTGAAAAGCACAATTTTCAGTTCTCTATAAAATGTATATAATGTAAAGAGATTGTGTGTCAATTTTTATGATTTACTGGTATAGTAAATATCAAATTGTCATTTGATTACATATATTGTGTTTTACAATTGCTATACACTTTTTTCCCCCAAGTTTAACATAAAGTAAAACAGGTAAATTCTTGTTAATTCGACCTGTTGATACTATTTGTAATACTTTTTTGTTATTTTATATAAATATGGATCTTGTCTGTATACCAGCTTTGATTATTTGGAATATCTACTAATTTTCACTTCTTCATACTACATTTGTATGAACATCAAGATTATTCTCCTTAGATCTGTACAGGGAAGTTTTAGCTAGCTCAAATTGTATAGTTTTATTGTTGATATTCACCCCTTATGTATCTAGTGTTAAATTAGGTATTTATATGACAGACCTTTGTTGGTATTCCTAATTATTGGAAGATTTTATATAGACAGAAGTAGTATACCTAAAACGACAAAGTAATTTTTCGTTTACCTGTATATATTAAGAAAACCGTTTTTTTCAAAAGTGATTATTTTCTAAGGGTTAAATATTTCGCGGTGGTGTCTTGCCATGGATTTGTTTGGACTTGTTTGTTTGCTTTTTGGCCTTGAATGTTTGTCCCTAATATTTTATTAACTATGTATTTACTTTCAGGTATCACAGATCGAATTTATCATAGTGTGTTAATTTACGTTTTTTGATTGAGTTGAGCCTTCCAATTGATATTTTGTCGTGTGTTTTTCTATGTTGTGATGTTATACTATTGTTTCAGAAAAAGGGAGAAGGTTTGGTACCATTAAAACGTTTAAACCCGCTGCAAATGTTTGCGCCTGTCCTAAGTCAGAAGTCTGACGTGCAGTGGTTGTCGTTTGTTTAAGTGGTTTATACGTGTTTCTCGTTTCTCGTTTTTTGTATGGGCTGGACCGTTGGTTTTCCCGTTTGAATGGTTTTACACTAGTAATTTTGGGGCCCTTTATAGCTTGTTGTTCGGTGTGAGCCAAGGCTCCGTGTTGAAGGCCGTACATTGACCTATAATGGTTTACTTTTATAAATTGTTATTTGGATGGAGAGTTGTCTCATTGGCACTCACACCACATCTTCCTATATCTAAATTCCTGTTGTTTTTTTTTTTTTATTTTAGCTCAATCTTAGCTAAATTTGATTTATAACTGATTCAGTTAAATTTAAAAGAATAAGGAAAACTTTTCTTATCACTCTCTTTTTTTTTGTGCTGTACATAGTCATTTATTTTTTATTTCTTGAGCGTTACCTGTTAGGTATATGAATAAAATGCCAATCAATTTAAGATTTAGTGCATGTATCAAAATGTGCTTTTGGAACACAGGGGGCTTAATATCTAAAACTAATGATAAGATAGTTTTTCTAGCTGAAACACATCTGGGATATAATGCCAACATTTTTAACATTGGTCAATTTCATTATCACCCAGTATGTACACCAACATCAAAGCACAATAATCGTCATTTTGGCGGTTTGGCAATTTTGAGAAAGCCAAATGTAAAAAATCATGTTAAAATATTAAGAAATACTAATCCTGACTATCAATGGATTAAACTTGATATGGATTTTTTTGGTTTTGACAATGATTTATATATTTGTATTGTTTATTATCCACCTAGTGGCTCAGCATACACCAAGGGTCTAGATAAAGATATCCTGGATTGTATTGAAGCAGATATATGTAAATATCAGAGGGTAGGAAACATTCTTCTTTGCAGGGACTTTAATGCAAGAATATCAGTACAATCTGATTTCATGATGACCACCGATACTCGCCAGTCTATGATAATTATCCTATTGATAAAAAATACTCAATAGGTATAGTCCAGATATGACCATAGATACAAGAGGCAAAGAACTATTGGATTTATGTGTGAGTCAACAAATACGAATCCTTGATGGTCGCAACCTTGGTGATATGTTTGGCCACTAAACATGTTATACTCCTAATGGAGCAAGTGTGGTAGATTATGTTATGGTGTCGGAGGGTATCCTGGATCAGGTTTTACATTTTAAGGTAGCTGACTTTATACCTACCTTATCAGATACTCATTGCAAGCTGGAATGGACAATGCCAGCTAGGTACACTATACAAAAGATGATAATGTCTGTATACAACCTATGGAACCTAATTTTATTTGGTCTGATGATTCTTCTTATAAGTTCCAGCTTGCAAATGTGTTCATCAGATTAACAAAACAAGCTTTTAGAGTTTAACAACAATTGTATTAAAGGCACACAAGTGTCAGTGGATGAAGCGACGACAGAACTTACTGATCTTATATTGTCAACTGCACATTCATCTCTCAAAAGCCAAAATTTATAAAACTTCTCCTCAAAACCTAAAAATAAAAATGATTTGACAAAGATCTTGGGAAAACTAGACAAAACCTCATCAGATATGCTCGTATTTATAGCAAATTTCCCAAGGTCAATTTCGTGAGAAACCATTACTACAAACTTTATCGAGAGTATAAAAAACTACGTAGGTTTAAATATAGACCGCATAGGCAGTCAATATTGACCCAGTTGGAATCTCTTCATGAGAATAATCCAAAGGTTTATTGGAATCTTGTAAATGACTTGAGAGATATGAGAGAAAGAGACCATAAAGGTTCTGCCGTTGATCCATCCTCCTGGGTAAATCACTTCAAAAATTTAAATGAAGTAAAAGACAATTTCAAACAACGCCTTAGCGAACTTGATAAATTACTAGACAGTCTACAAAAAGAAAAAAAATCTTTAATGAACTTGACATGCTTATTAGTCAAGAAGAAATTTCTAAAGCTATATCAAAACTAAAATATAACAAGTCGCCAGGATTAGATCATTTATCTAATAACATGCTTAAATGTGGGCAAACTGTTCTTATTCCTCGTATTCATAAGCTATTTAATGCTTATCTCTCAAGTGGTAATTATCCCTGTGCTTGGGCTCTTGGATATATTACACCAGTACATAAATCTAACGATATATCTGATCCAAATAATTACAGGGGTATTGCAGTAACTAGTGCCATAGGAAAATTATTCAACAGTGTGTTAAATAATAGACTTGATGTATTTATGGATAAACACAATATCATACATGAGTGTCAGATAGGTTTTACAAGAAAGGCTAGAACTTGTGATCATTTATTTATTTTGAAATGTATTATAGATGAATATTGTAATTCAAAAGATGGTAGGGTGTATGCCTGCTTTGTTGACTTTCAAAAGGCTTTTGACACTGTTATTCACACCGGATTGAAAATTAAGCTTTTAAAAATTGGTGTAGGCACATTGTTTAACAATATCATTAAGCAAATGTATGAGGTAAGCAAATCCTGCATTCGAATTAAGAACAGCATTACTGATTTCTTCCCTATACAGCTTGGAGTTAAACAGGGAGATAATCTAAGTCCTAACCTGTTTAAGGTTTTCATCAATGACCTTCCCAACTATTTGGAAAAATCTCTAGACCCTGTAAATATAAATGGGCGACCTATCCATTGTCTGATGTATGCCGATGATATCATTTTACTATCTACTACAGCTACTGGTCTTCAGTCAAAACTTGATATTATGGGAAAATATTGTCAAGATTGGTGTCTTACTCTCAACCCAAATAAAACAAAAATTGTGATTTTCAACAAGGCGGGCAGACATATCCGCCTCAAATTTAAATACAAAGAATAGAATGTGTACAACATTGTAAATATCTAGGTGTGTATTTTAGTGCTTCAGGTACATTCTCCTATGCTTAGAATGAATTATACAAGAAAGCTTTAAAAGCATATTTTAAACTTAGAAAAGATTTATTATCTCTAAATCCTAGCTTAAAAACTAGTATACATGTTTTGATCATACTATTAAGCCTATTCTTCTTTATGGAAGTGAAATTTGGAGCTCATTTAATCCCTTTATAGCAAAATTTAGATCGATAAAATTTATTCGAATTTAACTTGTGAAAAGCTACACAGTAAATTTTGTAAATTTATTCTGGTTGTGTGCAAAAAAACACAAATTTTGCAGCCTTATCTGAACTTGGTCGGTTTCCACTGTACTTTGACTTAGTCAAATCTATTTTGAATTATTGGCTTAGACTAGAAAATTTAGACTCATTTCCTTTATTACAAGATGCATACCAGCATTCAAAAACTTTAAATCGTCATGGTATGGCTCTTTCCAACAAATTTTAAAACTCTTCCTGGGTCTGCAAACCGTTAAAATACTAAATCCCTGGGATGTGTTTTAGTTGATTTTAGTCTCTGATGCATGATTTTTATCATTAATTGTTTTTGGCTTTTAACTAGCTGTCAGTAACTGCGAGTACTCTCAAATCGTACTTTCTTGTTAATTCGACCTGTTGATACTATTTTAATACTTTTTGTTATTTTATATTAATATGGATCTTGTCTGTATACCAGCTTTGATTATTTGGAATATCTACTAATTTTCACTTCTTCGTACTACATTTGTATTAACATCAAGATTATTCTCCTTTAATCTGTACAGGAAGTTTTATTGTTGATATTTACCCTTATGTATCTAGTGTTAAATTAGGTATTTATATGACAGACCTTTCTTGGTATTCCTAATTATTGGAAGATTTTATATAGACAGAAAAAGTATACCTAAAACGACAAAGTTATTTTTCATTTACCTGTATATATTATGAAAACCGGTTTTTCAAAAGTGATTATTTTCTAAGGGTTTAATATTTCGCGGTAGTGTTTTGCCATGGCTTTATTTGGACTTGTTTGTTTGCTTTTGGCCTTGAATGTTTGTCCCTAATATTTTATT
Organism: Mytilus coruscus; assembly: GCA_017311375.1. NCBI lineage: Eukaryota > Metazoa > Mollusca > Bivalvia > Mytilida > Mytilidae > Mytilus > Mytilus coruscus. The sequence goes on from CM029597.1 coordinate 14,224,542, forward strand.
AACTATGTATTTACTTTCAGGTATCACAGATCGAATTTATTCGTTCATAGTGTGTTAATTTACGTTTTGATTGAGTTAAGCCTTCCAATTGATGTTTTATCGTGTGTTTTCTATGTTGTGATGTTATACTATTGTTTCAGAAAAAGGAGAAGGTTTGGTACCATTAAAACGTTTAATCCCGCTGCAAATGTTTGCACCTGTCCTAAGTCAGGAATCTGATGTACAGTAGTTGTCGTTTGTTTATGTAATTTATATGTGTTTCTCGTTTCTCGTTTTTATATATACTAGACCGTTGGTTTTACCGTTTGAATGGTTTTACACTAGTACTTTTGGGGCCCTTTATAGCTTGTTGTTCGGTGTGAGCCAAGGCTCCGTGTTGAAGGCCGTACATTGACCTATAATGGTTTACTTTTATAAATTGTTATTTGGATGGAGAGTTGTCTCATTGGCACTCACACCACATCTTCCTATATCTACTAAATGATGGGAAAAATATTTCAAAAATACCATCAGGAAAATATTGAAAGAGACGTGCATAAAAATTTGGAAGGATCAACTGACCAAGAATTCAGAAGGAAGCTGCGCACTTAAAATGTATGTAAAATTTAAGAATAATTATGGTTTCGAAAAATATGTAAATATCATGTCCAATTTTGAACTTAGGAGATCGTTAACAAAATTTAGAGTGTCATCTCACCATTTGCAGATTGAAATAGGACGATACCAGGGTACTCCTCCACACCTTAGACTATGTCAGCAGTGTAACTCTGGTAATATTGAAGATGAAGTTCATTTTCTTTTTATTGCAAAAATATAACGAAGACAGAAACCATTTATATCACATTATTTCGGAATCATGTCCCAATTTCATTAACTTAAATTTTGCATGGCTGCTGTCTTGTGAGAACTCAACTGTATTAGTTGTGTATATTCCTGGTTAAACACTGCAAATAGCAGATTTATATGTCATGTTTTGCATAATTAGCAATTGTTGTTATTTAAAAAAAAAAAATATTTGTTAATTGACCGGATTCAGTTTCTCTATTTATTTTGTTCATCTGCTTCTGACACGGGGAGGATTGCTGTTATTGCCTATCGCAATCAACTGTATATCCTAGAGCACCGTCCCTTGGTGTCTCCTGCAGATGAACAAATTTCCATCTTTATAGATAATAATTTAAGTTTGTTCAAACTTTATTATTAATATTTTTATTTTTTTTTTATTTTTGCACTGCTGGACATAGAAATAATAATGGTACTACATGTAATAAGGAAGGAAGGAAAAAAAATACTCAAGAGTACTTTTAATGTATTTTTGTTATTAATGCTATTTTCATTTGTCTATTATAATATCTGTCACGTTATATACTGTACAATGTCTCATGTTTGTTGCTTATACTATCATAATTGTTAATTGTAAATGCCCCCTGTGGGACCTTGATTGGAATAATAAAATATTTGATTTGATTTGATTTGATTTATAAACATACACAGATAACTTCTTGTATTTTTTTTATTGTAAGATATTCGTAGGTCGGTTTATATCATAGCTATAAAGAGCTCATGTTCTATGTAATGTATGTGTATATGAAATACTCGACTTAATTCCAGATTACTTACTTACTAAAATTTTAAGAAAAGTAATCTTCGTTGTCATTGCATATTTTCTCATTACAAGGGAATATTCAGATATTTGGTTTGGATTGATGTCCAGCGGTCACAGTCCATGGTTAATAGCTAAAAATACGTCATGCACTCAAGCTTCCGATTCGCTACAGCTGATATTACCACAATTGACAGATCAAAGCGCACAGTGTTTGGTATTAAATATGTCTGACACAAGTTACGATGATGCTTACTATTCTACATCGTGCTCAGAACATCATGCATTCCTTTGCCAGTCACAAGTCAGGATTGGTACTTATTTTACATTTAAGTTATTCCTTTTATAGCATCACGCAACCAAAAACAATCCCCAAAAAAAAAAAAAAAACCAAATCAAAACCACAAACACACGGAGTTTTTCATATTAAATCACCTTTGCCCAAGGAAGCTGTAATTGAATAAATAATAGACTACAAAAAAAAAGATAAATATATTTCGATTTGTGCATGCTAGTACGAAAGCCCTTATTCCGGCTACTGGCAGATAAGACACCCATAGACCGAAAGTAAACGTTAGTTTTACGTAGCTACAGTTATACAGACGTAATATTCCGTGTTCCATCGTCCAATTTCCGTGCCACAGATACGTGTCAATTGTTTTATTATAATCTAAATAAATTAAAAGAGGAATCAGTTACGGAAATTTATAGCACAAATCAAAATCAAGGAGAAATGCGCACGATCAAGGAAAGACACATATGAACAGCAAGCTTTTAAGACCAAAGTTTTAGTAAAAACTCATTTTCATTCATTTCATAACATACATACAGCATATCCCAAGGTGACACCCGTTGTGTTGCAAAAAGGTCATAACCCGTAATGAGTGAAATCCGAAAAGGCAAAAAAACTGGGGAAGACCTGGAGTTTTAAAGGTAATATATTCAAGGACATTTGTGTCCCATCCCCTCATTTGACCGCGTTCGACCCATTTGTGATGACGAACATTTTTATATTGCCTAGTACAAAGGTGAAATAAAATTGAGAATGGAAACGGGGAATGTGTCAAAGAGACAACAACCCGAACAATCAACAGAAAACAGTCGAAGGCCACCAAAGGGTCTTCAACACAGCGAGTAAATCCCGCACCCAGAGGCGGGCTTCAGCTGACCCCTTAACAAAAATGTATACTAGTTCAGCGAAAATGGACGTCACACTAACTCCGAAACATATAAATGAACCAAAATTAGAAAAAAAAAACATAACAAGACTGAAAAAGGCCAGAGGTTTCTGACTTGGAACAGGCACAAAAAATGCGACAGGGTTAAACATGTTTTGTGAGATCTAAACCCTCCCCCTATACCTCTAGCCAATGTAGAATAAACAAACACGCAGCAATACGCACAGTAAAACTCAGTTTAAAAGAAGTCGAATAATAATTATTTTAGTTTTCCTATGAAATCATCATTATGAGAAATAGGTAAATCAATAATCAAAACTTAGCTCCAATAAACCTCTGGTGGCGCTCCAAATGATTTTAACATAATTCATTATATCATGTTATTTTGTCAGGAACAGCAAGATTTGACCGATATGACGACATGATAGTTATGGAATCGCTACTGAAAGATGTACACATAAAGCAAACGGATATCACTACTGAGTACATTTGTGGTTCTGATTTAATTTCAATAGATACAAATGCTCTCGCCTTTGCATCTGTTTATCATGGAAATAATGGCACGTGTGTCACATATTATTTAGAGAAGTTAATATGGTATCCTGTGAGAGTAGAAATGGTAAATCATTCTCAAGCAGTCAGCTTTGTAAAGTCAACTGGCCATGAAGGTAATAATAATATCACGAAATATACCTCTATCGTATCTGATTGGCAAGTGCAATACATATCTTTTTATCCATCAGCTACATTGTATATTTAAATGATCTTTCATGCGTTCTACCACTTCTCAACTCCAGTCTATTCTAAATACCGTTTTCGGAAGTCCTTCAGAAACACAGTGACAACATCTACTCTGGTCTTAGCGGCGGGTATACATTTTTGAATTTAATTGATTAGATTTGTTCAACAGCACTTATTCAGATCGTTGATTTCATCCTACTGAGAAGTTAAATTCCACACCACTTGATATAGTCAATCATATCCAAACGAAGCGCACGCAAACCAATTTGCATAAATTGTCTCCCATAATCAAAAGTAAAAGTAAAAGGAAATAACGCGAGATGGCAACCATCAAAGAGAGCAAAAATTTATGGTTGAAAATAGAGCGTTCGATTGTTGTGCTACAGGGGATAGTAAGTGAATATTTGTAGAGGAAAATGTAGAAGGTCTATAATGATTTATGCACACTGCTCAACAGTGAATCATTTACGATTTCGAGACAGAATTGTGCCGCCCAAGACTGTGCTCATGCAAAATTTCAAGCACCAACTAGTGTTTTCATTTCACAAAGTGCTCATTCATTTAAATTACATAAAAACTTGTTGCTTTTTTTATCAACAGGTAGACGTTATCAAGTGATATGCACAAAAAATCAAAACTTGTGCTACTGTTCACACCCACGGCCTTTGGTGGATAGTTGTTTCATTTAAAATTATACACCATTTTCTTTATTTTGTGTATAATTCAAAACATATTACATGATTAAAATGACTTACAACAGATATTTTTTTAATCATAGAATTAAGGATGTACACCTCTGAGGAGCCAAAAAATTCTAGATTTGAACTTTTTATCTTAACCTAATTTTTGGGTTTATATGACTGTAAAAAAATAATTGGTGAAGAAAAAAATCGTATGGTAGTGCACTTCTTTTTTTGCTACGGCAATTTGAAAGTACCCAATTTTGATGATTTTCCCATTTTTCTTCAATTTTTACCCATTTTTGGGCTATTATCATGAAAAAAATCACAGTTTCACAATTAAACATTTTTATCATACTTTCACTAAAGATGAAGTGGACCAATCTGAATAAATTAAACTTAGAAAACTATATGGTAGGGGTTAATTTAAGAAAGTTTTAAAAATTTTGTTGCTTTTTCGTGTCAAATTTACCATGCTGTCAATTTTGTAAATTTGGGATTTTTCTCTTTTTTTTAGAACAAAAAGCATATTATTTCTACTTCTTTGTTATAAATGATTGAAGAAATACATATCTAAATTTGAAAAGAAAAAATTGATATGGGATGTACATGTTTATGGTAAAATCTTTTCTTGTACCCCTCACCAATTTTCTCAACATTTTGGCTAATGAAACTGACTTGATTGGTTATAAAATTTGAAAATTTTATAACTCAATACTTATTGTTAATAAACAATTTTTTCACAGAGTTAAGTTTGATTATAATATTCTTTAGATTCATTGATATTTTCCACTTGTTACACATGTTTTGGAAATAATTCCAGAACGAGATTTCAACGAGACTGAGACGTCAGAGGAATACATTCTTAATAACGTTACATACAATGCATTGCACAATTACACAATTTACATGTTAACATATTTACATATTACTAGAATAAATACTCATTTAAGTTTACATTCATCTAAGTCTTTGAAATCTACTTAGAACCATTTTGTAATGGAAAAGCATATTTTTTTCTCCTATTCAAAATATGCCTTTCATCTTTACATATAACTTCAATAATATTAATGGCATTTGAAACATTTTATGGCTTGTTTGACTTGAGATGAAATGCAAGGGTTTATTTAGAGTAACCAATGCTTCTGCCGAGTAATCATTTTACGCCGATAATCTTCTACAACATTTAAAAAAATTATAAATCAATACGGTTTCATAATTAATCTATCTTTTTACCTCTAGGTGTCTTCTTTTGCATTAACTGCATCGGCATTCAACAAGCATCTTCTTTTTCATATTTCCAGTTGTAGCAGTGACGAACGCATCATACCCAGTTCCCAGTGAAAATACATACTCCGATAACTGTAAGTTATTTAATGGAATATAGTTAAACCTTTTTAATTATTTTCAGCAGGAGCAGGATCTGCGTACCCTTCCGGAGCACTTGAGATCACCCCCAGTTTCTGGTGGGGTTCGTGTTGCTCAGTCTTTTATATTGATTAGACCGTTGGTTTTCATGTTTGAATTGTTTTACACTAGTTATTTTGGGGCCCTTTATAGCTTGCTTTTCGGTGTGAGCCAAGGCTCCGTGTTAGTCTTTTTATATTGTAATGTTACACTACTGTCTCAGGTTAGGGTGAAGGTTGGCGCCTGTCAAAACGTTTAAGCCCGCTGCATTTTTATGCACCTGCCCTCAGTCAGGAGCCTGTTGTTCAGTGGTTGTCGTGTGTTGAAGTGGTTCATAGGTGTTTCTCGTTTTTCATTTGTTGTATAGATAAGACCGTTGATTTTCCTGTTTGAATTGTTTTACACTAATCATTTTGGGGCCTTTTATAGCTTGTTGTTCGGTGTGAGCCAAGGCTCCGTGTTGAAGGCCGTACTTTGACCTATAATTGTTAACTTTTTACACATTGTGACTTGGATAGAGTGTTGTCTCATTGGCACTCATACCACATCTTCTTATATTTTTTTAGTTTTCTATATTGTGGTTTTTGTACTGTTGTTTGTCTGTTGGTAATTTTTCATTTTTAGCCATGGCGTTTATTTCCGATTTATGAGTTTGAATGTCCCTTTGGTATCTTTCGCCTCTGTTTCAAACAATCCCATATTAATATCTTACTACAACAATAATGACTTGAACATGATTGATAGGATCACAATATTAGATATTAATTGACTAATTGATTAAAATTTTGGTATTTTAACGCCGCTTTCATCACTTTTGGCTACTTCGTGGCGGCCACTTTTGATTGATTGGGGGAGCCGGAGATAAAGACCGACCTTCGATAGGAAAACTGGCATACCTAGTAAATTAAGATTGGAGTTGAGCTAATAAGAAAAAATGACGGATAGGTGGTCATCGCACATACAGGTTAATCGTCGATGTTTTGGTGGGGTCGTATTGCTCAGTCTTTGGTGTTTTCTGCCAGGATATCAGGATGTTTTATCTTCATGTAAATTTATTACCTGTAATTAAAAGTAATAATATCTGTTAATTAATATAACTTGATAACGAAAGTTACCTTAATCACACAAAAAGTACTGTTTTTTTTTTCTTTTAAGGTTTTGTTGCATAAATTTGTTTATTCTTTTCAATATTATCTTTTTGTAAGTATGTTATACATTGCCTTATATACTATTTTTATTTCTTTGTAATATCTTACGTTTCAATAATCACCTTTTTGTTTTACTGAAAAGTACTTTAAAATGTGTCTATTTTCGTCTGACAAATCTTCTGACAAAGATACTTATCCTGCTTTAGATGCCATATTTGCATAATACTCTTCACAAAGAAATACGAAGGGCAAATCACATCTTCTGATAATGAATAGGAATATCAAAAATGCTATTGTTTAAGGAATCATGTTTAAAATACTGTTTTAAGGTTTCAGTTATGGTGTACCAACTGTTCCTAGTACAAAAAAGAGTATGGCAACACGTTTTGACCATAGCTTTAGTGAGGAAGGCTCTACTCACTATACAACATCATCTAGTAGTAGTTTACTTCACAGTGCTGAAAACAATAGAATCAGTTTGAAAATCTCATCAAATTTACCGACAACTTTTAGTTCAACAGAAACATCTACTCCAAATAGTCACCCAACTATAGTTGATGACAAAACAGTCACTGAAATAAAAGAAACATCACGCGAAACAATGTTTGTTATCACAACGGACAAATCTACTTCGAGAACTACATTAGTAGATTCAACATCAAAAGGAAGTGGTAAGCTTTCATTTGATCAATTCTTGCGATGTCTCTTGTTTCTTTTCCCATGTTTTGTTATTTTTTTAATGTCTTCATAATTTTCGCACGTCTTTTCCAATATGAATTATTTCTATATCTCATCACATATTTTTTAAAGTCACAATATAACACGGAGGGGACATTCAAAATTTATTAATCGAGCGAAACTGACGACTTCTTGAAAAAAAAAACCCTTCAAAGAAAAAGATAACAAGTTAAGAAAACACTACAAGAAAACTAAAGACTAAATAAAACGAATGCTAAAAAAAACCCAAAAAAACTGGAAATTATCACATTCAGGCGTTCCGAAAGTGTAAGCAGATCATGTTCAACTATCATCACTGGTCGTATTGCTCATTTCAAGTACACATTTACAGTTCTAATTAAGTGATGTATCAATTGAGGAACGAGGACTAGAAAGTTGTTTAGACAATTCGAACATATCCGTAGTCCTCCATGACGAATAATCCATAACGATCAACAAATCAGCAACAGTTGAAACGATGTACCTTTTGGAATAATATGTTTATTTTGAACGAAAGGAACTCGGCATCATTGCCTGACCTTTAAGAGGACGAATAAGAGGAAACAGCAGTTTACCGATGTTCATGTATATCCCTTAAATTTTTTATAGATATACAAATTAAGATAACGAAAATAAGGAAATAAGGAGTGCCTGACAGTGCTATCGTCTGCTGAAATGCATGTTTCACCCGCCATGCGATTCCAGACTCTGTCCAAAATGTCTTGATAGGTTATAAAACAAAATCAATAACAGATCAGAAAACTGATAAGATATCTGTAATGTTTTAGATCACAAAGACAGATATACTGTTGTTTGAAATATTATATGAAAAATATTGCAGAAAAAAGTTTGACAACACGTTATGACCATAGTTACAGTACGGACAGCACAGATCACTACACTAAGTCATTCGTCAGTTTTTTCAGTAGTGTTAGTAATAAACCGAGTTTCGAAATTTCATCAAAATCACCCACAACTGCAAGTTCAACTGAAACTTCTACTTCAAATACAGAACATCCAACAACAGTTTATGACAAAACTGTAACAGATATAACAGACACAGCCCGTGCAACCGTCATTTCTGTTATCACAACCGACAAATATACACCGGTACCTGCATTCATAGATTTAACATCAAGTGGTAAGCGTTCATTATGTCTTTTCTTGCCATATCTTTCATAATCGGATGTTTTGAAATCACATGTTAATTTTAATGAATATTCATACCAAGGTCAATGAAGCAATCTGATTCAATCGACTGAACTGCAAACCCAGCGAAACCGGTTGCCTCACTGGGTTTCAAAGAGGTGTCTGCTGTTATGCACACCTCACCCGTAATGCAAATCCATCATCAGTCGATGTCTCCATAGTTAAAAATGTACAGATAAGCCGAATTATGTGGAAGCTAATTATTTTTGATCGCCAAAAAAGAAAACCCCTTTTGAGATCACGTCAAATTCTTCCTTTATTCGTGTTGGTGACTGTAAAACTACATACATACAAACATACATACACACAATGTATTCATTGAAATATGTTAACACCACAACGATAAGACAAGGTCAATCTGTATTGATTTCAACACTAAGTCAAGAATATCAAACAGACGTTGTATTTTGGTAGCATCCTCAATGTCAAGTTTAATGTAAAATTCGAGATGTAGGCATTCGCGGATATACGTGTTATTGAGTAATAAGACATCATACAAAACTGTGAACAATAACTAAGGAAACAGCTTTTGTATAAACTCTGAAACTGGTAATTATAAAGAATCACCTTAAAATGTTTCGAAATACTAAGTATTTTCTAGAATAGATTACCTTAGCTGTATTTGCCAAAACCTTTTAGAATTTAGTGTCCTCTATGCTCAACAACTTCGTACTTTATTAGAACTTTTTACAATTTTGATTCGAGTGTCACTGAGGAGTCTTTTGTAGACGAAATGCGCGTCTGGCGTACAACATTTTAAGCCTGGTATCTATGATGAGAGTATTCATTGGAAACGTTAATACAAATTCGTTGCTTAAAGTCATAAAAAATCTTACTTTGTGAAGAACCACACTTTTTCCAACAACAAATACAACAGAACCAATTTCATTAAAATGCTGGAATTTAGATTGATAACATATTTTTTGAGCTCGGTTGAATGAAATGTCAGTAGCCAGTCGGTATTTCAGTGGATACTAGTTGTCCATCATCATTGGCAGAATTGTATTTGTACTCATATGAAGAAGAATTGATACATAACCTTCTCAAAGACAAAATGAAAAATCATTTCAATGAGTGCTTACATATCATATATCCAAGTAAACTTGAGTACACTATCGAAAGTAGAAATCTGCTTCCCTCAGTTTTTTTCTCTTCTAACCTGTTTTGCGAGATTTGAAAATCGGTAAACTACAGACGCCTTATTTTTTTAGTACAGAAAAAACAGCATGAACATAAACAGGTATTTTTAACCAGAATCATTTTCTTTCCTCTAATTTGTTCATCTTTTAGAAGTCTTGATATAATTACACAGTATTCATACCGACTTAAATGATGTAATGGCTATTTAACCACTATATACTTGTATTTTGTGAACAAAACCGAAATACTAAATGCAAACCGATCGGAAACCAAGAAAAGCACTTCAGACGTACGAAATGTTTACAGAGATAAAAGTTATTTTTTCAGTTACTACGATTGATATTAAAGAAAAGTATAACGTTAAAATGTTTGCCATGTAAAACATATTTTTTGCTGTTTTAGAAGAAAACCAGATTTTTTATTTATATATGAGTAATACATGATGATAGAATTGTCCAAGCTAAAAATTTTATCATCTATTTTTATATTCAAGGTTTAAAAACGAACACAACAACCAGCTTAGAAGAGACATCTACATCAGGTTCCAGCTATTCATTATCAACTGATAACGTAACAGTCCATTCACCGTCACAAAAGTCACACGATGGTGCCTCAATCGTTACACCGAACACGTCAAGTACCATGTATTTTTATAAAGATTCAACAACGGAAGCCAGTGGTAAGTGAGTCAGATTACATTTTATTAATATATATATATATATATATATATATACACCAGTCGTTAATTTTTTTTTTAATTTCTTTATAAATCTAACGCGATTTGTACCTTTTCAAAATTTTATCTCTACATGCATTTAATTTATATGCGTGAAACAGATAACATATTGAATTATGTATTACTGCTAGAAAAGAGTCAAAAGATACGATAAAATATCGATAAAAAGTCGATGATAACAGACAAAACCTTGACAAGTAGATAAAACCGTAGCCTACAAAACACTACAAAAACTTTAGAATGAGCAACACGAATTGCACCAAATGCAACAAATACCAAGGGGATTTCAGGTAATCTGAAGGGGTAAGCAAATCTTATTCCACATTTAGCCCCATCATGTTGTTCGTGGTGTGCGATAATAAGTCGCATTTACCAGATTTACTCAGTACCAGAATCTATGACAAACGAGACGATTTTAATTTTGAAATTATCAATTTCCCCCACCTTAGTAGCAATATACCAACTTCACCTGCATATGGGATATACATTTCCCAACTTATTCGGTATTCAAGAGCTTGCAGCTCCTACTCAGACTTTGTAAAACGTCACCAGTGTCTGAGCAGAAAGTTGATGAACCAGGTGTATGTCAAAGAACGTCTCGTCCTTTTTCTAAAAAGTTCATCGGAAGGTACCAAGACCTTGTTGATAAATATTCCGTATCAACTTCACAAATAATACACGATGGTCTTGAAGTATAGATTCTGTGTATTGACGTTGTTTATCATCTTAATAACGTGTTATAGTATTCTTTTATTTGTCTTTATTAATATTACTTTTACTGTTAAGTCTGTTTTTGAGTTATCCATTTGACGTGACTCTGTACTTATGTATCCCATCATACTTTGAACGACAAAATTATTTTATTCATTAATATTACTTTTACTGTTAAGTCTGTTTTTGTGATATACATTTGATATGACTCTGTACTTATGTATCCCGTCATACTTTGAACGACATGATTATTTTATTTATTAATATTACTTTTACTGTTAAGTCTGTTTTTGTGATATCCATTTGACGTGACTCTATACTTATGTATCCCGTCATACTTTGAACAACAAAATTATTTTATGTCTACCTGTGCGAATTTCAAACGCGCGATTTTACGCCAGTACTTAAAACCTTCCATCCTTTATGGGTGGATCTTACATAGATAGATAAAATCGTATAATTAAAAAGCAAAATGAGGATGTTAAATTTGATGTATGCCTTTTGTGCTTCTTCGTTTTACTTTTTAGTAATATCATAATTAAGGAAAATAGGACGAAATTGTGGCTACGACAATTATGACAAATAATTCTACAGAAAAAATAAAATACGTCTTCACAAAACAAAATCTTCATCTAAAATTAATAAGATTACACTATCGTCGCTTATTAGCGAATATACGGTTACGTAATTACCGCGTTAAAAGACGTTAAAATGTTTACCAATTATAAGGAAATGTTTTCTATGAAGTAAACAACATCCATGGTCATCTGTGACACTTATATACCATAATAGTCAACCAAATCATGAGGGAGTCCGTAAAACATCCTTACCATCAGGAACCCTTTGCTCAAAAGCTTCCTTGTATGCAGCAATTATCAAGAACATCATGACAGCATATGCAATCTACAGATTATCTTAGATTGTAATCAACCCTTATTGTTAATTTCTATGTAAGTCAAAATATGAGGGACCTTAACTGTATCTGTGCTATCTTTTGCTTTGAGTTATATGGGATAGTTGCGTTCAACATAGTCACTTATACTATCGCCTAATGAAGTTCGTGCATCTGCAGCGATTTTGATTTAGCCATGCTGGATCTATGTGATCACTCCTGATTTTGAAATGGTGCAAAATTCTAAGGTGAAGACATATCATGAACCTAATTATGTGTTTTTATGATTTGCAAAACTTTTTACACAATGTTAATCATCTACTTCCAACTTTTGACATGTTATTTGTCTTTGAATTAAGAAAGTATTGGTCGAATAGCTACTTTATTTTAGAAATACACTTGCATATAATAGTTCCTTTGTCAATCAAAATTTATAATAAATTACTATTTATGAATAATTGTGAAAAGTAATATATCATATTTAATCAGTTGATAAGAATTATTAAAGTATTTTATCAGTATCTTATGATTGTGTAAGTTATTGAATAAAGATTGATACATGATGTGTATTGCTATCAAAGATGATTCCACACTCTTTGAGATGCTATTACTCCAAATCATTCCTAATGCAAGTAAGAGTAATGATACAATACAGTATGATAGACAACTGTCATTATTTACAAACAATTTCACTCAAAGGTTGGAGTAATTTTGGAATCACCTCCACTTAAATGCCAATATAAAGTGACCATAGTTAATATTTCTTGTATCACATAATTTAATACATATCTTAATACACAATGTATTGTCATTTATTGGTCTGAATTAGTATACTGATCTACACTACATATAATTATTCTGTAAATTACGTCTCACAGATGAAGGATGAGAGATTAAACAGATGCATTTGTTTGCAAAGAAAAGACAAAAATGCAATATGTATAAAAATGCAGGCAGGATAAATTTTTCTTGTAAAATCAGCGTTGTAATAATCTGATAATAGTCAATAATTTAGGTTAATCTAAGTAACAATTATAAATAGTTTGCTTAAAACAATAAACGAATATGAAGATCTCTAACCTGGGCATTTTCTGCTATCAAATTTATTTGTTTATTATATTGCTATTTAATAGGTATTTAAACATGAATTTGAACACAGGATTTTTTTTTCTCAATGAAGAATGAACACAAATTTAGATAGAAATAAAAATCAGGTATTTAATGTTTGTTGTTGAAAAGTACATTTTCAATGCCTCTTTTGGAAATTAATAGGTCATACTTCAATAAACAAAATATGCTATACCATTTTTGAGGATTTCTATTTCCAATCATGTCAAAATAATTTAATTGAGAAACAAGATTTTAAAATCGGTTCCCTTTCTAAAAATTGAAAAACCAAAAATGTTTCAATATTGAGAAATTCACCATCTTTGGGCTTTGAAAACATTTTTTAGTAATGATACGGAAATGAAATAAAATTGTTCATCTTCAGTGTCATATATTATTTTTATCAAAACTAAAAAATGATCCTAAGATGAGTTAGAAAAGTTGCATACTAATGTTTTAACATTAAAATAATCCCAAAAGCAACCATTTATTCCTTTATTGCTATGAATCACAGTTTATGGCCAAACTCAGTAAAGACATGTCATTGTTACATTTGGTTGTCACATTCAACAATACCTACCGGTATCTTGATGATATTTCTTCGTTAAATAATTCAGAGTTCTCTAAATAAATTACCGAAATTTACCCAAAGGAACTTACTTTAAATAAATCTCACATAAACAGCAGTAGTTGTCCTTTTCTAGATTTAGACATTTCAATTTCTAAAGGAAACTCCATACTAAAATTTACGACAAAAAGACGATTTTTCATTTTCTATTGTTAATTTAACTTTTGTTTAGACGGCGAGGTTCCTTTGGCTCCATCAGACGGTGCTTATATATCCAACTCGTTCGTTATGCCCTTGTGTGTAGTTATAGATTTTAACGAACGTAATCAATGCATCACTGGTAAATTATTAAGTCAAGGATTTCGATACCATAAATTACTTAAAACATTTACTAAATTCTTTCATAGATACAAAGATTTGATTAGTAAATTTGGTTGTACCTGTAGAAAACTTATTAAAACTGTATTTCACATCCTAAATTTTACGGTAATATTGTACTAAAAGCGCGGAAATCACTATTTGTTCCGTGTAAACTCATCGACCCTTTAAACAAACTTATTATTAAAGGTTATCCTATAAATGTTGAAATGAGATCTTTGTCATCAACAAATTAAAACATTACTAAATATGTATTCTTTTCGGATGGTTTTTGGGATGTATAAATACACATCCACGTTAATTTTCTATTAAGAGATTACTTTATATCTATATATAACATGATACATATTTATTATAAGGTCAAATCCTAACGATCCTACTGAGTGTCGATACTTTTATTTTGGCATTGTACAAGTCATGTCTTCTTTGACTGTCCATGGCGTTAAAATACTAATCCCTGGGATGTGTTTTTTTTTTAATTGATTTTAGTCTCTGATGCATGATTTTTTATTGCTACTTTGTTTTGGCTTTTAACTAGCTTTCTGTAACTGCGAGTACTCTCAAATCGTACTTTCGTGTTAATTTGACCTGTTGACACAATTTATAATGCATTTCTGACATTTAATGTTTACTTATTTTGTGTTATATCTCGTCTCACTATTTTTAATATGTACCGCCTTTGATAAATATTTAGTATGACGATAAATTTTCACTTCTGTACTCGTACTCTGAACAACAAATTTTATTAATTTTGTAAAAAATGTTGACTTCGGTACTCCTAACAAAACTATTATATTTAAATTTACCTGTGTACTTTGTTTTATTTAACGCAATTTTTTCCCAGATAAGAGTTGTCTTATTGACACTCTCACTACATCTTTTTTATTCCTACCTGTAACTTTTATGTTATATAGGCACCTACGTTTTAATATTGTATTTATATTGTGTCATAGATCAAACTTATTCATTCAGTGTTTGTTTACTTGTTTTTGTTTAAATGTCTTTTTGATCGAGTTAAGCTATTTCAATCGATATTCTATAGGTAGTTTTTTTATGTTGTAATGTTACACTACTGTCTCAGGTTAGGGTGACGGTTGGCGCCTGTTATAACTTTAAGCCCGCTGCATTTTATGCACCTGTCCTAAGTCAGGAGCCTGTTGTTCAGTGGTTATCGTTTGTTGGAGTGGTTCATAGGTGTTTCTCGTTTCTCGTCTTTTATATAGATTAGACCGTTGATTTTCCTGTTTGAATTGTTTTACACTAGTTATTTTGGGGCCCTTTATAGCTTGCTGTTCGGTGTGAGCCAAGGCTCCATGTTGAAGGCCGTACTTTGACCTATAATTGTTAACTTTTTATACATTGTGACTTGGATGGAGAGTTGTCTCATTGATACTCATATCACATCTTCTTATTTATATTTACAGGTAAAGTTTTTTAAACTTATGGTTTTCGATAATCCCTTGGTTATTCTCTGTTAAAAGTGTTTAAACACAAGTTAACATTTTGGGCTAAAATCACTTATCCAAAATTGTGATGGTTGTCTTTATACAAATGTATTCCAGAAGCTTGTATAAAGAAACAAATATTGAAAATGAGACAAAAAAAAAAAAAGAATGTCTGACTACCGGTAGCTAAAAAATAGCTGGATCACAACACCAATGATGCTTTGATTTAAGGATTTTTATTAATCAGGAACTCTCAAATCTAAATATTTCAAAGCAACCATACTTCGGATGATTAAGTACGAAGAGATAAACAATATAGCTGAATGTGAAGTTAAAAGACAATGCTATATTGGTAGACCTTTCTTAAGGTGACTCGGGTGTCTTCCTCCATCTTGTATTTTGAAGTAGCAGATAACAGTTGGTCTAGATCTTTAATGAAATATGCAAATTTTGAGAGAAGTATGTAATTCATGTGTAAGACTTTCGATGTAAATATAGAAAATTATGTGTTTTATCATATATACGGCTGTAATTTCTAAAAAAAAACACCATATTTGTGTTTGATTCAATTTTTCAACTTTGCCAAGTAAGGGGAGATAACTCAGATAGAAGGTTAGATAACTCAGATAAAGTGATTTTATAATAGAAAGTGTTGTGAATTTACCTATTTTAATATGTAGCAGGAAGTTCGGTGACCCCATATTTTCTTTTTCTTATCTGAAAGCATGTTATAAGCAATCTTCTTACATTTTATCTTAAAATTCTATCATGTAGTTTTCTTTTTATCACACAAAATTGGATTTTCCTTGCATAACCTATACAAAATCTGACAATTTTGAACAACCTGTAGCATGACAAAAAAGTCCAGTGACCCATACTTTTTATTATATTTTTAAAAAAGGCATGATAAAAACTTCATTTTGACAAATTATTAAAAAATTCAATGGATTTTAATTAAGACGCCCCAGCCACCTTAATTTGAATAAAAAAACAAGTCGTCAAGCACAGTTGGTTTCCATAACTATGTAAACACATGACGTATTGTCTTTTAACCCTGTTTTAAATGAAAACTATGTAAAATATGATCAGATAGAGACTGAAAGATTTTGGACTATTGGACAATTAATATAATTGTATCGAATGATAAAAATAATAACTTTGTTTATATTTTCCTTTTTACAGGTCTCATACTGAAGCAGTCTTGTCTCTGTCCGTGTAGAAGAACTAACATGTCACATGAACCATTCAGTCTTAATAACCTGCGCTTAAACAAGAAAACATTGTCTTCATATAGAAGAACTTTGACATCTGTAACAGATCAACGATTTTCAGTATTGTTAATTGGTTGGTCAGGTGTGTTTTATTGATAATGGCGGTTCTAATGATTGTTCTACCTGATGTGTTAACACTAGTTAAGGTGATCAGAAAACGAAAACGAAAATTTAGAATCAAGGTAACACAGGAATAGAATAATGAAATTGATTAAGTAACCAAAATATCTAATTGATCTCTCACCTTACAAGCGTGAAGCAGCAGAACATACAGACTAACTTAGAAATGGAAAATATTAAATACTAAACTCGTTCAAAGGGTATCTACACGTCTCAATCTTCAAAATCGCTTATCTAAAAATACTACCATCGCTAACATTTTAACAATAAAAATCGTGGTTACCCTTCTATCGATAAGTGTCATGCCAAAAAAAAATGACTTACATGTCCCCGTCTTTCCACCAACAATACGGTAAGGTCCACGTTTAATGGTCGCACATTTTCTTTAAATTTTGAAACTGATATAACTTGAAAAACAAACAGTATTATTTATTTACTCACATGAAACAAACCGGGATGCGGTATTCAATACGTAGGTGAAACTGGGCGATTTTATCTAAACGCACGCAAGAACACCTGTATCGTTTTAAAAGACCCAATAAATTCAAAAGTATAATTTATCAACACCTTAAGAAGCACAATCATCCTATTAAATATTTAACAGTTCAACCTTTAGAAGTAGTAAATAAGCAGCCTGGTGAATCTCATTCAAAGTTTGTACGATCACGGAAAATAATTGAATTAAATTGGATTAAAAAATTACAGACAGTCTACCCTCTCGGTCTTAATGATAATATCATGGGAATTGGTAATATATCAAGAACCGATTCTGTTAACATTTTGGATATAGTTTCTAAAACTGTTCGTAAAACCGTTCTCATGGTCGTAGAAAAATCGCAATCAAAGAAAATTTCGGACCAATCATACCAATATTTCGGACCTAATTTCTATTTCAAAAACAACGGCAGACATTATCTGTTAACAAAGCTCTGTTCATTACCGGTTAATAAGTTAAATAAAATTTTAGAGGATTGCAACACAATTTCATATAGCAGTCCTAAGTATGAAATCGTTCAAATTATAATGGCATATTGTTATTCTAAACTGTTTCCCAAAATTGATCGCCCTGAAGATCATAAAAACATTTTATTAAAATAAAGTATGTCAATAAAGGTTTTGATTTTGTAAATATTGCCGGTATTTTTAACGACCATTCTGTTAAAGAACAAATTCCTGGATATTTTGATAATACTGAGCTCCTCTTATTTGTTATATTTACAAGAAATCTACCGGAAATATGTGTTTAATTATAGCCAATTGTGTAAAGATGTTAATATCAGTGAAAATACACCTACTTCATGTAATTGTAGTAATTCCGAATACATTTATGAACCCATTTCCCATGTTATAACAGGAGATCTTAACATCGTTCAAGACCGAGAGTTAAAATCATTCCTCAGTAAAGGACCTAAATATCGTCCCCCGTCAATCATTAATTGGAATGAGTGTCGTAATATCATCCACGACTCACTCCATACGTACTGTTTAAAATGGATAAAATGGGAAAAAGCTGACAAAAATCTTTGGACTCTTTTTTAATTCAGTAATGAACATAGTTGATATACGTATTCAACATTTTAAAGAACATTTTACTCTTAACAACAACCATAATAAACCTATTTCTCGTATCAAACATAAACTTAAAGAACTAGCCAAGGAATTTGTTTTGTCCCGGCCGATAAAGCTGCTAATAATATCATTATTGTTTGACGTAAATTTTACATTGAGGTCCTGAAAAAGAAATCACCAATTCACCAACATTCCAACTGACTCCATTTTCAGAAAACGACATCTGTAACAAACATAAACTTTTAGCTACCTCTTTACAAGCAGAACCAAATACAATGAAAGTCCCAACTATGTACTGGCTTCCGAAGCTACATAAAACACCTTACAAATATAGATTTATTTCGTCTTCAAGCCATTGTTCCACTACTAAATTGTCTATTCTTCTTACCAGTTCACTTGGTACAATCAAAACCTGATAATAAATTGTTCAAATAAGGCCTTTGAAAATAGTGGAATTAATTACTTTTGGAGTGTCAAAACTCGTTGGAAGTACTTGATAAATTGCATGCTTATATTGGTGATTTTGAATCTGTTCAAAGTTTTGATTTTTCTACCTTGTATACCACATTGCCTCACATTCTCATTAAGAAAAATTCACACACCTAATTAAATGGGCATTTAAAAGTCAGAATGTGAATACATATGTTCTAACTCTTTTAGGTCATTTTTTAGTAGCAATAAACAAAAGAAATATGTCAATTGGACATGCTTTGATACTATATCTGCCCTTGAATTTTTACTAGATAATATTTTTGTTCGCTTTGGAGATTCCGTATATCGTCAGGTTATCGGAATTCCAATGGGGACTAACTGTGCACCACTTATTGCGGACCTGTTTTTGTATTGCTATGAGTTACAATTTATGACTAAAATCAGCAAAGACCCATCGAAACAACATCTGATACAAAATTTAATAATACTTTTAGATATTTGGATGATATATTGGCTCTCAATAATGACGACTTCAGTATGTATACTAAAGAAATTTATCCTGTTGAACTTACTTTAAATAAAGCTAATACTAACAATGACCACTGCCCTTTCCTCGATCTTGATATCCATATCATTAACGGAAAGCTTAATACAAAATTTATGATAAAGAGATGATTTTCATTTCCTATCGTTAATTATCCATTTTAGATGGTGACGTTCCTTGTCACCATCTTACGGTGTTTATATATCTCAACTTGTACGATTCGCTCGTGTATGTAACAACGTTTCAGATTTTAACGAAAGAAATTTATGTATTACTGAAAATTATTACACCAGGGTTTTCGATATCACAAACTAGTCAAAACATTTACTAAATTTTATCATCGGTATAAGGACATCATTCGTAAATATAGCTCAACATGCAGACTTCTTATACGTTCAGGTATTTCACATCCAATCTTTTATGGTAATATTCTTTATAAAGCACTAAAATGTCAGTATTCACCTCAGAAGCTAACAAAACCTTTAAATAGACTTATTAAGAAGGGATATAGTTACGATACTGTTGTCAGGTCATTAAAGATTGCATATTTTGGCTTTAATATTGATTCACTTATAGGGTCTTTGCATCGGAACTAAACACATTTATTTAAAACCAGTTGTTGGCATGACACGGGTTATGCTCTTCTCATATATTTTATGATGGTATGATACTAAACCCTAACGGGAGGGATTGTGCCTGATATTCATATGATGAAGACATAATCTTTCAATCAGTTTAATTGAGGTCTGGAGCTGGCATGTCAGTTAACTGCTAGTAGTCTGTTGTTATTTATGTATTATTGTCATTTTGTTTATTTTCTTTTGTTACATCTTCTGACATCGGACTCGGACTTCTCTTTAACTGACTTTTAATGTGCGTATTGTTATGCGTTTACTTTTCTACATTGGCTAGAGGTATAGGGGAGGTTGAGATCTCATAAACATGTTTAACCCGCCGCATTTTGCGCCTGTCCCAAGTCAGGAGCCTCTGGCCTTTGTTAGTCTTGTATTATTTTACTTTTAGTTTCTTGTGTATAATTTGGAGTTTAGTATGACGTCCATTATCACTGAACTAGTATATATATTTGTTTAGGGGCCAGCTTAAGGACGCCTCCGGGTGCGGAATTTCTCGCTGTATTGAAGACCTATTGGTGACCTTCTGTTGTTGTCTGTTCTGTGGTCGGGTTGTTGTCTCTTTGACACATTCCCATTTCCATTCTCAATTTTAAATTTCTGCCATTTTTACCTATAATGTCTGTTTGTTTTGTTCACACATTGTTGTCAATATAATGGAATTGTATGCGACTGTCATACAAGTTAGAGGTTTAGCTAGCTATAAAACCAGGTTTATTGTTCACACATTGTTGTCAATATAATGGAATTGTATGGGACTGTCATAAAAGGAGATGTTTAGCTAGCTATAAAACCAGGGTTAATCTAACTTTTTCTGCATAAGGAAGTGCATGTGCCAGGTCAGGAATATGATAGTTGTTTTCCGTTCGTTTGATGTGTTTGAGCTTTTGATTTTGCCATTTGAAAAGGGGCTTTCCGATTTGGGTTTTCCTTGGATTTCGGTGTTTTTGTTATTTTACTTTTTATCCGGGTTAATTGCTAAGTTGTTATTCTAAGTGGTGTAATGTTTATCAATTACAAATGATTTTATTTAAAATACTTTGTTAACGAATAGCATATAATTTAGTGCTTGCCATTGGTTGCTGCCTGTCAAATTATTTTTCGTTTATATTTAGTTTTTTATCAGGCCATTGGTTTTCTCGTTTGAATTGCATCACGTTTCGATCATCAGGGCCTTTTTCATACGGTATGGGTTTTACCCATTGTCCATGAGCTTGTGGTGACCTATAGATGCTTATATCTACGTTATTTGAACTCTGTTGGACAGCTTTCTCATTGGCAATAAAATCATATTATTTTTACCGTGAAGTATCAGCTTAATCTTTAATTTATTCAAAGATTACCGGTATATTGATCTCTTTGAGTATAACGTCCCTATACTGGTCATACGCCAATTAGATTTGTTTTTTTTTTGTGTTTTTCTGTTGGGTATTACTGTGCCAAATACTTCATTTTTAACATTAAAATACACTTGAACTCACTTAACATTGCTTTTTGTATTACACAATGATCGATTAAAATGCATCCGATCTTACTACTTTATCTTCTGTTTAAGATTAATTTCTCTAATGCATAGTAGTGATTCATGGATGCAATTGAACAAAACTCAATTGCTTAGTGCGTGTCCTTTGTTTATCCTCTATATGATTAATATCAAAGTTGATGAATTGCAGTATAATTTCAATGTTTCAAAGGCTGATGTTTTGATCATATATTCTTGTTGCAGAGCAACATTTCATGACGGAAGTGATTTATATATATATATATACACATATTTTTTGTATCTTAATCCCGTTTTTTCTGAATTAAATGCAGTTTTCATTGATATATATATATATATTGGTTAAGATAAGACATGCGATCTACAGAAGACAAAATCCATGACGATGATAGTTTTATTGATACTGCTAAAAGGTAAGTCAAACATAAAAAGGAAATTTGGCGTTATATAAATAATATCCAGTTTTCATCAAATTATCATGCTTCTCTCAATTTTGGCAATGTCTTTGTTTTAGAATAATTATTTTTTTGGAAAATATATGAAATTTGATTATAAAAATTAATGAAATCCACCATTTTCTACATAAGGAAATGCCTGTACAAAGTCAGGAATATGACAGTTGTTTTCCATTCGTTTGGTGGGTTTGAGCTTTTTGATTTTGCCATTTGATAGAGGATTTTCCGTTTTTAATTTTCCTTGGAGTTCGGTATTTTTGTTATTTTACTTCTTTTATGCATCTAAATATTATGATATTTTTAGCTCACCTGGCCCGAAGAACCAAGTGAGCATTTCTCATCACTTGGCGTCCGTCATCCGTCGTCGTCGTCGTCGTTGTTAACTTATTACATTTTGAACTTCTTCTAGAGAACCACTGAATGGAATGAAACCAAACATGGCATGAATGTTCCTTATGAGGTCCTGACCAAGTGTTGTTACTTCGTAACCGATCCATCATCCAAGATGGCCGCCAGCGGGGGACTTCGTTTAACATAGGACCATATGGACAATACATACAAATGTCTTCTTGTAGAGAACCACTGAATGGAATGAAATAAAACATGGCATGAATGTTCCTTATGAGGTGCTGACCAAGTGTTGTTACTTTGAAGCCGATCCATCACCCAAGATGGCCGCCAGAACCACTGAATGGAATGAAATAAAACATGGGGACTTCGTTTAACATAGGACCCTATGGGAAATACATACAAATGTCTTCTCTTAGAGAACCATTGAATGGAATAAAAACAAACATGGCATGAATGTTCCTTATGAGGTGCTGACCAAGTGTTGTTACTTTGAAGCCGATCCATCATCCAAGGTGGCCGACAGAGAGGGACTTAGTTTAACATAGGACCCTACGGGAAATACATACAAATGTCTTCTTTTAAAGAATCACTGAATTGAATGAAATAAAACATGGCATGAATGCTCCTTATGAGATGTTGACCAAGTGTTGTAACTTTGTAGGGGATCCATTATCCAAGATGGCCACCAGCGGGGAACTTTGTTTAACATAGGACTCTATGGATAATACATACAAATGTCTTCTTTTAGAGAACCACTGAATGGAATGAAACTAAACATGGCATGAATGTTCTTTATGAAGTGCTGACCAAGTGTTGTTACTTTGAAGCTGATCCATTATCCAAGATGGCCACCAGAGAGGGACTTAGTTTAACATAGGACCCTATGGGAAATACATACAAATGTCTTCTGTAAGAGAACCACTAAATGGAATGAAATAAAACATGGCATGAATGTTCCTTATGAGGTGCTGACCAAGTGTTGTAACTTTGTAGGCGATCAATCATCCAAGATGGGGGCCAGCGGGAACTTCGTTTCACATAGGACCCAATGGGAAATATATACAAATGTTTTCTTTTAGAGAACCACTGAATGGAATTAGACCAAACATGGCATGAATGTTCCTAATGAGGTGCTGGCCAAATGTTGTTACTTTGTAGCCAATAAATCATCCAAGATGGCTGCCAGCAGGGAACTCAGTTAAACAAAGGACCCTATTGACAATACATACAAATGTCTTCTTTTAGAGAACCACTGAATGTAATGAAACCAAACATGGCATGAATGTTCCTTATGAGGTGGTGACCAAGTGTTGTTACTTTGTAACAAATCCATCAACCAAGATGGCTGCCAACGGGGGACTTAGTTTAACAAAGGACCCTATGGGAAATATATACAAATGTCTTCTTCTAGAAAACCGCTTAATGGAATGAAACCAAATAGGCATGAATGTTCCTAATGAGGTACTGGCCAAATGTTGTTACTTTGTAGCCAATAAATCATCCAAGATGGCTGCCAGCAGGGAACTTAGTTAAACAAAGGACCCTATGGACAATACATACAAATGTCTTCTTTTAGAACCACTGAATGTAATGAAACCAAACATGGCATGAATGTTCCTTATGAGGTGGTGACCAAGTGTTGTTACTTTGTAACAAATCCATCAACCAAGATGGCTGCCAACGGGGGACTTAGTTTAACAAAGGACCCTATGGGAAATATATACAAATTTCTTCTTCTAGAATACCGCTTAATGGAATGAAACCAAACATGGCATGAATGTTCCGAATGAGGTGCTGGCCAAATGTTGTTACTTTGTAGCCAATAATAACATAAACGGTACCAATTTTTCTGCACCAAATGCGCATTTCGACAATCAATGTCCCTTCAGTGATGCTCGAGGCCCAAATATTTGAAAATCCAAAGCTTATTAAAAATATGAAGAGCTATAAACCAGAAAGGACCAAAAAGTATAGCCAAAGCTGGGCGAGGAATCAGAGCTTTGCATGAGGGAGATATAAATCATCCAAGATGGCTGCCAGCGGGGAACTTAGTTTAACAAAGGACCCTATGTAAAATACATACAAAAGTCTTCTTTTGAAGAACCACTGAATGGAAAGAAATAAAACATGGCATGAATGTTCCTTATGAGGTGCTGAGCAAGTATTGTTACTTTGTAACAAATCCATCAACCAAGATGGCTGCCAACGGGGGACTTAGTTTAACAAAGGACCCTATGGGAAATATATACAAATGTCTTCTTCTAGAAAACCGCTGAATGGATTGAGGCCAAACATGGTATGAATGTTTCTTTAGAGGTGCTGAACAAGTGTTGTTATTGTGTATCTGATTTGTCATCCAAGATGGCTGCCAGCAGGGGGAGTAAGTTTAACATAGGACCCTATGGGAAATACATACAAATGTTTTCTTCTAGAGGAGCACTGAATGGAATGAAATCAAACATGGCATAAATGTTCCTTATGAGGTGCATGAAGTGTTGTTACTTTGTTGTCGATTTACTGTTCAAGATGGCCACAAGGATTTTTTATTAAATTACGGGGCCAATATTAAACCAAATTTGGCCTCAATCATTATTAGGGTATCTTTATTTTTATATGATTTCCAAAACCAAAGTAGAATCAGGTGAGCGACACAGGCTCTTGAGAGCCTCTAGATCTATAAAAAAATACTTTTTGTAATTGTTTAAAAAAAAAATTGAAATTTATCTTGAGTTTCCTTGATTGCTACATAACCGTCTATACCCACGATTATTTTTTATTTATCTCAATTCAGTTGTCAATCAAGTTCTATACCATATCAGTAATGTTTTTTGCTTATTATTATAAATTGCATTTCTGTAAATACAGACAATGCAATTTCCCATTGGAATTTATTTTACAGCTAAAACTGTGCAACTTTTACTATGAATTTTCGCCAAAAAATATATACTAGAACGGAAAGTTCGTATGCACTACTTTTAAAGGTCAAAACATAGGGCTGTGTGGCATATTTTCAACATTGATATGCCTCGCACTTCTAAGAGTTTAAACTTATACTAAGATTCTGTACTACCCATCCCTTCATTTTGGGTCGTCCTCAAAATTCAATTTGGCCGCTATCAATGTGTATTTATACTGGTTACATTCCTAAGTTCTATCTCTATGAGATAAAACATAGAGATCTTATCTGGGAACCTGTACATAAACAAAACAAAATATCTATGAATATTATATATCTCCCAACAAGAGGCATGGTTTATGAAACAGCTGTATTTACAAAGTGCAACCTTTATGTTGAATTTTACAAAATAATTGCTAATTGTCTAAATCATTTAAAATTCCTTATAAACAGATAACGATTCTAAATGTCCTGGTATTTCTGGTGTTGACATATTTTTTGTGTTGCTTTGTTGTATTGAATATGTTGATTATTGTTTAGGTTATTTCGAAAATTTTATAATTTTATAAAGCTTTATAATATGATAAATCGTTGAAATAAAAAGGCAAAAAGAAAGAAAAAAAAATATAGTACTCCCTCAATCGATAAATATGTAAGCAGTTGGCATATTTGTCGTCAGTGTTAAAATTCTTTAGAAATTTGTATAAGTGTCGATCCTAGGGGTCAGTTTGTTGGTTGACAACTTTGTATAAAACAATACTTCATAGTGTTATTTAACAAAAAAACGGAAAAAAAGTGTTTTGATAAGTCTGGATTTGACTATCTGTAACACAATGTCTTAGGTGTTCGGGATAAAATTAGACTACAGTAATTTACCGATGTTCAAATCTCGTAAATCAATTAAGACGACAAATTAAAGTAAATAAACAAATAATGAAGAAATCTAAACGGAGATAGACAAGAGGAGTCGATAGGTTAAGTGTCTTCTGGCCTTTCAGTCATAAAACTTTACTCATTACTTGGATTACACAATTTGAAAAAAAAATCAAATCCAGTATTTTTATTGGCTGTTTATCACTCGTACGCAATTAGTTAGATCTATAAATAGTATTACTCCAAAAACAACAGTGCTTCATACTCCTTAATACAAAAAAAAAAAAAAAAAAAAAAACAGTCAGACGTCAGAGCAATATCGGCCTCTTTGGTTGATTTAGCATATGTCGGTATTGAATAATTATTGATTAATTAAGTTTTGTTTTCTTTTTACCTCCGTGTTTAGTGTCTCTCGCAACAATATTATAGAGTGAGTTGCTTCTTCTGTACCAATGTTAATTATTTTGTGTAGCTATTGTTATTTCACTCACCGAGTTATGAATGATATACTAAGTAATAGAAAAAAATATAGTTTAACCCTGCCACATGTTCATTTGCCTGTCCAGAATCAGACCCTTTCTTTGTACATCTATAGATTTATCAAAATATGAATAAAATGTGTTGTAGGTGTCCATCAATTCTACAATATTCTACAGACAAAAAAAAAAAAAAAAAAAAAAAAAAAAAAGTCGAAAGACATACGGACATATATGTCAAGTGTTAAATCGTCTCTAATCAGGATTTGATGGGCTAAATACACTAAAACGACTATGTAAAAAATAGACGTTGAAAAACCGACATTTCCATGGCGATATACAGCAAACGAAGAAAAGACAAACACAAGGCTATCACACAGTACACAAAGAAACAAAAGACTTTGGTCTTTGATAAACGCTAACGATGCTTGCTTGAATCAAAAGAATACTTGATCATTTAAACTAAAATGAAGAAAAAATAATTTATAACCCTGATGTATTCATAATTCGTGTATTTAAAGTGTCCCTGATATTATCTCTTGCGTGGGTTATCTAGTAAAAGATGGCTTTCAGAAACATAGGCAGTCTGGGAAAAGCATGAGCATGTGCAATGCCAAAATACCTGTTTCGGCAGGATGTAGGGCAATAAGTAATAATACTTATACCTGGATTCGTTATGTTTAAGAAGGTTATTTTTGTAAGAATCAAAATGAGATGGCCTCGGCTATCTTAAAATTTCCTTTATTGATGATTCGATGAACGAACAAAGTTTATTGGCATATCAACCAAATAAAAATTCTTAAAATGTCAAAATGGAAAGATTAAAGAAAATTGCAACATCTGACATACACTTTTTTTTTACTTTGTCTTAAATTAAACACAGTGAATGTATAAAACACTTCTATTATTGAATTTGTCTCTACATTAACCTTTCAAATGTTATAATAAAGTATTAAGTTATCCATCATCTGAACATTGAAATTGACGTCTTACTTGAAGGAAAATCCTAAAAGTAGGTTTTTTTTTTTACGTCAGATTACTAACTGTGTATAGAGTGTGTACTTACGAGCAACAAGACTGGTGGCACACGTGAAGCAGAATCTGCTTAACCTTCCGGAGCACATGAGATTAGCACCGGTTTTGGTGGGGGTTCGTGTTTCTCAGTCTTCAGTTTTTCATGTTGTGTTTTGTTTACTGTTAATATGTCTTTTGGTCTTTTTCTTTTTAAGCCATGGCGTTTTCAGTTTATTTTCGACTATGAGTTTTAATGTTCCCTTGGTATCGTTTGCCTCTCTTTTATTCTGCTATTTCGAAAGAAAACTCTTTTTGAATAGAGTTTATAGCCGTTTCATTAAAAGAGCTCTTTTCAATTGAACTCCGTTTCATAAATAGTATTGAATATAAGGTAATATCCTTAGAAAAATTATAAAATGTAGTCATGTTAGTACCGGTAAAGACAATATTCAAATATCCTACTTCTTGTTCTTTTATAAGAATGAATGAGTTTATTCAAAGAAACAAGAAGTTTAATTTGATAGAATCATAATTTACGAGCTCAATATTGATCAAAATTTACCCACCATAGGTTTTTTTTACATCTTAATTTCTTCACACTTTAAATGCAAATTAAGGAGACAGTTTACCGATGTTTAAATTTCGTAAATCGATTGAAAAGAGACAAATCAAGGTAACAAACAAAGACTGAGGGAATAGATGTAAATAAAAAGAACACTTTGTTAATTTCGTGCGTCCGAAAAGCTTTTATTTTTAAAGGGCTGTTAGCTACGAGATATAAAAAAAAAAAAAAAAAATAAAAATTTGATTTTTTTTTTGTTCAATCATTAATGAAAATGGAATATTGAAATAATAATTCGCATTTAGCAGCCAGTTTGGTTCGTTTTTGTCAAAATAAGCTAAGAAATATCGCTGATGAATTATTCACTTGCAAGTCAAGTGAATAATTGGACCTCATTGAATCCATATTCATGTGACCTTTTATTTAACTCCCTATCTAGAGATGGGTTACGCATGAACTAGACGTGTTCAGCTATAAAAAGGAAAATAATGTCAACATTGAAAGTGAAACAAGGGTAAATCATTGATTGACTGATTCGATCCACACAAACTCTTTCTTAAGGTTGCATTTTGTAAATACAGCTGTTTCACAAGCCACGCCTCTTTTGGGGAGATATATAATATTCATAACTATTTTAATTTGTTTACGTACTGGTTCCAAGATATGATCTCTATGTTTCATCTCACAGAGAAATAACTTGGGAAAGTTACCAGTATAAAAACACAAGGTACCGATGAAAAATGAAAAATAAAGGTAGGGGTACAGAATTTTAGTATAAGTTGAAACTATTAGAAGTTCGGGGCATATAAATGTTGAAGATATGCCGCACAGCCTTATATTTTGACCTTTGAATAAAAAAGTAGTGCATATCAAGTTCCGTTCTAGGATATAATTTTTTTCATAGTAAAAGTTGCAAATCTTTAGCTTCAAAGGGAGTTCCTATGGGAAATTGCATTGTCTATATTTACAAAAGTGCAACCTTAAACAGGTAAAAACGTTTAACATATTTGTTTAATCTATTATATGAAATCAAAAAGACCTAGAAAAATCCAATTGCACGTGTTCGCTATCAATCTATACCTATATTTATGTTTATATCGGGTTATATGACCGTCGGCAGTCTTCAGAGGTCACCTCGATGGTTTATTAGTTGGCGTCTAGACTGAAATACACACGAAATACGAATACATATTAACGAGTCCATTCATTCTTAAGTGTTCATTTTATACTTTTTGTAAGTTGGATATACGTTTTAATAGGTTATAAATCAAATATGAGAATTTGAGTCAAATTGGTAAACATGAATTTGACAGCTAATGGACCTTTAAATGACATGGCTTTATTAACGCTCTTCGAAATTTTTATCAGATTATTTTTGGTATATAGACACTAATTCAGACCCGCAGAAGACAAACAACAACAAAAATAATACTATTTTAAACAAATCAATTCATACGCACAATCTTCAAATCAAACATTAAAATTGTCCTTTAGTAAATTATTTCCCTCCCCAAACCTAATAGTACAAAGGAAGAGAAATATTACGTAAACATCGATGAGAAAGCAACAGAACGACTGAAAACACCAAAACAAAACAATTTTCGAAAAACAAATATGACGGACATGAACCAATGACAACCACTTAACTACAGGCTCCTGACTTGGGACAGGCACACATGGCGGGGTTAAACATATTTGTAAGCGCTCAACCCTCCCCTAAACCTTGGACAGTAGTGCTACAGCACAACTTAAGAACAAACAATAAAAATCAGGGGAATGAGCTTAACTCATCAGATCGATACAAAGCAGAAAAAACATCTTACAACAACACAGACTTGACATGGCGGGTATTTATACATCCCTAATAATAAAAAAAAAAAAAAAAAAAAAACAGATCTGAGAGTATTTTCAGAGTTACTGACAGCTAGTTCAAAGCCAATAACTAAAAAAATCATGTTTGTAAGACTTAAATATTAATCAGTACACATCCAATGGATTAAGTGTAAGACGTCATTAACAGTTAGAGAAAGGCATGACCTTGTGTAATGCCAAAATATAGGTATCAATAGATTGTAGCACCGTGAATGTGCATATCTGTATAACTAACAATAATATTTAGTATGGTTTTAGTTTACTGGTAACAAAATCAATATTTATACCATTATACCAATACAAACAATATCCAAAGAAATAATTAGAGTGTTGAATTGGTAACCTTTCAGAATAAGTTTATTTAAAGGATTCATAAATTTACCGGATCATATATAAATTTCCGGGCTCGGTAAACAACATCACCTTAAAATTTAGGATGTGATATTTATTTTGTAATAAGTTTTCTACAGGTACAGCCAAACTTGCAAACCAAATATTTGTATCTAAGAAAGAATTTAGTAAAGATTTTAAGTAATTTGTGGAAACGAAATCCCTGACTTAATAATTTATCAGTATAACATAGATTACGCTCATTGAAATCCAAAACGTCACTACAGACACGGGCATAACGAACGAGTTGGGATATATAAACTATTTATGACAAAGGAACATCAACGTCCAAAAAAGGAAAATTAACTATAGGAAAAGAAAAATTATCCCTTTTGTCGTAAAATTTTGTGTAGAGTTTCTGGTGTAAAACTGAAATATCTAAATCTAGGACGGGACAGTTATTGCTGTTAACATTTCATATATTTAAAGTATGTTCCTTTGGGTAAATTTCGCCAGTATATTTAGAGAATTCTTGATTATTAAAAGAAAATCATTAAGATAACGGTAAGTGTTGTTGAATTCATCAATTAAATGGACTTAAGACGGGTCTTTACTGAGTTTGGTCATAAACTGTGATTTATAACAGTACAGGATCAAGTCTGCTATTAGATGGGCACAATTGGTGCCCATAGTATTACCTACAACCTGTCGATAAGCTTACATAAATGTTGTCAAGTAGAAAATTTACGGCTTTAATCATCTAATCACACCTCCAGTAAGTATATCTAGCATATTAACCTTTCTCGTTTGAGAAAAGAGTTTTATATGAGTTGCAGAAAATACATTTGCAGTCAGATTGAACAAAAGACCATTTAATTTAATACGAAAACTTTTGTTTGATAAGATTGTGTGGAAGGGTAGTATTACACTGAACTGTAGTCAAATGTAGCGTTTGATAATTCATTGATAACATTCGTATCACAAACAAACAACTTGTAACGTCTCATTTCATTGGCCGAAAGATTCAAATACAACAACAATCGTAGTATGCACGTAAATTGACACAGGTGACCGACAATGGAATGTACTATGTAATTACGAACGTAAAAACAAGGATTCGTGTAGTTTAATCTACAAATCCTGGGTAAAAAAAAAAGATAAATGGTGTGTCGTCGCCTGATTTTCAAATAGTGGGGTCGAAATATTATACTTGTGATATTTTATTTAGTAATGTTCTTTATGCATGCAACAACACAATTATCATCTACCGCATTATGAAAAATATAAGGATAAATACATGTGCCACTTTTATACGGACGAATACATGAACCACTTTTAATTTTCTTTCACACTGACGGGATAAATCATATCCTAGGTTATTATCCTGACAATGTCCTAGTGACATGTAATAAGGATCTCATAATAATGATCAATAATAATAATTCATGATGAGTTGCAAATTTCTCTTTTGTTTTCGTGCTATAAAACGAACATACAGTAGCTAAGCGTTTGGTCATTCAGAAATAACGTATTACGAACGAAACAAATTGTCCCCGAAAATTAAAAAAAAAAAAAAAACAATAATCGTATTGTGCACGTGAATGAACACAATTGACGTACTATGCAATGTACTATCATGGTTACTACGAAAATATAATGAATTGAAGGCATGTTTTTGTAAAAAGAATTAAAATGCAACATCGGCGATGATTTTTCTTTTGCATGTGTGGAACTAAAAAATAAATAGATACTTGTGAGAATTGTAGTAGTTTATAAGAAACAATATAAATGTACTGTTTTGATTTTAATTGGATGCAAATTTGTCTTTTGATTTCATACTAAGATGAATCTACCAGAAGAATAGAGCTTTGCATAACATTGTTGGACTATCCACCAAAGTGACATGTAATATGTTTATTTAAAATGAAGTACAAAATCATACGACCAGGAACCTGTTATTCAGTGGTTGTCGTTTGTTGAATTGGTGTGGTTTATAGGTGTTTCTCGTTTCTCATTTTTATAAAGATTAGACCGTTGGTTTTCCTGTTTGAATTGTTTTACACTAGTCCTTTTGGGGCCCTTTATAGCTTGCTGTTCGGTGTGAGCCAAGACTCCGTGTTGAAGGCCGTACTTTGACCTATAACTTTTTTTATACATTGTGACTTGGATGAAGAGTTGTCACATTGGCACTCATACCACATCTTCTTATTAATAATGTATAATAAACTGATCAACGAAATATTAAGAAATTAAGGATGACAAAAAAGTACAAGGAGGGACTCACCTTTTTATTAATACATTTAATGAATAAACACGCTTTTTTAAAACTGATTTTTTTTCCATTACCAAACAGCGACTTAATTGACATGATACTTGGTATTCTATGCAAATATTTACAATATATAAATTGCGTTCGTTTTTTAACTGACAATAGCACAACAATTTATTATTAATTCATCAAGTATATTGCCGGAGTTACATAAAGTACATTTCCTTTCACTGTGCCAATGTTTTGCCATCTCAATTTTTCTCTAAGTAAAGCATGGTTACCTGTTCTGAGTTTACTTAGAATTTCGGGATTTTTTTTTCAAAATCAGGTAAACTGAATCAGAAAAAAAATCACACTATTCTAAGTCGAATCCCTAAAACTCCAAGCCTCCCTGCTTTAAAAAGTTACTGGATTATGCCCTGAAAAGATGTATATTTAAGTTGTCATTTATAGCTATTCATTTGGCTACAATTTTTCTATTTCTATGTAGTTTCATATTTATGAAAAAGGTTAAGTATAAGTGAACCTTGTTTTAGGGTCGAGGAGGTGGCTGTGATATACTTGCGAAAGAATATGAATAGTTAACAGTTATTTCACAAGCCTATTTACTGTAAAATTGTGCAATATCTTTAGTATGTAATTTGGTTATTTTTGTAGTTAGTTACGGTTTTATTTACGTTTATCCAATATCATCGAGTCAATTTCATTCATATTTCCTAAATTGGTCTCATTGCAAACACATAATGATGTAACAGATAGAAAAGGTGCACGGGGTTAATCCAGAACTATTTTAGAGGAGACAGTTGGATTCAATATTTCGCCGTGAAAACCGTTAAGAGTCTTAAATTTAAATTTTTAAAACAAAGGACCTTATTAGAACTATTGCACAAAATCATAATATCAATAAATTTTACATGCACATGTGTATAAGCTAGAATTGCCTTGAGATAATCAAGTACACAATCCTGTACGTGATCAGTCCATTCAACTTTCGATCGTTTATAGTACGCGTGTTCAATTTTCGCAGGTGTGCTTGGGCGGGGTTTTAAAGTTTATGTGAGGTTAAAAGTTTGAATTCACCACTGAAAACGATCCTTCCTTAAAGAGTTGATCTTATAAAGTTTGTTTGATTGATTATGTCGCATGACCTTTCGCTAAGCTTGGCCGCAGTTTAGTGTAAGAGCGGAAAAGTCAAAAATGACAACTGAAACAAAAGGACCATCAAAAGCGCGTTATTTATCTAAAACATCCAAAGATTATTTTATAATCCAAAAATGGTTAATTCCACTGTTTTCATACGTTTTATTACAAAAATTAATGATATATTCTTTGATAGTTTATGTAGTTAAGAAACTAATCAAAAGCACTGAAATATTAATAATAGAACACTTACTAAAGGCCGAGATGAAACGATATTTTACTGATTTTTTGTGTAGTTTAGTTAACCAATACATAGTGGGGACCTTCAAATGTTCGGAGAAGGCCTTAAGCTAGGCTATCAAAACATAACAAAACTTAGCTATAATTGGCAGAGTTTTCATAGAAAGCAATGCGACTATGAAAGTGTTGGTTTGTTCCTGTTTGACTCCTTTTCCTGTTGTATGCTATTAAATGATTCTTTTTTTTTTAAATGTCATAGCAACAATTACAAAAATGGAACAATTTTATGACTTCAACCAAATAATATGATCTTATTGAAATAAATGACGAAATATGTTTTTATCAAACAATTTTCTGCATTTAATATCACAGAATTCAGAATACTTAGTACAGGTATTAAATTTATTTGTATATTTTAGGATGTGTTGTATGTGGCTATCTAACTGCCAATGGTATGTACAATATATATATCATTTTTTTAGAGATTGAAGTTTACCTTTATATTACTGTGAGCTTTAAGTACTTAAAGTAAAGCACAAGGTCCAATAAAAAGCATTAAAACAGAGCTTGATGTTATTACTAATCACATTTTGTACGCAGCGCAAAAAAAGGCTTTATCGAAAATGTGTATTTTACGGAAATTTGTCAGAGTGATAACTAAAATGTGCTAATTGTATGAACATTTTCGCTAAATGAACCCAAGGCACAAGCGTTGTCAAAATTATTTTTGCCAGTGAATGGATACACACAACATACCGGCACCCTAACTGTTTAAATGTCTTTTTGGTTGAAGGTTACAGTTGCTTTTCACTATTTAGAAACGAATCAATACGCCAAAACTTTGCATAATTTTGCTGTTTCTTTCTAAATTTACTGAAATTCGTGAGTGAATAATTCATGAAAAGGTTATATCTTTAACCAAAAACAACATTGTTTTATAACAGTACAAACATTCAATATTTACTTCTGAATATCCGAGTTAGTTTGAAATATATTCAATTTAAAGGCCAATTTGGCTGTACCAAATCGCATCTTGTAAATAATATTCACTCTTTCTTTCACAAATCACAAATAACATGTTTCCACTAACATAAAATTATGTATTGTAAGTCTGTTAGTTGGTACAAACCGGACAGAGACATGTCACCTATTCAGCTATAATATTTAACAGGTAGAAGATGTCAATGATGATATCAAATCAATTAGACACAAAAGCAGGCAACACCGTTGCCAAAAAGAAACACGACTTAAAGACAGAAAATGTATACAGAAACCAAAACATTAAGCAACATGCATGGACACCAGAAAAAAAAAACCCACCGGTAAACTCTGGTTCTCCAGATTAACGTCTCTTAGTAATTAAATGTAGGTGATAATTCGCATTTGGTGATATTACAATAAAAAAAAGCGAGGGATTGTTGTGGAACATATCCGTGTTCATCTTTAACACACATATCTCAAGTCCTTATTGTCAATTTATAGATAAAAGTTTAGATGTAAAATAGACTAAACTCATCTGTGGGTCTAATTTTAAGTTCAATGGTAAAGGACAATTCTAAAGTAGTACAAATTTATGTGCATTAAAGTTAATGATAGACATTTGCGAGGTGTGTCCAATTGTTGAAAATTTTAGCAAGATTTTTGGGTAAAAATGACATAAATTTAATCTTCATAATTTGAAAAATTGGTGCGTACTTGTAATTAGAAGGTATTACTATAAAAGACCCAGATAAAAATATTTGATATAGACAAAATTTTAGAAAAACTATTCATTGGTGCTCATTCAAATAATATTTGCAAGTCAGAAATTATTGATAAATCCATAAAATGTAAATTACAGATTAACACGTCCATCAAGTCATAGCAACATTTATTGTGACCACGAAGTCCTATATTCTTAACTTCTGTATATAATTGAAGGATTTAGGATTTATAAAAACCATAACAATTTTTGCGATTGGGGTTATCCAAAAGTGGAATAATTATATGGTAATTACTCTATCATGCTTATGATAGTTCATGTATCACCCGCAAATATATTAACAAATGGTAGATACACAGCAGAATTTATATAAATGCAATTCTTACAGATTTGATATAGTCTTTTGATAAATTGGGAGTTATGACTCCTTTGGAGTTTTAGGGTAACAGTTAATGTGATAGTGTCTGCAGGAAAAAAAATATTGCACTTATTATCTTCGTTAAAGAAGGATACCAATTATCTCATTATTTGTTTCGATTACTAATCGAAATAAGTAAGTTTTAACATGTTCCATATATATTTGCATAATCCAGCTTTTATAAGTATTTAGGACAATCGAAAGTCGATTTCTATAAAAAGAAATCAAAAGGTACACGGTGTCTGCGAAATAAATCGCATTAGATCGAGACAAATATTATTTACTTTGTATCCGAAAGATAATACATAGCTTAACTTTCTATAAAGCTTTAACTTTAAATTTTGAATGGACTACTTATTCAATTTAAGAAGGGAAAGGATGTACATAATAATTCAAAGATAGTTGAAATCTTTCACGATATAATTCATATTTAAACATACTCCGTAACATACTGGACTTTCCACCACTATCGTATAGCTTTTTTTACGTATGTGTTAATTTTGTGCAGTATTTGCGTGTACATGTGTTGCGCGTGAGTGTACATTGCCTGTGCCGTGAACTACAGCATTGCCTGTATCTTTAATATAAAAATAAGGAGATATGGTATGATTGTCAACGAGATAACTATCCACCAAAGTTCAAAGAAAGTGGATGTAAGCAATTATAGGCAACCACACGGCCTTCAACAATGTAAAAAACCCATACCGTATAGTCGGCTATAAAAGGCCCAGACATGAAAAATATGAAACAATTCATTTGAGAAAACTAACGGACTAATTTATAACAAAACAATTTACGAAAAACAAATATGACAGACGTCAACCAACGACAACCACTGAACTACAGGCTCCTGGCTTGGGGCATGTACATAAAGAATGTGGCGTGGTTAAACATGTTTGTAAGCGCTCAACCCCCTCCCCCTCCACTAACCTGGGACAGTGGTATAACAGCACAACATAAGAACAAACTATAAAAATATCAGTTGACAAAGGCTTTAGCTGGTTATTTGCAATAACCATATACGATATGCCTTTTTACTTTCCATGTACCATGGGTGTAAATTGTGAGGCTTAGGCACATGAATTGCTTGCGGGTGTCATTTCGTATAGAGTTTGTCTTCCGTATGTGATATTTTTAAAACTTTTACTGCATGAATCTTATCTGTGGATCATGCTCGTGCATGTTCACACTATACGGACGTCATATACAGGAGTGTGCTCCATACGTAGAAACTGGTCCAACAGAGTTATGAGGAGGAAAGATTAAAAATGACACTCCGTAAATTTTATGGACACCATCATGAATTGGTTGATCTTTACGATGTGTCTGTGTCTGAACTAACTTACGACATTTTTACCACGTCTTAGATTGTGGTTTACCATCTACGTCGTCTGGTCTGCTGAGTACCGAACGTGACCTATTCCCGAATATGACTGTTGTGCTGAGTGTGAATTCGCAATGCTATACGACGTGTCTCGGTAGTTATACATCCAAAATTCATGTATTTAGTTATGATATTTCTTTTGTAAGTCTAGTTGAATATTTTGGTATGTCTTATCGTTTGTGGTTTGATTTTTATATTGTCGGTACATTTCACATATGTCTTATTTTTCAGTATAGGCGAGTTACTCGTGGTTCGTCTACAATGTTTTTGTTTTATGTTGTTTGTTTTAAAGTGTGTTTACTGTTTGGTCTAACATGATCTTGCCTTATATTACAGTTATTTCATTTTTATTTTCTATATGTATGTAAAAGTTAAGATAATTAATCAGCTATTTCATTTATATGATTTTTAGTTTAAAACAACTATATGCACAGGATTTTTTTGTTTATACACAGTTTTGATTTAGAAGAAAAACCGACATGGTACGAAAATACAAATAACACCATTACAAACACAATCCCATTTTAATATTCTTGTCATGGTTAGAAAATACATAAAATAACACCATTACAAACTCAATCTTATATTCTTGTACGTGTCTACAATAAAAAAAATCTATTCTTTTTTTAGAAATTTACCTGTGATAATATAAACGTTAAAAAAACGTCACTTTTCGTGGCGTTGATACATTCGTTTGACGCACAGTTTATAATTCGTGTGTGGTGTCCTGGTGTGCTGTCGTAGATTCATGGGAGGTGTCCGTTGTTATTCTGTGGTTTACATGTTGTAATGTACTATTATATTATTTATTTATGTGTTTGTCTGTCCTGAGTGTTCTTGCGTTTATTTGAACTGTATTCCTGTC
This sequence comes from Mytilus coruscus, assembly GCA_017311375.1. Lineage (NCBI taxonomy): Eukaryota > Metazoa > Mollusca > Bivalvia > Mytilida > Mytilidae > Mytilus > Mytilus coruscus. The sequence goes on from CM029597.1 coordinate 14,263,118, forward strand.
ACGTAATGTTGTCATTTTAGCGGTATTTTTAACATTGCCATATAAGCGAGAGGGTTGGGAAGCCATAAAACCAGGGTCAACCTATCATTTTTTTCTTAAAATGTCCTGTTTGAAGTCAGGAATATGGCAGTTGTTATCGAATAGTCCGTTTCTATGTATGTTGGCGTTTGTTTTTGTTGCAGTTCAGTGTTTCTGTTGTCCGTTGTTTTCATCTTATAGTTGATGTGTTTCCCTCGGTTTTGGTTTGTTATCCTGAATTGTGTTCGCTTAATCGATTATTGACTCTTGAACAGTGGTATTCTACTGTTGCCTTTATTTATACTTAAACTGAATTAATTCTACTGAAACTAAGATGTTATATAATTCCGAATCTTGGAAGATAGTAATTTTTTCATTTCACTTCCTGAGAGACTTCCGAGGAAAAAAGGAGTACATTTTAAGAAGAACAATAAATAGTATAATCTATATGTCTTGTGTTCCTTTCGGAAATCGTATTGTTTCCTCCTTTTAAGAATTCAGACTTCGTCAAGATTACAGGATATCTATTGTGTTTATGTCAAAATTGCTTTTAATGATATATTGCAATTGCAGTTGTTAATTTGTATTTCAACTGAAAAAAAGGAAATATTAGTATGTAAAATATATTCTATGAATGATCATAGCTACAGAATATTAAATTGCACATAACTTCCTGAAAACCCACCTTTTTCATTGTAATCAAACTGTCAATTTCTCAAACTATTTAAAATGTCTATAAAAGGAATAAAACCACTTATTCATAGCCCCATTGATTTCTATGTTAAATTCTGCAATATCTATCAATCATAGATATTTTATCTTAAGTTCAAATAAAGTGACAGTCATTTCATGTAAAAACTTTCCTGACTTGCGCTTCAAAAATTAACATACCTTTAATTGCATATAAGAATGCACTGGTTCAAGAAAGTTTGGTATTACAAAAATAGGTACTTATAGTCTGAACAACAAGGCAAAAATGCCCTCCTATTTCATATATTGTTTTATTATTCAAAAGAAACTCTCAACAAGGACTCTACAGTGATCCCAAGCCTTTAAGTTTTCATATGATACCAAAATTATCCACAGATTGTATTTATTAATTAAGTAATAGCTAGGTCTAGTAATATTTTATTTAAAATATGTACTAATTTTTTGTACGTTCTTTCTGACCGTGTCCGAATTTGTTGATATATACCTATAGCAGAACCAAACTTGCTATAATGACTTCTGCTCTACACCATTTTATTCTGTGATCTATTTCTATCAAATAAAACGTATACAAATTTTGTCAAAACACAATGTCATTGAATTCTTCTTAAACTAGACTGGTAGTAACATATGCGTTATACAAAGAAAACTGCATATGGATAATAATAGTGATAAAAAACGGGACTCATTCCATTACCAGTTCTAATTTGTTAATATCTACTAAAATAGCAATTGCTTTTACATATGTCTTATTTGTATCAGAGATGTTCATTGAATATAAACGTAGTAGTCCAAACATAAAATATTATTGAGAATTTTGTTCCTCCTTTTTCTGCAAGTTTGAAATGGGATTTGTTTTGTAAAAACCATATTTGTATGCATTATTGAAACACATACATTCACATATATTATTTTATTTTTATTTATTTTTATTATTATTCCTTTTTTTTCTTTCTTTTATTTGATTTGATTGTACTCAAAATCGTCTTTCCATAATTATTATTCTATATTTTTGAATCCAACATGTTTGTAAAGTCGTGTGCATGTAAGTAAGAATGAGCGAGTGATCGGATGGGAGTGTAGTCAAATTACATTCTTATGTCTTGTCCTGTACATATTGTCTTGTCTTGTGTTAAACATGTTTGTAAACTAAAAACATCTTTGTTAATTGTGAATCTGTATACATCTATGTTGAGGAGACCCACACGTAGCCTCTGGCTGTTGGTAATCCTCTTTAAATAAGTAAAGAATTAAATTAAATTTGTATGTAATAAAAGAGAGGCGAAAGATACCAGAGGGACATTCAAACTCATAAAAATAAACTGACAATGCAATGGCTAAAAAAGAAAAAGACCAACAAACAAACAATATTACACAAAACACAACATAGAAAAATAAAGACTGAGCAACACGAACCCCACCAAAACCTGGGAGGATCTCAGGTGCTCCGGAAGGGTAAGCAGATCCTGCTACACATGTGGCACCCGTCGTGTTGGTTGCTCATGTTAGAACAAACCCGGTAATAAGTCTAATTCGGTAGGTCACATTCGGGAAAAGGGGACGGGATTGTAGTTACGACATTAGCAACATATCCGGTATCATCTGTGAAACGGATATTAACCCTCTATCAAGGAAATCATGATAGGAAATACAAGCCCTGCAATATCGTATAAACTGGGAGATATATACTCCGTATGCAGGCGCTGCTGGAATGTTGCTACATAGAAAAGAAAGTTCACAATTTGGAAGCTAAGGGTAAGCAGATCCTGCTACACATGTGACACCCGTCGTGTTGGTTGCTCATGTTAGAACAAACCCGGTAATAAGTCTAATTCGGTAGGTCACATTCGGGAAAAGGGGACGGGATTGTAGTTACGACATTAGCAACATATCCGGTATCATCTGTGAAACGGATATTAACCCTCTATCAAGGAAATCATGATAGGAAATACAAGCCCTGCAATATCGTATAAACTGGGAGATATATACTCCGTATGCAGGCGCTGCTGGAATGTTGCTACATAGAAAAGAAAGTTCACAATTTGGAAGCTAAAATCATCTCTTTTGTCGTAAAGTTTTGTTTTCAACCGACCCTCATTGTCAATTTCTAGATGTAAGTCAAGATATGAGGCAGACTTAACTATATCTATTGTATCCGTTATCTCAAGTTCGATGGGATAGATGCGTTCAACATAGTCACTAAATTTTGAACTATTTAGTGAGAGAACATCATCTATATAGCGGAAAGGAAAGTTAAAGAATACTGCTTACTTCTTTTCTTTCTTCCTAAGAAGTTCCTGTATGAAGTCAGCCTCATATGAATAGATATGGGATAGATGCGTTCAACATAGTCACCAAATTTTGAACTATTTAGTGAGAGAACATCATCTATAAAGTGGAAAGAAAAGTTAAAGGATACTGCTCACATCTATTCTTTCTTCCTAAGAAGTTCCTGTATGAAGTCAGCCTCATATGAATAAAAGAACAAGTCGGCAAGAAGAGGGGCACAGTTTATTCCCATTGGAATGCCGATTGTTTGTTGAAAAATACGTCCTCCAAACGTAACAAACATGTTGTCAATCAAGAAATCAAGCATCTTGATGATATCAGTTCCAGATAATTTTTGTTTGAATCAGAGTGATTTTTTACAAACTAGGATTTATCCTCCTTAAGACGAGATACTTGTATCTACGTTGACCAATCTTTTTATGAAATAAAGCAGGACCAACTCTTTCAATTTGTCTTTTAGATTGGAATGTGGAATACTTGTGTAAAGTCAGAGACATATAATACAAGAGATTGGCAACTCGGCGAAATCCCGTAAAACACGCGGCCACTAGTTAAACCTCGCGAGATCTCCTTGGGTAATAAAGTCATTAATAAAAGTATTAAAAGTACTGAAGTAAGGAAGAAGGTTTAAGCATAACATAAACTGTTTCAGTGTTAAATTTATCATAATTAATTAAATAATTTGAGTTCATATATAATTATTTTTTAATGTAATTTTGATTTTAGATTTGTATTATTGAAAAGAGACCTAATGTATTAAAAAAAACTGATATTAAATAATTAACACTTGATAAATTGTGTCAGAGTTCATTTTATTTGATAGTTTCATAATGGGTTTCTATTGAATATACACCTGTCTCGGAGACATAATTTCACAATGTGACATGTATATTAGGTTTGAATTATTCGATGACCAGGTAACTCACGAACATGTTATAAATAATGAGTTTTAATTGACACCTTGTAAACAAGAAGTTGTTACACCACAGGTGTCCACACTCTTTCAAAAATACAATTCACAAAATGTAAATTAATTAATGTGGAAAAAACTGAATTTATTTGTTAATTAATTGTTAATAATGATAGGCTTTGTATTTTATTCTTGATATTTATAAATTATTAAAATTTTATTTTTATTTTTATATTCATCATTAATTGGGCTTGCATTGAGTTTTTCTGTAGGATTGTCGGTAAATGTTTGATTTCTAAGTGTTGTTTGACAGTTTCATCATAGGCTTGCTTTGAGTTGTTTTTAAATGACTGTCGGTAAATTTATGGTTTCTTCATGTTCGAAGTGTGTATTGAGAATTAATATTTAAGAAAATTACAATTAATTTCTCATTTGAATAAAGCTTCATTCATGTGCACGCAATACGGAAAATTCCGATTTTATTTCGTGGGATGACAATCTTAATAGTTACGACTTAGATTTACTCCTAGTTGAATAAACTGATAACCACTGATAACGAACTCTTTGTTGAGAGTGAAAGTGACGAAGACATAAGCGAGAGACCCACCAGCAAAACAATTGACAATACTGCATACATAGATGAATATGTGTGTCCTCGAAGCAACAAAAAATCTATAAAAACACAACATTGAAATGGGAGCCGAGGTCATACATCAAAGCAACATGGAAGACACTATTTAAAAAGTATTTTATAACCTTATTTCCACGAGACAATCATTTGTAGTTGTTTTGTCTTTTAATCATTTGTAGTGGTTTGTCTTTTTATTCTGGGGTAAAGAGATGGCAGTTGAAAAGTAAGATTGTTTATGTGTATACATATACAAATCCTAGGTGTAAATAAAATCTTTTATTATCAAATATATATATATATATATATATATATATATATCTTTGCAGTCACTATTGAAATGTCCTCAATACGATTTTAATAATTTAAAATGAATTAGGTTCATGTTTTGAATGAGAAGCGTAGTCTGAAACGACAACAGATGCATGAGGCTCATTCATAATATTACGACCAGCAGAAGGTTTCCTTTTCTAGGAAAATTTTACTCCTTTTGTAAATTTACTGCATTCGTTCATCTTTGGCACCCTAAAAGAAGAAAAACAATGACTTCAGAATAGGAGAAAATAAGCAACTTTGCCATAAACAGAATGAAAAATGAATAAATTGCCTAACAAAATGCAGGCTATAAATTTCATAGTGCACAAAATGAAGGACTGATTTAAGGAAATTTGACCATGATCAATTTCAATATTTAGCCAGTTTAATAAAAAAAAAAAAAAAGAAAAGAAAAAAAATTGGGAGTAGTATATATCCCATAATATGACATATTTATTTGTAAATTTCTAGTTTTGACGAAACAGATTGATGAAATTAGCATAGCTGGCTTTGTGTATAAATAACAAAATAACAGTCAACTTTGTTGACATTTTTAGAAATAACTGTTGGATCAAATTTTACGAAACTGGTCTTATTTTCACGACATAACATCTGAGAGTAATATAGCCCCATACAATTGAATATTTATTCGCACATTTCCAAGTTTTACGAGATAAAATGATAGTACCAGCACAGCTGGCTTCGGGTATCAATAAAAAAAATCGCCACATTTGTTGATAATTTTGAAAAAAACACTATTGGATCAAATTTTACGAAAATAGTCTTATTTTAACGAAACAACATTTGGGAGTATTATTGCCCCATAAAATTATATATTTATTAGCATATTTCCAAGTTTTAAGAAAAAAATTGGGAGATCAAATGGTTTCTACGGCAATAGGAGGTGAAGTAAAATGGGCCGAGTTTTAACTTTGTTTGTATTTGATTAATCTCATCATTAGAATACATTTTATCAAGAACAAATTATTAGAATTAGTTTTTGTAACTTTTAAATATACTTGCATGCTTTAGCTGTGAAAGGTATCGGCATTATCCATTAGAAAAATCGTGAGGCGTACAACCTTTTTACAACAATACGGTTTTACCCATAAATCCATCGGAATAATCGGCTTTCCGGTGGCCACGTCATTTCATTGGCTGTTATATAGACTCTTCTAGAGTTGCCAATCTCTTGTATTATATGTCTCTGGTAAAGTGTAGAAAAGATCTTTGGATTTTTTTAGTATCCACATCTAATTCACGCCACCTCTAGAATAGGTAGTTTTACAATAAGTATGAAGTCCGGCTTTGATTGCTGATTAAACTGATGTTAATAATTTAGAAAGAGCTTTCGTTGAGCACTTGGAAGACCCAACAATATACCATTGTTTGTAAGGACACTTATGTAGTTGAGCAATACAGAGATGGAAGATACAGTTCTTCATCTTTGGTTGAAATTCCAAAGGAACATCGAACAGACCTATGATTATCAAGAATTTCCTCTTTAGTAAGTGTCTTTGGGGTATATGTTGAGTTTCCAAGTGAATTGGCAACACCTAATTCATTTATCAACCAGTTTATGTAATGTGATTTACACACAAAAACGATGTTGTTTGGAGCTTTATCTGCGGGGACAACAACATATTTGTCATGGTGGTAGGACAAGTGTTTTGCAACATTTGGGTCTTTAAAGATTGATGTAGCATGGATATTAATAGACCATAAATGAATCAAAAAGAGCAATTTATGTATCTTTCGGATAGATAACTTGCCAAACTGGTTGAAAATTGCATTTCAAGTGAGATTATGAAATTCTTATATAAGTATACACCAATTCATGACACGATACAATAAATGAGAGACGAAAGATATCAAAGAGATATCCAAACTCATAAGTCGAAACAAACTGAAAATGCTATGGCATAAAACGGAAAACGACGAAAAGAGAAAGAACAGGACACAACATAAGAAAACTGGAGACTGAGCAACACGAACCCCACCACAATACACGGGGATTTCATGTGCTCTGGAACGATACGTATATCCTGCTCTACATGTACTACCCGTCGTGTTGCTCATGTAATAAAATTGAGAATGGAAATGGGATATGTGTCAAAGAGACAACAACCCGACCAAAGAGCAGAAAACAGCCGAAGGTTACCAATGGGTCTTCAACACAGCGAGAACATCCCGCACCCGGAGGCGTGCTTCAGCTGCCCTCTAAACAAAAATATGTACTAGTTCAGTGCAAATGGACGTCATACTAAACTCTGAAATATATAAAAGAAACTAAAATTAAAATCACACAAGACTCACAAAGGCCAGAGGCTCGTGACTTGGGACAGGCGCAAAAATGCGGCGGGGTTAAACATGTTTTTGAGATCTCAACCTCCCCTATACCTCTAGCCAATGTAGAAAAAACAAACACGCAACAATACGCACAGTAAAACTCAGTTTAAAAGAAGTACGCGTCCGCTGTCAGAATAGGTAACAAAAGAAACTAAACAAAATGACAATCATAAATTAACAAAGGACTACTGGCAGTTACTGACATGCCAGCTCCAGAACTAAATCAAACTGATTGAATGGTTATGTCTTCATCATATGAATATGAAGCACAATCCCTCCCGTTAGGGGTTTAGTATTATATCATCATAAAATATATGAGAAGAACATAACCCGTATCATGCCAACAACTGGTTTTAGAATAAATGTGTTTATTTCTGATGCAAAGACCCTATAAGTGATTCAATATTAAAGCCAAAATATGCAATCTTTAATGGCCTGACAACAGTATCGTAACTATATCCCTTCTTAATAATTAGATATAGGAAGATGTGGTATGAGTGCCAATGAGACAACTCTCCATCCAAGTAACAATTTATAAAAGTAAACCATTATAGGTCAAGGTACGGCCTTCAATACGGAGCATTGGCTCACACCGAACAGCAAGCTATAAAGGGCCCAAAAATTACTAGTGTAAAACCATTCAAACAGGAAAACCAACGGCCTAATCTATATAAAACGAGAAACACGTATGAATTACATAAACAGACGACAACTACTGTACATCAGATTCCTGACTTAGGACAGGTGCAAACATTTGCAGCGGGATTAAACGTTTTAATGGTACCAAACCTTCTCCATTTTCTGAAACAATAGTATAACATCGCAACATAGAAAGACACACTATAAAATATCAATTGGAAGGATAAGTCTGTTTAAAGGTTTTGTTAGCTTTTGAGGTGAATGCCGACATTTTGTGCTTTGTAAAGAATATTTCCATAAAAGATTGGATGTGAAATACCTGAACGTATAAGATGTCTGCATGTTGATTTATATTTACGAATGGTGTCCTTGTACCGATGATAAAATTTAGTAAATGTTTTGACTAGTTTGTGATATCGAAAACCCAGCTGGTGTAATAATTTTCAGTAATACATAGATTTCTTTCGCTAAAATCTAATACGTTGTTACATACACGAGCGAATCATAGAAGTTGATATATATAAACACCATAAGATGGTGACAAGGAACGTCACCATCTAAAATGGATAATTAACAATAGGAAATGAAAATCATCTCTTTTATCATACATTTTGGTATTAAGCTTCCCATTAATGATATAAATATCAAGATCCAGGAAAGGGCAGTTTTCATTGTTAGTATTAGCTTTATTTAAAGTTAGTTCAACAGGATAAATCTCTTTAGTGTACATACTGAAGTCGTCATTATTGGGAGCTAATATATCATCCAAATATCTAAAAGCATTATTGAATGTTTGTATCAGATGTTGTTTCGATGGGTCTTTGCTGATTTTAGTCATAAATTGTAACTCATAATAATACAGAAAGAGGTCCACAATAAGTGGTGCACAGTTAGTCCCCGTTGGAATTCCGATAACTTGACGATATATGGAATCTCCAAAGCGAACAAAATGTTATCTAGTAAAATTCAAGGACAGTTATAGTATCAAAGCATGTCCAATTGACATAGTTCTTTTGTTTGTTGTTACTAAAAATGACCTAAAAGAGTTTGAACATATATATTCGCATTCTGACTTTTTAAATGCCCATTTAATTAGGTGTGTGAATTTTTCTTAATAAGAATATGAGGCAACGTGGTATATAGGGTAGAAAAATCAAAACTTTGAACAGATTCAAAATCACCAATATAAGCATGCAATTTATCAAGTACTTCCAACGAATTTTTGACACTCCAAAAGTAATTAATTCCACTATTTTCAAAGGCCTTATTTGAACAATTTATTATCAGGTTTTTGATTGTACCAAGTGTACTAGTAAGTAAAATAGACAGTTTAGTAGTGGAACAATGGCTTGAAGACGAAATAAATCTATATTTGTAAGGTGTTTTGTGCAGCTTCGGAAGCAAGTACATAGTTGGAACTTTCATTGTATTTGGTTCTGCTTGTAAATAAGTAGCTAAAAGTTTATGTTTGTTACAGATGTCATTTTCCGAAAATGGAGTCAGTTGGAATGTTGGTGAATTTGTGATTTCCTTTTGCAGAACCTCAGTGTAAAATTTACGTCAAACAATAATGATATTATTAGCAGCTTTATCAGTACGAACCCGGTGATAAGTCTTATTTGGTAGGTCACAATCGGGGAAAAGAGGACAGGATTGTGGTTACAACAATTGGAACATATCTGTCGTCATCTGTGAAACAGATACATTGTATTCTATAACGTCATCCAACTCAACTAAAATTTTCGAGGGGATGATTTCAACTGGACCACTTTGAACTCTTGGTTCAATAGCTTCCTTGTAAGCAGCAACTATGTATCAAGAAATCATGATAGGAAATGTTACCTCTAGAATATAGTATCAACTTAGAGATATATATTCCATATGCAGATGCAGTTTATATATTGGTATACATAAATGGAAAGTTCACAATTTTGAAGCTGATATCTTTCTTTTGTCGTAAAGATTTGTACTCAATTGACCCTCATTGTCAATTTTCTAGATATAAGACGAGATAGGAAAACAGAATTAACTGTATCTGTCATATTTTTTATTTCAAGTTCGAAGGGATAGATGCACTCAACAATCAAACATTGAATTATTTAGTGAGAGGACAATAACTCTAACCTAAAGCTATCTTTTATACTATAGACCAGTAATAATATACATGTTGCAATGGTTTCAGTTTAAAATAAGTCCGGATGATTTGTGCAGATTTAAAGCAAAATTGCTCAGATTGTGGTAAAAGCATGACATTTTGCATAATAGTATTATAGGTCATAGAAAACATTTTAGCTATGCACCCACTCTAAAAGTCGAAACTAGCGGGAAAGGTGGCCATTTTAAAATGACGGACTTTGGATTTCTATAAAATATTTCAAAAATTCATTACAATTAATATATTTGTTAAGCTTTTTTTGTCATAAAGCTCTTCAACTGTTTCGGTACTTATACATCCTCGGCTTTCAAATATTCGGATTTGAGCAATCCTGATGAAGGTAAATCAAGAAAAGCGCTTCGGACGAATGAGATTATTTTACGTGTTGTTTTCATTTATTGGCCTGGTAAATAGAGTGACAGTGCTCACAACAATTGCTATGTTGAAGAAAATTAATGAAAATGTTACTCATATTTAATGGCGGCCATCTTGAAAAATCTTGAAATTTTAAAGAAAAGATAGGTGGAGCTCCATTCAAAATTTTATGAAAATAAATTGTTTGATTGACATCTGAAAACAATCTCCAATGCATGCAGACAAAAGTGTATCATATCATACAAGTAATGTCATAAGGAAATCATCTGCTAAAATGTTCTCATTTGACGCTATAAATATCAAACAATCAATAAGTAGTACATGTTTTGTCAAATCATACAATATCGGTCACCCTCTACTATATCCTATCACACTGACCCCACATTTACACAGAGCAGTACAACCTAATGCAACCTTTACACATTTGCATCTTCCTCGGCAACCGTTTTCACTTTTACATTCACAGTTTGTTAGTTTATCACAGGACTTTGACGCTTGCTACAGACATATCCAGAAGGGTTCCCATAAAGTAAAGTTGATTTGTGAAACAATTATTCAGATGGTGGTAATAGTATCAAACTTTGCATAATTTTAGTTTAGCTTAAAGCAAACATTTATAGCTATGGACACATTTCAGAAAATCAAAATGGCTGCTCTGGGTGTGGCCATTTTAATGCCGCCTGAAAATTAATTAAAAAAATTGAAAAATAAATGACTTTACCAATGTTTATAACATTTCGTATATTTATCACAAATGTCAAGGACTATCATCTGAGGACTTCAGATATTGAAGTAATGGCGGCCATCTTGATTGGTGGCCATTTTGAAAACAAGAATTTCCAATACTAGTATATTATTATTGGCTTTTAAAATTTTTGCTATTTGCATTTATCCAAATGTTTTGATGTATTTACAACTAGTTTTGCAAATCATTTGTATAGGACTGTTGCCATTTATATTGGATATTTACCAAATGGTCAAATAAGTCATGCGCATTTTGACGAAATGAAGTATCTAATACATAATTTCATTTACTTAAAGGTTTGCCTGAATGACTTTTTACAACAGGAAATTGCGAAATTATGACAACACTATGTCAAAAATGATCAATATTTTAGATATCGAAAACACTGGAGCTGTAATACCGAATGAACAAACATACTAGAAAGAATGTGTGAAGTGCAAACAGAGGACAAATGAGAATTTACAATTACCTCTGCAAATAACAGACATAGACAGTTGAGCTGATTATCAGTCTTTTGGTGCTAGCATACACAGATGTTTCGCATTCAATTGGTTTCCTCCATCAATTAACTTGAAACAGTTGAATGTAGGCCATAAAATTGCAGAAGAACTCCAGAATTACTAAGCAGAGTGGCACAAATCATGTCGAAACAAATGATCAGATCTCAAAATATCTCGTCAGGAGTAAGGAAAACCTTTTTTTTGTGTGGAAGACGAGTCGCTGATTAAAAACAAACAGTAAAATAATCAGACACAGTTGTGGTCAATCTACAAAACAATGACTGCAGGGTGTTTTCTGTGGTGATGTATCTGACAATCTTCACGATGCATCGACATTTGTGATCGACAAAAGATTAGTTTACTCTCTTAGCCAAACTGAGTGCTGGAGATTTAATATCACAACAGGCCAAGTATTATGGTAAATGTTTGATAAAACTTTACAAAATAGCAACTATGCAGAATCAAAAGCCAAAGAAAGAAAGCCAGGCATCTGTTATCAATGGAATTGTACTTGCCGAATTAATAGAATACCTTGACGGCTCACGGTCTGGAACAGATATTGTGCCAAACTACAATGCTTGCTGATTTCGCCGAGTTGCGCAAGACGTTTTCAATACAACATAGCGAGAGTATCAACATTTAAGATTGACATAATATCTCTTCTAGACCGTGAGCCGTCGATGTACTATAATAATTCGTCAGCACAATTCCACGGATAACAGATTCCTGGCTTTCTTTCTTTGTCTTTGAAATCTGTCTACGTGTCTTTTGTTAAGTTTAGAATACTACTTGGCTTCCAGTGATATTAAGTCTCCAGCACTTAGTTTGGCTAAAAGAACAGTGTCTTGTAGTTCAAGTTCACAGTCACGTACTCTTCTGTCGATCATAAATGTCGATGCATCGAGAAGATCGTCAGATACATCACCACAGAAAAACACCCGCAGTCATTGTTCCTTTTGATACACCACAACTGTGTCTGATTATATTACTGGAATTGCAATCTTTAACTTCAGAAGAATGTTTTGTGTTTCCTGACGAGATATTTTGAGATCTGATCATTTGTTTCGACAGGATAAGTGCCATTTTGCCTAGTGATTCTGGAATGTTTTGCTATTCCATGGCTTTCATTCAACTATTCCAAGTTGAGTAATGGGAAACCCAATTCAATGCGCAACATCTTTGTATTATAGCATCAAAGGACGTTTAACTAGAACCAATGTCTATGTCTATTCTTTTGTTATTTGCAGGGCAATGTAAATTCTCACGTGTCCTCTCTTGGCACATCACACATCCTTTTCAACATAGTGTGATCATATATTGCGTAATTTTCTGTTGTGAAATGTTACTTAGGCAAATATGTAAGTAAAGCAATTATGCATTAGATATTTCATTTCGTCAACATGTACATGACTTATTTGACCACTGGGTAAATAATAGATATAAATAGCAACATTCCTATAACAATGATTTGCAAAATTAGTTGTAAATGCATCAAAACATTAGTATAAATGCAAATAGCAAAATTATAAAAATAGCGAATAATGATCAATTGAAAATTATTGTTTTCAAAATGGCCACCATTCAAGATGGACGCCGATACTTTGATATCTGAAGTCCTCAGATGATAGTACTTGTTATCAGGGATAAACATAAGTTTTATCAAAATTGCTAAAGTCATTTATTTTTAATGATTTTATTGATTTTTATTGATTAATTTTTGGTAGACGTTTTAAAATACCCGCCCAAAGCAGCCATTTTGATTTTATGAAATGGGTCCATAGTTATAAATGTTTGCTATACCCTGAACTATAACTCTGCAAAATTTGATGCTTTTACCACCATCTGAACAATTGTTTCACAAATTCACTGGACTAAAGGCAAAATTAGACTTTTGCTCAAATCTGAACTGTATGCATGTTGAATGACCAAAAGGCTGAAATACATCATTATAGCAATTTGAGGGCCGTAATTTGACACCAACATATTTTTGTCATAAATAAAATTGATGTTCCATAAATATTAACAACAAGTGTTACCAATTTTGATTGTAATGAATATAATTTCTTAAATTTGAATTTCACATCCTTTTGTACTAAAAGGCTTAAAACCATTATTCAAAGCCCCACTGCTTTTTATGTTAGATTTTGTAATTTCCAGTATTCATTGTTATTTTGTAAAAAATAATTATGTTTAAAGTATAACTTATACTGTCTTGTGGTGAAATATTCAGAATAACTTTTACTGCATAACAGAGCACACAGGTTCAAAGATATACAAAATAGGTGATTCTGCTCTGAGCAACAGGTCAAATATGCCCTCCTATTTTAAATTCATATATTTCATATTATTCACAAAGAATTTTCAACAATAGTTCTACAGTGAAATCAAGCCCGAAACTTCATTTTATACCAAAATTACCTATTTGTTTCACTTACTGACAAAGTAGGGGCCTCTGTCGCAGGTGCTTTTGACTCCAATCTTAATTGACTAGGATTGCCAGTTTTCTCTCCTTTGGAGTAGCATTAAATTAATTAATTAATTAATCAGTATTTATAATTTTCATAACTAGTGAGAAAAGATATTCCTTGTAAACTCGAGTTATTTAATTTCAATATAATCATAAACGAGCCTTTCCGTACAATACCGGACAATACATATCAATGGTAAGTTTTCAGTAAAAACATAACAAAGTAGGGTTCAAAACAAATATTAGGAAACAGGAAAATATAGTATGTAAAATGCAAAACATATGATACAATAAATTCATTTTCAAAGTTCCCAGAGTAATTTAGCAAGTTACTTTACAAATGTTGACTTTTCCAAACAGTGTTCATTTTGGTTTGTTGATTTTTTTATCCTGAATATAAAAATATATTATTCTATTGTTTTTCTGTTGTGTTGAGGCATATCATGATAGAAAGATTTCATATCGGATGTATTATGTTTGGCGTCCGTCGTCCGTAAACTTTTCACTTTTGAACTTGAGAACAACTTATAAGAATCAATATATTTAACTGTTATTTTTCTACATTGTTGAAGCATATGATAAAATGACATGTAATAATCTGATAATATCCAATTCTCACGATGTTTAACCTATTTCTTCTATGATCAACACTCTCGTTGTGTTAAATAAGAATAAAAGAATCGTTGATCTTGTCATTTGCACATACCAGTATGACGTCATATGTCCTTTTCCGGCGTCAAGCTTTAACATTAGACATTTAAATTTTTTTTGTACGCTTCAGAATGTAATAACATTTGACAAAAAGAAGATTTCCAGGTGAAAAGTGTATGTGTTTTGGATATTATTGACGAAATCACATATGTCAGTTGCCATAGACGAAATGTACATTGCTGCAACCTTTAAAAGTTAACAATGACCTAACGAAGAGCCAAAGGAAATATCTCCTGGTGCTGGATAAGCCAATCAAAATGAACGCAGTTTTCGTATCACTGTTTCGTATACACTCCGTGCAGTGTGACATATCTCTTCATGCAAGAAATAGATAATAGGCCACAATCATACGAGAATGACAAAGTAACAGCTAGGCTTAGGAACTATTTTTGTTTTAAATAGGAACATCTTTCTTGTACTAGTATGTTCTTTTTGACTTGGCCGAATTAGTGGTTCTATACCAATATACCTATGATACATATTATGAATACAAAACAATGCAGGGGGTAAAAGACAATAAAACGGTAAAGTAAAGAAACAAATATACCAAAACTCTATACATAGTATCATCATATTTAATTTTAATCACTAACCACTTGAAAAAATACCAGCATTCAGTTGTTATATTTTGAAATTATCATTCATGTTAGACAGTATGTCTATGAATCATAGTTGGTGATTTCAAATAAATACATGGACAAAAAGCATAAATACTCGCATATTAAGTTTTTACATCATTTCCTATATGTTTATATGACATAAAACATTCTAATGCACTATACAGCTAATGCTTTGCACCGGCTGTACATTTTGTTTTGAAATGCCATATTTGCCCGTGTACTTGTATCAAATTAACCATTTTACGTTTGTATTTGGTTTTGAACTTTTTCATAAATTTTGGCCTCGAGCATCGATATCACTGAAGTGTCGAAATGCGCATTTGGTGCAGTTAAATTGGTACCGTTATGTTCAAATTAGGTAGGAGATACCAATAATAACAATAAGTCGACGAAGAGAGACAATAATGTGGCCGAAAGGAAAAACGACAAAAGACAAACACCAATCCACAAAGCACATCAAAAATGGAAGATTAAGCAGCAAGAACACCACAAAAAAAGGTGGTGAAAATACATAGTATTGAGGGATAGCCAGTTCCTGGGTATAGGATAACATATGGTAATCAACCGCATTTGGTTATGACACAATTGAGGAAAATAGTTCTGGACTACAGCTTAATCACTTACATAGAAGCTTGACTTTATAATCGATCCATATTAAAGCATGCACCTTTCATTGAAATTATTCATTCATATTTTTAATTTCAGGGCATTATGGAACGAAGAACTTAAAAAGGAACTATGCTGTTATGCAGAACGTGTCTTGGGCTAACGCCTTTGATCAATGTACACAAAATATCAACTCTGGACAACTCTTTAACAAACCGGGTCCTGGAATGGATACACAATTACAACATGACAGAAGTGTTCTTAGACAAAATGGGTGGTAGGTAGATGTATAAGTATGTATCTGTTACATTTCGAAACCGTGTTAATATTACCTCAGATTTTGTGTGTTTAAATGTTTTTGTATTACAGTAAGAACAACGCCATTATACATTTAAATACGAGTGATATACATGACGTACTGTTTATTGGGATGAATATCTGTACATCCAATTACTGTGGATTCATACATTTTCATGGGTACTAATTGTATTCTGGCAGGTATAATCTGACCTTGACCTCATTTTCATGGTTCATTGGTCAATGTTAAGTTTTTGTTTTGGTCTGTTTTCAAATACCATGAGCAATAGGTCAACTATATCTAATTTTAAAAATTATAAAGTTTATATATAAAAATAAGAAAATGTGGTATGATTGCCAAATAGACAACTCTCCACAAGAGACCAAGATATCTATTCGAAATATTACAATATAATCAAAAGTTCATTTCCTATCAAGAACTGGCTATAAAAGATAATAGTCTACAACTACGTTAATCTTATCTTTCTCGTTAACCTGAACAAACATATCTTAACAGACCCTACATTCAAATGTTTTTGTGGATTACCAATTTTGATTGATGAGGCGTACATAAAGAGATTCATATTGTTTCTAACGAAACAACACACAGAAAAAGTGACTGTCGTTATCCGTCAAATATAGGTTAATGCAGCAATATTACATGAACCGCTTCTTAAAGAAAATCTGCAATATATATTATATCCATCTGATCTTATAGATTGAACGATACTAGACCAACAAAAGGACCATACTCACTTTGTGTTCATGTAGAGCGGATAAATCCGTGGTGTCAGTGACACCGTTGTTAGGCTCGTAAAGAGTGAAAAATCCTATATAAGTCATATTTTGTTATTAGTCAAAACGAGAATATTTGCATTACAATTATCATAAGAAAAAGAAAAACAAGCCAATCATATTAGCAAATAAAGGCTGCCTCGCCATGCAATGGTTCTCCGTATTGTCCTTTAACGGTATACATTTTCATTTTAGGCAAAGTCTTGACATTTGGTTTGGAATTATGACAAGTGGTTATAGCACATGGTTACGTGCTACACGGGAAAACTGTAGCGATGCACTTTCCAAACCAACAATGAACAAATTACCTCCCTTAACTCCAGGATTTTCTCAGTGCATGATGTTAAATATGTCTGGCTTTGGTGATAACGACATTTACTATGCAGCATCATGCGAGGAGCAACATCCATTTCTTTGCCAATCGCAGGTTTTTATAGGTACATGTATAACATATTTACTTAATAATACTCCGATTGATTGATTGTTGGTTGCTTAACGTCCAGGTGCAAATGTTTCATGCATGTTTATGGCATGAACTAATTAACAATCCATACAAAAAGTAGGTCCTTAATGGGATCGACCGGGATGAAGGGAGAGAAATTTGGACTGTCACTGGGAAATAGTGCTACGTACGGACCCCAAACAGTTATTGCAAGTGTGTTCTTAACGTGCAGCGACCGTCGCTCTCTCTCTCTCTCTCTCTCTCTCTCTCTCTCTCTCTCTCTCACGATTAATCAGGTTAAACGTCTCCATTCTGACCGGACGCGGCTGTGAATTTATACATCCCGCACGAAAAAAAGGCAACCCACTTTAGCGGGGTTTTACGGCTGGTTGGAAAAGACCAAAAGTGACCATATTTCTATTCCCTAGTCACCTTTGGTGTGAATAATATTACAATGATTAGCCATTAATTTTGCGATTAAGTTAACAAATCATTACAATACACACATTTATTTTGAAAACCGTTATTCAACAAATGTCTAAAAATAAGGCGACAGTTGTTTACTGATGTTCAAATCTCTTTAATTGACCTAGAATAGACAAATCAAATTAACAAACAAAAACGAGCAAATTGCATAACCCGTCATGCCAACTCACATTCAGTTAATTATGAAACGACATTACTGGTATCTGAATATCTACGACCGCAAAAGCATGTCGCTAGTGAAGTGAGACACAGACATACCGTATCGGTAAACCAATTTGTGATGGCGACAAAACGTGTCGATTTCTTCTTCATAACTCTGTTGAAGCAGTTTTTGCGTAACGAGTACACCCCTGTTAATATAATCCGTCTAAAATTGTTTAACTTAAAGGGGCATTAGCTGTAAAATTCATGCTCATTGATTTGACTCAAATTCATATTTGATTTATAACATACGTAAATGTATATATAAAATTACAATAAGTCTGAAATAAACAGATGAACCTTAACAATGCATGTACTCGATAATATATATCAGCATTTCATGTGTATTTTAGTCCAGACGCCATCTAGTTAATCATCCAGATGACTTCCGAAGACACATAACCCGATATAACATAAACATAAATATAAATAGATAGCTGCCTCGTGCAATTGGACTTTTCTAGGTCTGTTTGATTTCATGTTATAGGTTAAAAAAATAAGGTAATCATCGTTTTTACCTGTATAAGAATGATTTTTTGTGGATCGAATCAGTCAACAAAATGGTTCACCTTTATTTCACTTTCAATGTTGTCATTCTTTTCCTTTTAATGGCTGAACACGACTAATACATGCGTAACCAATCTCTAGCTAATGGGTTAAATTGAAGGTCACATGAATACGGATTCAATGAGGTTGAATTATTCACTTGCAAGTGAATAATTCATCAGCGATGTTTCTTTGCTTATTTTGACAAAATTGATCCAAATTGACTGCTAAAAGCGAATTATTATTTCATTATTTCACTTTTATTAATGATTGAACAAAACAATCATATTAAATTTTGTTCATATCTCCTAGCTTATGCCCCTTTAAACTAGTAAATGTATTGTGATGCAAATATGGCACATAACCAACACGTATTGCATATAAGAACAGGTGTTTAGCTTTTATTTACCGTACTTTAATTGATATTAATTTATGGTTTGACATGCCTTCTCATGTAAAGATTGTGTCATATAGAAAAGTTCAAAGTATAGATAAAAAGAATTTTAGTTCCACGTGAATGAGAAAATTACTCAATGAAACAAAAAAAAAAAAAAAATTCTTGATCAACATTCGGTTTTCAATAATAGATAAGCGTCTATACAATATGTGAAGCTCTGACTTAGAACTATGCTTTTTGAGATATCAACCCTTCCCGTTTAATTTACTGATGTGAATGTATGCTGTCATACACTATAATTTCAGTTCATTTATTATTAATTTACATGATAAAAATAACGTTTAACTGGAACACATTTTGCACAACTAATTTTTTGAACTATGTCCTATTTAATTTTGGTACTTAATATAAAGTAGTACTGTACAATATATAAAACTCATTAAAATGTATAAAAGTAAAATAACAAAAATACCGAACTCTAAGGATTATTGAAAACGGAAAGTCACTTATCAAATGGCAAAATCAAAAGCTAAAACACATCGAACGAATGGAAAACCATTGTCATATTAAAAATTTCATTTTATCTCGCAACAACTTCTTTCTTCAAAAATGTTTGGTTTTCAAAATTGAAAAAAGCATAACATTTAATTTCAATATTTGCAATGTGCTTGTTTATTTATACAGGAACTGTAGAATCAACCTTGTATAGTGAAATGAAGGTCAAACTAAATCTTCTTGAATTTGTACCAAAAGTTAAAGATTTCGCTAATTACAATGTAGATGACTGTCAAGCTGAGGTTAACAATTATCCTCGAGTTTTCGCCGGGGTTTATTATCCTTCTAAGAATGCGTGTGAGGTATATGTACAAAATCCTACCGTAATATATCCTGTCCGAGTACAAATGGAAAACAACACAAATGCCACGAGCTTCGTGAAAACAAAAGGCCACGAAGGTAAGCAGACAATAATATAATTTTATAATACCGGATGTACGAAAAATTAACTCTTCATTTTTTTCAAACCTTTCTTTATCAATACATTACTCTCGAAAGCAAATTCATATGTTTAACATATTTTTGCAAAAAAAATACCTCCTTCAATTAAATATATAGGGTATAGTCTCCATTGGTTCAAGTACGAAATACAAAAATACACACTTATAAGCCCGATATCGTTAACAAATGTATACATATAACTTAGAACACACTTAGGCACGAACAGGAGAGCCTGATATCTCTAACAAGTGTATACATATAACTTAGAACACACATAGGCACGAAACAGAGAGCCTCATATCATTTACACGTATATACATATAACTTTGAACACACTTAGGCACGAAACAGAGAGCCCGATATCTCTAACAAGTGTATACATATAACTTAGAAAACACATAGGCACGAAACACAGAGCGTAATATCTTTGACAAGTGTATACATATAAGAAGATGTGGTATGAGTGCCAATGAGACAACTCTCCATCCAAGTCAAAATTTATAAATGTAAACCATTATAGGTCAAAGTACGGTCTTCAACACGGAGCCTAGGCTCACACCGAACAGTAAGCTATAAAGGGCCCCAAAATTACTAGTGTAAAACCATTCAAACGGGAAAACCAACGGTCTAATCTATATAAAACGAGAAACGAGAAACACTTATGAACCACATCAACAAACGACAACTACTGAACATCAGATTCCTGACTTACGACAGGTGCAAACAAATGCAGCGGGTTTAAACGTTTTAATGGTACCAAACCTTCACCCTTTTTCTGAAACAATAGTGTAACATCACAACATAGAAAGACACACTATAAAATATCAACTGAAATAGCTTAACTCAATCAAAGGACATAGTAACACCATTGAACATACACTGAACAAATAAATTTGACCTATGATACAATGCAAATTCAAAATAAATAAACTAAGGAAGAATAATAAAAGTGACATGTTATATCGGTATGAAATGTTAAACAATTTAAGAAAAACAATATGCTCGAACAAAAATATCAGCCATTTGCAATAACTTTAAACACAGGTAAATAAAATAATTTTGTTGTTAGGTATACGTATACAGTTACAATAGAGAAAGGAAATATTTTAACAAAATAAATAATTTTGATGTTCATAGTACGAAGTGGAAATTTATATTAGTACCAAACACTTATCAAAGCTGGTATATAGACCAGATATAACCCTGAATAACATTAAATAACAAAAAGCTTTACAATTAGTATCAACAGGTCAAATAAACAAGAAAGTACGATTTGAGAGTACTCGCAGTTACTGACAGCTAGTTAAAATCCAAAACAATTAATAATAAAAATCATGCATCAGAGACTAAAATCAACTAAAACACATCCCAGGGATTTAGTATTTTAACGTCATGGACAGTCAAAGAAGACATGACTAGTGCAATGCCAAAATAAATGTATCGACAGACAGTAGGATAGTTAGGAGTTTAACCTCTTTATAGATCAAAATGAACGTGGGTGTGTCTTTAAACATCCCGTTTGAAAAGAATACAAATTTAGTTATGTTTTAATTTGCTGATGACAAAATCGATATTAGTGCCAATGTAAACTATATTCAAAGATCTAATTACAACATTGGTAAGATAACCTGAACTAATAAGTTTATTTAAAGGTTCGATGAGTTTACACGGATCATATATAACTTAGAACACACACATAGGCACGAAACAGAGAGTCTGATATCTTTAACAAGTGTATACATATAACTAAGAACACACATAGGCACGAAACAGAGAGCCTGGTATATGTAACAAGTGTATACATATAACTTAGAACACACATAGGCACGAAACAAAGAGACTGATATCTTTTACAAGTGTATATGATACGGGTTATGTACTTCTCATTTATTTTATGATGGTATGATACTAAACCCCTAACGGAAGGGATTGTGCTATATTTTCATACGATGAAGACATAATCTTTCAATCAGTTAAATTGAGATCTGGAGCTTGCATGTCAGTAACTGCTAGTAGTCCTTTGTTAATTTATGTATCATTGTCATTTGCTTAGTTTCTTTTGTTACCTTTTCTGACATCAGACTCGGACTTCTTGTAAACTGAGTTTTACTGTGCGTATCGCTGTGTGTTTGTTTATTCTACATTGGCTATAGGTATAGGGGGAGCGTTGAGATCTCACAAAACATGTTTAACCCCGCCGCATTTTAGCGCCAGTCCCAAGTCAAGAGCCTCTGGCCTTTGTTATTTTTGTATGTTTTTAATTTTAGTTCATTTATATGTTTCGGATTTTAGTGTGACGCCCATTTTCAATGAACTAGTACACATTTTTGTTTAGGGGCCAGCTGAATCCCGCCTCCGGGTGCGGGATTTTATCGCTGTGTTGAAGACCCATTGGTGGCCTTGGGCTGCTTTCTGCTCTTTGGTCGTGTTGTTGTCTCCTTGACACATTCTCCATTTCCATTCTCAATACAAATATTTTTCAGGTTTACAATTCTTCAATATGAATTTAATACAAACACAAAAAGGGTTAGAAATGAAAACAACACCTTTTGTACGACTTTGCCTCAGCAGAGCTATAGAAAAACAGAACATTAACGGGTGTTACACGGACACTTTTAGATGATACACGACCACTTATTAGTTGTTGGACACTTTTATGGATAGAATCACTCGTGCATGATCAGTGAGTTCATGGGCACTTTAAATTTCAATTAGATTTGAACTTTTGTTTCACCGACATATTTCCTGTCTTTTTATTAAAATATTTACGTTGGCATCAATAACTATATTTTTTCAAACAATTCCAGTATTTTACTATTCATATCAGTACACTAAGGGATTAACCATTTAACTCAAAGAGGTTATAGATAATGCAAATTGTAAGGTCTTTCTTGTCGTTTAACACACCGAGGGGTGTCAGGATTGATCAAATGAAAGACCGACCGGAGGAAGGTCTTTCTTTGGGCAATCCTGACACCCGAGTGTTATATGACAAGAAAAACCTTAAAATATGCATTATCTGACTTATATACCGTAAACAAATTTATTTTCTGTAAAGATTTGCAAGATTTCAATCATATTTTACCAACCGCACTAAAGTGGGATATTCTTTTCTAATCCGTACTGGTTTTAATACGCCCTACGGCTCATTTGAAACTTGAAATAAAACTCACTTAGAATATAGCAAAGTGCTCTCGACCAATGAAATTGTAGGATTTGATGCCTCTTAGTATATGTAAGAGAATGATAATCCCTTTCTTCATGATTAAGTACGAGCGTTAGCGAGTACTTATCATGAAGAAAGGGGTTATCATTCTCTTACAAACTTAGAATATTGTAAAGAGCTCAAGGCTTAAATGATCTCTTGGTTGGTTGTATTTAAGAATTAGTTTCATTGTCAGTGCAATGTTTGTAATTAATGCATGACTTCCTTTTTAGGCCATTTTTCATTTATGGATTAGTTTTAGTGATGTAAGGACTTTCTTATAATTTTGGAAAATATAATAGATTGTGTTTTAGACATTAGATGACACAACATGAAATGGTTAGAAATGTTTCCTGATTGTGAGTATGGATGTAAATCATGTAATATTTTAGCGAGGAATTATCTTTTTTGTTTTATTTCCAGTTCAAATCAATTAATTCAAAAATTGAGTTACAACTAAATTTTATTTTCAGCCAATATTTGAGTCCAGTCCTTTACATCAAATACTACTTCATTATATCAGGGAAATGTTCAAATACAATGCCTTAAAAGTTTAAACTATATTCAAAAGTTAAACTAAATTCCTTTTTTTAGAATTTTATCAGAATATTGAAATTACCATTCTCACCAACCGCGGATCCAGTAATCTGAGTTTTGAAAGAGTAGAAGCTTAAGATTTAGGTTTTATTTAATTTTAAAACTTTTTTTTTTTTTTTTTTTTTTGCATTGCTTTGATATTGTTTATTTTTTTAGTAATTTGAAGTTATTAATATTCTCATAATAACGTTAATGGTACCAATGTTACTGCACCAATAAACTTCATCTTATTTTGAATCATTCAACTTATGTCACCAATTTTGGACGGTAAGCTGCGATTGGAGCATATTGTAACACGTGTTTAATCCTGATCAAAACTATCAGAGACATATAAAACCTATAGGCTAGAAAATAAAAAAAAATCCAAAATATATGCCTATATATATCTAATAACAAGACAAAATCAATTTTTCATAACATTTCATTCACTAATGAAATAGAAAATTCATTCTTTTGATACATTTATATTGTTATTGAATTCATATTTATTGAATTCATATATATTAATTCATATATTTGGGAGCAAACGTACGATTTTATTATTTTTTAAGGGGAATGGGGAGGGATGGAATGGCACATCCTGCATTTTTCAATAATAAAAAGGATCAAGCCTCTGACCTTTGTTATTTTTGTACGTTTTAATTTTAGTTTATTTATATGTTTCGGATTTTAGTGTGACGTCCATTTTCAATGAACTAGTACACATTTTTGTTTAGGGGCCAGCTGAATCCCGCCTCCGGGTGCGGGATTTTATCGCTGTGTTGAAGACCCATTGGTGGCCTTGGGCTGCTTTCTGCTCTTTGGTCGGGTTGTTGTCTCCTTGACACATTCTCCATTTCCATTCTCAATACAAATATTTTTCAGGTTTACAATTCTTCAATATGAATTTAATACAAACACAAAAAGGGTTAGAAATGAAAACAACACCTTTTGTACGACTTTGCCTCAGCAGAGCTATAGAAAACAGAACATTAACGGGTGTTACACGGACACTTTTAGATGATACACGACCACTTATTAGTTGTTGGACACTTTTTATGGATAGAATCACTCGTGCATGATCAGTGAGTTCATGGGCACTTTAAATTTCAATTAGATTTGAACTTTTGTTTCACCGACATATTTCCTGTCTTTTTATTAAAATATTTACGTTGGCATCAATAACTATATTTTTTCAAACAATTCCAGTATTTTACTATTCATATCAGTACACTAAGGGATTAACCATTTAACTCAAAAGAGGTTATAGATAATGCAAATTGTAAGGTCTTTCTTGTCGTTTAACACACCGAGGGGTGTCAGGATTGATCAAATGAAAGACCGACCGGAGGAAGGTCTTTCTTTGGGCAATCCTGACACCCTGAGTGTGTTATACGACAAGAAAAACTTAAAATATGCATTATCTGACTTATATACCGTAAACAAATTTATTTTCTGTAAAGATTTGCAAGATTTCAATCATATTTTACCAACCGCACTAAAGTGGGATATTCTTTTCTAATCCGTACTGGTTTTAATACGCCCTACGGCTCATTTGAAACTTGAAATAAAACTCACTTAGAATATAGCAAAGTGCTCTCGACCAATGAAATTGTAGGATTTGATGCCTCTTAGTATATGTAAGAGAATGATAATCCCTTTCTTCATGATTAAGTACGAGCGTTAGCGAGTACTTATCATGAAGAAAGGGGTTATCATTCTCTTACAAACTTAGAATATTGTAAAGAGCTCAAGGCTTAAATGATCTCTTGGTTGGTTGTATTTAAGAATTAGTTTCATTGTCAGTGCAATGTTTGTAATTAATGCATGACTTCCTTTTTAGGCCATCTTTCATTTATGGATTAGTTTTAGTGATGTAAGGACTTTCTTATAATTTTGGAAAATATAATAGATTGTGTTTTAGACATTAGATGACACAAAATGAAATGGTAAGAAATGTTTCCTGATTGTGAGTATGGATGTAAATCATGTAATATTTTAGCGAGGAATTATCTCTTTGTTTTATTTCCAGTTCAAATCAATTAATTCAAAATTTGAGTTACAACTAAATTCTATTTTCAGCCAATATTTGAGTCCAGTCCTTTACATCAAATACTACTTCATTATATCAGGAAATGTTCAAATACAATGCCTTAAAAGTTTAAACTATATTCAAAAGTTAACTAAATTCCTTTTTAAGAATTTTATCAGAATATTGAAATTACCATTCTCACCAACCGCGGATCCAGTAATCTGAGTTTTGAAAGAGTAGAAGCTTAAGATTTAGGTTTTATTTAATTTTAAAACTTTTTTTTTTTTTTTTTTTTTTGCATTGCTTTGATATTGTTTATTTTTTTAGTAATTTGAAGTTATTAATATTCTCATAATAACGTTAATGGTACCAATGTTACTGCACCAATAAACTTCATCTTATTTTGAATCATTCAACTTATGTCACCAATTTTGGACGGTAAGCTGCGATTGGAGCATATTGTAACACGTGTTTAATCCTGATCAAAACTATCAGAGACATATAAAACCTATAGGCTAGAAAATAAAAAAAATCCAAAATATATGCCTATATATATCTAATAACAAGACAAAATCAATTTTTCATAACATTTCATTCACTAATGAAATAGAAAATTCATTCTTTTGATACATTTATATTGTTATTGAATTCATATTTATTGAATTCATATATATTAATTCATATATTTGGGAGCAAACGTACGATTTTATTATTTTTTAAGGGGAATGGGGAGGGATGGAATGGCACATCCTGCATTTTTTCAATAATAAAAAGGATCAAGCCTCTGACCTTTGTTATTTTTGTACGTTTTAATTTTAGTTTATTTATATGTTTCGGATTTTAGTGTGACGTCCATTTTCAATGAACTAGTACACATTTTGTTTAGGGGCCAGCTGAAGCCCGCCTCCGGGTGCGGGATTTTATCGCTGTGTTGAAGACCCATTGGTGGCCTTGGGCTGCTTTCTGCTCTTTGGTCGGGTTGTTGTCTCCTTGACACATTCTCCATTTCCATTCTCAATACAAATATTTTTCAGGTTTACAATTCTTCAATATGAATTTAATACAAACACAAAAAGGGTTAGAAATGAAAACAACACCTTTTGTACGACTTTGCCCTCAGCAGAGCTATAGAAAACAGAACATTAACGGGTGTTACACGGACACTTTTTAGATGATACACGACCACTTATTAGTTGTTGGACACTTTTATGGATAGAATCACTCGTGCATGATCAGTGAGTTCATGGGCACTTTAAATTTCAATTAGATTTGAACTTTTGTTTCACCGACATATTTCCTGTCTTTTTATTAAAATATTTACGTTGGCATCAATAACTATATTTTTTCAAACAATTCCAGTATTTTACTATTCATATCAGTACACTAAGGGATTAACCATTTAACTCAAAAAGAGGTTATAGATAATGCATATTGTAAGGTCTTTCTTGTCGTTTAACACACCGAGGGGTGTCAGGATTGATCAAATGAAAGACCGACCGGAGGGAGGTCTTTCTTTGGGCAATCCTGACA
Organism: Mytilus coruscus; assembly: GCA_017311375.1. NCBI lineage: Eukaryota > Metazoa > Mollusca > Bivalvia > Mytilida > Mytilidae > Mytilus > Mytilus coruscus. The sequence goes on from CM029597.1 coordinate 14,290,656, forward strand.
CCCCGAGGTGTGTTATACGACAAGAAAAACCTTAAAATATGCATTATCTGACTTATATACCGTAAACAAATTTATTTTCTGTAAAGATTTGCAAGATTTCCATCATATTTTACCACCGCACTAAAGTGGGATATTCTTTTCTAATCCGTACTGGTTTTAATACGCCCTATGGCTCATTTGAAACTTGAAATAAAACTCACTTAGAATATAGCAAAGTGCTCTCGACCAATGAAATTGTAGGATTTGATGCCTCTTAGTATATGTAAGAGAATGATATCCTTTCTTCATGATTAAGTACGAGCGTTAGCGAGTACTTATCATGAAGAAAGGGGTTATCATTCTCTTACAAACTTAGAATATTGTAAAGAGCTCAAGGCTTAAATGATCTCTTGGTTGGTTGTATTTAAGAATTAGTTTCATTGTCAGTGCAATGTTTGTAATTAATGCATGACTTCCTTTTTAGGCCATTTTTCATTTATGGATTAGTTTTAGTGATGTAAGGACTTTCTTATATTTTTGGAAAATATAATAGATTGCGTTTTAGACATTAGATGACACAACCTGAAATGGTAAGAAATGTTTCCTGATTGTGAGTATGGATGTAAATCATGTAATATTTTAGCGAGGAATTATCTTTTTGTTTTATTTCCAGTTCAAATCAATCAATTCAAAAATTGAGTTACAACTAAATTTTATTTTCAGCCAATAGTCTAGTCCTTTACATCAAATACTACTTCATTATGTCAGGGAAATGTTTAAATACAATGCCTTAAAAGTTTAAACTATATTCAAAAGTTAAACTAAATTCCTTTTTTTAGAATTTTATCAGAATATTGGAAATTACTATTCTCACCAACCGCGGATCCAGTAATCTGAGTTTTTGAAAGAGTAGAAGCTAAAGATTTAGGTTTTATTTAATTTTAAAACTTTTTTTTTTTTTTTTTTTTGCATTGCTTTGATATTGTTTATTTTTTTTTAGTAATTTGAAGTTATTAATATTCTCATAATAACGTTAATGGTACCAATGTTACTGCACCAGTAAACTTCATCTTATTTTGAATCATTCAACTTATGTCACCAATTTTGGACGGTAAGCTGCGATTGGAGCATATTGTAACACGTGTTTAATCCTGATCAAAACTATCAGAGACATATAAAACCTATAGGCTAGAAAAAAAAAAAAAATCCAAAATATATGCCTATATATATCTAATAACAAGACAAAATCAATTTTTCATAACATTTCATTCACTAATGAAATAGAAAATTCATTCTTTTGATACATTTATATTGTTATTGAATTCATATTTATTGAATTCATATATATTGAATTCATATATTTGGGAGCAAACGTACGATTTTATTATTTTTAAGGGGAATGGGGAGGGATGGAATGGCACATCCTGCATTTTTTCAATAATAAAAAGGATCAAGCCTGTTTATTTTAAATCTATTTTTGTACGTTTCCCCAAATAAAATGTGAGCTTACTTACCTCTGAAATCTTTTCATTCATTATTTACTTGTGAAGTTGCATTTTCAAAAGTCTGAAATGTTTTGTTTACTTGACATAGTTCTTTCCGGGTGCGGGATTTTATCGCTGTGTTGAAGACCCATTGGTGGCCTTGGGCTGCTTTCTGCTCTTTGGTCGGGTTGTTGTCTCCTTGACACATTCTCCATTTCCATTCTCAATACAAATATTTTTTCAGGTTTACAATTCTTCAATATGAATTTAATACAAACACAAAAAAGGGTTAGAAATGAAAACAACACCTTTTGTACGACTTTGCCCTCAGCAGAGCTATAGAAAAACAGAACATTAACGGGTGTTACACGGACACTTTTAGATGATACACGACCACTTATTAGTTGTTGGACACTTTTATGGATAGAATCACTCGTGCATGATCAGTGAGTTCATGGGCACTTTAAATTTCAATTAGATTAGAACTTTTTGTTTCACCGACATATTTCCTGTCTTTTTATTAAAATATTTACGTTGGCATCAATAACTATATTTTTTTCAAACAATTCCAGTATCTTACTATTCATATCAGTACACTAAGGGATTAACCATTTAACTCAAAAGAGGTTATAGATAATGCAAATTGTAAGGTCTTTCTTGTCGTTTAACACACCGAGGGGTGTCAGGATTGATCAAATGAAAGACCGACCGGAGGAAGGTCTTTCTTTGGGCAATCCTGACACCCAGGTGTGTTATACGACAAGAAAAACTTAAAATATGCATTATCTGACTTATATACCGTAAACAAATTTATTTTCTGTAAAGATTTGCAAGATTTCAATCATATTTTACCAACCGCACTAAAGTGGGATATTCTTTTCTAATCCGTACTGGTTTTAATACGCCATACGGCTCATTTGAAACTTGAAATAAAACTCACTTAGAATATAGCAAAGTGCTCTCGACCAATGAAATTGTAGGATTTGATGCCTCTTAGTATATGTAAGAGAATGATATCCTTTCTTCATGATTAAGTACGAGCGTTAGCGAGTACTTATCATGAAGAAAGGGTTATCATTCTCTTACAAACTTAGAATATTGTAAAGAGCTCAAGGCTTAAATGATCTCTTGGTTGGTTGTATTTAAGAATTAGTTTCATTGTCAGTGCAATGTTTGTAATTAATGCATGACTTCCTTTTTAGGCCATCTTTCATTTATGGATTAGTTTTAGTGATGTAAGGACTTTCTTATAATTTTGGAAAATATAATAGATTGTGTTTTAGACATTAGATGACACAAAATGAAATGGTAAGAAATGTTTCCTGATTGTGAGTATGGATGTAAATCATGTAATATTTTAGCGAGGAATTATCTTTTTGTTTTATTTCCAGTTCAAATCAATTAATTCAAAATTGAGTTACAACTAAATTTTATTTTCAGCCAATAGTCCAGTCCTTTACATCAAATACTACTTCATTATGTCAGGGAAATGTTCAAATACAATGCCGTTAAAAGTTTAAACTATATTCAAAAGTTAAACTAAATTCCTTTTTTTGAATTTTATCAGAATATTGAAATTACCATTCTCACCAACCGCGGATCCAGTAATCTGAGTTTTGAAAGAGTAGAAGCTTAAGATTTAGGTTTTATTTAATTTTAAAACTTTTTTTTTTTTTTTTTTTTTTTGCATTGCTTTGATATTGTTTATTTTTTAGTAATTTGAAGTTATTAATATTCTCATAATAACGTTAATGGTACCAATGTTACTGCACCAGTAAACTTCATCTTATTTTGAATCATTCAACTTATGTCACCAATTTTGGACGGTAAGCTGCGATTGGAGCATATTGTAACACGTGTTTAATCCTGATCAAAACTATCAGAGACATATAAAAACCTATAGGCTAGAAAATAAAAAAAAAATCCAAAATATATGCCTATATATATCTAATAACAAGACAAAATCAATTTTTCATAACATTTCATTCACTAATGAAATAGAAAATTCATTCTTTTGATACATTTATATTGTTATTGAATTCATATTTATTGAATTCATATATATTGAATTCATATATTTGGGAGCAAACGTACGATTTTATTATTTTTAAGGGGAATGGGGAGGGATGGAATGGCACATCCTGCATTTTTCAATAATAAAAAGGATCAAGCCTGTTTATTTTAAATCTATTTAACTCCCCTTTTCCCCAAATAAAATGTGAGCTTACTTACCTCTGAAATCTTTTCATTCATAATTTACTTGCGAAGTTGCATTTTAAAAGTCTGAAATGTTTCTTTTACTTGACATAGTTCTTTTTATGAAATTATTAGATTCTTGAATTTCTTGAAAAAAACTCTATGCTGAAGGAAGTGAAAAAAGTTGTTTAAACTGTAACTTACATTAACTGGTAATTAACTGGTATATGGCCATTTAAGTTTCTAATCTGTTTAATTTTGCTACCTTTTCTAAATGCAAAATGTACTACTTCTTTCTTAAAACGTCGTACAAGTCAGATACAAAACAAAGGTAACAAAAAAAAAAAACTGGCCGGAAACAAACTGCCGTATAGTTCTTCTGCACTTGTAGTCATGTCAGGTCCTCGGCTATCGCCTCGGACCTTCACCTGACTACTCGTGCAGAAAACTATCCGGCAACAGTTGTTACCGGCCTGTTTCTTTGATACCTTTGTAGTGTATTTAATGCATTAATTTCATGCGCTCGAAGCGCTTTTCTTGATTTATCTTCATCAGTAACGCTCGAAGCCGAATATTTGAAAGCCAAGGATGTATAAGAACCGAAACAGTTGAAGAGCTATATAACCACAAAGCACCTAAAGATAGTACACTTCACAGCTCCATAAACATGTTCAAATAACAGTAATAAGATGAAATAATTCTTAGAAATAATTAAAGATCAGTTATATAATTCAAGACACGTATAATGATCTGGGTTTTATTTTATTATTTTTATTGTTTGTTTTCCAACTATGAATACATTTGTATTTTTTTTTTTTAAATTTACTGTCATACAATATGCCTAAGCAACCTGGTAAGGCATGTTTTGTACACTCGCATGGACAAATGAGTAAATGATAATTACAGAAAAAAAACAACTGTTATATTTGACTTAAAAACAATTAAAACAATTAGACATCGATACATTATTCAATATCTTAGATAGGTACCTCCTATAACGCTAAACAAATTAATCGAAAAAAAAAATAGATCAAAAAATGCACGGAAGAAAAAGAAAAAACATAGCATCCCCCTTTCTTAAAATAAGTTGAAAATAAATTACTTACAAAGTGACTTGTATTTTTCATACACCGTAACAATACATTTGTGTCTTGCTTCATGCATTTAGTGATATTTCTTTTGTAACTTGTTAATGATTGCTAAAGCTTATATCTAGATTAATTCGTATATAAGAGAATGATAATCCTTTCTTCATGATTAAGTACGAGCGTTAGCGAGTACTTATCATGAAGTAAGGATTATCATTCTCTTACAAACTTAGAATATTGTAAAGGGATCAAGGCTCAAATGATCTTTTAATTGGTTGTATATAAGAATTCGTTTCATTGTCAGTGCAATGTTTATAAATAATGCATGACTTCCTTTTTAGGCATTTCATTTATGGATTAGTTTTAATGATGTAAGGACTTTCTTATCATTTGGGAAATATTAAAAAAAAAAAAAAAAAATGCGTTATAGATATTACAACAGAACAAAGAAAATGTAGGAATTGTATATGTTTTCTGATTGTGAGTATGAATGTAAATCATGTAATATTTTACTGAGGAATTATCCTTTTTTTTCAATTTACAGTTTAAATCAATTGATACTGTTGAGTTACAACTAAATTTTATTTAACAACCACAGCCAATATTTTGGTCCGGGTTTTTACAGCAGATACTATTTCATTATGTCAAAGAAATGTTGAAATAAAATGCCTTTAAAAGTTTTTAATATTTTCAAGACTTAAATTAAATTCCTGTATTTTTTTTTTTATCTTATCGGAATATTGGAAATACCTATTCTTCCCAACCGCTGATCCAGTGATCAAAGTTTTGGAAAGCTAAAGATTAAGGTATTTTTTTTTTTTTATTTCAAAGCTTTTTTTTTTCTTTTGCAAATGCTTTGATATTGTTTATTTATTTAGTAGTTATTAATATTTTCATAATAACATTAATCGTACCAATTTTACTGCACAGTAAACTTCAACTTATTTTGAGTTTTTTGTTTGTTTCACAATTCAATTTTTAGTCAATTTCAATCACTGTGTGATAAATCCTTTCAATCTGATAAATGTGCTTCGGGGCAGTTGTAACTAATTTATAGAAACTCTTTGTTTTGAAATGTAAATAGACCCAAATAATAGGATAATTCCTTACTAAGAACATGATTTACATTCATTCTTCACAATTTAGAATATAGCAAAGTGCTCTAGACCAATGAAATTGTAGGATTTGGTTTTTCTTAATTGTGAAGAATGAATGAAATCATGTTCTTAGTAAGGGATTATCCTATTGTTTAGACCTAATTACTGTTCAAAACAAAGAGCTTCTATAAATGAGTGACAAATACCCTGAAGCACATTTATCAGCTTGAAAGAATTTGTGATTAAAACTGACTAAAAGATGAATTTTGAAACAAACCTAAAATTTTCAAAATCATTCAACTTATCTCACCAATTTTGGACGGTAAGCTGCGATTGGAGCATATTAGTATATATGGAGTATCCTGGACAATGCTGAAAGTGAAGAAATGCCGGTACCGACGTTTATATTTCAGTTAAAAAGACAGGAAATATATATATAAAAAATCAAATCTAATCAAAAGATAAAATCCCTATCAACTCACCAATGCACGATTGTTCCTATAAACAAAAAGTGTCCATGTAATACATGTTCAAATAGGCAGCAAATCTTGAAGAAAATCATTCAACTTATGTCACCAATTTTGGACGGTAAGCTGCGATTGGAGCATATTGTAACACGTGTTTAATCCTGATCAAAACTATCAGAGACATATAAAAACCTATAAGCATGAAAATTAAAAAAAAAATCCAAAATATATGCCTATATATATCTAATAACAAGACAAAATCAATTTTTTCATAACATTTCATTCACTAATGAAATAGAAAATTCATTCTTTTGATACATTTATATTGTTATTGAATTCATATATATTGAATTCATATATATTGAATTCATATATTTGGAAGCAAACGTACGATTTTTATTATTTTTTAAGGGGAATGGGGGAATGGAATGGCACATCCTGCATTTTTTCAATAAAAAAAAAAAGGATCAAGCCTGTTTATTTTAAATTTATTTACCTCCCCTTTTCCCCAAATAAAATGTTAGCTTGCTTACCTCTGAAATCTTTTTCATTCATTATTTACTTGCGAAATTGCATTTTAAAAAGTCTGAAATGTTTCTTTTACTTGACATAGTTCTTTTCTATGAAATTATTAGATTCTTGAATTTCTTGAGAAAAAAACTCTATGCTGAAGGGAAGTGAAAAAAAAGTTGTTTAAACTGTAACTTACATTAACTGGTAATTAACTGGTATATGGCCATTTAAGTTTCTAATCTGTTTAATTTTGCTACCTTTTCTAAATGCAAAATGTACTACTTCTTTCTTGAAACGTCGTACAAGTCAGATACAAAACAAAGGTAACAAAAACAAAAAAAAAAACTGGCCGGAAACAAACTGCCGTATAGTTCTTCTGCACTTGTAGTCATGTCAAGGTCCTCGGCTATTGCCTCGGACCTTCACCTGACTACTCGTGCAGAAAAACTATCCGGCAACAGTTGTTACCGGCTTGTTTCTTTGATACCTTTGTAGTGTATCTAATGCATTAATTTCATGCGCTCGAAGCGCTTTTCTTGATTTATCTTCATCAGTAACGCTCGAAGCCGAATATTTGAGAGCCAAGGATGTATAAGAACCGAAACAATTGAAGAGCTATATGACCACAAAGCACCTAAAGATAGTACACTTCACAGCTCCATAAACATGTTCAAATAACAGTAATAAGATGAAATAATTCTTAGAAATAATTAAAGATCAGTTATATAATTCAAGACACGTATAATGATCTGGGTTTTATTTTATTATTTTTATTGTTTGTTTTCCAACTATGAATACATTTGTATTTTTTTTTTAAATTTACTGTCATACAATATGCCTAAGCAACCTGGTAAGGCATGTTTTTGTACACTCGCATGGACAATGAGTAAATGATAATTACAGAAAGAAAAACAACTGTTATATTTGACTTAAAAAAACAATTAGACATCGATACATTAGACATCGATACATTATTCAATATCTTAGATAGGTACCTCCTATAACGCTAAACAAATTAATCGAAAAAAAATAGATCAGTAAGAAATTCTTGTCGTTCAATTGATTAACAGCACATGTTTCAGAAAAAGTTATATGTTTTATAGTTGTAGCAACTTCTGGTAATAGCTCAGACGATGACATACAGGTGAAGAATTCACAGAAATGTTAGTACATAATATATTAGATATATCTTAAAATTGAGAATGGAAATGGGGAATGTGTCAAAGAGACAACAACCCGACCAAAGCGCAGAAAACAGCCCAAGGCTACAAATGGGTCTTCAACACAGCGAGACAATCCCGCACCCGGAGGCGGGCTTCAGCTGGCTCCTAAACAAAAATGTGTACTAGTTCAGTGAAAATAGACTTACACTAAACTCCGAAACATATAAATGAACTAAAATAAAAAAAAAACATTCAAAACTAACAAAGGCCAGAGGCTCCTGACTTAGGACAGACGTAAAAATGCTGCGGGGTTAAACATGTTCATTTTATTTCCAACTTTGCACTTTCGAAAATTACAAAATAAAAAATTACAAAAGTAATAAATTAAACGTGATGGAGTAACTCTTTCGTGGAAGTTGAGTTGAATTTTAAGACTAAACGTTCAATTTGAAAATTAGTACTTACACTATGATTAATTGAAGTTCAGGCATATAGGTAATTCTAAATATATTTCAAATGTAGCATAAATATTTAGGTATATAAAATCGAAACTACTATAAAATAGAGGCGAAAATTAACGAATGGATATATAAACTCATAAGTCGAAAACAATACCATGACAAATACGATTAACGTAATTTATATTGGTTTCCGTGAAAGTAAAAATGACCAAATAATTTTTATTTTGGCTATTGAGATTAAAATCAGACAAAACTACAAATTCATATGTTTTATCGGTTATTCGCTTGCTGTATACACAAAATGATAAGAGAAACATTCGAAGTTTTTGAAAAAAAGTCAAAAATCAACTGCAAATTCCTCATTGAAAAAAAAAAAACAAAAACCAAAAGATAGCCACAGACTTGGCTTGATCAGTAGACAAACCCACATTTTGCAGGATTAATTTGTTTTTGTCTCCTCTCATCACTATAATTATCACCTGGATCACATGAGTATATAAACTTGAAAGTACTTATCAACAGGAAATCACTTAAAAATACTAATAAATTTAATATTGTCGAAAATAACAGGCACATTTCATTTAGATGAAATACAATAATATATTCAATCTTATAAAACAAATTTTGCAATGATTGAAAGAAAGCACAAAGTCAATAATATTTGATTGATAAAATAATGGAGTCAATATTATATATTGCATTGAAAAATATTTATAATTTAGCTTTGTTGTCATATATTAAAGTATAAAATAAGAAGATAGGGTATGCTTGCCAGTGAGACAACAATCCAACAGAGTTCAGATAAACTGGATTTAAGCAGTTATGGGTCACCGTACGACCTTCAACAATAAGACCATACCATATATTCAGCTAAAATAGACCTCGACATGACCAATGTTAAGGAAATCATACTAGAAAATCAATGCCCGATTTATGAAAAAACATAGAAAAACAAATATGAAAGACAACAACCTACGACAACCATTGTATTAGAGGCTCCTTACTTAAGACAGGCACATAGAGCACATGGAGGAGGGTTTTATCAAATATGTATGTGTCAATGTGCAACCTTCCCCTTACCTTTGACAGTTATGTAACAGCACATCATAAGAGAAAACTATAAAAGTCAGCTGTTAAAAGACGACTTTAGAATTTGTGCACTTGACCGTATATTTCTAATGTCACAATGCTTATGTTATAACGTCACAGTAAGAATCGATTGTTCGATGACGTCGTTTACGCCGATTTACCCCGGGTCAACTGGTGTAACTCATTCATAAAAGTCATCTCGAGATAGGTGTATGGCTTTACTCACCAGACCGGAACGAAGCAAAAATTCATCTCACTTTAAAAAAAAGACACAAAGTACCGATAAGAGAGTACTTGCATTTACCGAAAACTAGTTCAAAATCAAATATCAACTAATTAAAAATTACCATGTCCTCCCAGACTTGAGGTCAGTTTAAATAAAGTATTTTATATTAAAAGGTTTCAATTATGGACGTACCTCGCAAGCATCAAGTACACAAGGGATGGAATTTGTTTCTGATGGGCCAACTATAAATATGCCAAAACGACAAATGATCTAGATGCACCATCCAATCTATATACTTATACAGAAAATGTTATAAGTGATGATACACAAAATTCTGACCTAGAGGCAGATTTCTCAACAATAAGCATCTATGCAACAAACACAATGGATGCAACTTCAAATATGGCTCACACAACTACCGTACCAGAAAATACTGGTAAGTCCGTACCACATCAACAATCAATCAATGTTGTATGCATTGAATTTAACCATCTAATTTAACATCTATCGTGTTGGGTATTCAAAGGGGAAAACACACCTGAAAACTTATTTCCCTGGTATACAATGAAAACTGATTCCTCTGAGATAAAATGAAAACTTATTCCTCTGAGATACAATTCATCCAGAATTTTCTGCGCCAAATATCCCCCCCCCTTTCCAAAGCAACAAAAAAAAAACAAACTTAGCGACAAAAATTTAAAAAAAAACATAACAAACCTGCACAACAGTGATTCCGGCTTCTTCCACCCATAAAAACTGACCGCCACGAAATAACACAATAGTGCTAAAAGTGGCGTTAAACACCAATCAGTCAAATCAAATCACAACAGTGATCAATGATGTATCATGTAAAAGTCGCACTATAAACAAAGCCTTTTTCTCTAATGAGAAAGGTTAATATGTTAAATATACTTACTGGAGGTGTGATGAGTTGTTTAAGGCCGTAAATTGTTTCTACGACACCATTTATGTACGTTTCGGCAATAAAGATTATCGATCGGTCATGTTTTTCTCTGACTGTAAATGACGTCTTTTCACTAAATCCATTGGATGTTGGGTGTGATCTGATTGATATTTAAGTCTTAGATACATGATTTTTTATCAAGTTGTTATTGGCTTTTATCTAGCTGTCAGTAACTGCGAGTACTTTCAGATCTTTACTTGATGTCTTTTTCTGTTGATAGATGTATAGAAACGCTGCCACGTCCGGTCTGTTTTTTTCCATAGATGTTTTCTGCTTGGTATCGATATGATGAGTTGAGCCCTTTTCAACTGATTTTTATAGTTTGTTCTGATGTTGTACTGTTACGCCAATGTCCCAGGTTTAGGGGAAGGTTTGGTGTCATAAAACTAGTTAAACCACGACACATTCCTGGCCAGTCCCTAGTCAGGGGCCTGAAGTTCAGTGGTTGTCGTTGGTTCATGTCTGTCATATTTGTTTTTCGTAAATTGTTTTGTTATAAGTTAGGCCGTTAGTTTTTTCAATTGAATTGTTTCATATTTTTCATGTCGGGGCCTTTTAAAGACGACTATACGGTATCGATTTTCTTTATTGTTGAAGGCCGTACGGTTGCCTGTAATTACCTACATCCACTTCATTTAAACCTTGGTAGTAAGTTGTCTAATTGGCAAACGTATCTCATTATATATATATAAATATGCAAGTCTATATTGAAAACAACGTTCAAACCTATGATTGCGTTGGATAGAAATCGCAATTTTTATACGTGTGCATGCAAAACAGATTTCATGGTAGAGGGGTCTAAATACAGCACAAACAACATTTTCCAAAAGACCTAAAAAGTGAAAAAGTATATTTTAACAAATCGCATTTGGCTAGCAGGTCGAACAACGGATGTTCTTAAAGTCTGCTGATTGCCATTGGTGAATGCCAAATAAACGAATCACTAGATGTAACAAAATGGATCTTAACTATTAATTTAATACCAAACAGAAAACAATAAACATTGCGGAAAAGATGGTATACCGCAAACAAAAGGTACAAAAATTAGTACACCATATCCGGATTTCGACAGTTAATGTCTCTTCAGTGATGTTAGGAATCGAAACGGTATTTGGAAGGCCATATAATTTAACTCAATTTAGAATAGACTCTTGAATTTTGAAGAGTCGAAATAGGATGAACTGATCATATAAACCCGAAGGCAAATATAACACAACCCCAAACGAAAAAATAAAAACAAGTCTAAATTAAAAACAATGTTTAAACCTATGATTGCGGTGGATAAAAATCGCAAGTTTTATACGTGTGCATGCAAAACAATTTCTTAGTAGAGGGGTCTTAATACAGCTCAAACAACATTTTCCAAAAGACCTAAAAAGTGAAAAAGTATATTCTAACAAAACGCATTTGACTAGCAGGTCGAACAACGGATGTTCTTAAACCCTGCTGACTGCCATTGGCGATTGCCAAATAAACGGATCAGCAGATGTAACAAAATGGATCTTAACTATTAATTAAATACCAAACAGAAAACAGTAAACTTACAAATCATTGTTTGCATTGGTTAAGTTCAAATCAGTCGCTGGGGGCAATCTTGAAAATGCAATGAGATATGTGCTTGTGCACCGTTCTTTTGATTTTGCGTTCAGTGTGTGTAAGGTATAGTGTCACGAATCAATGCATCATTCCCTTATCTTTCATAAATTACAACATATTGAGAATTGTTTTGGTTTGTGCCTTTCTCGAGTCAGACACCTGTAATTTCGTGGTATAGTTTTACCTTTGCAGTTTCGAGATGTTTTATAGCTTGAATGCCGTGTAGTGACCTATAGTTGTTAACTTCTACGTCATTTGATCTCTGGCGGAGAGTTGTCTCATTGGCAATCATACCACATCTTACTTTATATGTCAAGTCATATCAATGATCGAATCAAATCTTTCTATACTATTTGACTTAAACCCCGTATACTAGTATATAATCAAATTCAGTGTTGACCAGACCATTCGTTGGCGCGCTTAATTCTCCAATTAACTGGGTCAGATCAGGAAACCGTTTGTCTGTTACGCCCACTTAATATGTTGTTTTTACAAGGAACATTTAAACGTACGGGGTCGCCAAAGGGTTCTCAACGCCTGAAAACAAGTAATTCGAAAAAAATACTACAGGCGTATTGATTTACATTGAATATTTTGACATTCTTCACTGATAATCGATAATCAAATTATTTATCATATCGCACGTTCTTTAAACATTAAAATACATTTTCACTAGCTTCAAAGGTAGTAATGAATGTGTTAGCAATAACCTTGTTCGGACTTCAAAGCGATTTTACAATTGTCGTTTTCTAAAATTTGTATTCATTTTTGGCTCTTCGTATCTTTCAACTTTTATCTTGTCTAAAAGTATTTATTTTGGAACGAATGCATGGTAAACTTTAAATCATGGTGCAATTAAAACAGATTAGAAAAAAATTTTGCATTTACATTATGAAATAGGAAATAGGAATCTTTAAATTCAATATACTAATATAATTAATTGCTGAATAAATTTATATTTATCTGTACACGTATCTAAATTAGAACTCACCATTTCTTCACAAGCGTTAAATGTCAAACCAAGAGTGTTAAGCCATCTGTCCATTTAATGGAGGAGGGAACCATCTTTGTTAAAATTATTTCTTCCAATCCATGTTGCTTCAGTTTTAGAAAAAAAAATACTTTTCATCCATAACGCTTCTCAATATCATCAAAAAAGAATTCATTAAAACTTGCGCAGAAAATAAATCTATCAGAAAACAAGTGGTATCATCCGCCAAACGTGAAATTGTCATTTCAGTGTCCCCATTTTTATGCCAGATGTCTGATTGTTCTTACGAATACTTATAGCCAGCAGTTTAACGGCCTGAATGGATTAGAACTAAATCCATTATTAATTACAAGACTATATATATTTGAGTAAAAAGTTCCTTAACTTGATGCCAAACCAAACCGATGTTTTTTTTTTAACAAGTTTCCATTCTAGCGTATCAAACACTTTTTCAAAATCAACTAGTATGGGTTTTTTTTTTTTATTATTGAAGGCCGTACCGATCATTGGCAATTATTCCACATCTTCTCATTTTTATAGTAATATAAGACCTGGATATTTTTTTTTTGTAGTGAACAATATAATACCAGCAACGAGTTGTAGATGTTCACCAGTCCCATATCCCGTTGGATCCGGATCTATAAATTTTGGAATAAACAGTTTCATTTTTTCCGCATTAACTATGCTAATGATTTGAATCAAAATTTAAGAGGATAAGAGGACGCCACTCGACAAGAGCGTTCTGTCTTTATCTTTCTTTGGGACAAGAGTCAGAATACCCCGTCTTTGTATTGAGAGGGTGCCGGTTTCGAAGGAATATTCATAGAACCGTACAGGTTTATTTGTTAGTGTATAAAGCCTTTCAGTGACCCTTGGTGGAGGAAGCCAGAGAGTACCACCGACTTTCGGCAGGAAAACTGGCAATCCGTATCAATTAACATCGTAGTCAAACAAAATTCACCACGATGGAGGTTGGAACTCACAATCTCAGTGTTGACAGTCTATTGATCACTAGTTAGACCACTCGGGCACCTAAAAAAACTTTTGAATATCATACATGTAAATAATTATTTTATTTTCATAGGAACTGTCGATGACATACTAGACTGTGCGTGTGTATGTAAAAGTTCGACTGCAAGTCAAGGAATACCAATTTCATTACCTGATCTACGAATCGACAAAACAACCTTGTCGTCATATCGACGACGTTATATTTCAGTTCGAGACCATAGATTTTCTGCTACGGTGATGGGTTGGTCAGGAGCTACAATTTTGATTATTTTGATTCTTGTAATTATTTTACCAGATTTTGTTCTCATTGTGAAAAATATAAAGCATCATTATAACAATCGTAAAACATATACATGTACTGTATAACTTGTTTTATATTCTAAAGACAATATTTCTAGAACAAAAATGCAACAGAAAATATATGTTTTTGTATCTTATTTCTATGAAAATTTTGTGTAAAACGAACCGTTGTTTCGATGCTTTAATTCACCATAAGTAAGATATATTTAAACTATTTATCTACTTTAAAGATCAGCATGTTCCGATCATCTTTTACGCTAATACCACACCGATTTCAGATAACATCATCCAATTCATACTTGTATTACGGGATCTCCCAAATGACAACTTCAAGTTAAAACCTTCTGGTTACATCTGTTCACGTTCCCAAAACGGTCATCTTATTACTGGTGACCTTAACATTATAAACGCTACTCAACGAAATGTGTGTCACAAAATCTCAATTCATTGAAAATTTTCCTGGATTTTGTTGAGTATTATGCAGGGCATTTCGGGAAGGATGAATAACTAGACAGAATTATTTGAAATAAAGGATACAACAGATACAGTCTGCCTCATATCTTGACTTGCATCTAGACGTTGGCAATTAGAGTCGGTTAAGTACTAAACTTTACGATAGAAAGAAGGATGTTAGCCTTCCGATTGTGAAGTTTCCATTTTTATGTAGCAACATTCCAGCAGCACCTGCATATTGAGTATATAACTCCCAGTTGATTCGATATTCAAAAGCTTACATTTACTATCGTAATTTCATTGATAGAGGGTTGCTGCTAAAAGGGAAGCGTTAAAACCAAAAGCTCTAAAGAATTATTCCATCGACAATTTTACGATCGCCATCACGAGTTGGTTGACCGTTATGGAATATCTGTTTTAACAGATGACGATGGATATGTTCCATCGTGACCACAATCCCGTCCTCTTTTCCTCGAATGTGACACACCGAACTAAAGTTATCACTGGGTTTGTACTTAAATGAGAAAGACGACAGGTGCCACACGTAAAGCAGGATTTGCTTACAATTTCAGAGCACCTGCAGAGATCATTCCCGGTTTTCGTTGGGGTTCGTGTTGTTCAGTACTTAGTTTTCTTTGTTGTGGTTTGTGAACTACTGTTTATCGTTTGGTCGTTTTTCGTTTCTTCCCATGCATGACATTGCATGCGAGTTCTTTTCCGACATTGATTATTACTGTATCAGTCGCCTCTCTTTTATAGATTTAATGTGTCCGTACAGTTTTTGTGAATAACTTACATCAGCATCACTAAAAGCCAAACAACTGAAAGGCAAGGATGTCTTTAATAGTTTTCTTATATCAATATTTTTTCATATATATATACAAGTCTAAATTGAAAACAACGTTCAAACCTATGATTGCGGTGGATAAAACCGCAATTTTTATACGTGTGCATGCAAAACAAATTTCTTGTTAGAGGGTCTAAATACAGCACAAACAACATTTTCCAAAAGACCAAAAAGTGAAAAGTATATTTTAAAAACGCATTTGACTAACAGGTCGAACAACAAATGTTCTTAAACCCTGATGACTGCCATTGGCGATTGCCAAATAAACGGATCACCGATGTAATAAATGGATCTTAATTATAAATTTAATACTAAACAGAAAACAATAAACTTGCGGAAAAGATGATATACCGCAAGCAAAAGGTGCAAAGGTTTTTGTACACCATATCCGGATTTCAACAATTAATGTCTCTTCAGTGATGTTAAGAATCGAAACGGTATTTGGAAAGCCATACAATTTACCTCAATTTAGGATAGACTCTTGAATTTTGAGGAGTCAAAATAGGATGAACGGATCATATAAACCCGAAGGCAAATATAATACAAGCCCAAACGAAAAATATAAACAAGTCTAAATTGAAAACAACGTTCAAACCTATGATTTTTATACGTGTGCATGCAAAACAAATTTCTTGTTAGATATATATATATCATTATCATATATAATAAGGATATTGTATATTGTATCAAACTATAGTTCATGTATTATAGATATACAACATTTATTTAAAAATTTAATGATAATGTATGAAAAATCCTTGACTATGACAGGGATGGTACACCCTCACATAGTACCATAAGGATTGAAAAACTACCTCATTAAAACACGTGTATGCATTTAGACGTTTCAGAAGGATAATCAGTTCCTGCACCTTATGAGGCACCTGCCATATTTAAACTGCCAATAAAAAGTTCGATGATTAGTCGCATTCGTTGTCATCATCGAGGTAGGATGATTGTGTTTTTATGGCTATGGCATATGTATAATCACCTTTAATTATCTTTCCAATATTGCTGTTTCTGATCATGAAGTTCAGTACAAAGCTTGCAGATGAGATTGTTTGTCTTTTATCCTTCTAACGTGGAGTCGTATTTGAAAAAGAAATATGAATGCACTCCTGTGTGTAAATCCTGATTACCACATACTTTTTTTAATTTTATTTTCTTTCAATTTTACAGCATGCAGACCATATTTATTGAATTTGTTTTTATAAATAACATATATGATTGTTTTACAACAGGGATCAGCTAAATTGGATCTAAAGGACTAACAACTTTTGTAAATTTAGGCGATAGTAGAATACCGATGCTCAAATTTAGAATTCGATAAACTAGAAAATCAAGATAACAAACAAAAAAGGAAATCGCATTAACTCCATAATAAACAAAGACCGGATGCGGCTCATGCTAAGCATACATCACCCGCCATGTGAATCAAGACTTATACACTAATATAAGAATAACGGTATAAAGAGATCATGTTTGTTAGCCTAACTTATAAATAGAGTAAAGTTATTTTCCAGTGCAAACTTTAATACTTAACTATTTTTAATTAGGTTTCTTGGGTTTTGTTTCATTTAAGAATTAAACACATTTTGGAAGAGATTATCAAAGTGTAAACTCGGCCGACCAACCCACTCATTGAATAGAAAGACTATTGTTGTGTGTGCATGTCAGCGGCCCAATCAAAGCATCAATAACCTGTAGAAATTTTGTTTATAATTTTCCATCCAAATGTGTGTTATTTTTTGGTAAAATTTCACTTTTCTTGGAAACTAAGGATTTCATTTATGTGTATATTGTATGAATATTTTACAATGAAATCGACACCACCTAAGGCAGATTTGCTGTAAACCGCCATCTTTGATTGTAAAATAGCAGTTAACAATCGGTCTAGTTCTTGGCTTAAATATGTATATTTTAAAACAGAATGGCAATTTATAAATAAGATTTTTTATTTGAATAATAATAAAAAAAAAGATTTATTGCATTATTAAGACAGTTTCAATAATGCTAAATATGTGTTTTTGTTCGATTCCATTTTTCAGCTTAGCCGTATCAGCGAAGATAGCTCTTACAGTAAACATTTTATTAGGTATGTTAGTGAATTTATTTTTCTTTTTTATTTGTAGCAAGAAAACAAGTTCGGTGACAAAATTTTTTCTTTTCTTTTCTAAAAGCATATTATTAAACCTATCGTCTCAAATTTTATTTCAAAATTCTATTAGATAGATCTTTCTATTCACAAAATATTTTTCACAAATAATCTACGCAGAATTAGTCAAATGTTGACACATTGTTGCTTGAAAAGAAGCACGGTGACCAATACTTTTCATTATATTTTTGAAAAAAAAAAGCATGTTAAGGTGGTACCCAACACCTTGACTTATATTAATTTGGCTCGTTTAATTTTCATAAAATTTTGACAAAATGTTTACTTTGACCCTTTGAAAAAAATATAAAAATTTCAAAAAATTTGAACCAACCACTTTATCAGAAAAATTTCGTTGGTTATATAGCAGTTTCACAAACACTAATTTTGATCATTGAGAAGCTTAATATTTCCTTAATAAAACTACGTGATTAAAACGTTTAGCTGATTTTTACAGAGTTATCTCCTGTAGTGCTAGGTACCACCTTAAAATCTACATTGTATCAAAAGAAAATCCTATCTGAGGAAATATGTAATGATGATTCACCTTAATATAAGTAATGAAAGTAGTTCCTACAAAGTTATATCGAAGTGTTAACCTATGTAAGAAACTATGACCAATCACATTCAATAATTTTTCTATATGTATACATCGTATGAAAATATTAACGTATATCCAAATGTCGTTTTATTGACATTACTGAAATATACATTACATTCTTGGAATCAAAATGTATGTAAATCCATTGTTATCTCTTTGTATTGGTTTCTTTTGACGACCTTTAATGAATATACTTATACAGAAAGACCTACTTAATCATGATGATAAATGTGTTGTGGAAACAACTGGTTTTTTTTTCTTTTGAAAACACGTATCAATTGCCTTTCTTTAATGACATGATAGCAATTCATTATGCAGACAAATTCATGATGTCGTCAATGATTGTTTATGCAAATTTTCCTTTTCTTAAAGTATTAAAGCTTCAGTACTGTTACGTCCCTTTGAAAAAAAGCAGTTGTTTCCACAACATAGTTGTTTTCATGAATAAGTAGGTCTTTTCTGTAAAAGTATATTCATTATAGGTCGTTAAAGAATAACAAATTACTAACCTGTGGAAAAAATAAAAATTGTCAAACAAATTATAGAATAATATTTCACATGTCAAGTTTTTTTGTCAATATTTTATTGCAAATATAACATTACACCAAACGTTCCAAGTAGTTAAGTTGAAATCATCCTTTTGTAAACTTTACGGACGACATCACGAGTTGTTTGACAGTTATGGAATATCTGTTTCACAAATGACAACGGATATGTCCCAATTGTATTAACTATAATCCCATCCTCTATTTCCCGAATGTGAGCTACCGAATTAGGCTTATCTCAAGGTTTATACTTGCATGAACAACACGACGGGTGCCACATGTGGAACAGGATATGTTTACCCTTCAGGAGCAACTGAGTTCACCCCTATATGGTGGGGTTCGTGTTGCTGCTCTGTTTTCTATGTTGTGTTTTGTGCACTGTTGTTTGTCTTTTGTTTTTTTTTCTTTTTGCCATGGCGTTGTTAGTTTATTTTCGACTTATGAGTTTGAATGCCCCTTTGGTATCTTTCGCTCCTCTTTTTCTATCTTACCTTAATCATTATTAAATGCTATAAATATTATTAAATCAAGAATTAAAAGAATCTATCTAAAACAAGATCTTACAAATTTATACCCTAGATAAAGTCAATAAATTACAAAAGGAAACCTTAAAAAAAATGTTCAAATCGAAAAAAAAAAAAAAAAAAGATAGCAACCTAAGGTAAAGATTTAAAAACAGTTTTAATAAATTGATATATCAAAAGTATAAAGTGGTTTCAGGATCAGTAGAGGCTGTTAAAGGCAGACAAAGTAACGAATGAAAGAGCGAATGAACGACGCTAGGACATAACAATCACTACACATACCGTCCTATTTAGAAAGCGAAGAATAAGGTATAACAATTGAAATAGAAGTTTGAATTTGTTCACACAAATTGATAGGTTGGCGAAATACTGACTTCAAGTTAAGCTTTCCCTTTTGATAGCAATACTATAAAAAAAGATAATGAGGAACAATATATGTCATCTATAGAGTAAACAAAAAAGGGGAAAATAGACAACAATCCCCCAAATAAATTCTACAAAACACAAAACACAACACCCTCAAAATCGAATGTATGAATTAAAGCGACAGTAGTTTACCGATGTTCAAATCTCGTAAATCGATTAAGAGACAAATCAAGTTAACAAACAAAAACTAAGGGATTCGCATGAACTCCCTCCATAAAGAGCGAGACTATGCTCGTCTACATTGTAATCGTATTCTGTTATGCACGCATCATCCGCCATGGGAATTAATACTTGGTCAAAAGGTCACAATCGATAACATTACAGTTCAGACGACTATATTGTACAGATCAACGAAGGCGAAAATAATTAGCTATTAAGTCGAGAAGCCGACATATTGTAATGATCAATCAATTCGTGATGGTAATCGTAAAACTTATGTAATGTCGAATTTAATTGTTCCTCCTCACATAACCCTGTTGGAGCAGTTTTCGTATAAGAAGTTCAACCCTTCACCCTCTGAAATCCATACGACGAAGAAGAGGGGTATGTTACAGCTAATAAATAGGAAGTTGACAGTTTGAAAGTCTAGCTCGTCACGTTTACCATAGATTCTAGATAGAAGTGGTCAATCTGTTTCAATATCGAGGAGAAGATAAACATATTCATTTAATAGTGCGTTATTTTGTATAAAATATCTAAAAATAAATTAATGAACTTCATGAACATTGCACTTATGTATGAATTCTGCTTTACATGGGTACAAAACAAATTAGCTAGTAGTGATGCACAACTAGTTCCTATAAGAATAACGACTGTTCGCTGAAGTATCAATCCACCAAACTCATCAAATATGGTGTCGATCAAGAATCCAGCATATTGATGATAACATCTCAATTGTTTTTGTTGTAAAATCAATAAGTTTCTTCCAATTTCATGAGTGTCGACCGTCGTGATATTTTGTAAGAAATGGTTAGGACTATGGTTTTTGTGATCTTTCCGTTTCCTTAACTGTACTTCTTGGATTTTTAAAGAATTATTTGCCAACACTTTCCGGGACCTCTGAAAAAAGGAGGCGTACCATTAATAGGATCGTATCGTGCAAACATGTACTATTCGTTATCAATTCTGGTATACTCAATGGTTTTTCTTTCCTGAATTATCTTTCCAACTACTGTAACCAATAGAGAAGAACAACTTTGAGCGAAATGTTTCTTGGCTTATTCCGGGACTTCATTACTTTTGACTTTAACAATAAGATGAATTCGTATGATAGATATATTTGTTCAAAATTAGACCAACTGCATCAATCATGAATACTCATACTCAAAAACCGTGATAGGTGTCACTAGTGGAGAACACAATAGTCAGGCTCATTGATGTGTGATAGGTGTCACTAGTGGAGCACAAAATAGTCAACCTCATTGATGTGTGGTAGGTGTCACTAAAGGAGCACAAAATAGTCAGGCTCATTGATGTCTGATAGATGTCACTAGTGGAGCACACAATAGTCAGGCTCATTGATGTGTGATAGGTGTCACTAGCGGAGCACAAAATAGTCAGGCTCATTGATGTGTGATAGGTGTCACTAGTGGAGCACAAAATAGTCAGGCTCATTGATGTGTGATAGGTGTCACTAGTGGAGCACAAAATAGTCAGGCTCATTGATGCGTGATAGGTGTCACTATTTGAGCACAAAATAATCAGGCTCATTGATGTGTGATAGGTGTCACTAGCGGAGCACACAATAGTCAGGCTCATTGATGTGTGATAGGTGTCACTAGCGGAGCACAAAATAGTCAGGCTCATTGATGTGTGATAGGTGTCACTAGTGGAGCACAGAATACTGATCCTTTTGGATTTTCTGTGTTTCTCCACTGAATTTGTTAAGTTTTGTGTTGCTTAATCTAAATTTTTTTATGAAGTGTTTTGTATTCTGTTTTTCTGTTGGTCTATATTTTTTTTTTTTGCCAAGGTAGTGTGCACATCCGTGGTCGCTCCTTTTTGAGCTCATGTCGTCATTTTTTTGTTTTCTATCTTGATTTATATCTTCTTAATAGATTTATGAGATTTGAACATCTGTAAACAACTGCTACCTCTAATTTCTTCCTCATATGATTCGATTTTTTCGTTGAATGTCCTCTTGTTTTAAAATTTAGCTTTAAAAATTGTGACTTTCAAAGGAACTGAAATAAATGGGTCCAGAGTATTTGTACAGGAATGATTGTCTTTCTCATGCACACAACTGTCATTCGATCACCTGTTTCAACAACACAAACTCGTACAGATAATACCATTATTTCATATCTTCTTAGTCTTTTCATACAAGTACTCAATCTAATGGTAGTATTTTTTTTATAAATAACTGAACAAATTCAGTGAAACTTATAAGATGGTCAGTACATCAAAGCTTTATGAAATAATGTATATCTATAAACCTGATATTCTAAGATGGTCCTAAACTCTTTAAATCTCTACAGCCATGGGGGAAAAAAACAAACAAGACAAGCCTGTAGTCATAGCATAGTATATCCGAAAGAAGTTAAAGTCAAATGAACTACAATTTACTCAATAAAACGATAAACAGACTTAGAATTACCGGTACATCGCAAGTATGTCTTTAGAATTCTAATTTTTTTTTTAATCTTTTAGTCAATTAATTATTTTTCTCAATTATCAATATCAAAATAATATCACGCCAATATAAAAGAGCTTGAAACTTGCCTAGCAATATGACATTTCAATGGATTAAACCTGGATTAACAATCAATAACACTATAGATTTGGATTTAAATGATTTCAATCCCACACGTCCAAATATTTGCAACAAAGTCTTTGTATATATAAGAGAAGTTGAAAACTGTTTTTTAATATTTACTGGTGTTGTTTTAATGCCCGTAGTGAGATAAAAAAAATCACTGCACAAATTAGCATTTCAAAAGACTTTGAATAGGAACACATCACAAACTGCACCAACGAAACATCATTAGAACATCAATGGAAGAGATAATTTACAATTGAGAACGGGAAATTGTCGCTGCTTTTATAAACTTTACGTAATAGATTTTCATTTGGAAAATGGGAAAGAAAAAGTAAGAAAAGAACAATGTCTGTGGATGACATAACACAATATTTCATCCATGTTAGTAAACTTGTTTCATAAATTAAATTATTCCGTCAGGACATAGCAGTTTGTACTTCATAAATATAGTCATTATTTGATTATCTATTGAAATGATACCTTACTTATCTAAGATTTTAGTGGTGCTGATAGTTCTGTTCACATTCTTAACAGGTACGTGTGACATGTTTTTCATTATTATTAGTTTAGTAATACAAACTTAATGTTTTCTTAATATTTCTATTTTGTTTCATATATCATTTATTTATATAGAATTTTCTTTTCATTATTATTCTTTAATAGTTTTTGTAATATCTTGTTGATTTGTTTGTTATGGTTTTCTAGGCAGCAGTAGATTTATCTTCATCAATGATAAACTGATAAACTAAAAAAAAATTATAATTATTTTTTATTTGAAATATTTAAAATCAAATACTCTGTATATTTTCGAAAATAAAAGGAAATAATTTGAAAACGTATAAACAGAACAAGGCCTTTATTAGAAATTAAGATGTATGCGTTATACACAAAAGGAGATGACATGAATCGCAAAGAATACCGCACGGTACAATAGACTACATCAACCACAGCGCAAGTGTACCATGACTTACTGACGTGATCCCCGAAATAATTACAACAAATGCTTCATAAATGTACAAATAAATGATAATTGAAACAAATCATGTGTAATTCAATTTTTAAAAATCCACAGTTAAACCGGATTATTATTTGAAAAGAAAACAAGAATAAATACCAGTCATACTCATTTTAGAATTGAACTTAGCAAAAAAATTTAATGCACTTCCCAGAACGACAAAAGCTTGTAGGAAAAGTAGAAACACTTTGTTGATATTGCTAACATTAGAGGGACAATGTTAATCCATTAATTCTGGTAAAACTTTATAAATATGTCTTTATACCTGCTTTTCATATCTTGTTGTGAAGTCTGGAATGACTCAAAGAATCTATATTTGCGCTACTGAATATGCTTCAACATTTTATTGTTAAACATGCACAGCAGTACAGGACGTTTACAAGATCAAGTATTTGTGAAATCGTGGTTTAATTACAGAGTATAACAAGTAAAATAGAAGAAAAAAAATCCTTTAAGAAACTTTGTAGGATCTGCTTACACTTCCGGAGCACCGAGATCACTAACGATTTTGCTGGGGTTCGTTTTGCTTATTGTCTGTAGTTTTCTATGTTGAGTTTTGTATACTGTTGTTTGTCTTTCGTTTTTTTTTCGGTTTTTGCCATGGAGTTGTCAGTTTATTTTCGACTTTGAGTTTTAATGTTCCTTTGGTATCTTTTGCCTCTCTTTGTAAAATGGACAATATTTATATATCAAAAAAGATCTTTTCTACACAGACTTTTTACTTGCCTATTGGATGACCGAAATCACATTGGATTTATTGCCATCCAAAATGAGTTATAAGGTTTAACAGTAATTTTCTTCTTAAAGCAATGATTGTCTTCAGAGAAACAGGAACTACTTAACATGAAAGACAAACTTATTTCACAACCTGTCTGTGTTGCTTAATATTATGTTTTTGTGTATTGCTTTTCAAACTTTGAGTTGTCTTTTCGTTTTCTAACATAATGTTGTCCATGTGGATCCCTCACCATTATGGTTTTCAATACCCTTTGTCTTATGTTACCCTCTCAGTTTTGATTGTTACCTTGCAATCATTAAAAGCGCTTCGGACGCTCAAAATTGATAAAGTGTTATATTCCTTGGTTTATCTTCTAATCAATTTTGAGCTTCGAACATCGGTTATCAACTACCGTTGCCTAATTTACATCCTGTTCACCGGTTGGTTGAAGTCTATTCTTTGTATCTTGGATTTAATTGTTATTTTAGAGAACATTGGTCTTGCTTTCATGGTTCCCTAAGTAAAGCGAACTTGAATCTAAGCTTTTAGTTTTGAAAGCATTATACCACTGATATTGCTGAAAACATATATATATCTACAGTGCAAAGTTTGTAAAAAAAAAAAAAAAATTGAAAATTAATTGTCTTCACTTATACATATTTGTATATATATAAATAGCGCTGCACTCTTAATATAAAAAAAGAGATGTGGTATAAATTTCCACTAGAGTTCAATCAATCATAGGTCAATGTATGGCCTTCAACAATGAGCAAAACACATAAAGACATAATGCTAAACATTTCAAACAAGAGAAACATTAATGTCTAATTTATAACAAAACATTTTACGAAAAGCAAATATGACAGACATGAAGCTGATATAAGAAGATTTGACCTCGACAGACGTGACGCTGATATAAGAAGATTTGACCTCGACAGACATGAAGCTGATATAAGAAGATTTGACCTCGACAGACGTGACGCTGACATAAGAAGATTTGACCTCGACAGACATGATCGAAGCTGATATAAGAAGATTTGACCTCGACAGACATGAAGCTGATATAAGAAGATTTGACCTCTTATTATCTTGATACTTTTGGGAGTTTCAACCATTCAACTTTTTGTTTTAACTATTAGATTCAAAACTATTATTAATTCAACGGCGATCACAAGACCTATTATCAAGAAAAAATGACATCCAGTATACCTAAAATAGAATCGTTTAATGATATTTTGTTCCTTTATAAGATTATTTTTATAAAGCAGACACGAGTCAATATTTTAATGAATGGCAAGATAAATCAACTTATTGTGCAATTAACATGTTGCATCTCATTTACAGGGTTTATAGAAGGTACAGTTTATTTAGATTACGGTAAGTCCATGTTCATATTTTTACATCATCTATTTCTTTCAAAACACAAGTTTTTATCCTATGGTATTGACAATTTACTTTATTGTTTTCCTCATGAGTGCAGCAGTTGTTTGGTAGGTGTTTTAGAATTCTCGTATAGGTTGTTAAGGGTTAAATATCTTTGTTTCTTTTTTTGCCAAGTCAGTGAAATTATACAGACAATCCATTTGTCTTGTATTTTAAATATGTTGTTGTTTAGAAAACTGGTTTGGAATGTATTGATTTTGCTATAATGGAATGACATGACATGCCCTCAATGCTTTTCAACTTAGTACTTTATTTGCCCTATTAACTTATTTTTATCCGAGCGTCACTGATACACTGTAAGTCTTTTGTAGACGAAACGCGCGTCTGGTGTACAAAAAAGTAAAATAACAAAAATACCGAACTCAAGAAAAATTCAAATCGGAAAGTCCCTTATCAAATGGCAAAATCAAAAGCTCAAACATATCAAACAAATGGAAAACAACTGTCATATTCCTGACTTGGTACAGACATTTTCTTATGTAGAAAAAGGTGGATTAAACCTGGTTTTATAGCTAGCTAAACCTCTCACTTGTATGACAGTCGCACTAAATTTCATTACATTGAAAACAATGTGTGAACAAAACAAACAGACATAATAGGTAAATATGTCAAAATAGGGGTATAGCAGTCAACATTTTATAAAGTGTGAGGTTAGCTACAAAATTATAAGCCTGGTATCTTTGATGAGTTTATTATGATAAAGATATAATTTGGAATAATTTCTTTTTCTTCAAATCTAGCCTGAAGGCATCATTTTTTTTTTAACATTTTGTATACAGTTGTTGGAAGTACATGAGTGTGTTGTCTGTTTGTGAATTGACTTTTGTGTTCCTATATATAACACATATTTTACAATTATACAAGTGGCTGATTACAGTTGTATGTAGATAAAAATCTACTTCAAGTTTTAAATAACGTTTGAGTAGTTTCTATCTGAGAAATAAATTCAATTCCCATAAATATGTTTTTTTTTTTTCATTCTTCAAATAATTTTAGGTCACTACGGAACAGGAGTTTTGAAAAGAAATTATGCCATCATGGCAAATGTATCATGGACAGATGCTTTTGATCTTTGTCTACAGGAATATCCCCAGATGGACGACTTTTCAGGAGGGTTTCATCTAGAACAATACAGCATCTTATGCATGATAGATTTATATTGAAACAAAATAATTGGTGAGTTAAAAAGCATGCTTACGTTTGTGCTTCCGGTCAAAATAATTTCAATATATTTAAATTCTACAAAGTTTCAATTTAAAGGACCTTAAGTTTCATTTTTTTTTCCTGCTTGACTTTATTATCATATAGGTCTTGTGCATTGACATCGGTACAAAATGTTTATTTCATAATCATAAAAATAAACTTAAATTAAGGTTGTATAAAGCAGCAGAAGATATCAAGATGACAATCAAAATTAATAAGTCGAACAGACAATAGCATGACCAAAGAGAAAACCAACCAAAAGAATAAAAACAGACAATAGCGTGACCAAAGAGAAAACCAACGAAAAGAATAAAAAGACAATAACATGACCGAAGTTAAAACCAACGAACAGAATAAAACAGACAATAGCATAACCGAAGAGAAAACCAACGAAAAGAATAAAACAGACAATACCAATACCGAAGAGAAAACCAACGAAAAGAATAAAACAGACAATAGCATGACCGAAGAAAACCAACGAAAAGAATAAAACAGACAATAGCATGACCGACAATAAGACCGAAGAAAAACCAACGAAAAGAATAAAAACAGACAATAGCATGACCGAAGAGAAAACCAACGAAAAGAATAAAAACAGACAATAGCATGACCAAAGAGAAAACCAACCAAAAGAATAAAAACAGACAATAGCATGACCGAAGAGAAAACCAACGAAAAGAATAAAAACAGACAATAGCATGACCGAAGAGAAAACCAACGAAAAGAATAAAAACAGACAATAGCATGACCAAAGAGAAAACCAACCAAAAGAATAAAAACAGACAATAGCATGACCAAAGAGAAAACCAACCAAAAGAATAAAAACAGACAATAGCATGACCGAAGAGAAAACCAACGAAAAGAATAAAAACAGACAATTATAATAGTATGACCGAAGAGAAACCCAACCAAAAGAATAAAAACAGACAATAGCACGAACAAAGAGAAACCATATAAGAGAATAAAAACAGTTGACGAAAAACATTGAAGAAAACTAAGAACTAAATAGCATGAATAGCATGAACCCTTAAAGCTGGTGTGGACTCAAATGCTCCGGAAGAGTAAGCAGATCCTTCTCTATTAAAGGCACCCCGCTTGCAATTTGCTTATTCGAAGTAAACCGTAAACGGGTTGGGCTATTCCTTGTCGCAATTTTTCCCAAAACAACTGATATAATTGGATTTCCAAAAATATAAGTGTCGATCATTACTGTTGAGGGTAGTAAGACACGTATCGTGTGAGATATAACGCATGTAATCTTCTGTTTACAAATGAAGAATGATTGAAGACATAGTTATAGATTTGTAATATGTTTGTGACTCCAATGGAACAAAACATAAACTAGGTGAACATCCGTTTTGGTGGTTAGTACTTTCATACTAGTATGAACCAAACAGTTTATTTTGTGTGAAAGCTTCAAGTTCATTTATCATAAAATTTTATTACAACTAACAAAATAATAAGAAGTATCCCTATCAGGCAAAGTGAACCTTAAGTTGTGCGAACCTGATGACTTTTATTCCTCAGACACGTGTCTGTCCTACGCACGAAATCTGTTTGCCTTTTTCACAGTCAGATAAAAGGTTTAATATTGGAAAAGAAGAAACCGTACTCTTTTGATATTTGAATAAATTGCAGAATAAGAACGAATTCAAAGTGCTTCACTCAGAAGGAAATTCATTTAGATTGATACAGTTTTACGCAAATCATCAATATTCTATATATTACTTCATTAGAACAACATATCATTCAGTACAGATAAGCCTAATGTTTAACAGATGTGGATATCAGCTAGTGTCAGACGTTAAAAGAAGGCAGTTTTTAATTAGCTTGGATTGTTTTCAATATATTTTCGTGTGATTTTTTTACTAAATGTATTCTCACTCATATCAATACAATTTCACAAAAGCAGCAATATAAGTTTCGATATCTTCAAGTATTTTCCACTAGGTTGAAAAATCGAAAATTTGAATATACATGTAGTATCAATTTTAGCTGTTCGATACTTTACTCACTATATTTCTTTATATCATACAGTACTGTACAACATTGTATGTTAGATCTCTAAAATCTGTGGATATTCAGAACTTTTTAATTTGTGTCTCTTGGTTGCATAAGATTTCATTTATGTCATTTTTGAAAGCAAAAGCATTCACAAGGATTTTTAAATCCGCCACATTATGTATGTGCCTGTCCCAAGGCATTCTTTATCTGCCTGTAATTCAGTGCTTGTTGTTAGTGGCTTTCCGTCTTATCTTATCGTCAGTTTTCGTTCGTCGGTTTTCGTATAAGTCAAGCCGTTGGTTTTCTCTCTTGAATTATAAGGCCGTGCAGTGCCGTTTAGTTGTTCGCGGCTACCTGTCTCTTATGTGTAGGTTTATATTTGTCTAAATCTCATTGTCAAACATACCACATCTCCTCATTCTTATACAAACTCACCGTTTCTCCAAATGCAATGCATACACTTATGCAGGTGGTCCAATGTTCCGTAGAGCTTAGACTGACCTAAGTTTTTTTAATAGTGAACAAGGCAACACAATACCATAGTTTCTTTTGTTTGATTTGTATTAAGAGCTATTCTTTATTCGATAAAAGCTTACTCGAAATTATATTTGCGGAACGATTTGTTTTTAGATAACTAGATAAGGGGCAATATGCACTACATTGGATTTTTATGATACTTACAAACCTGCTCGTGCATTTTCATTGTTATTCAACGCAAAATAATAATCTAAGATACCTGGGACGATCTCATTTCACAAAGGATTTCTATTGTCTACTTGTTGTACCTCGAACTTATTTACCCGGTGTAAGTCTTTAAGTTGAGGTTCAATTTACTAAAAGTTAATCGGGCATGACTAATTAGATACGCCCTCTTTAAATCAGGGGTCCGAAGTAGGATCGGAAAAACCCCAGCAAAATACCATAATTTACAATCTTGGAAATTTTGGGATTCAAAGTGCTTTGATTGCATTAATATCTCCGGTAAATAATCAAACGGTATTTTAGTGGAAATACTAACCTGTTCCGAACCGGGAGATGTTGGCTGCAATAGGAATTTATTTACAAAAAGTCTACATCTCATTTTTTATAATGGCCGTTATTGATTGTAAATTCATGACGTTGGCATTCGTCTACCGTGGAGAAAAAGAAGGAAGCAAACTTACGACTTCGATCATGGATCAACTTTATTCTATTACGGCATACGTTTTACCTCTAACGAACGCTCTGCCTTATTGTAAAATTGTAATCATTTGCTTCAGGTTGATCCACTTTGCATCTCGTCGTGAATATGCATGACATATTTGCCATTGGACATAAAGGAGCAATTAATTAATCAGCTTCATTGTGTGATATATAATCATTTGTCTTCAGTTGATAATTGTCTCAAACAGTTTTCCAATTTTAAATATTTCATTTTATTTACATTTGAATTTTAAGCGTAAATCTTAGCATTTCTTCCATCATTTTCTCTTTGCATTTAATCTTTTTAACATTAAAAACGTTGTAGTAGTACACATAAGAGGTTACATTGAGAGGGATTAGAACAGACAAACAATCTTCATTTAGTGGCAATAACTCATATATTGAAGCGTACAATGACTGCTGTCTCGTCTAGGTGACAACATTTGCTGTTTCAAGTTTATTTATATCTCAGACTGGTATAATAGTTCTCATAAAAGCAAAATGGATAAAAATGTTGACAACAATTTATATAAAAGAGGGCGAAAGATACCAGAGGGACAGTCAAACTCATACATTGAAAATAAACTGACAACGCCATGGCTAAAAAATAAAAAGACAAACAGACAAATAATAGTACACAAGACACAACATAGAAAACTAAAGACTAAGCAACACGAACCCCACCAAACACTGGGGTGATCCCAGGTGCTCCGGAAGGGTAAGCAGATCCTGCTCCACATGTGGCACCCGTCGTGTTGCTTATGTTATTACAAATCCGGTAAATAGTCTAATTCGGTAGGTCACATTCGTGAAAAGGGACGGGTATTGTAGTCACGACATAAGGAACATATCCGATATCATCTGTGAAACGGTTATTCCATAACGGTCAACCAACTCGTGATGGCGTCCGTAAAATATATAAGGATTCAACTTATTTCGGGCGTTTCATTTATTTATTTTTTAGATATTGTCTTGCTGACCGGTTTTGTTAATTTTTTTTTTCATCTACTATTGTCCTAGCAAAAGTCGCAAAAAAATGTGTTAAAATCAGCCATGCGACTTATTTGAAAAGATTTAGCTGACGTTTTTGTTGTTTACACATTTCAATCATTCAACTCGTGCGTAGATCGTATTTCCCTCTAATGTTTTTTAACCTACAGGGCCCGTATGCATAAAACCACTTAAGTTTAGAAATCCAATCGTAGTACTAATTTATCGTTGCACATGACGAAAAGTCCGTCCGTTCGAAACAAATCGTAACTTAAGTAGCTTTATGCATACGGACCTTGAAAGCGTGAAATTCTCAATACACCAGGCATCGGATATACATTCCTATTTCGATCGAACAAAATTGTGTATTTATATATCCGAAAAGCCAAACGAATGCATCCATATAGCAAAGGTATACTGTGGGACGGGAGAGGTCCAGAATAGTCAATATTTCTATACCCAAGTGAATCATTTGGTTTTGAATAAAAGGAGATAAAGGTATATATTAATGCGACAGCAACCCAAAGACACAGACAAATCAAAATATTTAGTCAACATTCAGTCTTTTTTATAGAAAGATGCGTATACAGAATAATAAGCTCAAAACCGCCCCATCACTAAATAATAGTTCTATGGAGTTAATTCAATAATATTTACCTTCAAATATTATATATCACAAAAGGCACATTTGATTTAATAT
This sequence comes from Mytilus coruscus, assembly GCA_017311375.1. Classification (NCBI taxonomy): domain Eukaryota; kingdom Metazoa; phylum Mollusca; class Bivalvia; order Mytilida; family Mytilidae; genus Mytilus; species Mytilus coruscus. Next base: position 14,322,842 of record CM029597.1, read on the forward strand.
TATTTACCGTCAAAGATATTCCAACAATCACAAGTGTTTGTTTGAAAAATTTCACCTTCCTATTTTAATTTTGATCGGTGAAAATTTAAAAGTTGTAATGTAAATCAGTAGAAGAAAACACTTCACTGTATAATATAACGGTAAAATAAATGATGATATTAATAGATGACGTAAAGCAAACAACAATCAATCAACTTCATAAATTGTTCCATGTACTAGTACTTAGCACACAAAGACAAGATCTTGTAAAATGCTATAATGTACAATTTCAATTTAAACTTTTATGTTTTTCTGGTGTTTTTTTCTTCAGTTTATTCCATAATTGACTGCTTATAAAAAAGTTTTGAATATAATTTTTTCTATGATTCTTGTCTACTGTTTAAATACGATTTATTACATTTGATTTTTTTGTCAGGCAAGGATAAAACTAAGAAAGGTAAAAGTTTTTCCGGTGTTTTTGCTTCATTTAGACATAAAAGGGGGATAACGGACGATTAAATTAAAAGTTTGTTTTTAATAATAATTGAACTTGCGAAAATATCTCATCTAAACACGTTTTGATCGGGCCAGAGAAACCTAGTTTAACACGATTTTATTCATTGATGTTTGCATGCAGTTTTATTAAAAAAAACTAATTATTTTGCATTCTCATGTTATGTAGTGCAGGACAATTACAGAATCAAAAACAAAATGAACATTTACCGGATGAATATTGTGAAGGACCTTAATATGTGTCTAGGTCTATTCGATTAGAAGTTCTGAAACAATCTGTTTAAATAGCTAATTGTTGGAAGAGTTTACTTACTGTTTTCTAAGGGGTGGTCTTTACGAATCTATTTTATGATATGTGGCAGATTTAAAACATCAACTATATATAACAAAAACTTGTTGTGCAGAATATTCATTGATCAGTTGTAAATGAGGTTTGTATAGGGTTTTGATTGCCTCATATATGAAATAAGATATCGTTAGTTTGAAAAGTTGGATTAAAAATATAAATGTACCCCCTAATTTTGTAAAACTATCATTTGGTGTTATTTAAGTGTTAAAAATTATAATAAATAAATAATTAAATGATGTACTGCCATTTAATCGGTCCGTTTTCATCGCAATTTGGTAACTGTTAATTGTATATATCAGTCTGAGTACTGTTTAACTATCATTTAAGTTGAACATATTTAGACTCGTCCAAATCAGGGGAATTAGGTTTCTGCAAGTGCTTTTGTGTACTTTTCTTATGTTTTGACGGTTTGTAAGTCAGTAAAGTTCAATGATTAAGTTAATATTGACATTAAAGACCTCCTCACAAAAAGGGCTGTTCAAATCCTTTTCTTCGGAGATCTTTTAATATCAATATTAACTTATCATTGAACTTTTACTATTACTTAGAACTGCACGTTCCTATCGAAAAAAGGATTTATGAAGTATTGATACAACCAATTAAAGGGTTTAGAAATAGAGGTTAAGTTGCTTAAAGTGCAATAAAAAAATGTCAAATTCACTTAAATTCGCTTCTTTCTAAATTCCGTATTATGATTTTAGTTAGGAAACTATATATCATTGCTTTGAACATTTGAACATTTCTGTTTGAATCATATGAAAACTATATGGCTGTAACCGGTTTCGTTATAGTGTACATTTTACATAGATATCAATTCAAGAAAAATAACTGACTGAAACTGTGATTTCAAAATATAACTAAATTGTTCTAGGCCAAATGTAGATATATGGATTGGTATAATGTCAAATGGTCACAGTTCTTGGTTGCTGACTAAGGGGACTACCTGCGATGAAGCTGGTGCTACTTTACAAGACGTTCTTCCGCCAGTACTTCAAGGTCTTCCTCAATGTTTGCTGTTGAATATGTCCGGTACAAGTGGCACAGATGTGATCTATCCGGCGTCATGTGAACAACAACATCCATACCTGTGTCAATCACAAGTCTCTATAGGTATGAAAAACATATTTGTAAATAATACAAATTACATTTTTGCTAAGAATTCCAATAGGTGTAGTCACTGAGCTTCACAAAATTCCGTACAAACAACGGCACATTGCCGGCTCATCTGCATGTTCTACAAAGGAATTGTCCATTAGATTGACAAAATTATATCCGCAGTGAAAGAGGGTCTTCAGAAATACTGTAAAACTGTTTACTCGCGTTGTGGTAATCACCATAGGTGGATTCTAAAAAACTCTAAAGAACTTCTGGATAATTTTAAATCTTTCTCTGAAATTATTTCTATCAAAACTTTTGATTTTTCAATCCTGTACACACCATTCTACATGTGAAATTGAAAATTCGTCTAAAAGAAATAATCCACAATGCTTTTCAATGAGAAAATGGTACCATACGGTATAAATTTATTGCCTTGGGAAACCATACGGCATATTTTGTTAATTTTGAACAATAAGATAAAACATGCTACACAGAGGAACAAGTGAGCAGTGTGCTGGAGTTTCTTATTGACAACATATTTGTTGAATTTGGAATTAGACTTTTTCAACAGATTGTCGGCATTCCTATGGGAACGAACTAAGCACATCTCCTTGCCGACCTCTTCTTATTTTCATATGAGTCGGAGTTCCTTCAGACACTTGTCAGAAACAAGGAGATCAAAGAAGCCAGATCATTTAATTTCACATTCAGATTTATTGATGATGTTCTTTCCATTAACAATCCAAACTTTTCTGATTGGGTTCAATTACTATATCCTCCAGAACTAGAAATTAAAGAAACAACAGACACGGCTTCCTCCGCCTGATTTTTAGACTTATACCTCGAATTTGACAAAGGCGGTCATCTCAGTACCAGAAACAATGACAAACAAGACGATTTTAATTTTGAAATTATATTAAATTTCCCCCACCTTAGCAGCAATATACAAACTTCACCTGCATATCGGATATACATTTCTCAACTCATTCGGTATTCAAGAGCTTGCAGCTGCTACTCAGACTTTATAAAACGTCACAAATGTCTGAGCAGAAAGTTGATGAACCAGGGTTATGTCAAAGAATGCTTCGTCCTTTTTCTAAAAAAGTTCAACGGAAGATACCAAGACCTTGTTGATAAATAGTCCGTATCAACTTCACAAATAATACATGATGGTCTTGAAATATAGATTATAGGTACAGACGTTGTGTATCATCTTAATTACGTGTTATAGTGTTTTATATATATATATATATATTTGTCTTTGTATATTTCTAACCTTTACTTTTTAGTCCATTTTTTGCTTAACAGGAACTTACCTCAAACCTGGTCTGTAAATTCTTAGATGACTTTATTCTAGATACCTAATCAAGTCAATAAGACATAACTAGAAAAAGCTGCAGAATTTGTATTTTTGTAATTTTCTATATTCTAGGGCCATGACTTCCGAAAAGTCCATTATTTTGATTCTGTACTCTTATGGTATGACCTTATACCAAATATTTAACTATAAGATTAAAGCATTACAGAAAAAAATGCGGAAACCCTTTCGGACGGACATACTGACTGTCTTGAATTTTGAAGAGTCGAAATATTAGAAATAGGATGAACGGATCATATAAACCCGGAGGAAAATATAATACAAGCCCAAACATATATATATATATATATATATATATACACAAAGAAAAATAACTAAGAGTCCCCTGTCTTCAGCTTCAAAGACTGTTCATAAAGTTCAAACAATGGTATGTATCTTAGGGCTACAACGTCCAGAACAAATTGCTTAACAGGAACTTACCTGAAACCTGGTCTGTAAATTCTTATATATGAGTAAGAAGATGTGGTATGAGTGCCAATGAGACAACTCTCCATCCAAGTGACAATATTATATGACTACATTCTAGATACCTAATCAAATCAATAAGGCATAACTAGATAAAGCTGCAGAATGTGTATTTTTGTAATTTTCTATATTCTAGGGCCATGACTTCCGAAAAGTCCATTAACTTGATTCTGTACTCATGATATGACTATATATCAAATATTTAACTAAAAGAGTAAAAGCACTACAGAAAAAAATGCGGAAACCATTTCGAACGGACATACTGACTGACTGACAGAGAGCAAACCCAAAGTATCCTTACGCTTTCCAGAAGTGGATTATTAAAGTAAAAGGGTCCATAATGACAAAAATCTGAAACAATTCAAAAGAGAAAAACAACAGCCTGATTTATGATAAAAAACTATAAAGAACGAAAACAAATATGACAGACAGCAAGCAACGACAACCACTGAATAACAGGTTTCTGACATGTGACAGACACACATAAAATGTGCCGGGTTAAACATAATTGTAAGCGCTCAAACCTTCCCTTATCTTAGACAGTGGCGTTAAAGCACAACATATAAACAAACTATGAAAATCATTTGGAAAAGATTTGAAAATCGACACTAAGCACAATCAATTATCATAACAAAAAAACTAAAAATTTTAAAAATATAATATCGCAACACGAGTCAAACATTGTCAATGTAAATACAAATGAATATCAGGAAATGAGTTTTTACCAGTTCAACGACACAACAAAACCCAACATTAACAAAACACATCCAATCGGCTTTTATATATGCTGGATAATTTTCAAAATGATGTTGCACTTCTTAAATATGAAATGAATCTGCTACAACGAATCCATATATTTATTCATGAAGAAGTCATCAAGACTGTTGTCCATTATATGAATGGTGAAGATTGAAAGTTTCACAGGTAGTTTAGGACTGTTGTTAAGTCCATTATATGATTCTTTGAATGGTGAAGATTGAAAGTTTCACAGGTAGTTTAGGACTGTTGTTAAGTCCATTATATGATTCTTTGAATGGTGAAGATTGAAAGTTTCACAAGTAGTTTACTTTGATTGATTTTTTTTAAACAAATCATTAATAATCCGTGAGAGAATAAGCTTTACTCCAAGAGTTAAATTTGACATCATAAAATATTTTTTCGCATCGTATTATCTATACACCTGTTGCATTTTGCATATTTTGATGAGAATTTTTAACAAATCATAATGATTTGATTGATATTAATGCAAAACGAACAATGATTGAAAACTTTGAAGGATTTTTTTTTATTTACTGGTGATTCACGTTTGAAAAGATATAGATGTTTTTGTTATAATTTTAAGCTCATTTGCTCAAACTACTTTAAATTATTTTTTTTATTTTCCAAATAATCTTACAATATTTTTACATTATATATTTATTAGGTCGAAACATCATTTCTTCTTTATATATATAGCTACAGTAGATACAAATAAATACAACAACTCTAGGATCAACAGCACACATTTGGAACATCAACCAACGATTTACCAAAAAGATCTCGACGAGGTCTCGTGTGAAAAAGAACTTGCAAAGGCATACAATTCGCTAGGTTTTGCATCAGTCTATAAACGTACAACCGGAGAATGTGTCGTTTATCAGCAAAAAAGTGTAATATACCCTGTCAGAGTACTGATGGACTTCGACATTGATGCTATCACTTTTGTCAAAACAACAGGACATGAAGGTATTTAGAATACGTTTCGTTCCTATATTACATTAAGGAGAAGTGGTATAATTGCCAATGAGAATAGCCCAGTTTGTGTATAAGGCACTTCAAGTCGAGAGAATGGAAAGAAAAATGATAAAATACCTTTGAACAAATGTTTTACAAAACTTGGGATCAATATCAGTAAACGAATTTAAATTCTACATAACACAAAGAGTTATCAGGTACCAATAAGGCAACCAAAATGATAAGTTAAAAAAAAGACCGACAACACATTATGCTATATAACATAAAAAAAAAGTCACAGACATTCAAAAGTACATAAAACACTACACGGATTATCTGATATAGAACGAAACAATATAAAAAGGATATATGGTATGATTGACAATGAGACAACTATCCACCAGAGTTCCAAATGGAGTGGATTTAAGCAATTATAGGCAACTGTACGGCCTTCAACAATGAAAAAAATCTATACCGTAGCCTAATTTATAGTAAAACAAATTTAGGAAAAACAAATATGACAGATATTAACCAACAACGACCACCGAACTACAGTCTCCTGGCTTGGGACAGGTACATATGAATATGGCGGCGTTAAACATGTTTGTGGGCGCCCAACCCTCTCAAAACCTGGGACGGTGGTGTTACAGCACAAAATAAGAACAAACTATGAAAATTGCAATTGGCTTAACTCAAAACCCATCAAGCAATGCTGGCAAGGTAAATTCATAACAGGAAGTCCATAAAAATTGACAAAATCAAACGTTATAACCAACGGAACGTGTGAAAAAACAACTGTCATACTCATGACTTGGTACAGGTATTTTCCACATGTAAAAGTTAATTGATCGGGTACGAATTCAGCGGAACTCCTTATTAGACTGTCTTCTCAGTAGCAATCCTTTTGGAAGGAGAAGTTCACAAACTATTTGCTATATTGCTATAAAAGGTACTAAAAAAGTATTTTCCTTAAAATATTGCTAGGGACAGTCTCTCAGAAAAATTGGAATATCCGTTCAGTTAATTTTTTTTATGTATCTAAATTAGTATATGTTACGTTGCTGGCATGTTACTTTTTTTGCTGTATATGTGTATTTCTTTCCGGCACACGGCTTACATCTTTCAAAACTACTATTTGACTTCCATAAAAACTGTTTAAATTAATAATTACGGCTAAATTCGCCGTAAAAAATTAGATGCAATATTTCAAAAGCCACGCTACTCTTTCTTCTGTTTGGCATTAAATTATACTCCATACGCAGTGACTACTGATATGTTACAACATAAAAATGGAAAGCCCAAAAGTGCAAAAAAATAATAATCTCTTTTGCCCCAAAGTTAACCATACCTCACTATCAATATATGTATGTAAGTCAAGAAAGGAAGCTAACCAAACTGCTTCTTTGGTATACATATCATGTTCTTTGTGGGTAGATGACATCAAAATAGTCTTCAAACTGTTTCACTGATCACATACTTATTTTATGTCCTCCTAAGGATATAAACCTTAAACATTTGGTAAAATTAACATAAGCCTAACGGACAAAGATTGATAGATTTAACAAAATGTTAGTTGGAAAGCTTCTGAAATAAGGAAAAATGTTTTGTACGTTTTACAGTTGTGCCAGTATTTAATCCTAATACAACGGAACCAATTCAAACATCGCATTCCGAGAATTGTAAGTATATCATTCCTTTTAATTATCATGTCCATTAATAATTGTGTGGTGTAAACCAGACCAGATGTTCCAATTCATTCGGAAGTAATTAAAAAGACAGATGTGTTAAGACCACACAATTTCTTCTGAGTAAAGACAAACCTGTGCACCTGGAAAGTTTTTTTTAAAGGCATAACAGGAACTAGAAAAATAAAATATAAGTGCATTTTATGTCTCAGAAAAGTAAAAGCTTTACAAGATTATGATTTTCTTTTACTTTTGTGTTCTTGAAATAATTGAAAATGATAACACCTTACTGCAGAATTGTTAGATTTTACCATAATTGAGCCAACACATTTAGATTTTGTTAAAGAACCTTTGAAAAAAATCTTTATAGAAGTAAAACAGCTGAATGCAAATTGTGTATTGAAATACACGCTCACTGAAATCAACGAGACAATGTCAATTTATACATAATGTCCACTTTAAAGTGCTTTTTGAATAAGTACTTAACAATTTTCGTAGTATTCTTATCTATGTATCCATTCTTTAATTCCTATGTCAGGATTAAATTATTTTGTTTTCAAGAATTGAAAGTTGGAAACTATTTTGAAGTTTTCAGACTTGTAGATTAAGATATTTTTAAAATCTGATTTTTTATATGTAAACATGTTTTAAAAGTGTTCTGTAATTGCAAATACCAAATGTAGATCTTATCAATTAATGCGACATTGTTAAAATTTCGTCGCCTTTGAAATAACTGTCTAACATTTTATATATACTAGTCAGCAAAAGTTATCATACTCTATAAAAAAAGAGAAAACTGCTATATTATCAAATGAAAAGCATTCTTTTACAAAGGAAATGCATATACATGTATTAAGAAAATCTTACGTGATAAAATATCATGTTATTGAACACAAGGGTCAACTTTTTGGCTGAAAATGACGACAATCATCAACGCCCAATTTCGAAGATCAGAATTATGCATTAAATCTTTTTAGAAGAAATTCAAAATTTAAAGTTCAAATATTGGTTATTGAAATATTTAGTAAAAACAATTTTGAAATAAATAATTTGGGAATACTTCATCAGTTATAGTAAATGCATTGCCGTGTATCGTTTCTTTTGTTGACTAGTTTATTTGCTAATCCTGACAGTTGATAATATTTGATTTATTCAACTTGTAATATTTTGTGCATACAATGTAGGCAGTGCGAGATCAAATTAAAAGTTAATACAATTGGTAAGTCGACCAGGATGAAGGGCGGGAAATTAGACTGCCAATGCAAAATGTGGATATCTTTGATAGAGGCACATATTTTGCCTTGCAACAAGCCACATACAAACCCTACAGATAGTCGTTGCAAAACTAAATCAATTTTATTAAACATTTGACGCGGCCGAAACGGTTTCTGTAACTACTCGCATCAAAAACACGTAAAGCCAAAACTTTACACAAGTGATGTATAAATAACTTAGGAGCGGAACATTGAAAAAGTAAAAACATCAAAGGTCTTTTGAAAGAATTGGTACCTTATTTTCTAAATAATTTTTAGAGTAATAAACATACATTTTTAGTATTGTGTTATAAATCATGTCCTCTTACACAAAAAGTTTGGTAACTATTTTAACACATCTAAAGGGACATCCAAACTTATAAGTCGAAAACAAACTGACAACACCATGGCAGAAAAAAAAAGAAAAAGAAAAAGACCAAAGATAAACAACAATATACAAAACACAACGTAGAAAACTAAATACTGAGCCACACGAACCCCACAAAAAACCGAGGGTGATCTCAATTTTTGGACGGACGAATGTACAGACGTACAGACGGACGGACGTACAAACGTAAGAACGGACAAGGGTAACGCTCAATGCCCCTCTGCAGCTGCGGAGGGGGCATAAAAAGAAAGGAATTTAAGCGATCAAATACGTTTTTTGGGGTTAACGTTTGCAAATTATAATAAAACTGTCATTTATTTTCATAAAACACAAAGGCATGAACTATGGTTTTATGTCACAGTCAATAGGCACGACTACATTGGCTAGTGGACCTACTGAAGTACAAAGCAAGCAAACAGCGGAAACCACACATTTGGTCGATGATACTTCAGGTAAAACCACACATTTGGTCGATGATACTACAAGTAAAACCACACATGATCGATGATACAACAGGTAAAACCACACATTTGGCCGATGATACTACAGGTAGAAGCACACGTTTGGTCGATGACACTACAGGTAAAACCACACATTTGGTCGATGATACTACCAATAGAACCACACATGGTCGATGATACTATAGGTAAAACCACACATGGTCGATTTAACTATAATAGGTAAAACCACACATTTGGCCGATGATACTACAGGTAGAAGCACACATGATCGATGATACTACAAGTAAAACCACACATTTGGTCGATGATACTACAGGTAGAAGCACACATGATCGATGATACTACAAGTAAAACCACACATTTGGTGTATGATACTACAGGTAGAACAACATATTTGGTCGATGATGCTACAGGTAGAAGGAGACTTTTGGTCGATGAGGCTACAGGTAAAACCAATGACGTCTCTGATACGACAGTTAATTATACATGCATTCGTTACCACTATTGGCACACATTTCTTTATGAATAAATTATGAACTGATATCTATCATTATATAACACGTAATTATTGTTCTTCTACTTAAAAACGTAGTCCTCGAATATATATGAATATGACATAAATTGTCAAAAAGAGTTCAAAGACACCAAGGGGACATTCAAAGCTGATTATTCCAAGACCAAATACAAATTTTTATAAAAAATCTTTTCATTATTCTGCAACAAAGGTATAGAACAATTTAACACTCAAAATAAAAAATTGTCGAAATGTGGAATTATTTAAGAAACATTGTTATAATCATTTTCTTGAAAATTCTATGCAAGTCGAATAGTTTGTTTTCTTTCTTTTGTTGTAAGAATAAGAAATTTTAATCAAAACTTTACCAATTATTGCCATTTATTGCCATTTGTATGTTTGTGTTTATACTAGTATTATATATTGTATTTTAATGTATGAATGTATGAATGTTAACTGTATACATGTATTTTGTTTGAGGGCCTCAATGAAAATTAGACTACTTCTAATTGAGTTACCCTCTTTAAATAAAGAATTTTTATTATTATTATTATTATTATTATTATTATTATTATTATTATTATTATTATTATTATAAGAGAAACTGACAACGCCAAAAACAAAAGACGTCAAAAAGACAAACAAGTCATCAAATACAACATAGAAAACTAAAGACTGCACAACACGTACCCCCATCAAACACTAGACCGATGGTAACTTAATCATAGGATACAACTCATTGTTTATTATTTAGATTTGTTTTATTAATGTCAACCTTTTAATCATTTACTGTCAATACATTTTAGAGAATAGAGACAAAAGTTTTCTGTGGAAAATACAAAGTTAATGACCGAAATCTATTATTTGTGTCAATGTTCATTATTCGAGCTTTGACCGTAAACTTACACGACTGAACTTTGATATCAAGTAAACATAACGCGCGTTGAATTCATACTTTATTTGATTAGTTTTGGATAGAGAAAACACAGACATTTGAACATTAAATACAATCGAAATATCGATGTCTACAGAATGAAAAAATTGTACATCGAAGCTCGACAAATTCGATCCCAAACTCTGTAATTGTTGAAAACGAATGTTGACATAATCTGCCTCGTTAGATTGTGATCCTTCTTAATATTTCGTAAAAATGTTATCTGCTTACCCTTCTGAAGCACCTGAGATTACCCCTATAAATATAAGAATAAGGAGATGTGGTATGATTGCCAATGAAACAACTATCTTAAGTTCAAATGAAGTGGATGTAAGCAGTTATAGGCAACCGTACGGCCTTTAACAATGAGAAAATCAATACCGTAAAGTCGGCTATAAGAGGCCCTGACATGCAAAATATAACACAATTCAATTGAGAAAATTAACGGCCTTATATATAAAAAAAAAACAATTTACGAAAAACAAATACAACAGACATGAACTAACGACAACCACTGAACTACATGATCCTGACTCACGGCAGGAACAAATAATGTGGCGGCGTTAGTTTTGTTTAAAAGGCGTTCGTGTTGCTCTTGTTTTTGTTTTAAGCGTTGCTCTTTGTGCTTTTTAGTTTTTCATTGTCTGTTTTGTTTATACGGTAATATTTTAACTATCCTTTGTCTTGAAAAACGTGTTTTAATTTTAAAACTTTACATTCGGTCATGTTTCAGGGTTAGAAACTAATGACCGATCGTTACGAATCTGGTGATATCTAAGGAATAGATAAGAGTCAATTACCAAACGCTATTGTGTAATGCCTAATCACTTAATTTAACTTATCAACATATTTTACAGGAGAAGCACGACGGGAGTCACACGTGGAGCAATATCTGCTAACCCTTCCGGAGCACCTGAGATAACTCCAGGTTTATTTGGGTTTCGTGTTGCTCAGTCTCTAGTTTTATATGTTGTGTTTTGCATACTGTTATTTGTCAGTTCGTCATCGACTTATGAGTTTTAATACTCCGTTGGTACCTTCCGCCTCTCTTTTTTCATCCAGTTATCTCAGTTAATGTATTTAACCTAAATAAATATTTAAAATATGACCAATCGATCAACATGTGGACTTTGAAGTAAAGGCAATAAAATAAAACGAGGACACTTACGAAACATGTAGTAGAGCAGGAGCTAACAATAAGATAAATGTTATTATTCCAGACTGAACCGGTTTTTTCAGATTTTACTTGAAATATTAAAAAGGTTAATCCGGGTGCTGGATTTTCTCGCTGTGTTGAAGACCCATTGGTGCCCTTTGGCTGTTTTCTGCTTTTTGGTCTGGTTGTTGTCTATTTGACACATTCCCGGTTTCCATTCTGAATTTTAATTGATGGACTTATCATTGTACTTTGTACGAGCACTGCATGATTTACATGAACTACATTTGAAGGTAGATTAAGCGCATTGAAAGAGTAAGAGTCTTCTGTTATGCTTGTATCACAAGTGATTCAACTCAAAACTCATCTCTTATAAAATTTGTATTAGTATAAGAATAAAGAAAACATATTTTGCCACTGCTTATTTTTTTTCAAGATTGTTTCAGATATAAGACTCATAAACACAAAAGTCGTTGGTTCTTGTTATTTCATTAATCATGTAATATAATTTATCCAACAGGATCTATTTTGCCTCAGAGCAGTTTGCCAACAGGATCTATTTGGACTCAGAGCAGTACTCCAAATGGATCAATTTTACCTCAGAGCAGTACTTCCACAAGATCTATTTTAGCTCAGAGCAGTACTCCTACAGTGTCCCTTTTAACTACACGGACCAGTACTTCAGCAGGGTCCATTTCAAACAGTACTTCTACAGTTTGTGAATGCACGTGTAATACTCCACACTTTGCTCAGAGCAACCAGTCGCAGTTCTTATTCTTTGATTTGCATGTAAACAAGAGACAGTTATCATCGTACCGTCGCCGCTTTATTTCAATAGCAGATGATAGGTTTTCTGCAATGGTAATTGGATGGTCCAGTGGGTTTATACTAATGATAGCTGTATTGATGATTATTTTACCAGATATTGTTTCTGTAGTGAAAGCAGTTAAAATAATGATATGCTGTAGAAGAACATAAACAGTTACTTTGATATGTGATATCAATGACGGGCTTATTCTTTCAAAATAAAAACTGAAATTGTTACTGTTAGTTTGATATAAGTCCATCCCAAAGAACCGTGGAATATAAAACTGATCACGTAATAAACGAAAAGGAGTGAAAAAAAAAGAGACGGGAGATACCCAAGGGATATTAAAACTCGTAAGTCGAAGAAAAGCTGACGAAGCCATGCCAAAAAAACTTTTAAAAACCGACTTTAAGACAGACTAGTGTCTACAAAACACTACATAGTGACACGCAGCCATGTTTTAGCATAAGTCTTATGAAATAGATGAGTTTGCTCTTACAGGACTGTTCTTTAAATATATAACATATAATTTGTTGAAGAGAACAAGATAAGAGGGGACAACAGCAGTATTTAATCAACCTAAATTAACAAATTAACAATGCAACGACAACCACTAAATTAAAGAATCCTGACTTAGGACATGCACATAAAGAATGTGATGGGGTTAAACATGCTTCTGAGAGCTCATTCCTCCCCTTCCTCGAAACGGGGATGTAATAGCACAGCTGTGAAAACCAATTGGAAATGGCCTGAATCATTAGATTAGTACGAAGCAAGACCAAAAAATTTACAAAAAGACAAAAAAACACTAAGTATCAATATATGAGTACTTGTAGTTACAGGAAGCTATCTCATTGTCAATTATAACTTATAAGCTACTCACGATCTTCCATACTATTATATAAATCAGGATATATTTAACCTATACTGGTGTTTAGAACTAACTCCCCTTGTAATGTCAATCAGAACATATCTAACTTATACTGGTGTTTAGCACGAACTCCCCTTTTAGAAACACACAAAGGTGCATATGAAAATAGCAACAAAATATAAGTTAAGAAAAAGCATTTAATATACACTAATGAAATGTCACAGTGGTAACGCTTTTATACCAGTGTAATATTTAAATCTCGATACTACTTTATTTTAGTCGTTAAAAATCCTTCATAAGCAATACATGTTAAACTTACTACAATAATTTTAAACAAATAACAAACCGATGAATTATCATAAAATATTAACCTTATAGTTGCTTTATTATCCTTTATTTACTTGAGTCTTACAATTTGTGAATCAGAAAAATCTGCAAGTTAATATTCTCATGCAGTACTCTTTACATGGTGTGGAGTCATATATACTAACATACGACATTTGAATAGACGTACATGTAAATGTAAATTAAAAACATACATAAAAAAGTACAAGTAAAAAATTGCATACATCAAAACAGTTAATTTACATTAAAGCAAATTCGATGAATCTTGATAGAAGTACAGGATAATTGATTTTAAATAAGA